>JAQAHW010000041.1:4220000-4843573 GCA_027580185.1 Tuta absoluta | reverse complement strand
ACGCGGACCTCACCACCGGCGTTAATATTGGTAAGCGCACACACACACACACACACACACACTGGACGTGATCTCGGTGTGTTGCGTGTCGCCGCGAGTGCAGCTGCTGTTGACGGAGCGAGTGCAGCTGCGCGACGCGGACCTCACCACCGGCGTTAATATTGGTAAGCGCACACACACACACACACACACACACTGGACGTGATCTCGGTGTGTTGCGTGTCGCCGCGAGTGCAGCTGCTGTTGACGGAGCGAGTGCAGCTGCGCGACGCGGACCTCACCACCGGCGTTAATATTGGTAAGCGCACACACACACACACACACACACACTGGACGTGATCTCGGTGTGTTGCGTGTCGCCGCGAGTGCAGCTGCTGTTGACGGAGCGAGTGCAGCTGCGCGACGCGGACCTCACCACCGGCGTTAATATTGGTAAGCGCACACACACACACACACACTGGACGTGATCTCGGTGTGTTGCGTGTCGCCGCGAGTGCAGCTGCTGTTGACGGAGCGAGTGCAGCTGCGCGACGCGGACCTCACCACCGGCGTTAATATTGGTAAGCGCACACACACACACACACACTGGACGTGATCTCGGTGTGTTGCGTGTCGCCGCGAGTGCAGCTGCTGTTGACGGAGCGAGTGCAGCTGCGCGACGCGGACCTCACCACCGGCGTTAATATTGGTAAGCGCACACACACACACACACACACTGGACGTGATCTCGGTGTGTTGCGTGTCGCCGCGAGTGCAGCTGCTGTTGACGGAGCGAGTGCAGCTGCGCGACGCGGACCTCACCACCGGCGTTAATATTGGTAAGCGCACACACACACACACACACACTGGACGTGATCTCGGTGTGTTGCGTGTCGCCGCGAGTGCAGCTGCTGTTGACGGAGCGAGTGCAGCTGCGCGACGCGGACCTCACCACCGGCGTTAATATTGGTAAGCGCACACACACACACACACACACTGGACGTGATCTCGGTGTGTTGCGTGTCGCCGCGAGTGCAGCTGCTGTTGACGGAGCGAGTGCAGCTGCGCGACGCGGACCTCACCACCGGCGTTAATATTGGTAAGCGCACACACACACACACACACACTGGACGTGATCTCGGTGTGTTGCGTGTCGCCGCGAGTGCAGCTGCTGTTGACGGAGCGAGTGCAGCTGCGCGACGCGGACCTCACCACCGGCGTTAATATTGGTAAGCGCACACACACACACACACACTGGACGTGATCTCGGTGTGTTGCGTGTCGCCGCGAGTGCAGCTGCTGTTGACGGAGCGAGTGCAGCTGCGCGACGCGGACCTCACCACCGGCGTTAATATTGGTAAGCGCACACACACACACACACTGGACGTGATCTCGGTGTGTTGCGTGTCGCCGCGAGTGCAGCTGCTGTTGACGGAGCGAGTGCAGCTGCGCGACGCGGACCTCACCACCGGCGTTAATATTGGTAAGCGCACACACACACACACACACACACTGGACGTGATCTCGGTGTGTTGCGTGTCGCCGCGAGTGCAGCTGCTGTTGACGGAGCGAGTGCAGCTGCGCGACGCGGACCTCACCACCGGCGTTAATATTGGTAAGCGCACACACACACACACACTGGACGTGATCTCGGTGTGTTGCGTGTCGCCGCGAGTGCAGCTGCTGTTGACGGAGCGAGTGCAGCTGCGCGACGCGGACCTCACCACCGGCGTTAATATTGGTAAGCGCACACACACACACACACACACACTGGACGTGATCTCGGTGTGTTGCGTGTCGCCGCGAGTGCAGCTGCTGTTGACGGAGCGAGTGCAGCTGCGCGACGCGGACCTCACCACCGGCGTTAATATTGGTAAGCGCACACACACACACACACACACACTGGACGTGATCTCGGTGTGTTGCGTGTCGCCGCGAGTGCAGCTGCTGTTGACGGAGCGAGTGCAGCTGCGCGACGCGGACCTCACCACCGGCGTTAATATTGGTAAGCGCACACACACACACACACACACACACTGGACGTGATCTCGGTGTGTTGCGTGTCGCCGCGAGTGCAGCTGCTGTTGACGGAGCGAGTGCAGCTGCGCGACGCGGACCTCACCACCGGCGTTAATATTGGTAAGCGCACACACACACACACACACACACTGGACGTGATCTCGGTGTGTTGCGTGTCGCCGCGAGTGCAGCTGCTGTTGACGGAGCGAGTGCAGCTGCGCGACGCGGACCTCACCACCGGCGTTAATATTGGTAAGCGCACACACACACACACACACACACACTGGACGTGATCTCGGTGTGTTGCGTGTCGCCGCGAGTGCAGCTGCTGTTGACGGAGCGAGTGCAGCTGCGCGACGCGGACCTCACCACCGGCGTTAATATTGGTAAGCGCACACACACACACACACACACTGGACGTTAATATTGGTAAGCGCACACACACACACACACACACACTGGACGTGATCTCGGTGTGTTGCGTGTCGCCGCGAGTGCAGCTGCTGTTGACGGAGCGAGTGCAGCTGCGCGACGCGGACCTCACCACCGGCGTTAATATTGGTAAGCGCACACACACACACACACACACACTGGACGTGATCTCGGTGTGTTGCGTGTCGCCGCGAGTGCAGCTGCTGTTGACGGAGCGAGTGCAGCTGCGCGACGCGGACCTCACCACCGGCGTTAATATTGGTAAGCGCACACACACACACACACACACACACTGGACGTGATCTCGGTGTGTTGCGTGTCGCCGCGAGTGCAGCTGCTGTTGACGGAGCGAGTGCAGCTGCGCGACGCGGACCTCACCACCGGCGTTAATATTGGTAAGCGCACACACACACACACACACACACTGGACGTGATCTCGGTGTGTTGCGTGTCGCCGCGAGTGCAGCTGCTGTTGACGGAGCGAGTGCAGCTGCGCGACGCGGACCTCACCACCGGCGTTAATATTGGTAAGCGCACACACACACACACACACACACACTGGACGTGATCTCGGTGTGTTGCGTGTCGCCGCGAGTGCAGCTGCTGTTGACGGAGCGAGTGCAGCTGCGCGACGCGGACCTCACCACCGGCGTTAATATTGGTAAGCGCACACACACACACACACACACACTGGACGTGATCTCGGTGTGTTGCGTGTCGCCGCGAGTGCAGCTGCTGTTGACGGAGCGAGTGCAGCTGCGCGACGCGGACCTCACCACCGGCGTTAATATTGGTAAGCGCACACACACACACACACACACTGGACGTGATCTCGGTGTGTTGCGTGTCGCCGCGAGTGCAGCTGCTGTTGACGGAGCGAGTGCAGCTGCGCGACGCGGACCTCACCACCGGCGTTAATATTGGTAAGCGCACACACACACACACACACACACTGGACGTGATCTCGGTGTGTTGCGTGTCGCCGCGAGTGCAGCTGCGCGACGCGGACCTCACCACCGGCGTTAATATTGGTAAGCGCACACACACACACACTGGACGTGATCTCGGTGTGTTGCGTGTCGCCGCGAGTGCAGCTGCTGTTGACGGAGCGAGTGCAGCTGCGCGACGCGGACCTCACCACCGGCGTTAATATTGGTAAGCGCACACACACACACACACACACACACTGGACGTGATCTCGGTGTGTTGCGTGTCGCCGCGAGTGCAGCTGCTGTTGACGGAGCGAGTGCAGCTGCGCGACGCGGACCTCACCACCGGCGTTAATATTGGTAAGCGCACACACACACACACACACACACTGGACGTGATCTCGGTGTGTTGCGTGTCGCCGCGAGTGCAGCTGCTGTTGACGGAGCGAGTGCAGCTGCGCGACGCGGACCTCACCACCGGCGTTAATATTGGTAAGCGCACACACACACACACACACACACACACTGGACGTGATCTCGGTGTGTTGCGTGTCGCCGCGAGTGCAGCTGCTGTTGACGGAGCGAGTGCAGCTGCGCGACGCGGACCTCACCACCGGCGTTAATATTGGTAAGCGCACACACACACACACACACACACTGGACGTGATCTCGGTGTGTTGCGTGTCGCCGCGAGTGCAGCTGCTGTTGACGGAGCGAGTGCAGCTGCGCGACGCGGACCTCACCACCGGCGTTAATATTGGTAAGCGCACACACACACACACACACACACTGGACGTGATCTCGGTGTGTTGCGTGTCGCCGCGAGTGCAGCTGCTGTTGACGGAGCGAGTGCAGCTGCGCGACGCGGACCTCACCACCGGCGTTAATATTGGTAAGCGCACACACACACACACACACACACACACTGGACGTGATCTCGGTGTGTTGCGTGTCGCCGCGAGTGCAGCTGCTGTTGACGGAGCGAGTGCAGCTGCGCGACGCGGACCTCACCACCGGCGTTAATATTGGTAAGCGCACACACACACACACACACACACACTGGACGTGATCTCGGTGTGTTGCGTGTCGCCGCGAGTGCAGCTGCGCGACGCGGACCTCACCACCGGCGTTAATATTGGTAAGCGCACACACACACACACACACACACACTGGACGTGATCTCGGTGTGTTGCGTGTCGCCGCGAGTGCAGCTGCTGTTGACGGAGCGAGTGCAGCTGCGCGACGCGGACCTCACCACCGGCGTTAATATTGGTAAGCGCACACACACACACACACACACTGGACGTGATCTCGGTGTGTTGCGTGTCGCCGCGAGTGCAGCTGCTGTTGACGGAGCGAGTGCAGCTGCGCGACGCGGACCTCACCACCGGCGTTAATATTGGTAAGCGCACACACACACACACACACACACACTGGACGTGATCTCGGTGTGTTGCGTGTCGCCGCGAGTGCAGCTGCTGTTGACGGAGCGAGTGCAGCTGCGCGACGCGGACCTCACCACCGGCGTTAATATTGGTAAGCGCACACACACACACACACACACACACTGGACGTGATCTCGGTGTGTTGCGTGTCGCCGCGAGTGCAGCTGCTGTTGACGGAGCGAGTGCAGCTGCGCGACGCGGACCTCACCACCGGCGTTAATATTGGTAAGCGCACACACACACACACACACACTGGACGTGATCTCGGTGTGTTGCGTGTCGCCGCGAGTGCAGCTGCTGTTGACGGAGCGAGTGCAGCGCTATTATTATTATTATCAGAATAGCATCATCAGTGGGATGATGCTATTCTAAGCCGGCATCACACGGCATGAAGATATAGAAACAAGAATGCACTTTACTCATCAATCTCATCATTATTACTTGGAAATAAGATATCACCAATTCGAGATGTCGACATCTGTGAAGCTTATATCATGTCTATGTGCCGCGTGATGCCGGCTTAGAATAGCATCACCCCATTACTTTCCCATGGGTATCGTATGAGGCGACTAAAGCACTCTAGGGTTACATGTATTTTGCAATTTTAGGCGATGGCCTCACTATAGTGATACATAATTATCTGAATGACCCTAAAATATTTGTCAGACGTGGCGTAAGTAACCGTTTTTCGGCTGTTTACGCACTGCCTACCCCGCAAGATGGGCGTGATATATATGTATTTATACATCATTCCTATACCCTTTGCGGGGAAGGCAGATCGTAAACGGCCGAAAAAACTTTCATTTACGCCACAACTGATAAATAGTCATTTTTTTTTCCAGAAAATTGTGTATCACTCAATATATATAGAAAGTAATAAACTTTTTGTAATGTTTTTGAGATCATGTTTGTATATATGTGCCATATTTTAAAGCGCTGTAACTTGTTAACCACTGAACACATTCGAATGGGAATTGTATCGGAAGAATCCTTACATTATCCCGAGTGTCATAGGCTAGGCTTTATCTCAGAAAGCAGACATGTTTTTTTTTATTATTAATTGTTATGCTTGTTATATGATTGTTTCAGTACTGGGCGCGGCCGATGGAGAAATAGTACCGGAACCGGATGTGCAAAAAGCAGCGTTGAGTGTATGCGTCAACGCCGTGTGCGCACCCATACATAGGGTAAGTATACATACAGTTAAGGCTTTAATGTTTTTTAGATTATGCGTTTATTTCAGTCCTTTAGTCGCATATTGAATGTGAGTCTAATTTCATAGGTTCACCAAATTGAACTTCAAACTGTTCTTTGGGTTTAACGCACATTTTACTTACTTAAAATATCACTATTCTTCTTTTCTTTTCGTGTGAAACACCGAATCGTCAACAACCCGATGAACCCTGGTGTCAGAGTTTTACAACCGCCGACTATTAGTAGTAGGCCTCTGACATGGTTGTGTAACGGCTGCCGTCTAATTAATCATAGACAGCCACCGGGACCGACGGCTTAACGTGCCCTCCGAAGCACGGAACCATCTTTCTTTTCGGACAATCAGGTGGTTCAGCCTGCAATGTCCTAACCAGACCGGGAACAAATTCACAAAGTGATAAATATCAACTTTATGAGTGTCCCGCCGAGAATCGAACCCGGAACCTTTACGTCGCAGGCAGTCGCACTACCACTGCGCAACATCGGCTGTCATAAAAAATCAATATCGCTATAAAACTTATGAAATAACACGTGTGTGTAGGTGACACGTGTGTGAGTCTAGCCGAAGTCCGATTTGACGGCGCAAAACATAACTTTATAATGTTCTTTTTAGTAACACATCGAAGAAAAGTTCACAAAACTAGTCCAATCACAATCACTTTTTTTTATTAACTATCCCCCTACAATTCAATTCAATTCAATTAATTTATTCATGCAAACATGTACAAGCTTAAAGTTATCATAATTTTATAATAGCAGATAAGTACATGCACCCTGACAGGCCACTGCACGATGAGACATGCATACGGAAATCATCATCGTCTACAATAAAATTACATTTCGAATAAGTACATAGAAATAATGATAAAATTAAAATTTAAAAATGAAAACAAATTATTAATACATAATCATTACAAGTAAAAATCTCCTATCCTATTTAAAAAATTTGTTAAAATAAATTTATAACAAATTAATTAACATTGTTGTCAATAAAAAGAATGAAAACATATTATTACAGTCACAATTATTTTATGTCAAAAATTAATATTTACCTATATAAAATTATTGTCAATAAATAGAAAATTATCGAATTAAATTATTAACATTTCATGTCAAATTGGTAAACAAAACAAATCTGAAGAAATTTTTTATTGTTGTAAATCAAATTTTATTATTAGACTAGATTGGATTGTGGAGAAATTCATTTACGGTGTAATAGTTGGACAGTAAAAAAGTTTTGACAACCCACATTCATGTACCCTTGGCTCAACGTTGCCATGTTTGGCAGCCCTGGCAGGGTCGCCATGTAATGTGAGCTGTAGAGGGCTTAGGAAATGATACGCTCTGTGTGACGAATAAACGTGTAATGCCAATGATTTACGTTGACAAAGCCTTAAATACTAAATGTTAACCTACAAGAGTCAGGTGTCCTACACTACAAGCTTTTTATAATTTAAGAAACAAACAGTCATTACAGGGTGAAAGGGATAGCTCTGCGAATAGTGATAACCGTGCATTTAGACCATAAAACTGAACAACCATATGAAAATATTTCAGGAAGTGTAAAAATCAATTTGATTCCCCATAGCAAATGCAGTCAGCTGATCGTAATTTTGTATGGGACGTCGGATATTTTTTATCGTTTCCTGACATATGTTTATAGGGGAAATTGTTAAATTTCATGGTCGTTTCGATGCCGTGTGATGCCGGCTTAGAATAGCATCACCCCATTTCTTTCCCGTGGGAGTCGTAAGAGGCGACTAAGAGACTTGAGGGTGTGTATTGTAATTTTAGGCGATGGGCTGACAACCTGTCACTATGGCGATACACAATTTTTCGAATGACCCTCAAATATTGGTCAGACGTGGCGCAAATATATATATGTTTATGCTCTGCCTACCCCGCAAGGGATAATAGGCGTGATATGTGTATGTATGTATGTTTCGATGGCACCATGGAAATTATTTATTCAATGTAGGATAGTTAGTATTATCATATCACTTATTGACGTCATGAACCGTCATTGTAAAAAAAAAAGAAATTTGTATTACACAATTTTCTTTTTTTTATTATGTCCTAATAGAAAACCGGCTCGGGCAGGATAAAAATATAAAAATAAAGGCACTGTCACGGGGCCAGGTTAATCACACGGCATGTAACTTTACGCCACCTCCATCTGAAAACGATATTTGTTTCATATTTGTTATTCTATATTATATTATTAAGTATTCGGAGGGCTATCCCTTACACCCTGTCTGTATACGCTTTTTTGACTCCACGATCTTCACCCATTAAGACTATTTATGTTATATTATTTTTTACAGGCAGGCACGGCAACCACCAGGTTCTCTATAACCGGTTCGAGCAAGAAAAAAACCGCTCTAAAGTCATACGAGGATGTCATACAGAAGGTGTGGGAGAGCGTGCGCACCAACAATGGAATTATGGTGAGAGAGATCTCGAGTGGCCGTGTGATGCAGGCTTAGAATAGCATCACCCCATTTCTTTCCCGTGGGCGTCGTAAGAGGCGACTAAGGGACTCGAGGGTGTGTATTGCAAATTTAGGCGATGGGCCGCTAACCTTTCACTATGGCGATACAAAATATTCCAAATTACCCTCAAATGTTTGCCAGACATGGCGTAAAAGTCCTTTTTTTACAGCCGTTTACGCTCTGTCTACCCCGTAAGGGATTAAAGGCGTGATATATGTATGTATGCAGATCTCGAATGTGACAAGACAGTTCCGTAGCTAATTTTATCACACTCTTAACAAAAGAAAGGAAACCTTGTTTCAGCTGTAATTTATATCCACATTATGATAATAAAATTGGTAAAAGACAGCAGTTTTCGCTGTGAATAACTGCGTTACAAGATACTTATGAATTTGAACAAATTTTTCTAAGTAACATTCGTTAAAACGCAAAAAAACGATTGGATTTTGTAACAGTTTCAAATCAAGAGTACGTTTACCTTTCAGGTTTATTTTATTTACACGTTTTTGTTACAATTTCGTGAAAACTTGATCTCTATTTGGAACAGTACATTTTTATCGACTCGGTGGCCCTGTAGTATACATACCATACATACTCTTTTCTTTTTTCACCCAATGGTTGCCTGGTAGAAATTGCTACCTCAGCAATAAGGCCGCCTAAATTGTACCGTTGTTTTTTATTTTTATTTTGTGTATCTGTTTGTTATGTTGTGTTTTGTACAAATAAAGTATTCATGGTGTAAAAAAAATAGATGAGAATATTTTAAGGGGTGAACCAGTACGTGAAACTGAACAACTTTCCCCAAGGAACATAGGTCGAAATATGAGAAAAAAAATTGGCCCTCCCATACAAATTATCCCGGCCGGGTAACACACTAAGTATGGGAGGTTCAAATAATTTTTTCATATACCGTCCTATGTTCCTTGGGGAAAGTTGTTCAGTTTCACAAACTGGTTCACCCCTTAAAATATTCTTGGCTAATTTTTTTATACCCTGTATTGTATTGTAGTAAAATTTGGTAAAAACGTATTGTTTTTTTTTAGGTGCTTCTATCGCTAATGCTTGTGAAAGCGCCAATAACAGACGCGGATCGTTTAAGAGGCTTGGCGTGTCGCGCCTTGGCGGGGCTAGCCAGGTGCCCCACTGTCAGACAGATATGCTCCAAACTGCCACTGTTTACCACGTCACAGATTCAAGGTAAGTGTGTAAAAAGCTACCAAAATGACAACTAAAACCACCCCCAAAACATACCAAAGCCACTACTTTAACCTACCAAAGCTAAACATGAAACCTACCAAGGTCCCACCTAACAACGAAACCTACCAACATGCCACTAAAAGCTACCAAAATCACCTGAGTGGCGTGTCGAGCCTTAAAGGAGTTAGCCCGGTACCCCACTGTCGTCAGGCAGATAGGTTCCAAACTACCACTGTTTACTACCTCACAGATTCAAAGTTTGTGTGTAAAATAAATACGTACCAAAACAACCTCCAAAACTACCCCTAAAATATAGCAACACTAACACTAAAAACCATCAAAATTACTGCAACATCCTACCAAAATGTACCCTAAATCCTACCAAGACAAACCCCAAAATAACCCTCGAAATTTACCAAAACGAGTTTCAAATCTATTTCATAAACCTACCAAAGCTATTCCTAATACCCACTCAAACTCCCCCATACCCGGCGACTAAAGGCCTCCAGGGTGTGTATTGCACTTTTAAGCGATGGGCTGACAACCTGTTACTATGGCGATACACAATTTTACGAATGCTCCTCAAATGTGTCAGAAGTGGCGTAAATGTCCATTTTTTTTGCGGCCATTTGCGCTCTGTCTACCCCGCAAGGGAAAATAGACGTGTTATGTGTATGATTATTAATACCTACTAAATAAGACGATGTTTTTAACGGTTTGGTGTCTGTTGCTGTTATGTTGTAAACTTGAATAAATTGAAAATTGAATTTTGAAAAATTGCGAGCTTTTCAAGCGCGGGCAGGATTTCAACCTGCGACTTTCGCTATAACTAGTAAATTGGCGGGCAAGGAACGAGCTGCGGTAGCCCAGATGGTAGAGGCGTCGCCGCTAGTAATGGCGAAAGTCGCAGGTTCAAATCCTGCCCGCACTTACAAGTTTTCAAAAATTTTATGCCTAACACGGAAAGTGCTTTAAAATTTTGTATTCAATTGGAAATATTGAATTGTCTTCCAGCCCTAATGCGGGACCCGATTCTCCAAGAGAAACGCCAGGAGCATGTGATGTTCCAGAAATACGCTCTGGAACTCTTAGAGAGAGTCTCCGGGAAGAGCAAACACATGGGCGCTCAATTTGAGACCTCACTAGTTAATATACATAGGGTAAGTACATATTTTTAATACCCCATTTCAATATTAAATGCTTGCGAAGCAAAGGTTCCGGGTTCGATTCTCGGTGGGGCACTCACAAAGTTGATATTTAACACTTTGTGAATTTGTCCGGTTAGGGCAGGCTGAACCACCTGATTGTCCGAAAAGTAAGATGTATCCGTGCTTCAGAGGGTACATTAAGCCGTCGGTACCGGTTCAACGTAGGATATTATTATCACTTATTGACGTCATGATTCGTCATTGTAAAAAAAAAAATTCGTGTAACACAATAACCCTACATAATAGTTCCCAACTTTTCTTTCCAGGCGAACGTGGTAGCACAAACGCGTATAAACTACAACGAACGCCAACTGTTGCAACTAGTCGCCGCGCATCTACAACAACGCGGCTTGTACGAATCCGCGGCGACTTTGCAACGTGAAGCGAACCTGCCACCCCCGCTGCGAGTCACGCCGCCGCCGCCGCCGCCGCCCGTCTACACGCCATCTACACCTAGCAGGGTACGTATGTAAACTACGAAAAATGCTATGAAAACCTACCAAAACTACATATGAAACCTACCAAACCTGCTAATGAAACCTACCAAAATTACTTATGAAACCTACCAAACCTGCTAATTAAACCTTGCGTTATGCAAATTTCTTTTTTTTACAATGACCGATCATGACGTCAATAAGTGATAATGCTATCCTACATTGAATAAAGTTATTTCATTTACATTTTCATTTTACCAAAACTACTTATGAAACCTACCAAAACTACTTATGAAACCTACCAAACCTGCTAATTAAACCTACCTAAACTTCTTATCAAACCTACCAAAATAACTTATTAAACTACTAACTAAACCTATCTACTTAATCTACCAAAAAAAACAGAAAAACTTACTAAAGGAAGCAGTAAAACCTTTTAGTAACAAAACCTACCAATGCTACTATTAATACCTACAAAATACCCCACTTAAATCTAGCTAAACTACCATAGTCACTGACTTACTATACAATACATTATACTTCGTAAACTATACAATGCGGCCCTATGGCCCTACGTCCAGCATTGGACTGCAATAGGCTGATGTATGTATGTATACAATGCGGCTTGTATGAATCCGCGGTCACTTTGCAACGAGAAGCGAACCTTCCACCCCCGCTGCGAGTCACGCCGCCACCCCCGGTCTATACGCCATCTACACGTATGTAAGCTACTATGAAAAAATACCAAACCTGCTTATTAAACCTATCAAAACCACTTATGAAACCTACCAAAACTACTAATGAAACCTACGAAAATTACATATTTAACTACTTATCAAACCTACAAAAGCTGTCTAATAAACGTTACAAAACTACCACTGAAACCAAGCAATAAAATCTACTACTTACAAAAACTACCAAAAATACTAATTAAACCTACCAAAAGAAATACTGAAACGTTCCGAATACCCCACTTAAATCTAGCAATTATAAACCTACTAAAACTGCCAATGACACCTACCCAAACTACCATTCTAAGCACCCAAAACTACCGCAAGAAACTACTAAAACTATTGCTAAAAGCTACCAATTCGCATAGAATACTTTGTTTCATTTCTCCATTTTATCAAAGGGCGTACCTTTTGATTAGACATTACGTTTCAGAGTTTGAGAAGAATGTAATTTCTATAGGCAGAATGCATTAAGCAGGTCTTTATACAACTGTTAAAAATCCGAAACATTATCACACATTATTATATGGCGGGTGACAGGAATGATACCAATAGGCAGAATGGAGGGTTCCAAGTGGAGTCGAGAAAAGGGTAGCTACCCGCCTGGTCAGGGGTTGTGGCCAGGGGACCGACTGGTCCGCCTCGATAGAATTAGAAGTTGTATATATACAGTGCGCGGTGAACACATCGATACCGCGTTTAAGGCCCATTGTTATCTGCCAATCTGTCACGTGGCGCCATCTTGCAGCTATGTTGGAACTTCTGTTGCGTCTTGCTTGCTCTTTGAATGAGCTTCTTGTCGTAGCTCCCAGAGGTCACCACAGATTTATAATTTGATGCCTTACGATGAATTAACGAAACCGGTCGCTTTAAAGCATTTTAATTTAATATATAGTGGAACTTGTGTAAAATAGTTATTTGTACAACAAGAGGGCAAAGGTAATTTTTGCTTCGAGTGCTAATTTTGAAACCCGAGGTAGCGAAGGATACTAAAATTGAATCACGAGCGTAAAGAGTGATTCATAATTTGTATCCTGAGCTCAGTGAGGGATTCAACAGCACGAGATGCGAATGAATTTGCTCTCGTGTGGTACACACAACTTTTCACCTCTACCAGTGAGAAAATTCTGCCAATGTCAAGTTTGGGAAATAAGACAAAATAAAAATTACCGTCAAATATTTTTTTTCAAGATTCGTTCAGAAATATTACATAACATGTACCAATATTCAGAAATTACAGAAATATTTAATAGAACAAAACGCTTACGAAATAAATAACTGGCTGAATTAGTTTTCAGAACGCAATCCTGCCATTGTCCCGATTAGTTCTGATAAAATGAGATGTTCGAAATGCAAATCACTTTTCTCCATCGAGTTGATAAAAACGACTTTTGCCCACTGAATTTACGCGGCAAAACTGTTCTTTTTAAGAGGGAAGAATACCATCGCCATTTCAAAAAATTTGGTATTTAAGAAAACTCATACTGTCGCTCGCGCGCTCAAGTCCCCGCGTAGTAGTGCGATAGAGAGCGTTGCCGCTCGCGACTGATTGTAGGTATTTTTAAGGTGAAATTTACGTCTCGGGAGAAAACGTTTCCCACATACTAAATCACAACCAATAGTTTTGATTTTGGTGTCTATCGTTTCAGTATATTATATTCTAGGTTTATAGTTTTTTATTTTTTCTTAAAACAACTTTGTTTTTTTAAATAGAAACGTTTTACTTCAAGGAAGACTTTGTAATAAAAAAAGTGACTTTCAGACGCCTATAATTTTCAATCAATTGAAAAATTCGAAAAAAGGAAAAACTATAAACCTAGTTTTTTACTGTGTCAACAACATTCTAAAAAATCATTGAGATCGGATTACATTTAGGGGTAGGAAAACGTTTTCTCTTTTTGTATGGCCGAGAGCTCGGTAGTCGATCCTCTTAAGCTGGAGAGGTGAAAAAGTGTATTACCTAGAATACTATGGAGTTATCACAACACATAGTGTAAATGATACTTACTGTTGTCGTTGCAGCCGCGGCTGTCGGCGGTGTCTCGCACCAGCAGCGCCGGCTCCCTGCAGCGCGACAGCACCGACACGCACACGCACAGCGCCAGCGACGACAGCCCCATGCCTGTCATTCGACTACGGTATGTATACATGGTGTCAAAATTGTAGTTTATGCAACTGTCGTATAATGGGGGTCATCAGAATGCGAGTGTGTGAGCTGCGCCTTGTGTGATAATAGTTTGACACGAGCATTCTTACATACATACACATATCACGCCTTAATCCCTTGCGGGGTAGGCAGAGCGTAAACGGCCGCAAAAACGAACATTTACGCCACGTCTGACAAATATTTGAGGGTCATTCGTAAAATAGTGTATCGCCATAGTGACAGGTTGTCAGCCCATCGCCTAAAATACAATACACACCCTCGAGTCCCTTAGTCGCCTCTTACGACTCCCACGGGAAGAAATGGGATGCTATTCTAAGCCGGCATCATACGGCATTCTTATGCCTAATTATAGCAGCTGCCGTGTGATGCTGGCTTAGAATAGCATCACCCCATTTCTTACACATGGGTGTCGTAAGACCCGACTAAGGGACTCGAGGGATGTGTATTGCAATTTTAGGCGATGGGCTGATAACCTGTCACTATAGTGATACACAGTTATCTGATTGACTCTCAAGCTTTTGTCAGACGTGGTTTTAATATCCGTTTTACGGCCGTTAACGCTCTGCCTACCCCGCAAGGGATTTTAGGCATGATATGTGTATGTATGTATGTATGTGTGTCAAAATAGTAGTTTATGCAACTGTCGTATAATGGGGGTCATAAGATGCCGGCTTAGGATTGCATCACCCCATTTCTTACCCATGGGTGTCGTTAGACCCGACTAAGGGACTCGAGGGATGTGTATTGCAATTTTAGGCGATGGGCTGACCAACCTGTCACTATAGTGATACACAGTTATCTGATTGACTCTCAAGCTTTTGTCAGACGTGGTATTAATATCCGTTTTACGGCCGTTAACGCTCTGCCTACCCCGTAAGGGATATAGGCGTGATTTATGTATGTATGTATCAGAATGCGAGTGTCTGTCTATCAGACGAGGCGTAGCCGAGTGTGATAATAGTTTGACACGAGCATTCTTATGCCTAATTATATGCAGTTGCATACACTATTTTGTCTACACTGTCCAAAACAATCCAATTTAACACTTTTCCAAACGTCCGCACCGGCGGCGATTGCAAGGCCCGATACAAGGTCAAATTCAATACGAGAACGTAATGTGGCTTGATATGATTTTTTGTAAATTCTATACTTTAGCAGTTGTTCAGATGTGGAGTCGTAACAATAACTTAACTAAACTACTGAACAACATCTAAAAACAACTGAACAACAACAACTGAACAGCATCTGGACAACAACTAAACAACATCTGGACAACAACTAAACAACTTCTGAACAACCGAATAAAACAACTGAACAACAATCGAACATATTTTTTTAGCTTTTTACCATCAACAACATCTGTCAGGTGCGACAGAAGATGGCGATTTGAGTATTAGCAAAATAAACTTTGTTTAATTTCTCAACTTTATCGTAGTAAGAGTTTTATCATTAAGTCATTACGCTTCTGTAATTTCCATCAAACTGTTATTTCCATAGGCAGAATGCATAAAGCAGGTGTTTATACAACTGTTTTCGAATTCATAATTCGAACATTATGAGACGAGTGTAGATAAAATAGATTCATGCTTATGTCATTTTGACAGGAAAATGCAGCCATCTGTCAACGCGACGCCGCCGGCTGTCGAACACAAACGTTCGCTACAAAAACAGGTACTAACTAACCCGCAACACTTCCTCCTTTCGTGCGGGACACCGAGTCGTCCAACGACTCGATGTACCCTGGCGTGGGTCACCGAGTCGTCCAACGACCCGATGAACACCGGTATGGGATACCGAGTCGTCCAACGACGCGATGAAGCCTGGCGTGGGTCACCGAGTCGTCCAACGACCCGATGAACACCGGTATGGGATACCGAGTCGTCCAACGACCAGATGAACCCTGGTGTGGGACACCAAGTCGTCCAACGACCCGATGTACCCTGGTGTGGGACACCAAGTTGTCCAACGACCCGATGTACCCTGGCGTGGGATACCGAGTCGTCCAACAACCCGATGAACACCGGTATGGGACACCAAGTTGTCCAACGACCCGATGTACCCTGGCGTGGGATACCGAGTCGTCCAACAACCCGATGAACACCGGTATGGGATACCGAGTCGTCCAACGACCCGATGAACCCTGGTGTCAGATGAACCCTGGTGTGGGACACCAAGTCGTCCAACGACCCGATGTACCCTGGCGTGGGATACCGAGTCGTCCAACAACCCGATGTACCCTGGTGTGGGACACCGAGTCGTCCAACGACCCGATGAACCCTGGTGTGGGACACCAAGTTGTCCAACGACCCGATGTACCCTGGCGTGGGATACCGAGTCGTCCAACAACCCGATGAACACCGGTATGGGATACCGAGTCGTCCAACGACCCGATGAACCCTGGTGTGGGACACCAAGTCGTCCAACGATCCGATGTACCCTAGCGTGGGATACCGAGTCGTTCAACAACCCGATGTACCCTGGTGT
Source organism: Tuta absoluta (assembly GCA_027580185.1). Taxonomy (NCBI): domain Eukaryota; kingdom Metazoa; phylum Arthropoda; class Insecta; order Lepidoptera; family Gelechiidae; genus Tuta; species Tuta absoluta. Next base: position 4,826,844 of record JAQAHW010000041.1, on the reverse strand, counting down.
GGGACACCGAGTCGTCCAACGACCCGATGAGCCCTGGTGTGGGACACCGAGTCGTCCAACGGCCCGATGAACCCTGGTGTCCAGAGTTTTTCAACCGCCTCCTACTAGTCTGACATGGTTGTGATGTGTAACGACCGTCGTCTAATTAATCATAGACAGCAACCGGGACCGACGGCTTAACGTGGAACCATCTTTCTTACATAAATGTCCTAACCAGACTGGGAACAACAAGTGATAAATATCAACTTTGTGAGTGCCCCACCGAGAATCGAACCCGGAACCTTTGCGTCGCAGGCAGTCGCACTACCACTGCGCCACATCGGTCGTCTTCGCCATCCCTTTAGGTGCATTATGTCAATTTTGCAAAATGTCCAGTTTGTAAAATGTCCAGTTTGCAAAATGTCCAGTATGCAAAATGTCCAGTTTGTAAAATCTCCAGTTTGCAAAATGTTCCTTTTGGAAAAAAGTACATTTAGCGTAATTAAGGTGTGAGTTCAGACCACAAAACCGAAAATTTTCCCCAAAACACCATCCAGCCATCTAGACAGGAAAAAAGCATTTTCGACTTTCAAAAGTTTTACTTTACGAAGTATAGTACGTAAAGCCAACACCCCGTATAGAGCGATCTGTGCGTAAATCATCATAAATTTTATATGATCACAATAAAACAATTTTAAACGGATTTAAGTTGTGTTTATTTTGGATTTTACAATTCCTACGTTTCGAGCTCTTTACAGAGCCCGTGGTCACGGATGACTAAGGTGTTAGACGTCATTATTTAGAATTAAAATTATTTTTGTTCTACCGCCATCTATTTCTTAATTGCCTAGCGTAACGTCCCGGTTCCACACAAAATGCTGAAACCGTATCTTGTGTAGTAGGTCTTACAGTATGTTGGATCTGGTTCTGGTTAAATCCGTTTAAAATTGTTTTATTGTGATGAGTAATAGTTGTGCAAACTCAAGAAAATATTAAATTTTATATGATATTTTTCAGATGTGTCAGGTGTCGGAGGCGCCGTCGGCCCCGCCGCGCGTCACGCTGCACTCCATCATAACGGAGTACCTGTACAACCAGCACGCGCTCTGCAAGAACCCTGTCGTCACGTGTCCGCAGTTCAACTTGTTCCAGTGAGTCACACTGTATCTAGATGTGTGTCGGGTGTGACAGCCGCGCGTCACGCTGCACTCCATCATAACGGAGTACCTGTACAACCAGCACGCGCTCTGCAAGAACCCTGTCGTCACGTGTCCGCAGTTCAACTTGTTCCAGTGAGTCACACTGTATCTAGATGTGTGTCGGGTGTGACAGCCGCGCGTCACGCTGCACTCCATCATAACGGAGTACCTGTACAACCAGCACGCGCTCTGCAAGAACCCTGTCGTCACGTGTCCGCAGTTCAACTTGTTCCAGTGAGTCACACTGTATCTAGATGTGTGTCGGGTGTGACAGCCGCGCGTCACGCTGCACTCCATCATAACGGAGTACCTGTACAACCAGCACGCGCTCTGCAAGAACCCTGTCGTCACGTGTCCGCAGTTCAACTTGTTCCAGTGAGTCACACTGTATCTAGATGTGTGTCAGGTGTGACAGCCGCGCGTCACGCTGCACTCCATCATAACGGAGTACCTGTACAACCAGCACGCGCTCTGCAAGAACCCTGTCGTCACGTGTCCGCAGTTCAACTTGTTCCAGTGAGTCACACTGTATCTAGATGTGTGTCAGGTGTGACAGCCGCGCGTCACGCTGCACTCCATCATAACGGAGTACCTGTACAACCAGCACGCGCTCTGCAAGAACCCTGTCGTCACGTGTCCGCAGTTCAACTTGTTCCAGTGAGTCACTGTATCTTTAAAAACTGTCGCCGAAGTTGCACAAAGAAAGTTCTATCAGAGGCCTAGTTACTTTAAAAACTGTCGCCAAAATCCCACAAAGGAAGTAGCAATTTTTTATAAATCAGCCTTGTCTGTATCCCACTGCAGGGCAAAGGCCTCCTCTCTCACGCCACGAGTCTCGTTCTTGGGCCTTCAAATGCCAGTTTCGGAGAAAGGCTTCAATATCATCCCGCCATCTTCTCCTAGGCCGACCACGACGACGACCATCCTGTGGTATCCATTTTGTGGCAATTATTGCCCATCTGTCGGGATGCATGCGACAGACGTGTCCTGCCCAATCCCACTTCAGCCGTGCGGACTTTTTGCCCACGTCTATGATGCCAGTTTTGGAGCGCAGGGTTGTGTTCCTGATACGGTCGATCCTTGTTGTCTATAGCTATAACCGGAATGTGTTTTGTTTAGGCCGCACAAGTGCCCGGACCCGCGCGGCTCGGCGTCAGTGCTGTTCGGTCGCGGCGACGCAGCGAACGTGCTCGCGCGAGTGGCGCGACGCGAGCTCGGACAGGGCGGGACCACCAGGCGAGCAGACGCCAGATTGGTAATCAATCAATCAATCAATTTATTTGTGGTACACATAAAGGTCTTAAATATAAGTTGTAAAAAAATTAGCTGAGAATATTTTAAGGGGTGAACCAGTACGTGAAACTGAACAACTTTCCCCAAGGAACATAGGTCGAAATATGAAAAAATAATTTGACCCTCCCTCCCATACTTAGTGTGTTACCCGGCCGGGTTAATTTGTATGGGAGGGCCAATTTTTTTCATATTTCGACCTATGTTCCTTGGGGAAAGTTGTTCAGTTTCACGTACTGGTTCACCCCTTAAAATATTCTCAGCTAATTTTTTTACACCATGTATAAAAAGCCCGCCGTGACCCGCCATTTGGCATACAAATTGTATACAATATTAAATTTATAATCTTTATCATTCTACATTAAAATCAATATAAAACCACTAATAATTATTCGACGCCAGATTGGTGAGCATCTCTTGCAGGCCACTGGTGGACGCAGGCCTACTACAGGGCACGATCTCTCGTGTAATCATCCAGTCGCTACCAGCAGCCTTTTTTTACACAACTGCCTGAACAAAAAGGAGTGTAGTGTTTTTAACTCTTGTTCATGTATATATGTGCGATTCTTTAAGACGAGTGTACCTCGACAGTGGCGTCACTTCACAAAAACATTATTATTTATTTTATTTTCTCTTTATGCAAACATTCTATCAGAATGTCCTTTGCTCAAGTTGTAAGTTTCTTTTTGCATTTAGTTTTGCTTCAAAAATTGAATACAAAAACATTACATGACGTCACTAAACCCGAAAAGGTTTGTCTTAACATCAGGTTTCCCCGCTCGTTATTTATAATATAACATACAAACATAGTATTACCTGAAGTAAAATTTTAACTTGCAAACTCAATGAAATATTCGCTCTAATTAAAGTTATGGCAAAAAGTGCCTAAAAACGGCCACTTTTGGTATTAATTCCCATTACTTTAATAACAGCGAACATTTCATTAAGTTTGCAGGTTCTAATTTTACTTAAGGATAATACTAAAACCTTGGGCAACGGACACTGATAGATTGTTTGTATAAAGAGAAAAGGTTTTTTATGTATAGTGGCGCTACTGTCGAGGTCGTTCACGGCTACACTCGCCGTAATATCCTTTATAATTTACAGTCGGTTATAGCACATATGGTACTAGGGGTACTCCAAAAGTACTGATTTATTTTTGTCCCTAGCAATTTTTTTTCTCGGCATGAAGATGTATTAGTATAAAATTACTTCTTTATTATTGATTGATTAAGTTTAAATTTTTATTTTGTATGGGGTTAAAAATAATTCAGTTCTTTTGGAGTACCCCTGGTACCTTATGTGCTACAACCGACTGTACATGAGAGCAATAAATTGAAATTGACTGTTGAACAACAACTGAACAACGTCGAAAAAACAACTGAACAACATTGAAACAACATCGAAACAACAACTGAACAACAACTGAAGAATAACTGAACAATATCGGTACAGTAACTAAACAACAGCTGAACAACATCTCAACAACGTAATTTCTATTTAACCGTAATTTATACAGGGTGTAAGGAAAAGAACTGCGTTCCTTTTAAGGGCTGAACCAGCCCATGAAACTGAAAAACTTTCCTCAAGGAACATGAACAAAATATTTAAAAAAAATTAGACCTCCCATACAACCAGACTTGGTCGGCTGCTACATTTTGTATGGAAGGTCTAAATTTTTGTTTATTGTTGTTAATTTTTGTATGTTTATTGGGGAATTTAAAGGAACGCAGTTCTTTTCCTTACAACCTTTTCAGGCAGAATGCATAAAGCAGGTCTTTGTACAACTGTTTTCGAGTTCATAACTCTCACATTATGAGACGAGTGTCGATATATTGTATTGTATTGTGTAACGCGCAGGTGCACAGTTACTTCGCTCCGGCGCGGACGCTCCGGCTGCAAGATGACGACGCCTACTTCACACACACTATATTTCATGTGAGTATTCATCATACAGATCACTTTTTGAATTTATTGGAATTGTAAAATCAAAAATTATAATATAAAAATATGCATATATATTATTTACTAACATAGTTGTTTAAGGAATTTGTTACTAATATAATTATGAATGAATATCTGAAATAAAACATTTTTATTTTTATTTTTATTTCTTTTTTATTTAAAAATAAGCAAAGCTTCATCGCATGGTTCGAATTTCACTCTTAAGTGGACTGACCATAGTATTAGTTTCAAATAACTTAAACTAGATGTCGCTTGTCGTCGCTTCGAGACGAGTACCAAGAGGTTGAAGATTTAGTCGGCTTACGTCGGGGCGCCGGTAGCTCAGTTGGCAGAGCAGTGGAACGGTACTCCACGGTCCCGGGTTCAAGTCCCGGCGGGCGCTGACAATTTTTCAATTTCTTATTTACATTTATGGAATTTTAAACGTACTTATTTAAGTTGTGTTTATTTTGATTTTTACAAATAACTTAAATCCATTTAAAATTGTTTTATTGTGGTTGTAAAAAATTTCCGGAAATGTAAAAAGAGGAGAAAGTACTCAAAAAAAGAATGGACAACTTTCCCCAAGCATCGTAGGGAGGGGATGTGGTTAATTAAGAAATTTTTATTTTATTTTAAAAATTTTCAAGCGCGGGCAGGATTTGAACCTGTGACTTTCGCATTACTAGTGACGACGCCTCTTCCATCTGGGCTACCGCAGCTCGTTCCTTGCCCGACAATTTTGCAAGTGTATTTTAATGCCAGTAACGCGTGGCACGGCTCCATCGTTAGTTTACTTTATTAGTTGCAAACCTAACCCGGTAGATGGAGCCGTTGCCACTAGTAATGCGAAAGTCGCAGGTTCAAATTCTGCCCGCGCTTGAAAACTTTGTAAGTTTTCGAAAATTGTATACCTTACACGGGAAGTGTTTTAAAATGTGGTGTTCTGTTATATTGTTTATAAATTTGTTTGTTATATTGTTTGTCGTACAGCCGACGCAACAGCAGCTGCTGGCGGCGACCTCTGCCGGCGACATTCGGATATTCAACCTGTTCACCGGCGCAGAGGAGAACTCGTATCAAGTGCACGAATCATACATATATCATATGCAGGTAAACATATGCTTATATAACATAATATAACAAAATTCAAAACATAACAAAGTAGGTTTACACGACTTACTTGTTGTAAATTTGGTAGAGAGTTTTATCTCTCGACGTTTCGACTGCTTACGGCAGCCTTCTTCACGGAGGTCGACAGATCACATACGCCCGCCCGTCAGCTGTGATTGCCGAACACTGCGGGCCGCGCGCGCCGAGATGGCGGGTGGCGCTGCAGTTGCCGCAGTTAGTGGTTCTTGCGGTGGTTGCGGTTGACTTGTAGAGTCTATCATCAAAAAGTCCGAACAAAATACACTAACCACATCATCACTTTTCACCTGGTTTACTGCCGCCGGTGATACTGTTTTTAGCACTGGCTTCCATGACGGCGATAACGACCAACCACTATCTCTGTTAAAATTCGGACGACGGCTTATTTCTATAGCTTCCCGAACTTTGCGTGGTACAAAAAACCTTTCCCTAGCCAGAATAGCTGTCTTGTCGAAACGAATATAGTGGTTGGTGTCCGAATTCAGCGAGTGTTCTGCTACCGCCGACGTCAAAGTGTTACAGTTCTTTACGCTCCGTATGTGCTCTGCAATTCTTGTAGACACATGCCGCTGTGTTTCGCCGATATAGCTCTTACCACACTCACAAGGTATTGAGTAAACACCAGGTCCAGACAGGGGCTCCTTATCTTTCGGCGACCTTAGCCAGTGTTTTACTTGAGTATGGGGTCGGAAAATAGTCTTTATGTTGTATTTACGACTCAGTAAGAAGGCAATTTTATCCGTCACACCTTTTATGTACGGAAGATAAGTAGGACGTCTTTCTACAGTCTGTGGTCTCTTTTTGCTAGAAGAATTTGCGATACGCCAACTCTGATTCCACTTATACCCATTACACTCTAGCACCTCTCTGACATGGTTTAGCTCCGACTCTATGAACTCAGGATCGCATAGACGGAGCGCCCTGTTAATGAGAGAGCCGGGGACCGAGGAGAGATGTTGTGGGTGATGATGCGACTCTGCCCTTAGATATCTAACGGTCTACCAAATTTACAACAAGTAAGTCGTGTAAACCCACATCATGAGTGATACTTGTTCGTTTAATAATAAAAATAACAAAGTAGCTTGGTGTCCACCAGTTTTATGTCGCCTATGAGCATCTTGGCCCTGCTTTTAAAATGTCGTATTCGATTTGACAGTCGTGTGAGTAAATGAATGTGTGTTGTCAGGCGAGCAGAGACGGGCTCCTGCTGCTAGCGTCCGCGACTACTACTTGGCGGCCGCTCTCTGCGCTGTGGGCCATGAAGGAATTTGAACAGCTGTAAGTAATAGAAATAGCATATAAATGGTGTAAAAAAAATAGCTGAAAATATTTTAAGGGGTGAACCAGTACGTGAAACTGAACAACTTTCCCGAAGGAACATAGGTCGAAATGTGAAAAAATAATTTGACCCTCCCATACTTAGTGTGTTACCCGGCCGGGATCATTTGTATGGGAGGGATTTGTACGTACTGGTTCACCCCTTAAAATATTCTCAGCAAATTTTTTTACACCATGTATATTAAGTTAAGACATGATAGGATAATTCTTTATTAAGGCGAGTGTAGCCGTGATAGACCTCGACAGTGGCCTTCAGTTTCAGTGGCTTTCATTCCGATGCACATTAGTTTTTAATATTATCCTTAAGTAAAATTAGAACCTGCAAACTCAATTAAACATTCGCTACAATTAAAGTTATGGCAATTAATTGGGCCATGAAGGAATTCGAGCAGTTGTAAGTACATTACATTAGCCTAATATTTAACTAAATACTATCGCGATAGACCCGGTCTAATACTTAAAATGAGTGAAAGTGATCGCGAGTGCTTAAAAGGTTATATTACATTAGCCACTACAGTCCACTGCTGGCCTCCTACTATTGGGAGGCATTGCCATCTTCTTCTTCTTTTCGTGTGGTACACCGAGTCGTCCAACGACCCGATGTATCCTGGTGTCGAGAGTTTTTCAACCGCCTACTACTAGTAGTAGAACACTGATATTGGTTGTATGACGACCGCCATCTAAGTAATCATAGACAACAACCGGGACGTGCCCTCCGAAGCACGGAACCATCTTTCTTGTCGGCTCAGACGCCTACTAGTATTAGTAAGCGGTTGTAAAAACTTTGACACCACACGAAAGAAAAAAAGTATTATGATATGTATTTGTCATATTAGTATTTATTAGTTTATTTGTAACTAGCGGCCCGCCCAGCGGTTTCACCCGCTGCTACTTACCAGTTTTCCCGTAGAAATTGGATCTTTGCCCGCAGTAAAAAGTAGTTTACTTCTTTACTCCGTTCCAGCAGAAGTGACTCAACAGGACCATGTGCCAGCAAAAGCGGCCCGTTATGTTAAACAACTTTTAATTTGATGCCGATACCTTATCTCCTGTAGATTAGATGGGATGCTGGTGGTCTGCTTTAGGTACTCCAGACCCTCGATGACCATGTCATGTACCAGCAAAAGCAGCCCGTCATGCTAAACAACTTTTACTTTGAAGCTATTACCGTAGCTCTTCTAGTTTAGATGGGATGCTGGTGGTCTGCATCAGGTACTCCAGATCCTTGATGACCATGTTCCAGCAAAAACGGCCCGTCATGCTGAACAACTATTGCTATCAAGCCATTATCGTATCTCATATAGTTTAGCAGTGCTCCTGGTGCCCACCATCAGGTACTCCAGACCCTAAATAACCAAGTGCCAACAAAAGCGGCTCGTCATGATAAACAACTTTTACTTTGAAACCATTACCGTATCTCCTATAGTTTAGATGGGATGCTGGTGGTCTGCATCAGGTACTCCAGATCCTCGATAACCATGTATCAGCAGAAGCGCCCCGTCATGCTGAACAACTTTTGCTATGAAGCCATTTTCGTATATCTTATAGTTTAGCTGTGCTCCTGGTGCCCTCCATCAGGTACTCCAGATCCTCAAGTGCTGACAAAAAGTAGTCCAAGTCCGTTTTCAATATACCACCAATATCAGTGCCAAATTTCACGAAGATCGCTAAATCGGTTTGGCTAATTTGGGTAATATCCGCTATATTTCCCGCTTTTCCTGCTTCTAACCGTTTTCCCGTGGGAATGAGGAATTTTCCCGTAATAAAAAGTAGCCTATGTTACTCAGGAATGTTGTAGCTTTCTAATGTTGAAAGAATTTTGGAAATCGGTCTAGTAGTTTCGGAGTTTATCGATTACATACAAACAAACAAAAAAACAAAAAAACAAATCTTTCCTCTTTATTATATTAGTGTAGATATTATGTTAAGGTATTAGGTAGTTTTTAGATTGTTATTTTTTCTTTTTATTATTGTATTTCTCTTGTTCCCGTGTCATCCCTTCTTCCGCCCTCATTAGGTTGGCTGGAAGAGATCTCGGCCGGTGATGCCGGCTTAGAATAGCATCACCCCATTTCTTACCCATGGGTGTCGTAAGAGGCGACGAAGGGACTCGAGGGTGTGTATTGTTATTTTAGGCGACGGGCTGACAACCTGTCACTATAGTGATACACAGTTTCTGATTGCCCCTTAAACTTTTGTCAGACGTGGTGTTAATATCCGTTGAACGGCCGTTAACGCTCTGCCTAACCCGTAAGGGATATAGGCGTGATTTATGTATGTATGTATGTATGTAAAACATTGTCAATCATTGAAATAAAGAATATATAATAAAAAAGAACGCGTCAAATCGGAATTGTTCTCTCCTCCAGATTCCAATTAGACAATGAAGAGTACGTGGAATTCTCCAAACTGACTGACGAGAGAATAATCGGGACTAAAGGGGAGACCTGACCTTTCTTTAGCACGTCCCAATCATAGTATAAACAAGGAAGTACGTTATCTTCATACAAACGCACCGCGCGCGGCTTGTTTGTGTGCGCGATAGTATATATGCGTCGCCGCACGCACACACGGAGACATCTCGGGTGGTTTCGCACTGCGCTTCGTCGGGGCCGCTAGTCGACACCGCCATAGTGAGTCACGCGTCACGCTTACCAGTACCGCGAAACCACAATTTGTAAAATGGTTGATTGTAGCAAAAGAAAGTATTGCTGTGTCTAAATTATTTATCAATTCCCGATGTGTGTCTTCAAATTACCTACTGACTAGGATAGGTACCTAAGTAATTAACTTGTTTTATTATTATAAATAAATTTCACAATGTTAAACTCGATGATGAGATTTATTAGTTGTATTTTGTTGTCTATATGGTGTAATTATTGGTGTTCTTCCTAGTAGGTATAGGTGCTTTTAATCTGCAAGTTGAGTCTGCCGGTTGCTCACATTAGGTATTATAAATCCTTTCTTGTCGTGTGAAGGGGCACCGAGCCGTAAACGACCCCATGAACTCTGTTGTTGTTTTAAGCCGTTTACGTAAATTAACTTGGTAAAGTCCGTTCGCTTTTTTGTCAAAGGATGCCGCCTCCCAAACAAAGGACTCCGCGTGCAAAAGCAAAGAGCGATCATTGATCAACGAATAATCAATCATCATTGAATTAGTTATATTTTACAGAGATGACATGCTCAACCAACTCCGCCCCGCACGTCTGCTGGTCGTGCAACCAGGTGCCACTCATTGTCTCATGTTTCCCAAACAAGATACTTTCTTTCATTAAATAGGTTTCATCATCGTGTGGTTAGGTAAAACTGACCTCAGACACCTTGGTTGGATCAAAACAACAACTTCTCCACGCTTGCCAAATCCTAGACACTGAATTGAAATTTTGTTGAAAGTGACAACCCTGAGAGAGTAGGTAATTATAGCGCGGATTGGGCCGGAGTTGGCCTACTTCCCCCCTTCTTTATACTATGTCCCAATCGCTGTAATATATGTCAAATGTTTGGAAAACTCAATTGAATCATTAAAGAAAAGTCATAGTGTTATGGATTGATTTATCAAGTAAAATTTTTGGTTGTATAGAATAGCATTATTTAACCTTTCGTTCATCTGGAAAAAAAAAACCAAAGTGAACCTATTTTCTGTCGTTAATTACAAATGTTCTTCAAAACTGCTTAAATTATTTAGTTCGTTTTTAACGCATAATATAAGATATTAACAATATTAATATTTTGTGTTAAGAGTTACATTTTTATCTCGCATAATCCACGTGAAAAGTATAAAAAACGTAAAAGTTTCTTTCTGACGCAGCGTCAATGGAAAGGACAGTGTCTTTACGCTACTTAGCGCCATTAAGATTCTAAATCTGAATCTGTATTAATACACATACACATATCACTCCTATTATGCCTTGCGGGATGGGCAGAGCGTAAACGGCCGCAAGAAACGGACATTTATGCCACATCTGACAAATATTTGAGGGTCAATCAAAAAATTGTGTATCGTCGTGTAATATTAAAAATCTGTATTAATATTATTAATTATGTATATGTGTCTCATTCTAGATTCCAATTAGACAATGAAGAGTACGTGGAATTCTCCAAACTGACCGACGAGAGAATCATCGGGACCAAAGGAGAGACAGCAACAATCTTCGACACGAGGAGCGGCCGCGCACTGCTGACGCTCACCCCGGCGCTCAGCAACCAGTACGCCAAGAACCGCGCCACCTTCAACCCCACGGACGAGCTGGTGTTGTCCGGTGAGTAGCACGGACATCGTCAGCAGACCACCAGCCGCTGCTGACGCTCACCCCGGCGCTCAGCAACCAGTACGCCAAGAACCGCGCCACCTTCAACCCCACGGACGAGCTGGTGTTGTCCGGTGAGTAGCACGGACATCGTCAGCAGACCACCAGCCGCTGCTGACGCTCACCCCGGCGCTCAGCAACCAGTACGCCAAGAACCGCGCCACCTTCAACCCCACGGACGAGCTGGTGTTGTCCGGTGAGTAGCACGGACATCGTCAGCAGACCACCAGCCGCTGCTGACGCTCACCCCGGCGCTCAGCAACCAGTACGCCAAGAACCGCGCCACCTTCAACCCCACGGACGAGCTGGTGTTGTCCGGTGAGTAGCACGGACATCGTCAGCAGACCACCAGCCGCTGCTGACGCTCACCCCGGCGCTCAGCAGCCAGTACGCCAAGAACCGCGCCACCTTCAACCCCACGGACGAGCTGGTGTTGTCCGGTGAGTAGCACGGACATCGTCAGCAGACCACCAGCCGCTGCTGACGCTCACCCCGGCGCTCAGCAACCAGTACGCCAAGAACCGCGCCACCTTCAACCCCACGGACGAGCTCGTGTTGTCCGGTGAGTAGCACGGACATCGTCAGCAGACCACCAGCCGCTGCTGACGCTCACCCCGGCGCTCAGCAGCCAGTACGCCAAGAACCGCGCCACCTTCAACCCCACGGACGAGCTCGTGTTGTCCGGTGAGTAGCACGGACATCGTCAGCAGACCACCAGCCGCTGCTGACGCTCACCCCGGCGCTCAGCAACCAGTACGCCAAGAACCGCGCCACCTTCAACCCCACGGACGAGCTGGTGTTGTCCGGTGAGTAGCACGGACATCGTCAGCAGACCACCAGCCGCTGCTGACGCTCACCCCGGCGCTCAGCAACCAGTACGCCAAGAACCGCGCCACCTTCAACCCCACGGACGAGCTGGTGTTGTCCGGTGAGTAGCACGGACATCGTCAGCAGACCACCAGCCGCTGCTGACGCTCACCCCGGCGCTCAGCAACCAGTACGCCAAGAACCGCGCCACCTTCAACCCCACGGACGAGCTGGTGTTGTCCGGTGAGTAGCACGGACATCGTCAGCAGACCACCAGCCGCTGCTGACGCTCACCCCGGCGCTCAGCAACCAGTACGCCAAGAACCGCGCCACCTTCAACCCCACGGACGAGCTGGTATAGAGACGGATATTAAGATATTTCATCCCGCCCGAGCCAGTTGTCTATTTGGACAATACTATCTCCTACATGCCGTGTGATGCCGGCTTAGAATAGCGTCACCCCATTTCTTTCCCGTGGGAGTCGCGACTAAGGGACTCGAGGGTTGCATGTGTATTGCAATTTTAGGCGATGGGCTGACAACCTGTCATTATGGCGATACACAAATTAATGTCCCTCGAATATGTCAGGCGTGGCGTAAATGACCGTTTCTTGTTGCCATCTACACTCTGCCTACTCCGTAAGGAATAATACGCTTTATGTGTGTATTTCTAAAAGAAAATTTAAATTTTCATACATACTCGTACATCAGCCTATTGCAGTCCACTGCTGGACTGCTGCCTCCCCCAGGGTACGCCATAGGGCACGATCTCTCGTTTTCGCCATCCAGTCGCTACCAGCCGCCTTCTTTAAGTCATCGGTCCACCTGGCCGGAGGGCGTCCAACGCTACGCTTGCCGAGGCGTGGCCTTCACTCGAGAACCCGCTTACTCCACAGTCCGTCGGTTCTACGACAGATGTGCCCAGACCACTGCCACTTCAGTTTGCTACACTTCCAGACTGTGTCCGTTACTTTGGTCTTTTTGCGGATAGTCTCGTTCCGGATTTTATCCATTATAGAGATACCGAGCATAGACCAAAGGTTGTCTGGTAGAGATCGCTTTCAGCGATAAGGCCGCCTTTGCGCATTTTTAGTTTAAGTTTTCCTGTTTTTTATTTGTGTTTTGAATGTGCAATAAAATGTTTTTACTTACTTACTTACTTACCTTTCCATAGCTCTCGAGTGACATGTGAAATTACCATAATATTGTATGTTTGTTTAGAGTGCCGTGTGATGCCGGCTTAGAATAGCATCACCCCATTTCTTACCCGTGGGAGTCGTAAGAGGCGACTAAGGGACTCGAGGGTGTGTATTGCAATTTTAGGAGATGGGCTTACAACCTGTCACTGGCGATACACAATTTTCCGGATGACCCTCAAATGTTTGTCAGACGTGGCGTAAACGTCCGTTCTATACGACCGTTTACGCTCTGCCTAACCCTCAAGGGATTATAGGCGTGATATGTGTATGTATGTATGTGTTATTTCCTAACGAAAATTACCATACCATTGTTTTTGTTCAGACGGCGTCCTATGGGACGTGAACACGGGCAAAGAGATTCACAAGTTTGACAAACTGAACCAGACGCACAGCGGCGTGTTCCACCCGAACGGGCTCGAGGTCATATCCAACACGGAGGTGTGGGATCTCAGGACGTTCCATCTGCTGAGGACTGTGCCCACGTTGGACAAATCCGAGGTTAGTCTGATTATATTTATTTGTTTATTTTATTGATTTGGAAAAATTAAAATGAATAAGAATGTGGATGGATGCAGAAGGAGAGGAAGGCCTAAAAAAGTTTGGATGGATTGTATAAATTTTATACAATCCATCCAAACTTTTTCTTCATTGAAGCAAAAGGGTGTAAACGAAGATTTGACAGCTGATAGAGATGAATGGAAGAAAAGAACATGTTGCGCCCTGGAAATTTTACAGGCAGAGTCTACTCATGATTCTGAACAACTTTCATTATGGGGTCACCTGCGAAATCGCGAAAAAAAACCAGCTGCTCCATAGAAAAATTCATACCTACTCGAACAAAATGTATGGAACAGCTGTTTATTTTTTCGCGATTTCGCTGGTGACCCTATGATAAAAGTTGTTCAGAATCATGAGTAGACTCTCCCTTTAAAATTTTCGGGGTGAATAAAAAATAACACTGTATATTCCCTTACGGGGTAGGCAGAGCGTTAACGGCCGTAAAACGGATATTAACACCACGTCTAACAAAAGCTTGAGGGTCAATCAGATAACTGTGTATCACTATAGTAATAGGTTGTCAGCCCGTCGCCTAAAATTGCAATACACATCCCTCGAGTCCCTTAGTCGGGTCTTACGACACCCATGGGTATGAAATGGGGTGATACTATTCTAAGTCGGCATCACTCGGCATATTTATTTTATTGATTTGGAAAAATGAAAATGAATATGAATGAATGTGGAAAAAATGAAAATGAATATGAATGTGGAAAAAATGAAAATGAATATGAATGTGGATGGATGCAGAAGGAGAGGAAGGCCTAAAAAAGTTTGGATGGATTGTATAAAACATGATATGAAGCAAAAGGGTGTAAACGAAGATTTGACAGCTGATAGAGATGAATGGAAGAAAAAAACATGTTGCGCCGACCCCAAATAAATTGGGATAAGGGCAGGCAGATGATGTTTATTTTATTGATTTAATTTATTATTATTTAATCTGCCGTGTGATGCCGGCTGAGAATAGCATCACCCCATTTCTTTCCCGTGGGTGTCGTAAGAAGCGACTAAGGGACTCGAGGGTGTGTATTGCAATTTTAGGCGATGGGCTGTCAACCTGTCATTATGGCGATGCACAATTTTCCGAATGACCCTCAAATGTTTGTCAGACGTGGCGTAAATGTCCGTTTGCGGACTCTGCCTACCCCGCAAGGGATATAGGCGTAATGTGTGTATGTGTGTGTATTATTTAGTTTTACTTTATTAGGAAAACTTACAGCTAAAAATAATAATTTTGACAAAGAAACGGTTTTTTATTTTATTGACACTCGTCTTATTGATCTCAGGAATACTAACAGGTGAATATTAAAAATACATTAATAATTTTATTTACATTCGTCTCATAATGTACGAATTATGAACTCGAAAACAGTTGTATAAAGACCTGTTTTATGCATTCTGCCTTTAGAAATTACAGTTTCATAGAAATTACAGAAGCGCAATGCCTTATTGAGAAGGCTCTGACTTCGACATAGTTGAGAAATGAAACAATATTTATTTTGCCAATACCCAAATCGCCATCTTCCGCCGCACCTGTCAGTTGTTGTTGTAGGGTTGCTGACTCGACACCTGAACAATTGCTGAATTATAAAATTTACAAAAATTCATATTTAGCCATAAAAGTACTTTCTCGCATTGAATTTGACCTTGTATCGGGTCTTGCAATCGCCGATGCGGACGTTTGGAAAAGTGTATGATTGAGTTTTTTTTTGGAGAGAGTAAAATTGTGTATGCAACTGCATATAAATAGGCATAAGAATGCTCGTGTTAGGACATTGCAGGGTGAACCACCTGATAGTCCGAAAAGAAATAGTTCCGTGCTTCGAAGGGCACGTTAAACCGTCGGTCCCGGGTGCTGTCTATGATTACTTACACGGCGGTCGTTGTAGCCAGGGGACCGACTGGTCCACCTGGATAGAATTGGAAGTTGTATATATGCGTCGCGCGGTGAAACACTTCGATACCGCGTTTCAGGCTCTTTGTTCTGTCACGTGGCGCCATCTTGCAGATATGTTGGAACTTCTGTTGCGTCTTGCTTGCTCGTGAACCACTTTGAGTGAGCTTCTTGTCGTAGCTCCCAGAGGTCGCTAAATACTCTTACAAACGGTATAAAATAAATAAAATAAAAAAATAAAAATAAAAATTCTTTTATTCAGGCAAATAAACCCATTTTGTTAATACACACACCTTAAAATGCTATGTTAGAAAGTACTTAAAAACTAATTTAATTCTAAATTTATCACTAATTATTTGTTCTGACACGATTCACATGCAATTCAGTAAACCGTGCCAAAACCGCTGAGTCCATCCGGGTTTCAATCACACTCAGGATTTCATTGGTGCCCCCGCAGCCTGCGTATGAGTGACGCACTCTGTCTGCGGATGATAGCATGGAAATCATCTACGCTAGCATCCGCAAACATTCCAGAGGCACTACAGATATAGTATAGGTATAGTACAGGTATAGTATCGTCTATTTAAAAATTATAATGGTTGATGTTGTGTCTTGCAGGTGATCTTCAACCCGGCGTGCACGGCGATGTTCGCGCTGTGCTCCGACCAGGACTCGGAGGAGCGCAGCCAGTTCGACACCAGCTTCAAAACGCTCGACCCCTACGACTACTCCAGCATTGGTAACCTACACACTTATTGTAACATAAGGCTGCTTAAAGTAAAAAAAATACACACACATATCACGCCTATTATCCCTTGCGGGGTAAGCAGAGCGTAAACAGCCGCAAAAAAGGCCATTCTTCTTCTTGTCGTATGGGACACCGAGTCGTCCAACGACCCGATGAACCCTGGTGTCAGAGTTTTTCAACCGCCTACTACTAGTAGTAGGCCTCTGACATGGTTGTGTTACGACCGCCGTCTAAGTAATATAGGCCATTTACACCACGTCTGACAAATGTTTGAGGGTCATTCGGAAAATTGTGTATCACTATAGTGTGGTTGTCAGTCCATCGCCTAAAATTGCAATACACACCCTCGAGTCCCTTAGTCGCCTCTTACGACTCTCACGGGAAAGAAATGGCGTGATGCTATTCTAAGCCGGCATCACACGGTAAAAAAATATGTCGCAGATAATACCAGCTAGGTGGTTTTGTATAGTAAAATATAAAAATAAATATATTAGACAATATTTTTTTTAAATCTAGCAAAATGTTCAAACGCGGGCAGGATTTGAACCTGCGACTTTCGTCATTACTAGTACAGACAATCAATCTGTAAAGATAGAATAAGTCGCCGGGTATTAGTTGCAAAACTAACCCGGTAGATACAATTGTAAAATTGGCGGGCAAAAGACGAACCGCGGTAGCCCAGATGGAAAAGTCGTCGCCACTATTGCTGGCAAAAGTCGCAGGTTCAAAAACTGCCCGCGGCAGAAAAATTTGCAAGTTACCGCAGCTCGTTCCTTGCCCGCGAATTCGCAAGCGTATCTTAATGCCAGTAACGCGTGTCACGGCTCCATCTACCGGGTTAGTCTCACAACGAATACAAAAGCAAAACAAGCAAAGCGGTATTTTTTAAGAACTTTTGAACTTTGAACTTAAACCTATATACCAAACAAGTTAAAATTTTCCCTACAGCCACAATCGACGTGAAACGCAACATATACTCGCTGTCGGTGTCGGGGCGCGGCACGCAGCTGTCACTCGTCGAGAACCTGGGGGACTTCGACCACATGCAGGAGTCGTGCGTCAAGATATACGACGTGGGCAGGAGACGGGAGAACGACGATGATAATGTAAGCGATCATGTCACCAACAAACGTAATCACGTTGACCAAAAACAGAATTAAACTGACCAAATACGTGATCAAACTGACCAAAAACGTGATCGAACTGACCAAATACGAGATCAAACTGACCAAATACGTGATCGAACTAATCAAATACGTGATCAAACTGACCAAATACGTGAACAAACTGACCAAATTCGTGATCAAACTGACCAAATAAGTGATCAAACTGACCAAATACTTGATCAAACTGACCAAATTCGTGATCAAACTGACCAAATACGTGATCAAACTAACCAAATACGAGATCAACCTGACCAAATACGAGATCAAACTGATCAAATACGTGATCAAACTGACCAAGTAAGTGATCAAACTGACCAAATCGTCATCAAACTGACCAAATTCGTGATCAAACTGACAAAATACGTGATCAAACTCACCTAATACGTGATCAAACTAACCAAATACGTGATCAATCTGACCAAAAACGTGATCAAACTGACCAAAAACGTGATCAAACTTATCAAAACCAAAACCGTGATAATAATGGCGTAATAATTTTGACTGAAAACGTTAATCAAATGACGCAAGTTTTACTATGACCAAAACAAATAACTCTGATTGAAATCACTAAATAGTCTAAAATTAAGTCGCTTTCCGTGTCCTTTTTCTTAAATCTTTAAAAATACACTAACTTTTTCCCAGCGGCAGGTTTTTAGGGACTTTTAACCCCGAAAAGCTTTGTCCCTTCAGAAAAACGTGTAGCAGCGCGTGAAACCGCTGGGCTGCGGCGCTAGTTCTAAATATATTTAGAACATATTCCATTATAATGAGGAAGTATTTTTTTTTTTTTATTAATGATGGGCTTGCTCTTGACTCTAGTCTAGGTCATAGGACAGAGACAGAGTCTAAGATGGAGCGAGCTCACCCAGAAGAAGCCTGTTCACTCTTACTTTGAAGAGATTAGGGTTGTATGCGTTTGTTTACACAGACGCAGGTAGTGAGTTCCACTCTTTAGCAGTGCGCATTATAAGTGATGACTGGAAGCGCTTAGTCCGAATTGGTGGAATGGCAACCAGGTACGGATGGTATCCGGCGGTGCGTCAAGTATAATTTTGTAAGTTTGTTATTATTGTTTCAGGAGGAGGAAGAGGATGAGGAGTTGGCGGAGGGCTCCGAGAACGACGACGGCTCCGACTCCGGCTCCGACGGGGATGACGACTGTAAGTAGTTCAACCTTACTTATCATTGAAAAATCAAAATGATGTTTAAGATAGACATTCTTGCTAAGACGGTTTTATTTACACAAAAGTATATAAGTATAAAGGGACAAATAACAATTAATACTAAGCTAAACTACACTAAATTTAAGCTAAAAAAAAGTCGTCTAGTGCGCCTCCATACTTGCTATCTTGCTAGATATGAGAAATTAGAAATTATTTATTTGCAAGAATACGTGTCAATACATAATAAGGTCTTAAATTAGGGTCCAGTACAGTATTCTGCTTGCTTCGTACATACATACATACACACATCACGCCTATAACTCTTGCGGGGTAGGCAGAGCGTAAACGGCCGCAAAAAACGGAAATTTACGCCACGTCCGACAAACATTTGAGGGTCACTCAGAAAACTGTGTATCGCCATAGTGACAGGTTGTCAGCCTGTCGCCTAAAATAGTAATACACACCCTCGAGTCCCTTTGCTTCAAGCGTGCAAATTTAGTTATACAATGTAAATTATATTTAAACATTAAAAATTACAATTTAAATAAAACAAGTAATAGTTCAGTGTTGATTAATTATAAAGATGTCAAATAAAAAATAAGTAATTACACAAATGTCAAATAAACAGATTAAATATACAAATGTCACAGAAAAAAAGATTAATTTTGTAAATTGTTGAATTTAATTCATAGGTACATTTTTTTTTTTAGGAATAGGTATATCAGATATTAGAACCTATTCCAGGCGCGCTTTTATGATTACTAAATTTAATTTGTCGTTTCTAAAACCGTTTCCTATTCTGCAAGATAGTATAGCAAGTATGTAATTGTTGTTTACTTCACTTTTAAAAAGAATAAAGAATGTTTTTTGCAATAAATATGACGATTGTAAGTAATTTTGAAAACTCACTCAGATTCCATTTGAGATCAACGTGTAATATTAAAATTCTCATTAAAAAATCTAAACCTTACATGTGATGTTTTGTATATTCTTCTTCTTCTTTCGTGTGGGACACCGAGTCGTCCAACGACACGATGAACCCTGGTGTCAGAGTTTTGAACCGTCTAATACTAGTAGAAGGCATCTGACATGGTTGTGTAACGACCGCCGTCTAAGTAATCATTTACAGCAACCGGGACCGACGGCTTAACGTGATAAATATTAATTTTGTGAGTGTCCCACCGAGAATCGAACCCGGAACCTTTGCATCGCAAGCAGTCGCACTACCACTGCGCCACTGTCTGAAAGTTAACGAATAGGTATATCAGATGTTGTTTATTAGTGAGTATGTATGACTGATGAGGTTGTTAAATCTTAAAAAACTATGTTCAAGAATTAAAGTTCTTAAATTTGAAAGATCTTAAGAACCACATAGATTTGGATTTTAATTTTCAAGTATGTCTATCTTAAACATATAATCTAATGCTGTATCAAGGCAAAAACACGGCTTAAAAAATATCTTGATAAAAAAAGCAACAAAGATGAGTAATTTAAAAGCGCGGAATATATATTACTTCGAAACTGCACTTAACAATAATCATCTTAAAATGAAGGAATCGATGTTTAAACTTGAAATTGAAACTTACTCAATGTAGGATAGTATTATCACTTATTGACGTCATGATTTAGGTACTGTTGTTAATTAATTACAAATAGGTTATCCAATTGTCTTAATTGATAACCACCGTTTTGAAATTGGTTTAAAATATATCTTGAACTGATTTTTTTTACGGTTTAATTTTTTTACAAGTTAATATATCTTTTTCAGTGGCCGGGAACCTGCTGCGCAATGCGGTGATGGACCTGGCGGGCGCGAGCAGCGGAGACTCCGACAGAGACAGAGACAGAGACGAGCCGCCGCGGAGGAGGAGGCGCAGGAACCGCCGGAGGGTAATGTTACCATCCGTACTCTCTCTTTCTCTCTTTTCGTGTGGGACACCGAGTCGTCCAACGACCCGATGAACCCTGGTGTCAGAGTTTTTCAACCGCCTACTACCACTAGTAGGCCTCTGACATGGTTGTGTTACGACCGCCGTCTAAGTAATCATACACAGCAACCGGGACCGACGGCTTAACGTGCCCTCCGAAGCACCGTACTTATATTATAATAAAAAAAAATAGAATACCAAATTTTAAAACACTTCCCGTGTTAGGTATCGTCATTGTCCTCACACGTCTGTGACAGACGATTTAATCAGTGTCTGAGGCAAGACTTTTCATGGCTGTATAAGCCGATACGGGAGCGGCATAGTTTTCCGCACGCTCTACAAGTGAAGGTGGAATTTGAGACTGGCACATGTATGTTAGGTATACAATTTTTAAAAAGTTGCAAAATATTTAAGCGCAGGCAGGATTTGAAGCTGCGAACTTTCGCCAATCACTAGTGGCGATACCTCTTCCATTTGGGCTACCGTGGCACTTCTATTGCCCGCAAATTTTGCAAGTTTATCTTGATGCAAATAACGTGTGGCACGGCTCCATCTAGCGGATTAGTTTTGCAACTCATTTCCAGCGATTAATTAATTTTTACACGTTGCAAAATTCGCGGGCAATGGATGAGCCGCGGTAGCCCAGATGGAAGAGGTGTCACCGCCAGTTTTTTACTTCACTACAGCCGTTTTACATTTATTTTTTAATTCCTAAACAGCTTTTATTTATTCCTAATCAGCATTTATTTATACCTAATAAGCTCTTACTTACTTCTAAAAACTTATTATTAATTTCTATACAGCTGTTATTTATTCTTAAACACTTGTTATTAATTCCTATATAGCTGTTATTCATTCCTAAACACTTATTATTAATTCCTATACATCTGTTATTATTTCCTAAACACTTATTATTCATGCCTAGATACAGGTGTTATTTATTACTAAACAACATTTATTTTTTATTTCTATTTTATTTTTTGCCGTGTGATGCCGGCTTAGAATAGCATCACCCCATTTCTTTCCCGTGGGAGTCGTAAGAGGCGACTAAGGGACTTGAGGGTGTGTATTACAATTTTAGGCGATGGGCTGACAACCTGTCACTATGGTGATACACAGTTATCTGATTGACCCTCAAACTTTTGTCAGACGTGGTGTCAATACCCGTTTTACGGCCGTTAACGCTCTGCTTACCCCGTAAGGGATATAGGCGTGATTTATGAAAATGAAATAACTTTATTCTATGTAGGATAGCATTATCACTTATTGACGTCATGATCGGTCATTGTAAAAAAAAGAAATTTGCATAACGCAATCTTCTTCTTTTTATAACAATTTTGTATTGTCCTAATAGAAAACCGGCTCGGGCGGGATAAAAAAAATAAAAATAAAAATAAAGGCACTGCCTCGGGGCTGGCCAGGTTAATCACACAGCACGTAACTACTATGTATGTATGTATGTCAATATTCCTATTTCTAAATAGTATTCCTACACCGCTGTTATTTATTCCTAAATATTAGTTATTTATTTCTAACCACTTGTATTTTTTTCAGCCGGGTGAGAACGCGCGAGGCGGCGGGGGCGGGGGTGGGGGCGGGGGTGCCGCGGGGGCGGGGGCGGCGGGCAGCAGCGACAGCGACGGCGACGTGGAGCTCGGAGACATCATCGAGTTCGAGCTCGACTAGCGATACACGACCACTGTTGAATTACTAGCTAATAAATATGTTGTAATAATTTCGTTTCTTTTATTTTTATATTTGTAATGTTCCTGGACAAGACAAATAAAGGTATTTCTTTATTGTACAGTTACAAGGGTGAGCTTATTTCTATGAGAAGTCTCTTCCATTCTATTGGGTTGGCCCAATGGAGATGAAAGAGGAGAAAGAGCGGGAATTTGAAAATAAATTATGTACTTACGATTATTGAACTTGACTACAAAACAAACTAAACTACAGAAGTATACAAATACACAAATACATACATAAATCACGCGTATATCCCTTACGGGGTAGGCAGAGCGTTATCGGTCGTAAAACGGATATTAGCACCACGTCTGACAAAAGTTTGAGGGTCAATCAGATAACTGTCTATCACTATAGTGACAGGTTTTCAGCCCATCGCCTAAATTGCACTACACATCTAACCCTCGAGTCCCTTAGTCGCCTCTTACGACACCCATGGGTAAGAAATGGGGTGATGCTATTCTAAGCCGGCATCACACGGCATATACGACACATTAATTCAATAGGTGAAAACTTAAAATTAGTTACAAGGGCGAACTTATTTCTATGAGAAATCTCTTCCAGCCAACCCAATGGAGATGAAAGAGGAGAAAAAGCGGGAACATGAAAAAAATTATGTACTTACGAATATTGAACTTAACTACAAAAGCATACAAATACACAAATAGAATACGATAATATTCTACTACATCTAAAATTTATATATTAAATATTATATACAGCGGCACCTACCCCCAAACTATAGAAAGGAAACTGGAAAACTGTTTTTTTCGTGTGGGACACCCACCAAGTTAAAGAACCACCCTTTAGGTGTCAGAGTCATAACTAATATACATACTAAATGGAAAAAGAAAAATGTTAGCGCCGGCCTAGGATTGAACCCGGAACCTGTGGAGTACCGTCCCACTGCTCTAAGCTCCACTGAGCTACCGACAAATAAATCCCCACCCGACGCTAACATTGTTTAAATTAGAATACTAAATTTTAAAACATTTCCCATGTTAGGTAACCAATTCTATAAAACTTGCAAAATTTTCAAGCGCGGGCAGGATTTGAACCTGCTACGTTTGCCATCACTAATGGCGACGCCACTTTAAACTGGGCTACAGCGGCTAATCAATATGCCTGCCAATTTTGCAAGTGTATCCAGATGGAAGAGGCGTCGCCACTAGTGATGGCGAAAGTCGCATGTTCAAATCCTGCCCGCCCTTGCAAATTTTGCAAGTTTTATAAAAAATATACAATTTCTTATTTTCATTTATGAATTATTAATGCTTTCTAAATATACGTCATACTTTTTAAAGTAAAAACATATATAGGGTGAAATTTTACTAGTGACCGATACCGGAAACTCAGGAATGACTGGTGATGAGGAACAATTTTCCCCAAGGAATGAACCTCCCATTCATACAAGCTGACCCGACCCAATTTGTGAGGCAGGTTCAATTTCTTTCTCATAATTAATATTGACGTCTATGTTCCTTGGGGAAAGTTGTTACTTATCACCAGGCTGTCCTGAGTTTTCGCTATTCTTGACTAGTGAAATTCCACCGTTTATACAGAAAAACACCAAGACTAACACAAGTACTGAAAAATTTACTTAGACTTGGGCCCGCCCTTATCGCTGAAAAATCTCGATGAAATGTAAATCTAATACGTAATTATACGTAATTTCGTATCTGTATTGAAAATCCGCTATTGGAGATTGAAGTACAGATACTGAAGATTATTTGGAAGGTTGTAATCATGGAACTATAGATGAACCTTCAAGCTTCTTGGTTGTAATACTAAACAACCTTCACCAGTTCACCTACCACATGTTGAGGTAGGAGAACTTCTTTCTTCTTCTTTTGCTAATACGACATTCTGTAAGTGTTCGGCAATCACAGCTGACGGGTGGGCGTATGTGATCTGTCGACCTCCGTGAAGAAGGCTGCCGTAAGCAGCCGAAACGTAGAGGGATAAAACTCTCTACAAAATTTCAACAAGTAAGTCGTGTAAACCCACATCATGAGTGATACTTGTTCGTTTAATAATAAAATTCTGTAAATAAGCTTTAGTACCCGATATTGGCCTCAATTCGGGATAAAAATTCTCTTAACTTACCTTAAATTAGTGCTGTCACTTTCCATCAAATAGGTTTAGAAAAGGATAGGAGATATTTAAATCCTGTCATGTTTAGAAATGTCAATGGGTTCTTCGCAATTTCTAGAGAATTTTGTCGTCATTGTTTTCATCGTCGCCTTATTTTGACAGATAACACGTATTTTGCGTCAAATAATAAGACATGACACGACTTAAATATCTCCCATCCTTTTCTAAACCTATTTGAAGGAAAGTGACAGCACTAATTTAAGGTAAGATAAGATAAATGATAATCCGAATTGTGGCCATTATCAAACAAACTACATGCTACAATTTTACGGCCTTTTTAAGTCGAGAGTGGATAGGCATTATCTAGGTGAGCATGTTCCAACATCGTCTGCATCTTCACTTAACATCAGGTGAGATGGCAGACATGCTTACCTATTTTTTATAAAATTAAAAAATATAAGTATATCCATGGTTTTATTTGGCACTCACGTCTCACAGTGCTATATTACTTTCATAAATGAAAATAAGAAATGGAAAAAATTTCAGCGCCCGCCGGGACTTGAACCCGGAACCGTGGAGTACCGTTCCACTGCTCTGCCAACTGAGCTACCGGCGCCCCGACATTTAATCCAAGTCCAAGTTTTTAGTATTATCCTTATGTAAAATTAGAACCTGCAAACTTAATGAAATAATCGCTGCAATTTAAGTAATGGCAATTATTACCAAAAGTGGCCGTTTTTAGACACTCCTTTCCAACTTGGGCAACGGATATTCTGATAGATTGTTTAATGGGTTGTTTGTATAAAAACTTTTTTTGTGAAGTCGCACCACTGTCGAGGACGTTGACGGCTACACTCGCCATCAAGCCGAGTATCTAGCGCATGATTTTCTCAAACAAAACAAAAACTTTGCATTCCATCGGTCGCGGAATACAGAAATGTCTATCGCTGCGCCGCAACGTATTTTGGTTTTCTTGGGAAAATATCTGCCGCAAAGATATTCCATGTGATAGGTGGTCGTGCCAAAATGACCTGTGGCTGGGCAGTTCCTGCTCGACGCAGCACTTGGCTAGTTAATGAATGCCACATTACGTGCTGGCAATTAACCTGGCCAGCCCCGAGGCAGTGCCTTTATTTTTATTTTTTTATCCTGCCCGAGCCGGTTTTCTATTAGGATAATACAAAATTGTTATAAAAAAAAGAAAAATTGCGTTATGCAAATTTCTTTTTTTACAATGACGGATCATGATTCATGACGTCATTAAGTGATAATATCCTACATTGAATAAAGTTATTTCATTTTCAACTTGAAGTAGATACTTGCCCTCAATTTGGGGTATAAATTCTCCAAACTTGCCTTAAATTAGTGCTGTCACTTTCCGTCAAATAGGTTTACAAAAGGATAGAAGATATCTAAGTACTGTCATTTTTAAAAACGTCAAAGTTTTTTTCGCCTTTTCTAGTCCATTTAGTCGCCATTGTACATTGTTGTTACAAGACATGACACGACTAAAATATCTCCTATCCTTTTCTAAACCTATTTGACGGAAAGTGACAGCACTAATTTAAGGTAAGATAAGAGAATTTAAATCCCGAATTGAGGCCCCTACCTTGCAGTAGCTGTTCGGGAACTGTAAATGCAGTTAATCAAATAATACCAACTAAGTGTATTCACCAAGTTCAAGTGTAAAAGGTAAATAATAACGCCCGTGTGGAACCACACTATAAAAATAGTTGAATTAAACGTTATAACGGTATTTCTCTAGATTGATTATGTCGAAAAAAAAAACATTCAAATCTTGCGAAAATATGAGCGCATTTTGATTGGCTGCTGTTTCTTTCTGGCATAGCGCGAATGAAAGGGACCAATTTTTCAGAAGACAGGGCCTTAAGTACGAGATAAGTGAAATAAATATAACGTTTTTATTGATTGTAATGATTTATTTTATAACAGAAAACAATATGTTACAACTGCCAACTATTTGGCCATACTAAGATAACAAACAAAATATGTACATTCTCCCTCTATATTTGTTATACATAGGTAAGTAACTACAGGGTGGACCAAAAGACAAAATGCACGTTTCTCTACCATGTTCGGCTCCATGGCAGCTTAAGGTGGTTCTAGAGCCCAGTGGAACCCCCAAACAGGAAAAATATCCCAGGCTTGATACGCTAGTCATCTGGAAACCAAATTATCAATTCGCGGCAATAAATACCTACAAAGGTTATTAAGAGTCCTACTTCGCCGGAAGGAACGAAATTCAAATGAAATTCGGAAGTCATGTCAAAGAGTATATTATAGAGGTGTCACCATTTCATATAATGTTAGTCTAACTGGTACTGATACAATACTTGACGACCAATGGTAGTGCGACTGCCTGCGGCGCAAAGGTTCCGGGTTCGATTCTCGGTGGACTACTCACAAAGTTGATATTATAACTTGGAAGGAATATAAACCTACATTATATTATAAGGACCATATTTTGAAATAAGCTGAACTATTCGCCAAGACTTAGCTGAACGCATAGTATCCATATTAATTATGAACTCTATAAACTGTACTGTCTGTTTGTTTGTTATTCTTACACTTTCAGTACATGAAAAGAATTCATCTAAAAATAAGGGCTTAATCAGTTCACAAAACACTTATCTTCATAACATCTCAAATCATATTTACAACTTTTTAGTTTAACGTTATTACAGAAGAAGCAAAGTCATTAAACTAAATAAAGCCAACTTATTAGTTCAGGTTTAAAAATGCAAGTGGCCAGTATCATGTTACGCACTTTGCGCGAACATATTTTTGTTTCGTTTTTGTCCATCCTGGTATTGTACATTTTTTTTGCGAACTTCGACATTAAGAAACTTTTTTTGGATATTTCTTTGTCATTTTCGTCATTGCGTGCACCTTAAGCGCAACTAATACTGTTAAATTTAAATTTCAATTTTAAACGTTTATTGCATAAATCAGTATACATAGATGTAAGTTCAAAATATAAATAGCAAAAACCAATTAGCGACGGCCATTATATATTCGAGTATGATATTATGATATGATAATATATAGCGGTCGCATTCTCGCACCGTTCATTAGGTTTTGAACAATATTTGTTGACCATCAGACATACACAGAGCCGCATGCCTTAAAATTTTCAAACCTTCGAACACCTTTAACAATCTTTTTCCTTTAATCACCGACACCAGTTGAATTGCTTCATAGTTAAAAAATATCATACATTTTGGTGATATCTATTAAAGTAACTAAGAAAATTTTAAAATAGAAGGTGCTTCTAATTTTTTTTTTGACTAAGGTTTTTAATCCATTCCTATCTGGATAATCCTGTAATTTTTGGTCTTGAAATTGGTATTTTTAGAAAAGGGATTTATAGCCCTATACAATGTTTGGTATATTTCGGTGTTACCAACGAACCAGGGTGACCACAACCTTTAATATAATGATACTCTCGACCTTCCCGAATTTTTAACATTAGTATTGGCATTTTGTTCTGTGACACTCTAGGACTTTCCAGCTAGGTATAAGTCTAGAACCTTTCAACCCAGTGTTACCCTAGCATGAACATCTTGACCCAGTGTCACTCTAGAACCCTTCTACCCCATAACACTAAAAACCTTCCGAATCAATTGATCCCACTCTTGAACTGAAATCTGACAAAAATCTTTTACAACATAAATAATACTTTTGTATACTAGGTACGCAAGTTGCAAGAGATATGGGCGTGATATGTGTATGTATGTATGTACGTAAGTACATGTACATAATTATTATCCTTGCTTTCTTATAATTTATCCTAAAACTGTGGTTGGTGGTGACCGTATGCGCAGCGCTCCATATTTACAATTAAAAATTTCCGCCGCGGTTAAAAAACTGCTTTTGTGCCGCCGTGCCGCCGTCTAGTGTTGCATATAAATCGAACCTTACTACTTCATACTAATCTGCACTAACAACCACGTCATCCTATTATTTGATCGTAAAAATATTTTTAATACCTACGTCTAATCGGTTCATATTTTGCGTTTCGTTCGATGTATCAATCAACGTAGTATTGACATTGGCAAAATTATCCATAGCGGATAGAATGCCGTTGTTGTAGATAGTTGATATATTTTACGGCAAAATTCTAGCTACAATAATTTTTCATGGTCAAAATATCGAACAAATGTAGTGTGTGTCGCGTCTGCATCATATTCCGTTTATCTATGATCAATTTCACGTCAGTTTTGACAGCAGAGGAAACACATCAAAACAAAAACCTTTTATTCCCAAGGAAATCAGCCGGAAACAGTAAGTGTTTTGCTAAATCTCATAATAACTAAGACGTTTTGTCAAAAAATAACCGCCCGGGCGGGTTCAACGTGAAATTACCATTAATAATCATACTAAGATCAATACAGTTCGATTAGCACTGGCGGAGGAAATCTCTTACGCCACGCTTCATCACTGAAAAATAGAGGTAACTTCAAATTTTAATTTCTCCGTAATTAAATATAAAATGAGATTTTGCGCTGCCCTGGCGTATTCCTCATATCTTGAAGATTAAAAAACAAAATTTTGTTGACAGTGATGTGCCTTAGATTATGCATAAAATGCATTCTCGTAGATCGTTTTCACCTCACTTCATGGAAGTAGGCCCGTTAACTAGAATCAATAACCTTGTAAAAACTATGCGCTTTAGTTATGTATTAAAAGTGGCCTTTGGAATACATAACCAAATCGCACAGTTTTTACAAGGTTAAATTGATTCTAAATAATCTTTGTACTTATTTGTTGCCGCGAATTGAACTTTGGTTTCCTGATGACTAGATTGTCCAGCCAGGGATTTTTTCCTGTTTGGGGGCGCCACTGGGCTCTGAAACCGCCTAAACCATGAAGCTGTATAAAGCATAAACCAGCTTATCCAATATACCACCCAACCAAATCGCGCTGCTAGTAATTACAGAAATGAAAGAATCAAACGCCGAACACCCTTTCGGTCTACCCTGTTAGGTACCTTATATTTTAACAAAACTTAAATAATAATTGCGGTAAGCTCAAAGATATATAAAATATACAAAAAAGTATTAATTATCCTACTAAATCATATAATGAAGTAAACAAAAAATCCATTCATATCTTAACAAATAATTTTATACATTTTCAAACATTTCTGAGATACATGTTTGAACAAAAAATATTGCCGATTCCAAAGTGGAGAAACACATAACAGCATGTATTTTGGGAATTACTGAATTGATATAAAATTTTAGTGTTGCGTGTCCTAAAATGACAACATTTTAAGAAAATGAGAATTAAATATGATTTTTTTTCAAAATTTTCTACCTCTAATTTATTTTTTGGATTTGAAGTCGCAGGTTAATTTCCTAAAATTGTATACCTCACACGGGAAGTGTTTGAACAATGTGTTATTCTAAATATGTATTGCTTAAGCAACTTTTGAGGATTGCGAGCAAATCAACATAAACTTCTTTAAAAAAATACATAAGTGCTTAGAAGTAGCGAACATTTAAAAATAACTATGACAACTTTATTACAAATTGAAACATACAATATTATAAATATTTCGTGCAAAAACACGTATATACACATATATTGCATATATCTAACTAAACATCTTTTTATAGTCTTTTAAACAACGATAAATTATTCTTTCCACGGATTCTCTATTGAAGCCCTTTCGTCTAAATGCATCATGATATGTTTGGTTAATGAACAACTGTGGCGAAACTTAGTGCAGCATATCTCACAAGTATACGGCTTTTCACCAGTGTGTGTTCTAATATGAACAACTAAACTATTTTTGCATATAAACTTTTTACTGCAATAATCACACGTATAAGGTTTTTCTCCCGAGTGTATTCTTAAATGATTTTTAAAAGGGCTACTTTGGTTGAACTTTTTATTACATATCTTACATATATAAGGCTTAACACCTGTGTGGATTCTCTTATGTATAGTTACATGATATTTTCTACTGAATTTTTGATCGCACATGTCACAAGAAAAGGGTTTTTCACCTGTATGAACTCTCATGTGATTTTTTAAATTGTTGAATCTAAATCGTTTATTGCATACCAGACAAGAATAGGGCTTTTTATCTGTATGTATTTTCATATGACTCCTTAAATTTATTCTGTTCTTAAACCTTTTATCGCATTCCGGACAAGCGAAGGGAGTTTCTTCTGCATGTACGCTTTTATGACAAGTTAAACTACCCAAATGTCTGAAGTTTTTATTGCATATCTCACAAACATACGGCTTATCATCAGTGTGAATTTTTTTGTGACTATTTAAAGTATAACTGTTACGAAACTTTTTATCGCAAATACTACACGAATACGGTCTTTCACCTGTGTGTATTCTTATATGTTTGTCTAAATGTTTTTTTGCTTTGAACTTATAATTACAAAATTCACAAACAAACGGTCTTTCGTCTGTGTGGGTTTTTAAATGAGTATTTAAATTACTACTTTGGACGAACCTTTTATCGCATATTTTACATGCATAAGGTTTAACCCCCGCGTGACGCCTTAAATGAACTGTCAAACTGTGACGTACTTTAAACTTCCTATCGCATATATCACAGGCATATTTGCGGTTTTCACCGGTATCTTCATGTGTTTTTTTATGTCTACTTAAATATTCACCGCTACTGAACTTTTTATCGCAAATATTACAAGCAAAAGGCTTTTCACCGCTGTGTGTTTTAATATGTAAATTTAAATGACCATTTTGTCTGAAATTTTTATTACATATTTTACAAGTGAAAGGCTTCTCACCTGTGTGTATTCTAAAATGAATTTCCAACTGATATTTGCTCCTAAATGTTTTATTGCATAATTTACAAGCAGAGGGTTTTTCACCGGTATGTAGTTTAATATGTGAATTCAAATGCCCTTTTTGTCTGAAACTTTTATTACATATTTTGCAAACGAAGGGCTTCTCATCTGTGTGTATTCGAAAATGATTTTTTAATTTAATGTCACTACTGAATTTTTTATTGCATAATTTACACAAAAAGTTACTCTTTGATAATGAACTCCTTTTTACACACTTTTTTGTAGTGTTTTTTCTGGAACTCAATTGTTTTTTTGTGGGTGCTTCTGTGTCATTATCACTTGTATATTCAGTTTTACATTTTGGATAAACCTCCTCATATCTAGCTGTTATACGTTTGTAAATACCTGTCCGTTTATTCTTAATGCCATCGGCGTCTGAAGTTCCAATCGTTTTCAATCTGTGCTCGTCAGCCAGCGAAGCACCTAGTTGACAAAAAAGTTGAATTACTTTCTAATTACGTTTACGGATATATTTCTGCATATCTGTTCTACTTTTGTGTTTATGGATATATGTTTCTGGATATATGTTTTACTTTTGTGTTTATGGATATATTATGTTCTACTTTTGTGTTTATAGATACATGTTTATACATTTATGCCCTACTTTTGTGTTTATGCATATATGTTGAACGCCGTGTGATGTCGGCTTATTAGAATAGCATCAACACGTTTCTTGAACGTGGGTGTCGTAAGAGGAGACTAAGGGGCTCGAGGGATGTGTATTGCAATTTTAGGCGATAGGCTAACAAACTTTCAAAATAGTGATACACAATTTTCTGAATGACCCTCAACTGTTGGTCTTCATCTTCTTTTCGTATGGGACACCGGAAATGTTAGTTTGTTAGACGTGGCGTAAATGTCCGTTTTTAACGGCTGTTACCCTCTGCTTACCCGGCAAGAGATAAAGGCGTGATATATGATCTACTTAATGTTTTAAGGAATATAATTATGTTTAGGTACGTATTAGTATGTATTATTTTATAATAGTAGTTTGCTGGTTATTGATAGAAAATTATGATTTTTCTATTTTTATTTTAATCTTTTTTATTATTAATTAGAAGAAAGAAAGAAATTTAGAACTCGTATGAAGTATATTTAAATGTAACTGATCTCGGCCTGTCCAGCACGGGCCTCGCTGTGTTTTATGACGCGCCTAGCAAAATGAAAAGTTTATTGCTTTTCACCGGAGTGAGTTTTGGCATGTTTTCTCAAGCGACCACTCTCGCAGAAGTTCTTATCACAAACTTTACAACGGAAAGGTTTATCACCCGAATGAATGTGCATATGTTCTTTTAAATTTTTAAGTTGGCGAAACGTTTTTTTGCATATTTCACAAACAAACGGCCTAACCTCCGAATGAGTTCTTATGTGGCAATTTAAAGAAGATGTTGAACGAAACGTCATAGCACACATTTTACAAGAATAAGGCTTCTCATCTGTGTGCATTCTCATATGTTTATTTAGATTGCCACTTTCACGGAACTTTTTATCGCATATATGACAAGCATACGGCGTTTCGCCAATATGAATTCGGTTATGTTTTTTCAAATCACTCTTTCTGAGAAATGCTTTATTGCACATCTCACAAGAAAAAGGTCTCTCGCCTGTGTGTGTTTTCATATGATTAGTTAAACGAATATTAAGAATGAATTTTTTGTCACATAAATGACAAGCAAAAGGTTTTTGTTTCGTGTGCATCATCTTAATATGATTAGTTAAACTACCTTTTAAGCTAAATCTTTTATCGCACATATCGCACGGATAGGGTTTTTCACCAGTGTGAGTTCTGTTATGTTGAATTAAATAAGCGCCGCCCCTAAACTTTTTATCACATATTTTACAAGAATAGGGCTTCTCACCGGTATGTAACCTCATATGTAACTTCAATATACCTGTTTGACGGAACCTTTTGTTGCATATTTTACAAACGAAAGGTTTTTCACCTGTGTGTATTCTAATATGAATTTTTAATTGTTCTCCTCTAGTAAATTCTCTTTTGCATATTTTACAATTATAAGGCATTTTCTTGGTGCTACACTTTACAGCTGGACCATTCTTCGTGTTCTTCTCAGCACATATATCGGAAGCAGATGAATTTATGACTGCGTTCTTTTCTAAATGACAAAGCTTAATTGGTTGTTTGCTTGTAGCAACATTATAGCTGCAACTTGAGTCATTATCATTAATGCTTGCATTAAAACCATAATAATTTAAATCATCTGTACAATTATTACTGACATCTTCAGTTTTACAATGTTTAGTTGTTATAAGCTTGTAACTACCTGTGCGTTTGTTCTTAATGGACTTCGGGATGTTAACGCCATCGGCGACTGAAGTTCCGATCCTTCTCGATCTGTGCTCGGCAGCCATTGAAGCACCTTGTTAACAAAAAACACAAGTTACTTACATTACTCTTTTAAAGTTTTTGTGCGTACGTATTGTAATGATACATCAAAAAATCAAGAAGCTTTATTATCATTACTTGTTACATAATAGTGTTGAGTCTTCCCAGTAAGTAATTAGATACTTGTGTTGGGAATGACTGGCCTCATCCCATTCGTCATAAAAAAGCTGTAGGTAGGTATATTAACTACTAATACAAACTTAATCAACAAGAAATAAACGCTATGTGTGTGTGTTTGTGAGTGTGTACGGTGTGTGTGTGAGAGAGAGAGAGAGAGAGTGTGTGTGTGTATGTATGTGTACTTTGTGAACGTCATACTTACGTGCACAGAGCGTGAGTAGTATTATTATTTGCTTAAAGTATCTGTGTGCCCTACGGATACAACAACTCCTTGGGATCGGTTAAAGAAGACCACACTCAAACACTTTAAGCAGGATTCACTCAGGTAAGTCTTATTAATATATTTTCCACCTCATCGTATGTAAGGTTTATTAGCCATCGAATAATAGTGTTCTTACAGTCATGAATAGACAGAGGGTAAATATTTGTGCTTTCATTAACTTTATTGTACACATAGGCTGACTGACATAGG
Source organism: Tuta absoluta (assembly GCA_027580185.1). Taxonomy (NCBI): domain Eukaryota; kingdom Metazoa; phylum Arthropoda; class Insecta; order Lepidoptera; family Gelechiidae; genus Tuta; species Tuta absoluta. The sequence continues at coordinate 4,792,483 of JAQAHW010000041.1, read as the reverse complement.
TATTGCCTTTGTGCAAAACAGGGTCTAGCAGGATATTGGCGGGCTATATGTATATACATACGTACTATCGAAGAAACTTGAGCTTTAGCAGTAAAAACAAAATCGTCTGCAACTATACCTTAGCATTTTCACTTTTTTTTCTCGTGACTAATTGTGAAGGCAATGAGCAGTTTGTTTTTATGAGAACACATGTTTTTTTCAGTTTCCCAATGAGAGGTTCTTATTGTCGTGTTTTCCTATTTAAAGTGGGTGTGTGTGGGCCTTAGAACAAAAACAAACTTTCAATGGGAGTTTTTCTGTTAACATTTCTGTTGATAGTTCTGAATGTCAAACCAGAGGGCGCTAAGCTAAACTGAAAATTCGACGTTTCAATATGGCTGGCGGCAGCCATAGTTTTGTCTCAGGTTCCGTTTCACGTTGTGTTCGTTACTAATTTATTTCTTTTAGTTTGATTTGCTACAAAATAAACTTGTTGTCTTGCTATTATATTGAGTTTCATTCATGTAAGCAAACAAAAAATCTGTAAGAAATTTAGAAAGATTATAAATACAAAATAAAGAATATTTTGTAAGGTGGTACAGATTTTCATGTAAAGGAACGTTATTTCAATTAAGCTGAGCGCCCTCTACATGACACTCGAGAATCACTAGAAAATTTCCTATTGGTTTATTCAAACAAAGAACTTGGACCCGGTCGCTGATAACTGCACTCAAAATGCGACCGTAGCCTGAGGTTGAGTTTCCCTGATAGTACAGTAAACCGTGTGATGCCGGCTTAGAATAGCAACACCCCATTTCTTACCCATGGCTGTCGTAAGAAGCGACTAAGGGACTCGAAGGTTAGAGGTGTATTGCAATTATAGGCGATGGGCTGACAACCTGTCACTATAGTCTGGCAACGTCGTGCATGCCGCTCCCTGCGGCGTTACAGACGTTCGGGGGGCAGGGTAATTATGATCTCTGCGGGGGTGCGGAAAGTGTGCGGGGAATGGGCGCGAGCACGACGCGTGTCACTGATTGTCATTTGCCGGCGGTCACTCGCCGCGGTCAGTTGTGTACTTAGGAACTCGAAACTTTTTACAAGACGCACATGAGATTACGACCCCAAGATGAGTCCTCCAATAAGAAAACAAACAAAGGAAGTTGTGTATAACATACACAAATTTCTTTGACGAACGCAAGAAAGATCCTTCTACGCAGGAACACCAGAATGATGTCAATTTAGACCTAAGGAAGAGTAATGATATTATACGATATGCGGATAAGATATGCACAGAATATATATCTAAATTTCTAATTACTTTATTATTTACTAATTAACAACACAATGGCAATTTCACATGTTACCGTGTTATGTATAGGATCGACCCATTTTCTTCGCGCAGATGTCGTAATCAGCGACTAACGTCTGAAACGGCTCTCAAATATTTGTCAGATGGTCAAATGTGGCGATAGCAACCGTATTTTACGGCTGTTAACATTTTGCCTTACGCTGCAAGGTATAAAGGCCTTATGTGTGTGTGTGTGTGTGTAGATTTACTCGTGGAATCATTCGCGGCAAAAATAAAAACATATGAAATTATTGAGAACCATAATTACCTATTTTTTTTTTTTATTAATGATGGGTTTGCTCTTGACTCTAGTCTAGGTCATAGGACAGAGACAGAGTCTAAGATGGAGCGAGCTCACCCAGAAGAAGCCTGTTAAGGCACTGGCACTCCCACACACTGACGGAACGCAGCAAGCTACTTGGCGCCAGACTATAAGTATTAATCTCGAGATATGTTCAGTTGAAATCTCTACGTGTGTAGCATACGCGTGCTAGTGACGTGCAATCCTCCCCCCGCCTCACCGCAACCAATGAAGGAGCGGCAAGCACGAAGCTGCCAGTCTATATAGTGATACACAGTTATCTGATTAACCCTCAAACTTTTGTCAGACGTGGTGTTAATATCCGTTTTACGGCCGTTAACGCTCTGCCTACCTCGTAAGGGATATAGGCGTGATATATGTATGTATGACTTAAAGTATGTTTGATAAAATTACCATTTTACATGAACTTTGTGTCACGTAATTTGCAAGCAAAAGGCTCCTGCTATGTTGTGTTCTGGTATGCGCAATTAAATTGCATCTTTACGAAAAAATTAGGACGATAATATAAAGTAGTTCAGCATTGTTTAAATTTTATTTATTTATATACAGTTTATTGCACACAAAAACATTACAGAAAAGACACAAAACATAAAATATTTAATTTCAGTACAACATAATATTTTATACTACGATAATGTATGAGGAAATATTAGTTGCCGGGTCGTTCACTCGGGAACCCACACGACAAAAGTATAAGTTTACAAAAGTCATAATTTATGATTCATAAATAGTCATCGTATCGTAAAAGTGTAGCGTCGCATAAAAGTACAGAAACGTGGCAAAATCGTTTAATATTCTTTATCTAAACTCGTCTCATAATGTTCGAATAATTAACTCGAAAACAGTTGTATATGTAGACCTGCTTTATGCATTCTGCCTATAGAAATTACTGTTACATAGAAATTACAGAAGCGTAATGCCTTAATGAGAAGGCTCTTACTTCGAAGTTGAGAAATGAAACGAAGATTTTTTTGCCCATACTCATATCGCCATCTTCCGTCGCACCTGTCAGTTGTGGTTGTACGGTAATTGTTCGGATGTTGTTCAGTTGTTGTACCGATGTTATTTCGATGTTGTTCAGTTAAGTTGTTGTTCAGTTGCTGACTCGACATCTGAGCAAATGCTGGAGTATTGAATTCGAAAAAAAAAAACTTATCAAGCCATATTACATTGTCTAATTGAATTTGACTTTGTATCGAGCCTTGCATTCGCCGGTGCGGACGTTTGGATAAGTGTTAAACTGAGTTTATTTTTGGAGCGTGTATTTAAAATAGCGTATGCAACTGCATATAATTAGGCATCAGAATGCTCGTGTCAAACTATTATCATACGAGGCGTAATGACCCCCATAATACGACAGTTGCATAAACTACTATTAAAACGCCACGTATCTACTAAGCCGTTTCACTAGTTTTCTTTGTATTGTGGTGGATTCTTATGTGTCTTTGTAAACGACTATCATGGTAGAATTTTCTGTCACATAATGTCCTGTACACTAGCTCCTGGATGAATATATACAGCACCGAGTATGAACTTGAAGCTAGTATCAGCGGCAAAGCAAGTAACTTCAGTCATGCACATGTCACCTTTGGTTTTGATGACACGAGTTGCGTCTGTAATCGCAACTTTGAGCACTTTAGTTGTAGATGATGATGAAAATCTACGATAGATCGCCACTCCACCAGCTGCGTTGGTATCGGAGCTAGTTCGATTATTCTTCCTTGATACACACTCGTAGTCCTTGATTGACGTTGGTTCACAATAGTCGCACATCCACGTTTCAGTCAGTACTAAATAGTCGGATCGTATTATCACTGTATCCGTTTCAATGTCTGCGGCATGGGCACTTAAACTTTGACAATTGATGTTCGTTATAATGGTTTGTCCAGCGTCGGTCGCGTCATCTTTTTTTAAATTTTTATTAATGATGGGTTTGCTCTTGACTCTAGTCTAGGTCATAGGACAGAGACAGAGTCTAAGATGGAGCGAGCTCACCCAGAAGAAGCCTGTTCACTCTTACTTTGAAGAGATAAGGGTTGTATGCGTTTGGAAACACAGACGCAGGTAGTGAGTTCCACTCTTTAGCAGTGCGCATTATAAATGATGACTGGAAGCGCTTAGTCCGAATTGGTGGAATGGCAACCAGGTACGGATGGTATCCGGCGGTGCGTCTGGATGTCCGATGGTAGAAAGGAACTGGTGGAACAAGGTCGTGAAGCTCTTGAGCACACTCTCCGAAGTACAATCTGAATCATCATAGAATTTCATGGCTTTTTTGGTGGTTGTATCGAGTGTGTGTCCACGGATTCGTATGTATTCATTACGAATATCTCGCGTAGTCTGCGAGTCGTTTCCATCTCGGCCATGTTTGAAAACCAATGGAGAGTCCTTTTCCGTTATGATGTATAATCCGTCGATACTTGTGACGCGGCTCATGGCTACATATACCAATTGTTGTGGTTGTTTGGGAGAGTACTTATAAATGATTACAGTAAACGTCCCACCCTGTGCCTTGTGGATCGTGATGGCACAAGCAGGCACGCTAGGAAATTGTTTCCGCTTGCATTTCACTGTTTTTGTCAATGTAATGTTTACTATTTTCTTGTACACTGGCACCCAGTTGGCAGATGAAGTGTTTCGTTTGCTGTGTACATGTGGCCGACATTTGATTTTCGCTTTGGCACCCGTATTTTCGTCTTCAAACTCGAACCAAAGAGTGATGATGACACCTTCAGCTGGCGGCAAGACTTGTGCTGGTCGATGGTCCTACGGCAGATTGGTCAGTTACGTTGGCCGGCTGACGTTCGATGTGTCGAAAATTCCAATAGCCCCATTCACCAATCCATCCGCGACGTCTATGTTAGACGTAATCATGTAAGGATATCCTACTGCTAATGACAACATGTATGGCAATCCGTCCATTTCTGCAACCGACAACTTGTGAAATTTTCTTTGCTGCTCGCCTCTTTCAGAATCATTTGAATACCCGAGCATAAAGTCAGTGGTGATACAGTTGTGTGTTGTTGATTGCATTTCGACTATAAGAATCTACTTCATTGTTGCTGTAATACAACCGGACAGCGTTGGGTACGTTCTCTTTGCACCAGGCTTCGGATTTTTGCCTGTGCCATGTATTATCATTGTACAGGTACAGGTCCACATTTACAGGCGAAAATCTGCCTGTAGCACACTTGTAGTTACAATTTACAGGTTACAGGCGTTTTATGAAGACACTTGTAAAGCTACCATTGTCAGTACCGCTCCAAAATCTCGACTACAGGTGCATTTTACAAGTCGATGTACAACACTATCGATTCATTCATTTCATTCACTCAAATTCAACGTCAATGTTATAGCACAGATTAAATAATGTGAAAGTATGTAAACACTTTGCTAAATATATAAGGCATTACAAAAATGAAATTAACAATATTTCTAATTAAAATCATATTATTGATAGAGTACGTTAAAATAGTACTGTTGTGAATTAATAATAATAATCCACAATTGACGATTAAGTTTTGCTTTATTTAACGCCTCGAGCAAAATAATTTGGCAAGGAACGCATTTTAAGTACTTTTGAACATATTGAATAGATTTTTATGTAGCAATCTTGCACTTGTAAAATAATTACCTAGGTCAGACGACCTGTAAAATGATTCACAAGTTTTAAGTTTTTACAGTTGTAGTTTACAAGTCTTTTGATGTACACCTGTAAAAACTTGCTCGAGTGTGTTTTTAAAAGCAAAATCTACCCTATGGTTTGTCGATGGAAATCTACAGGTGCCTGTAGCTGTGACTTGTAAAATTGTAAACCTGTAGCTTCAAAAAACGCCTGTAGTTGTAATTTTCATCAGTGTTGCTATTTAAATATTAATTTTGGCGCGATGTTGCCACTTTTTCGCCTGTAGAATTGTAGTTGTTCAATGATAGCACAGGCCACTGGACTCAATAAGTGCGATGTTATCGTCACTTAGTTTAAGTCCATCTCCAATCTTGGTAAGAATCGTCGAAAACATCTCATCAGTTTGTCGTACAACACGGACTAATGGAAAGTACTTGATGCTTTGCCACAGTACAGGTCCTCCAAGTTGGTTGTGTGGTACTGTGTAACACGGAGTAGCGCGCACAGGTGGCAGCTGTCTGAAATCGCCGCATAAGATCATGTGAATGCCTCCGAATGCTTGGTCGTAAACACCGGTAATCTGCTGTAGTCGATAATTGATTTTGCCAAGTACAGCCGCACTCAGCATGCTGATTTCATCAATGAAAACAACTTTAACGCCAACAAACACGTTCCTGTAGGCTTGCAAGTTCTCTGCAGAAAGAAGTTTTGTCACTCGAGAAGATGTGAGACGAAACGCTGAGTGAACAGTCGTTCCACCAATAGGGACAGCTGCTTTGCCTGTGCTGGCACAAGCAACGTACGAGTTGTTCAGTGAGTTGTGCTCCTGTGTGTAACGATTACACGTCTCCATCAGGCACTAAAGTGAATAAGTTTTTCCACAGCCCGCCGGTCCAGTGAAGAAAACTTGTAGTGGGACGACGATCTTATCTCCGCAGCCATGTAAACGATGTATGACCTCATGAATCAGCTCGCGTTGTTCAGGGTTCGTCGTTCGTATCAGATCACAAAACTGCTGTTTTGGCTTCACATTGCTACGTTTTTAACGTGACATTTGATTTGATTGACACCATCATTGTTCTCGGAACCTTCTCCTCCTAACAACTGCTCGACAAACACTCTTCTTTCTTCAATTTCTGGCGGTTCTCTGTTGTCTGAATTTTGTAGAATCATCATAGCTTCGAGCTCTTGCATCAGACTGTCGATGTTGAGATTGTTTTCGAACAGCCAGCGGCGTTCCATGATGGTATCCTTGTTCTCGTTGAAGAGTTGTAGAAATTTATTGCTATCAACAATGTCAGCTATTTCATTGCGAAAAGGCAAGAACAGCAATACCATCTCACGTTGATAATTAACAGTTTCATCTATTTCGTAGTGTCTGTATCGTATGATTCTTCCTATTTTTCGTCTGCGGTATTCTTTTGATGTCGTCCTTTCCTCGGTTGTCCTTTCTTCGGTCACCGGTTCTTCAATTTCATCTTGTTGCACGTCCACATCATCTTCATTGTCGATGAAATCACGATAATCAGCGTAGTACGAAGCAAACTCGGCCAAATATGAAGATTCCAAAGAGAGAGGTCGCTCTTCATATCGCTGAATGATGTTCTTGGTCCATACATCTGTACTGTCTGCTTCAATGTTTTCGCGATCCATTTGTTTTCGACTTTTGCGACAGCGTTGTCTTTCCGATGGCCAAACTGTTGGTATGTATATAATCTGACGGCTCGTTTCGCTCATCGGTTGCCGTAGTAAATACCATGCTGCTTCTTGAGCCGACATTTCAACTGCATTAAGAAGTTTGACACTCAATGCTTTCAGTTGGCCCGTGTAGTCCCGGCAAGGGTGCTCCTCCATCATTTTAGTCAGCTCACGATTCAAGTTACCCATTCCACGAGCTGATTTGTTCACATATTCTACGACATACTGTGCGCAGCTGTATTCATCCAAGATGAACTGGATATCGATGTTAGATTTGATTTCACCAGCGAAGTTGCGTTTGAACAACATAGATGGTCTGCGCAAAGTTGAACGCACTACGTTGAGGTATGCATCGAATGTCAAACTATGCTCCCTGAGAAAGTCGTCCATGCTATCGTATGTACGTTCGCTGAGACAGGTACGTAGTAGCTCCTTGGCCTTTTTTTGGAATGCTAGGCGGTGTCCATCAGTTTGAGGCATTGGGATCAATACACGGGTAGTGAGTGAGCATTGGCCAGTACGGGATCCCGAATCTGCAAGATGTTTCGCCTCGCTTCGTGCAGGTGAAAGTGTGCTTGTGGATTTGATTGGCGTTGATGGTAACGTTGGGCACATTTTTTTTTTTTTTTTTTTTTTATTAATGATGGGTTTGCTCTTGACTCTAGTCTAGGTCATAGGACAGAGACAGAGTCTAAGATGGAGCGAGCTCACCCAGAAGAAGCCTGTTTACTCTTACTTTGAATAGATTAGGGTTGTATGCGTTTGGAAACACAGACGCAGGTAGTGAGTTCCACTCTTTAGCAGTGCGCATTATAAATGATGACTGGAAGCGCTTAGTCCGAATTGGTGGAATGGCTACCAGGTACGGATGGTATCCGGCGGTGCGTCTGGATGTCCGATGGTAGAAGGGAGCTGGTGGAACAAGGTCGTCAACATCTTCTTTGGCGACGGAACTCAGCTTCTCCACGAGCTCGATGGTCTTTGGCATATTTTCTGACACAGTCTCATGTGGATCATTGTGTAACCACAGTAATATGTGAGCGTGGGGGCTTCCTCGATGTTGAAACTCAATACGAAGGAAATAATCCTCCACGTAGTACTGGCCAAACGGATTGTATGACTGTTTTGATTTTAGCATTTTCATCAATGTACCAACGAGTTTGTGGAAATATATGCAGCACGTAACTGGATCCTCACTCACCAAGTTGCACCGCTCTGATGTGTTGAGATCTTCGGCGACTTTGCTCGGATATTTGTGGCTCAATTTAAGGAGTAAATTCAGCAATACCAACCAGCGTATCTCGTTTGCACATAGAGTGAGAAAGATGGTCGGCTTACCAAGTTGACGAAGCATAGCGAAGAGATCTCGTTTGCGAGAGGCCCAGTACTGGACAGAGTTTGGCACTGACTTCATGAAGGCCAGATTCTGCACAACGAATTCTTTGAGAAACTCCGGGTCCTCTAACATGCGTCGAGTTACGCTGTCTGTAATCGACACACTTCGGAATGTGCTGTAAATCCCATCGACCATTCGTAGACGTAAAATCTTCATTGCATCGTATAAGACTTTTTGAGGCGTGGCTCCGCGCCTATCACTTCGTCGTATTTCACTGGTCGCCATCATGTAAGGTGTCACTGAAACGTTCATGTTGAAACGGCGGGGCTCTCCGAGGTATATTGCAGGGAATGATAATTCTTCTGCATGGCGGTCATAAATAATGTTGAGAGGCGTTGCCCGATGTCCTGGTGCGATGTCAAGACAATCCTCTTCATTCCACAGTAGTGTATGCTGTCTCGCAGCAAGAACTTCACACTCTGGCGTATATTCGGCGGAGATTGCTTCGATTCGATTAGCAGGATCATCCTGGAGACCTTCATCTAATGGCAATACAGGCTGCAGTCTTGACATATCTATTTTGATATCGTATAAACGATATAGACTTGAATTATGAAGTACATCTAACCATTCTTTGACCGTACGCTTAGACATGTACCCGCTGATGTAATTTGTTTTGTGCACAAGATTCCTTTTGATGTTAACGTTGATAACATCGTCCTCTCCTAATTGGCGAGGCAAGCATTTTACCATGTCTTGTACGTTGACTGGGACGTTTATCACTTGTCCAATAATTCCATAAGAGAAATCATGACGCAGTCGACGCACTTGCATAAATGGAAGGCGCGGTGAGACCAAACGTTCGCTGATAGGATCCAGTGGCGGTAGACCCGGAGGTATGTCAGGATACGAGAAACCGTTGACCTTTGCGAGGATGGGCAGCTTACGTTTATTCAGCGAATGTCTACAGGTGTTGCAAGACAGTGAATAATCCTCGTTACGTAGCTGCCGATTTTCCTTAACGAACCAATCCGAGATTACCTTCCGTTGTAGTGCAGTGATGGTTTTAAGGTCATTCTTGAACCACAATCTGTCACAAACCGAGCAAGTGTGGCCTAAATCGTTGTCCAGGAAAGTAGATTGGAATCTCCCTATTGACGATGACTATTTGGTATATCAGGTTGTTCCAGTTGCATTGCTGTTTGGCTTGAAGAAGTACTCGGTTGTACATCAGTCCGAAAAGATGCAGCTCTACGCTGTGCAGCTTTACGCTGTTGAAATGCACGTTGCCGTTGAGCGTTAGTTAGGGGAACGCACGTTCTATCCGCCACGACAAGAACGCTTGTTCTCTCCACCACAGAACAGGACATTGATGCAGGTGACTCTGACGTACCGCTGGCGAGGGCTATGTTAGCAGTTTTACGTAGCTTGCACCTGCGTTGCCTCTCTGCGGCCGCTGTTGCGAAGGCTCTTGCTTGTTCAGGAGTTCTGGAGGCTGCTTGACGTTTTCTGGACTCACGTCGTTTTTCAGCGGCAGCTTTTGCTAAGGCCGCTACCTGCTCAGGAGTTCTGGTCGATGCTTGACGTTGTCTGTACTCACGTTGTCGCTGAGCATTCGTTCTGACGGTATAGGTGGTGTGTGGCACAGCGAAAGGTACTGTAGACGTTGACGGCACGATATCTTCCGTCTCCATTGGTGTACTGGACGTTGAAGGCATTTGCACGTCCGGTTCCATTGTTTTGAGAGGGCTGATTCCTGTTAAACATTTGAGAATATAAAAAATTTTAAAATGTGTAAATTAAAATGAGTAATTTCATAATCAAAACATTTATTCAAGTCGAAGGTTTGAATTCTAGCTAAATAAATTTGAAATTCCTCAAAATTTGGATTTGTAAATGATGAAGTTGAAAAGTAAAAACATTTACCAAAATTGGAGGTTGAAATTCTTGCTAAACGCAGTTAAATTCAAGTTTTCTAATGTTCTGTAATTTTTTCTTAATATTTGTTGATAAAGAACCAATTTGGAAATCAAAACAGTGATACAAGTAGGTTATGTCTTATTATTGATAAAAATTTGTGTTAAGTAAACAATTAGTTTAAATCGAATTTTAATCAATTTCAAATTGATTTAGCAAGAATTAAAACCTCCAACTTGGATCACTGTTTTGATTATGAAATTACTTATTTTAATTTACACATTTTAGAAATTTAAATATTTTCAAATGTTTAACAGGAATCAGCCTTCTCAAAACAATGGAACCGGACGTGCAAATGCCTTCAGCGTCCAGTACACCAAAGGAGACGGAAGATATCGTGCCGTCAACGTCTACAGTACCTTTCGCTGTGCCACACACCACCTATACCGTCAGAACGAATGCTCAGCGACAACGTGAGTACAGACAACGTCAAGCATCGACCAGAACTCCTGAGCAGGTAGCGGCCTTAGCAAAAGCTGCCGCTGAAAAACGACGTGAGTCCAGAAAACGTCAAGCAGCCTCCAGAACTCCTGAACAAGCAAGAGCCTTCGCAACAGCGGCCGCAGAGAGGCAACGCAGGTGCAAGCTACGTAAAACTGCTAACATAGCCCTCGCCAGCGGTACGTCAGAGTCACCTGCATCAATGTCCTGTTCTGTGGTGGAGAGAACAAGCGTTCTTGTCGTGGCGGATAGAACGTGCGTTCCCCTAACTAACGCTCAACGGCAACGTGCATTTCAACAGCGTAAAGCTGCACAGCGTAGAGCTGCATCTTTTCGGACTGATGTACAACCGAGTACTTCTTCAAGCCAAACAGCAATGCAACTGGAACAACCTGATATACCAAATAGTCATCGTCAATAGGGAGATTCCAATCTACTTTCCTGGACAACGATTTAGGCCACACTTGCTCGGTTTGTGACAGATTGTGGTTCAAGAATGACCTTAAAACCATCACTGCACTACAACGGAAGGTAATCTCGGATTGGTTCGTTAAGGAAAATCGGCAGCTACGCAACGAGGATTATTCACTGTCTTGCAACACCTGTAGACATTCGCTGAATAAACGTAAGCTGCCCATCCTCGCAAAGGTCAACGGTTTCTCGTATCCTGACATACCTCCGGGTCTACCGCCACTGGATCCTATCAGCGAACGTTTGGTCTCACCGCGCCTTCCATTTATGCAAGTGCGTCGACTGCGTCATGATTTCTCTTATGGAATTATTGGACAAGTGATAAACGTCCCAGTCAACGTACAAGACATGGTAAAATGCTTGCCTCGCCAATTAGGAGAGGACGATGTTATCAACGTTAACATCAAAAGGAATCTTGTGCACAAAACAAATTACATCAGCGGGTACATGTCTAAGCGTACGGTCAAAGAATGGTTAGATGTACTTCATAATTCAAGTCTATATCGTTTATACGATATCAAAATAGATATGTCAAGACTGCAGCCTGTATTGCCATTAGATGAAGGTCTCCAGGATGATTCTGCTAATCAAATCGAAGCAATCTCCGCCGAATATACGCCAGAGTGAGAAGTTCTTGCTGCGAGACAGCATACACTACTGTGGAATGAACAGGATTGTCTTGACATCGCACCAGGACATCGGGCAACGCATCTCAATATTATTTATGACCGCCATGCAGAAGAATTATTATTCCCTGCAATATACTTCGGAGAGCCCCGCCGTTTCAACATGAACGTTTCAGTGACACCTTACATGATGGCGACCAGTGAAATACGACGAAGTGATAGGCGCGGAGCCACGCCTCAAAAAAGTCTTATACGATGCAATGAAGATTTTACGTCTACGAATGGTCGATGGGATTAACAGCACATTCCGAAGTGTGTCGATTACAGACAGCGTAACTCGACGCATGTTATTACATTATACTGATAGTACATTAAACCGTGTGATGCCGGTTTAGAATAGCAACAACCCATTTCTTACCCATGGCTGTCGTAAGAGGCGACTAAGGGACTCGAGGGTTAGAGGTGTATTGCAATTATAGGCGATGGGCTGACAACCTGTCACTATAGTGATACAGTTATCTGATTAACCCTCAAACTTTTGTCAGACGTGGTGTTAATATCCGTTTTACGGCCGTTAACGCTCTGCCTACCTCGTAAGGGATATAGGCGTGATATATGTATGTATGACTTAAAGTAAGTTTGATAAAATTACCATTTTACATGAACTTTGTGTCACGTAATTTGCAAGCAAAAGGCTCCTGCTATGCTGTGTTCTGGTATGCGCAATTAAATTGCATCTTTACGAAAAAATTAGGACGATAATATAAAGTAGTTCAGCATTGTTTAAATTTTATTTATTTATATACAGTTTATTGCACACAAAAACATTACAGAAAAGACACAAAACATAAAATATTTAATTTCAGTACAACATAATATTTTATACTATGATTATGTAGGTATGAGTAAATATTAGTTGCCGGGTCGTTCACTCGGGAACCCACACGACAAAAGTATGAGTTTACCAAAGTCATCATTTATTTATTTATGATTCATAAATAGTCATCGTATCGTAAAAGTGTAGCGTCGCATAAAAGCAAAAATACGTGGCAAAATCGTTTAATATTCTTTATCGACACTCGTCTCATAATGTTCGAATAATTAGCTCAAAAACAGTTGTATAGACCTGCTTTATGCATTCTTCCTATAGAAATTACAGTCGAAGTTGAGAAATGAAACGAAGTTTTTTTTGCCCAAACTCATATCGCCATCTTCCGTCGCACCTGTCAGTTGTGGTTGTACGGTAATTGTTCGGTTGTTGTACCGATGTTATTTAGATGTTGTTCAGTTGTTCAGTTTAGTTGTTGTTCAGTTGCTGACTCGACTTCTGAGCAAATGCTGAAGTATTGAATTCGAAAAAAAAAAACTTATCAAGCCATATTACATTCTCTAATTGAATTTGACTTTGTATCGAGCCTTGCATTCGCCGGTGCAGACGTTCGGATAAGTGTTTAACTGAGTTTTTTTTTTTTTGGAGCGTATATTTAAAATAGCGTATGCAACTGCATATAATAAGGCATCAGAATGCTCGTGGCAAACTATTATCACACGAGGCGTAATGACCCCCATTATACGACAGTTGCATTATAGTAGTTTATGCAACTTTCGTATAATGGGGGTCATTAGAATGCGAGTGTCTGTTTATCACACGAGGCGTAGCCGAGTGCCATAATAGTTTGACACGAGCATTCTTATGCCTAATTAAATGCAGTTGCATACACTATTTTATCTACACTCTCCAAAAAAAACTCACTTATACATTTTCCAAACGTCCGCACCGGCGATTGCAAGGCCCAATAAAAGGTCAAATTCAATACGAGAACGTAATATGGCTTGGCTTGATATGAATTTTCGAAAATTCTATACTTCAGCAGTTGTTCAGATGTCGAGTCAGCAACTGAACAACAAATTCACTAAACAACTGAACAACATCTGAACAACATCGAAACAACAACTGAACAACAATTGAACTACAACTGAACAACAACTGAACAACATCTCAACAACAACTGAACAACAATCTAATAAAACATGTAAACAACATCTGAACAATTACTGTACAACAACAACAACTGACAGCCGCGGCGGAAAACGGCGATGAGTATCGGCAAGAAAAATCTTCATTTCATTTCTCAACTTTATCGAAGTAAAAGCCTTCTCATTAAGTCATTGGTGTCATTACGCTTCTGTAATTTATATTAAACCGTAATTTATATAGGCAGAATGCATAAAGTAGGCCTTTAAACATATGTTTTCGAATTCATAATTCGAACATTATTAGACGAGTGTAGATAAACTACTATTAAAACGCCGCGTATCTACTATCTACTAACCCGTTTCACTAGTTTGTATTGTGGTGGATTCTTATGTGTCTTTGTAAACGACTATTATGGTAGAATTTTCTGTCACATAATTTACAAGCGAATGGTTTTACGCCCGAGTGGTACAACACGTGTTGTCTTAAATGACCGCTGTGTCGAAACTTTTGATTGCACATCTCACATGCATACGGCTTAACATCTGTGTGAGTTTTTAGGTGACTGTTCAAACAAGAATTTGAACGAAACTTTTTGTCGCACACATCACAAGCAAAGGGCCTTTCGCCTGTGTGACTTCTTGTATGATACAAAAGAACATTACTTGCACCAAACATTTGACCGCAAATTTTACAAGAAAAAGGCTTTTCACCTGTGTGTTTTCTCATATGAATCTTCAAAGATGGATTGTATTTGAACTTTTTATTGCATATTTCACAAGAAAAAGGCATTTCTTCAATGTGTATTTTCATGTGTTTGTTTAAACTGCCACTTTCAACAAATTTTTTATCGCATACCTGACAAGCATACGGCTTTTCACCTGTATGCGTTCTAATATGCGCAGTTAAATGAATCTTTTGATTGAACACTTTATCGCATAAACTACAAGAAAAGGGCTTTTCTTTCGTGTGTATTTTTATATGAATATTTAAATTACCGCGTTTACTGAAATTTTTGTTGCAAAGCGGACAAGCATACGGTTTTTCACCTGTGTGTGTTCTGATATGACTTTTTAAAGAGCATTTGTGAGTGAAATTCATATCGCATATCTCACATGTATTAGGTTTTACATCAGTTTTAATTGTACAGCTATGTCTTTTTAAACTAACACTGCGCACGAACTTTTTATCACATAATTTGCAAGCAAAAGGCTCCAGGCTATGTGTTCTGGAATGCGCCATTAAATTGCGTTCGTATTTATACCTTCTGTTGCATATTTCACAAAGATAAAACTCTTCCATGCAGGGGAGGCTCTGCGCTTGTTTTTCGCTCGCGATATCAGAACATGAGCCAGATGCTTTATCTGCTTTAGTAGAACCATCAGATATTTCCACTGCATCATCAGAATTGCTATCGCCGACTTCTTCAGTTCGACAGGTTTTGTTTACTTCCACGTTGTCGGTTGGACTAAGGTTGCTATCAGCTTGCTCGTGTTTGCAGGGAGCCGAGAGGTCACCGTCGCCGAAATCGGGGACGAGTTTGAATCCATGAGTTTGTGATGTTTCACTCGTCTCTAATGAGTGCTCATCAACCGGCGAAGCACCTATTCGACAAACATTGCATCATTACTATTTCGTTAAAGAATCAATCGACCTTCCGTTTACGTATTTACATCAATTGTAAATGAATGTAGCAACTTCGTATATTAAATACCGAGATTTTGAGTCAGTACGCAGTAGGGCATCAATAAAAATAATTATTAAGGATGGCTAGAAAGTGCATTTAACAATGTTACAGCCATCAGGTTAACCTGGTCTCGAGACAGTGTGCACAGTATTGATATTTATTATCCAACCTAAGGGTCTCGTGTTTGAATAAGGTAGTTACATTGTAATATAGACATTCACTTATATGAAATATAGGAATTCACTGAAACATATGGTTAAAATAAAAAGATGTATAATTTTTACACGACTGCCCAACAAAAAAAAGAGTGAAATGTTTTTAGAGTTCATGTATGTTTGTATGTATGTATATATGTGCGATTCTTTAAAGGACTGTAACTCGTTAACCACTGAACAGATTCGAATGGGAATTGTATCGGCGGAATCATAACATTATCCCGATTGTCATAAGGCTAGACTTTATCTCAGAAAGCAGTTGTGTTTTTAAATTTTTAAATTTATTTTCAACTTGTTACTTTTATTTATTTTTTTAATTTCGTATTTTTGTGGCATATCATGGATGATTATCAAAATATGCATGCTCTTTCTTTTAATACGTCCTCGGGACCCTCGATATCTATGTGCCAGCAAACGCTGATCAACTTTTGCTATGGAGCAATTTCCACATCTATTTCAGCTTAGCTGGGCACCTGTTGAAATTTTTGAACCAATGTTGCCTGAACATCACTATAATAAAAAAGTGATACCAATTTTTTTTGCGTTTACGTAAGTATATCTTGATGCCAATAACGCGTGGCACGGCTCCATCTATACCGGGTCGCTGGGTATTAGTTGCAAAACTAACCCGGCAAAAATTGCAAAATCGGCGGGCATTGATTGAGTCGCGGTAGCCCAGATAGAAGAGTAAGTCGCAGTTCAACCGTTTCATGCGCAAAAAACCGTTTCATGTGCAACAAAAGACTTTCATGCGCAATGCTACCGGAACGCCAACCTCCATATCGACTTAGGTCTCCCATCCCTACCATTAAAGCGTGTATGAAGTGTCGGCGCGGGCAGCACCGACCACGACGAGCGGGGCGAGGGAGGCGAGGAAACTGCATAAAACGCCGCCGCGCGCGCCGCTCCACCTTTTTTACGGCACATCTCAACGCCGAGCACACGCGTTAGCTATCTAACCATGTTCTATCTGAAATTGTAATTTCCTTTTCTTTTCATTACAACTTTGTTCTAAAGTACCATCTTTGATTTCATCATCATAAAATACGGTGTCCTCGCAGACATGAAGGAAGCGTGTCTAAGGGAGGGAGGGTGTGTATTGCAATTTTAGGCGACGGGCTGACAACCTGTCACTAAAGTGATACACAGTTATCTGATTGACCCTCAAACTTTCGTCAGACGTGGTGTTAATATCCGTTGAACGGCCGTTAACGCTCTGCCTACCCCGTAAGGGATATAGGCGTGATTTATGTATGTATGTATGAATGTATGAAGGAAGCGTCTCGTCGCTTCTTCGACAACGCTCCCCACCATAAAAACCCTTTAAAAGTTGCCGCGTCCAACTACTTCCCCATCCAACCTTACGTAAACGCCGTCCCAGACACGTCCTTTCGGATGATGATGATGACGACATCACAGTAGCCGCTGCTGCAGCCATTGCAAGTAGAACTGCGTCTGTGTTTCCAAACGCATACAACCCTAATCTCTTCAAAGTAAGAGTGAACAAGCTTCTTCTGGGTGAGCTCGCTCCATCTTAGACTCTGTCTCTGTTCTATGACCTAGACTAGAGTCAAGAGCAAACCCATAATTAATAATATAAAAAAAAAGATCACACTCCACAAGCTCCTCAAGTAACCGACGCCTCCGCCGGCGGGGGTGCGGAGATCCCTCATGTTTAAATGTACTATGGTTTATTAGTAACATTAATAATAATATTAAGTATTTTCGCAAATGAAAAAAAGAAACTGACAAAATGTTAGCGCCCGCCGGGACTAGAACCCGGGACCAACATTTAACATTTTTACAATTTCTTTATAGTATAATATAGCACTGTAAGTGCGTTATTACACATGAAAAAATGTATTCCCATACAAACAAATTTTTTGTTCACATTTCGACCTGTGTTCCTTGAGAAAATATGTTTATTTTCACATACCTACATACATAAATCACGCCTATATCCCTTACGGGGTTTGCAGAGCGTTAACGGCCGTAAAACGGATATTAACACCACGTCTGACAAAAGTTTGAGGGTCAATAAGATAACTGTGTATCACTATAGTGACAGGTTGCCAGCCCATCGCCTAATATTGCAATGCTAAGTCTCTTAGTAGCCTCCTACGACACCCATGGGTGATAAATGGCAAATGCTATTCTAAGCCGGCATCACACGGCACGTTCATTTTAACGAGTAAAAATAACCCTGCACTGATTTAAACAGCGCCTTATATTTATGTTTTAAAGTAGCATTTTTCTTGTAAAAATCAACATCAGGCACATTAAAAAGCGTCTTATTTATGTTTTCATAGAGTGTCAGTGTGTGTGATTACAACATTTTATATTCTGTTAAAGTTTGATTCTTATGTCACGTTCACACTATGCCTACGGTCCGACGGCCATGTGGCTACCAATGGGTAGTGCGACTGCCTGCGACGCAAAGGTTCCGGGTTCGATTCTCGGTGGGACACTCAAAGTTATCACTTTGTGAATTTGATCCCAGTCTGGTTAGGACATTGCGGGCTGAACCACCTGATTGTCCGAAAACAAAGATGGTTCCGTGGCACGATAAGCCGTCGGGCCCGGTTGGTGTCTATGATTATAGAGACGGCGGTCGTTACACAACCATGTACTAGTAGTAGGCGGTTGAAAAACTCTGACGCCAGGGCGCATGGATTCATTAGATGGTTCGGTGTCCCACACGAAAAAGAAGAAGAACTATGCCTATATATATGGGAAGGGAAATAGTTAGCGCGAGTATGTAAACAGCTTACTCGCTTACAGCTTACTAGTGTCGGCTTTTCGTGCGTGTCTCAAAAGAACGCCAGCACGAGCGCGATCGGAATGTATTGCTTTCCCTCTCACTCGTATTGCAGCGAGAAGAGTATGACGGCAGTGTGTGAACACTCACTCTCGTTGATACTTCCGCGCAAGTATTTCGGGAAATATTCGCGGCAGCGGCAGGAGCAGGAGAAAATTTAGTACGTGGTTTAGGGCCAATGAATTAAAGTTAAATTCAAGTAAAACTAATATTTTACTATTTAAGACAACCTCTCGTTCTAGGGATACCATAACAGCCCATTTAAATAGTGAGCGTATCGAAAACGTAAGTGAGACAATATTTCTGGAAGTCTGAAGTTTCATACATTGAGAATTCTGTAAGTTCTTCTTGTTATGCACTCAGTAGTCTGCGTGATGTTCTTACAACGGAACAACTAAAAGCCGTATATTTTGCGCTAATAGAATCGAAATTCCGCTACAGCATGGCTTTCTGGGGCAATAGTTACAAATATAACATAGAAAAAGCATTTATAATCCAAAAACGAGCTGTAAGGACCATTGCTAGAATTCCACCATGGGAGTCTTGTAAAGAGTACTTTAGATCTCTTAAAATTTTAACATTACCAAGTTTATATGTATTGATTGTTCTGACAGGTTTAATAAAGCGAAGAAATATCTTTGAAACAGAGCAGGAAGCGGAATTAAGGGAAAATAGTAGACGAAAAGATATGAAAGGCTACCTTCTACCAAATCTCACTGTAGTTTCACACTGCCCTCGTGTTCAAGCTGTAAGGTTGTTTAACAAGATGCCTATAGAGTTAAAGACTATACGAAATCCCAACATATTTAAACGTAAATTAAAAGCACTACTTTTGGAGAAGAATCTGTACTGTGTGGAGGATTTTTAGAGTTATATTGTATCCTAAAATTACATATTTATAAGTATAGTTTAATTGACATAGGTAATTTAAGTAAATTTTAATGACATTATTTTGATTTGTACTCTAGATTATATTGTTATGTTTTAATTATTATTTCAAACACAATTGTAAAATTGTTCATGAATAAATTGAATTGAATTGAGCAGGAGTATATTGTGAATGTAGCATTAGGAACAATGTGGTAGTTGATTGTCGCAGGATATCAGACAGGGCCTAGCGCCTCTGTATGTTATATTCATTAAAGTAAACAGTTTATTCTTACCTTTATTTATCTTTACTTCTGATTTTCCTTCACCAAAAAGTTGACTGGTAGAGATCGCTGTCAGCGACTATACTGAACATTGCACATTTTTTCCTGTTTGTATATTGTTTTTAACCGACTTCCAAAAAAGGAGGAGGTTCACAAGTCAACCTGTTTTTTTTTAATTGTCATAAAATGTTTTTACATATTCACTAGTACTAGCAAAGTGTAGCAAACTGAAGTGGCAGTGGGGTGGTCGGTCACGTCTGTCGAAGAACCGACGGACGGTGGAGTAAACGGGTTCTTAAGGCGAGTGTAGCCGTCAACGACCTCGACAGAGGCGCCACTTCACAAAAATAGTTTTCTCTTTAAACAAACAATCTATCAGAATGTCCGATGCCCAAGTTTTTAGTATTATTCTTAGTAATAAAACCTCGACAGTGGCGCCACTTCACAAGAAAAGAGTTTTCTCTTTGAACAAACAATCTATCAGAATGTCCGTTGCCCAAGTTGTTAGTTTTATCCTTAAGTAAAATTAGAACCTGCAAACACAATGAAATATTCGTTGCAATTAAAGTTATGGAAAAAAGTGCCTAAAGACGGCCACTTTTGGTATTAATTGCGATAACTTTAATTACAGCGAATATTTAATTGAGTTTGCAGGTTCTAATTGTACTTAAGGATAAAACTAACAACTTGGGCAACGGACATTCTGATAGATTTTTCAGAAATACTCCAAATTCAGCTCACAAATTCCTTTATTTCACTTGTACTTTACTAACACTTATCTTGTACAGAAAATACACTATTTTATTCGAAACAAAATAAATCCAGAGACGTCTGCACGACTCAACCGTTAGCTCAAGACTGACTAAACTCGTTCAGCTGACTCTCCGATCCGCCCGTCGCCCCACCACCCCACTCCAGTAACCGGAAGCGATATTGTCGTGGATTGGTGGGAACGAACGGTGTTGCCATTTCTAGAATATTACTACAGTTTCTTTTAAAATCATGACAGATTTTTTGTATAAAGATAATATTTTTTGTGCCACTGTGGAGGTCGTTCACGGGTACACTCGCCTTAAGTGGAAGCCACGCCCCGGCCAGACGAACCGATGACTTAATAAAGGCGGCCGGTAGCGACTGGATGGCGGGAGATCGTGCCATGTGGTAGGCCTACGTCCAGCAGTGGACAGCTACAGGCTGGTGTGGGCTTACCTTGGAGATATGGTCTGTCATCGTCATCCGGCAACTCCTCCTTGATCTCGTCAGGCTCGAACTTGATGTCCAGCTCCGTGTGCAGGTTTGTCACAGGATCTGAGAATAAATTAAATAAATAAATATCCTAGACTTTTATTTTCACACATATATATGATAAACACTTTGTGTTGTGATTTCTTGATGGAACTCCATAGTATTCTAAGTAATAAAACACTTTTTTACACTAGTTCCTCTATATATTAAATTAAAATGCTTTAAAGCGACCGGTTTCGTTACTTCATCGTCAGGCAACGAATTAACGAAACCGGTCGCTTTAAATCATTTCAATTTACTAGTGTAAAAAAGTGTTTTATTACTTACATTTATATATAAATTACCTTGACGACATAGCGTTAATATCGCATACTGCAGTGGAAATGCAAGAAAAGCTGGTGGCTTTGCAACACGCAGCACTATACATGGGCTTGCGTATTAATGCACGAAAAACTGTCGACTTACGCGTGTGCTGCGACGACCAGCCTTTATATGGCTTTGACAATTTTTAGTTTAATATATAATATTGTTACCGTCCTAAATACTACTGTGCTATAAAGTGTGCATGTTTTACTTAAGATTAGAAGGATTGTTATTTTTTTAAACCATCTATTAAAGGGCGGGGCACACCAGCTCCGTAGTCGTTCCGTATCCAGCTCTCGTCCGTAGTCACGCACGAACTTATGACGTTGTAATGTATGGGACTGTAGGAGATACGGCAAACCGCTTGCGTTGCGTATCCGTTCCGTGCTGCACGCAAGGCGGTGTGACGTATCTCATACTGTCCCATACATTACAACGTCATAAGTTCGTGCGTGACTACGGACGAGAGCTGGATACGGAACGGATACGGAGCCGGTGTGCCCCGCCCTTTAATCAAAACTTGTCGGGACAGCCAATTTACAAGCTTACAGAGATTCGCCCTTGTATTGTATATTGTGTGCTTATACAAACATAGTGTAAGGGACAGTCCTCCTAACACTTATAGGGTGCATTCAGACCATGAAACTGAACAACTTGACATAGAAAATAGGAGCCTCTACTTCTAGATAACAACCCTCTCTTGTCCGTCTCCAATTTCACATACCTGGGTAGCACCATTACCAACCGCGGTGGCTCAGACGAGGTAGTAGACGGCAGGATAAAGAAGGCCAAAAGTGTATTTGCCCAACTTAAACCTGTATGAAAATCCAGCATTTTCTCCCGACGAATAAAAATCTCACTCTTCGACTCCCTCGTAAAGTCAGTGTTGTTGTACGGCCGTGAGTCGTGGAAGGTAACGAAAAGCTTGTCTTACAAAGTCCAAGTTTTCGTGAATAAATCTTTGCGCTCCAAACTCGGTATCTACTGGCCGAACACAATTCGAAACGAGGAACTGTGGTCTATATGCCAGCAGTCCCCAGTTTTGCTGATGAAATCGCTTACTGTAAATGGGAACTGGATTGGGCACACTTTACGCCGAGGCGATGGCAACCTGGCCAAAATCGCCTTTGAGTGGCAGCCAAGCGGGAAGCGTTGAAATTGCAGACCTGTGGAAACCTGGAGGCGTACGATACAAGGCGAGCTGAGCGCAGTTGGAACCTCCTTGGACCAAGCGAAGACCACAGCGCAAAACAGGGTGGAATGGAAGAAGCTCTCCAGGGCCCTTTGCATCAGCGGGGTGCCATAGGACTTCAACAACAACAACAACAACAACAACAAGCATGCACCCTATGACACTGAACAACTTTCCCCCAGGAACATATATCAGGAAAAGTGAAAAAATGACTTCCCATAGTAGTCAGTCAGCTAATCTTGATTTTATAGGGGAGTACATCGGTCGTTGGACAACGTAGAGACCTATTAGCAGGGAGCCGCATAAGATTGCATTACCTGGATTTTCCTCCATGATAGTGGCTCAGGAGCTGGCTGGTAACCGCTTCGTATCACTTGATTCTTCTCATACAGCTCAAGGACACTCTTCACTTTGCCACGGTATATCTGCATACAAAATTTAATTTTTTATATGTATGTATCATCATTATCACTAAATAGGTATACACTTACGCTGGGAAATTTAATGGGGAAACAAACAATTTTTAGATAGTCCAGTAGAACTGGAAGCACAATGGAATGGACATGACATTTAACCTGATTGGATTAAAATATTTAAATAATAATAATTATTATAATCTATTTTTATCTATGAGCAGGCAGGCAGTCGATGTGCAACTGATAAAGCCTGTATCCAGTTACTTATAATAAGTTTTCATTTCTTTAATCTTTATTTGTTTTTTATGTTCATCTAGTCTGTTGTTGAACATATTGATGTTTGGGGTTTAAATAAAATAAAATTTCTTTTTTTTAGACTTTTACATCCATAGTTTAAATTAAGTTCATAGCTAGGGTTAGGAAGACATAGCTTTAACTAATAAAATTAAAATTTATAGTTTAAAAATAAACACAAATAAAACAAAGAGTCCATAGGCAGACCAGATAACTCGTGAGGCAAGGAGTAGGTGGGGGCGGTCAGTCTGGCAGTCTACACTATCTGTAGGTATTTTATTTTGCACCAGAGTAATATATCTCACCATGGATTTTGAAACAACTAATTATGTGTATCGATACCCCGGCCCACCTACGTCTTGCCCTGTGGGAGTCCCGCAAGTTATCTGGTTTACCTATGGTTGATCAAGCCATAAAACAATTTCCTAAAGCCAGTCTTATCATCTCTAATTCATAAGAATATGATCAAGGTGTACAAGTGGACTGTCGCTATTTATGGCCGTGAAATACATTGACACAGAGGGTAAGGGAAAATCTCAAGGACTTTGGGGTGGGGTGTTAACGTACGATGGAGCGGATAAGCTCGACAAAGGGAAAGACAAATCAAGAAGAGCTATATCAAGTTAAAGAGAACCTGTATTGAATGTTTGAAAGAACAGTAGGTAACATGTTGGGAAACAACTTATTAAAAACCATAATTAAAGGGAAGAAGAAGTAGAGACTGAACGAGGCAAGCTAACATGGATTACATCTAAGAGATGAAAGGCATTATGTCATTTATGGAAGTCAAGGAGAAGACTCAAAGGATATTGGATTGGATATTACTCCACTGACAAGAGAGAGGCTCTTAAGTTAAGATCTTATTCCCACGGGAACTTCAGGTATGACATGTTTGCTTCAATGATGTTACAACTTGAAACTGAAGCAACGCAAAGGAATTAGATGGGGTTTTTTTCCATCCAGTATCATGGGATTGAAAAATATCTGCCTGACTGTCGCAAGCCAGGCGAAGACACAGTTAATCGAGGACGCATCGAAAACTGTAATCGGAAAATAAATAAAATGGCTCTTCGAAACAGATATGCACAACGCCGCGTTCAGAGTATTTCCTATAGAGATATAAATAAATTTGAAGACAAACCTGGGTGTAGATACGGCCGGCGGTCCAGGAATCAAATTCCAGCAGCTTTCACTCATTTATTATCAAACATTTTCATAAAATTCACCACAATCCCACAAAACCACAAATCGCAAAGTTGACATTTTTATTTTTTTGTCTCACTCAGACAGTGTACATTACAAAGCTCATAACCATACTGCCTGAACTAAAGGTCGTACTCCACATACAGCCAACTAGTCGCGCGACTCGCTCGAACGTGTTTTTAATAGCATGAGTAGGTAGGAGTAGGACACGCGTCGACCTTGCTTTTGCGATGATTATGAAATTGAAATTCTTTATTCAATGTAGAATAGTAGTATCACTTATTGACGTCATGATCCATCATTGAAAAAAAAAGAATGATGACGATGATGATGAGATGAGCCAAAGTCTCGCAAATCACAGCACGGAGGGTCTCTCAGCGGCAGTCAAATTCTATTCTGTATTAAAAAAAATGCATTATGTTAAAGCGCGGGAAGGATTTAAACCTGCGACTTACGCCATTACTAGTGGCGACGCCTCTTCCATCTGGCTGGGCTTCCGCAGCTCTTTCCTTGCCCGCCAATTTTGCAAGTGTATTTTAATGCCAGTAACGCTTGGCATGGCTCCATCTACCGGGTTAGTTTTGCAACTAATAACCGGCGACTAATTCTATCTTTACAGATTGAATGTAGTCTAAGCGATGAAAACCAGCGATAAATTGAGTACCAAATTTTAAAACACTTCCCGTGTTAGGTATACAATTTTTGAAAACTTGCAAAATTTTCGAGTGCGGGCAGGATTTGAACCTGCGACTTTCGCATTACTAGTGGCGACGCCTCTTCCATCTGGGCTACCGCAGCTCATTTCTTGCCCGCAAGTAAGTGTATTTAATGCCAGTAACGCGTGGCACGGCTCCCTCAACCGGGTTAGTTTTGCAACTAATACCCGGCGGCTAATTCTATCTTTACAGATTGAATGTAGTCCAAGCGACGAAAACCCGCGATTTTAATACCAAAATTTAAAAACTTCTTCAACCAATTCAATTCAATTTCAATTTTTGTATCAACCATCCCTTTTCCAACGGACTAGACTGTAAATACACTCTAGAAAATGTGGTTTATGATCATATCTCATACCAATAAACTCCTGAGGAGTATTTGTCTAACACCATGCTTGGCAGGTGGATTGGCGTTGTTTTTTCGGTGTTCAAAAAACATGATATTGATAGATTGACATTCCTTTGGTCGGTGGCACTCTAGAGCCTACCAACCCGGTGGAACTTTAAAACCTTCCGTGCCAGTTTAGAAACTTCTGACCCGGTAACACTCGAGAACCTTCTGATCTGGTGCCAATCTAGTTCTGTCGGTCGTCCGCTAAGATTAGTTAATTTATTTAATTGTTTTTAAATTTTTTTGGATAATGCGTCGCCACTAGTGATGGCGAAAGTCGCAATTTCAAATCCTGGATGCGGTAGAAAAATGTGTAACCACGAAGTTTAAAACAGTTTTATACTGGTTATTCATAGGATTAAACACTATACAGGGTGTAATAGACAGCCCTTCGAATACTGATAGGGTGCATGCAGACCATGAAACTGAACAACTTTCCCCTAGTAACATATATCGGAAAACGACAAAAAAAATTACCTCCCATACAAAATCGCGATCATCTGACTGCAATTACTATGGAAAGTTTTTTTTTTTACCTTTCCTGAATTACTTTCTCATGGGAAGTTGTTCAGTTTCATTGTCTGGCCTTATAAGTATTCCGAGGGTTGTCCCTTACACCCTGTAGATTGATTTCAAAACTGAGTAAGTCCACGTGCTACTGAAAGTACGTCTATCATCTTGTCAGAGTTCAAACTTTACTCATTAATCTTTTTAACTAGTTTAAGATGGATTGTGAAAGGAAACAAATTCGATTTATATTTACTAGAGATGCGGTCAGCGGTTTCACCTGCTAGTACCCATTTGATGAAAGTTCATGCCGTGTGATGCCGGCTTAGAATATCATCACCGCACTTTTTTTCATGGGTGTCATAAAAGGCTACTAAGGGACTCGAAGGCTACGTGTGTATTGCTATTATATGCGATGAGCTGTCAACCTGTCTCTGTGGCGGTACAGAATTTTCCGAATGACTCTCAAATGTTACTCAAACGTGGCGTTTTTCACGGCAGTTTACGATCTGCTTACCCCGCAAGGGATTATAGGCGTGATGTATGTATATATAACTCTGTATATTTAAGAATGACTAATTATGTAAACAAACTTTGTATGTAACTGACAATGGCGAGCTGTCAGTTACCTACATACAAAGTTTGTTTTCATGATAAGTCTTTTCAAAATAAATGGAGTATTACCTTATTTTTTTGTGTGGATGTTTTGGTTAAAAACAATAACTTTTTAAGCACTCGCGATCACTTTCACTCATTTTAAGTATTAGACCGGGTCTATCGCGATAGTATTTAGGTAAATATTAGTAATTTACCTGTGCCCCGACGTTTCAACACAGTTTCATGTATTGTGGTCGCGGGTTGACTGACGTGAATACTATCGCGATAGACCCGGTCTAATACTTAAAATGAGTAAAAACAATAAGTTTTAGTTACAAAAAAATTCAAACAAATCTTTCGTTTTCTTGAATTAATAGACGTGTGATGAGATGACAACATTATTTAAATTAATTTAAGAGTTGCATGCATTTGTTCTTTTTGGGTCCTTATAAAAATATTAAAAGAAAGAAATTTTTGAAAAATCTGTACTTGCTTCAAAATCAAGCTACATGCCAAATTTTATAGTCTCCACGGGTAGTATGAATTTTGTTTCCTTTGAGAGGGCCAAAAACACGCGTATGTTTTTTAAATCTTAAAGCTTGATTTTTTCGCAACTGCAAGTGGCTGTAGATCTGAGTATGTGGTTCAATTCGATGTATCTTTAGGCGACAAACAGACAGACGGACGGACAACAAATGATCATATGATAATACATTTTTTTTCTTTTGAGGTACGAAACGGAAGCCTTAAATTGATTAATACATTTTTTTTCATAGCTATTTCAATTCCCTAGTTCCACAATTACCTAGAATACCTACCAACATTGTTTGTGTGTACAAAATTATATCATTATATTTTGGAAATTTTCTTTTGATAATTTATTTATTGTTTTAGAACATCAATCATTCACCATTAAAGTAAAACTTTCAAATGATGACTGATTTCAAATACAAGAAGTAACAAAAAGGGTAAAACAAGCCAAAAGGAGGACAATAGCTTATTATGAAACTGAACAACTTTCCCCATGGAACATAGCTCGAAATATAAAAAAACTCCCATACGAAATTGCTGATCAGCTGGTTAATTTACTTAGGGAGGTCATAATTTCTTTTTAAGCCTATATTCCATGGGGAAAGTTGTTCAGTTTTAAGATTAACTTGACCTCCTTCCTGTCAGCTTGTTATACCATTTTTGTTACTCCTTGTATATTATCAACTTAGAAGAAGGTTTTATCAATTCGATATTTTCTATAACAAAGGCGCTAAGTAGGGTAAAGCGACTGTCCCTTTCATTGCCGCTGCGTCAGAGAAGAAACATTCTGTTATTCTTTTTCTTTTTGTGCAAGAAAGTGTTATTTACTTACTTAAGTAGTTTTTAAGATACAGTTCATATTTTTATTGTTTCTTTATATAATCATCATTGGCCTCACACGTCTGTGAGAGACGATTTAATCAGTGTCTGAGGCAAGACTTTTCATGGCTGTATAAGCCGATACGGGAGCTGCATGATTTTCCGCACGCTCTACAAGTGAAGGTGGAATTTGAGACTGTGCCAGTCTCTTCATATAAAAGACGGTATAAATTTTGTAAGGTTACGATTCATTTGTTAACGTTAATGTTAACACTGCTATTTCATTTTCCAGAAGCCCCTTTATCATTACAGTTTATCAATTGTGTTTAGTTAGACCCTTTGAGAATAACAACAATAGACCTATCTAGAGAATTCACTACTTGTATACTAGTCAATTAAGTTACTTTTAAAAGGGTATCACACACACACATAGGTACACATATCACGCCTTTATCCCTTGCGGGGTAGGCAGAGCGTTAACGGAATATGATACCCGCAGGAATGAAATGGGATGATGCTATTTGAATACGGCATAGGTATAGGGTGAAATTTTACTAGTGACCGATAGCGAAAACTCAAGACGGGCTGATGATAAGGAAAAACTTTCCCCAAGGAACGTATAGGTCGAAATACGAAACAACAATTTCATACAAATATACATAATTCGCGATCAGCTGATTTTAGTTACTATGGAAACTTAAAATATTTGTGTCGTATATAACCTATGTTCCTTCGGGAAAGTTGTGAGATTTCGCTATCCTATCGGTCACTAGTAAAATTTCTATGTAATCTACCATAATTATGACGTCACTATCATTTTAAACAATGGCGTCAAAATAAGATTTTTAAAAATAATTTTCCGTTAATAAATCTAACTTTGCGTATTTTAAAGGAGAATGGTAATATTTTTGGACCTTAATTTTGAACAATCTTGTTTCGCATTTTATTAACTAGGTACCTACGCAAGGAGCGAGGTCTCGAATTGGAATTATGCGAGGTATGAGGGACGGTGTACTTACCTATGCCGTGTGAAGCCGGCTTAGAATAGCATTACCCCATTTCTTGCCCGTGGGAGTCGTAAGAAGCGACTAAGGGACTTGAGGGTGTGTATTGCAATTTTAGGCGATAGGCTGACAACCTTTCACTATAGTGATACACAATTGTCTGAATGACCCTCAAATGTTTGTCAGACGTGGCGTAAATGTCCATTTTTTGCGGCCGTTTACGCTCTGCCTACCCCGCAAGGGATAAAGGCGTGATATATGTATGTATGTATGTTATTTTGTATGTAAGACTGATTTTCTTTAGTGTTTCCCAACGCAGGGCAATTTGTTCAGTTTAAGCGTCTGATCATACCTGCAAAGTTTTCGATCGTCGTTTACACCGGCTCGTCGGCTTCATAGCCAAAGTTATAATTATAACCCATACATTTTATTTTCTGTGGAATAGATGTTTTTTTTCACCATTCGCAGTTGGTACACAACCTTTGCAAGATGACTTTACTCATCAATACAAACAACTTTTACAATGTAGCTAACTGCGAAATCGCGAGAAAAAACAGCTGTTCCACAGATAAATGAATATGTAGTAACTATGGGTTACAATGTCCAAGGACAGACATGATGCATACCTACACAAGATACACAATACACAAATTATATTCACTAGCTGGGCTCCTTGCTGCGTATTTTTAACGCACCGTAATGCATGCGTCTGTCAAACGAAATGAAAATAACGAATTCCAATCTTATTCCCAAACACTTACAGCTGCTACGGTGCGTAACGGATGCGTCTGCCAAGTCGTTTGACAAACGCACCGTTGCCGTATTCGCAATTACCTTTTCTCTGACAGACTCATGCGTTAAGGCACAGGTTACGGTGCAGTTAAAATACGCAGCGACGGATGACAAGTGGAAGCACTGCCTGTGAAAATTTTCTTCTACAGGCATTATTTGAACCTGCGACTTTTGCTATCAGTACTATCGAAGCCTCTTCAATCTGGGCTACCGCGGCTCAATCGTCGCCTGCGAAATTAGTGGTTGCCGGGGTAGTTGAAACTATCCATGGAGCCGTGCCACGCGTTATTGGCATTAAGATACACTTTTCAAAATTACGCTGGCAACGATTTAGCCTGCTTGAGGTATACAATTTTGCAAGTTATCTTACAATTGTATACCGAACCCAACACGATAAGTGTTTTGTTTGGTATTCTATACTTTGAAGATACATAGTGAAATTTTTTAGTGAAGTTACATGCCGTGTGATTAACCTGGCCAGCCCCGTGGCAGTGCTTTGTTTTTATTTTTTATCCCGCCCGAGCCGGTTTTCTATTAGGACATTACAAAATTGTTATAAAAAAAAGAAAATTGTGTGATACAAATTTCTTTTTTTTACAATGACGGTTCATGACGTCAATAAGTGATATGATAATACTATCCAAAGAATACTATACTCACTGGCGTCCTACATTAAATAAAGAATTTGCAATTTCAATTTCAATTGACAGATAGTGAAATTTCTGGACGAGCTGGTGATAAGGATCAATGTCCCCCAAGGAAGATAGGTTTAAGTTAATATATACAAAAACATATTGAGCTTCCACAGTAACTCAAAACATACACATATCACACCTATTATCCCTTGCGGGGTAGGCAGAGCGTAAACGGTCGTAAAAACGGACATACAGGGTAATTTTTATTCACCCCGGAAATTTTACAGGGCGATTCTACTCATGATTCTGAACAACTTTTATTATGGGGTCACCTGCGAAATCGCGAAAGAAAAAACCGCTGCTCCATAGAAAAGTTCATGCCTCCTCGAACAAAATGTATGGAACAGCTGGATTTTTTTTCGCGATTTCGCAGGTGACCCCATAATAAAAGTTGTTCAGAATCATGATTAGAATCGCCCTGTAAAATTTCCGGGGTGAATAAAAAATAACCCTGTAGGTATATTCCACGTCTGACATATATTTGAGGGTTGTTCGGAACTAACAGTATTGTAACTCAAAACAGTTAATCGGCAACTGTGTACGGGAAGTCCAAACTTTCTATTTTTGTATTTTCGTTGTTCCTTGGGGAAAGTTGTTCCTTATCACCAGCCCGTCTTGTGATTTCGCTATCGGTCACTAGTAAAATCTCACCCTTTAAACTTACCACGAATTTTTCTAATTTTATTTATCTTGAAACTATACTAAACTACATACGATTCAAATTGATTGATATGATCACCTTCTTTTTGGGAGTTGGTAAGTTTGTTTGTACATTAATGTGGAATCAGCTGGTAAATATTTGACAGGCATCAGATGGAAGCTGCGGCGCCATTCATACATGTAGTGTTGCAAACCCTGAGTTAATTATATAAATCATTTATTTAATTTAATATAAATCATTTATTTAATTTACTGTCAAGGCTGCCGACCGAGTAGCGCGGTGGTAGTGCATATGTTCCGAGTTCAATCCCCGTTCCTCGAACCTCATTCCTAATGTTAACGTTCCAAGTACAGCGCCATCTATCCAGCGACTAGAGAAGAGTTAAAAAATAAATCAAAATATAACTCCCCCTATTACAGCCATAAAATTCTGAAAAAAATATACAGGGTGTAAGGGACAGCCCTCCGAATATTCACAGGGTGCATTCAGACCATGAAACTGAACAATTTCCTATGAAAAAATATTTCATGAAACGCAATAATTTTAAACTTAATTTAATTTTAAACGGCTGGGCAGCATTCGGGAAGTTGCGCAGCGTCTTCACGTCCAAAATCCCTCAGTGTCTCAAGACGAAAGTATTTGAACAGTGTGTGATGCCAGTGATGACCTACGGTGCCGAGACGTGGTCTCTAACTGTCGGCCTCCTAAATAGACTCGGAGTCACTCAGCGAGCTATGGAGAGAGCTATGCTCGGTGTATCTCTACGTGATCGAATCAGAAACGAAGAGATCCGTAGACGAACCAAGGTCACCGACATAGCTAAGAGAGTCAGTAAGCTGAAGTGGCAATGGGCAGGTCACATAGCTCGAAGGACTGATAACCGGTGGAGCAGAAGAGTTCTTGAGTGGAGACCACGTACCGGCAGACGCAGCGTAGGACGACCCCCCGCGAGATGGACAGACGATCTGGTCAAGTCCGCGGGGAAATGCTGGATGCAGGCCGCTTCTAATCGGACGAGGTGGAAATATTTGGGGGAGGCCTATGTTCAGCAGTGGACGTCCTATGGCTGATATGATGATGATGATGATGAATAATTTTTAAACTTCTCATGGTTATTGCAGTCAGCTGATCTTGATTTTGTATGAAAGGTCATTTATTTTTGTCGTTTCCTGACATATATTTCCTAGGGAAAGTTGTTCAGTTTCATGGTTTGCATGCATCCTATCAGAATTCGGAGGGCTGTCCCTTACACCCCGTATAATACCTAATGTTATTGTAGAGGATCTAACAGATAACAGATACTATCAGTTACACGATTCATTAAACTTTACTTGATAAAAAAACAACCTGGCTTTGATTTTTTTTAAATATTTTTGTCTACAGTTATTACCAAACTTCTTATGCTATAACTTAGATACCTACATACCCTTTCTAGTCTCTAATAATGGCTAAATCTGACATTGTATCTGTATTTCTCTAGTTCGTATGTCGAAAAAACTGAAAAATCTCGCAAAAACTTGAGCGCAAAATGATTCGTTGTATCTTTCTGGCGCAGCGTGAATGACAGAGACTAACTTTGACAACAGGGTTCATCGGGTCTTCCATCGACACGTGTCCAACGTATCAAGAAGCAGAAAATCCTCAACGACCACAACAGTCCACTGATGGACATGCCATATTGGGCGGATCGGAAAGCGCTGCTGCACAATTTGCTACATACACATATCACGCCTATAATCCCTTGCGGGGTAGGCAGAGCGAAAACTGCTTCAAAAAACGGACATTTACGCCACGTCTGAAAAATACGTCCAGCTGTGGACTGCAATAGACTGATGATAATGATGATGATGACAAATATTTGAGGGTCATTCGGAAAATTGTATATCACCATAGTGACAGGTTGTAAAATTGCAATACACACCTCGTGTCCCTTAGTCGCCTACTCGCCTCTTACGACTCCCAAGGGAAAGAAATGGGGTGATGCTATTCTAAGCCGACATCACACGGCATTGCACAATGTCCTGGATGGATTTATCCCTGCCTGTATCGCGGTACGGACAGAAATGGGGTAATGTAGGTACCTACTCGAAGCCCGCATCACACGAAATAATATATTCCGCATAAATCGGTCGGGGATTGCATCACAGATTCATTAATGTATCGGCGGGTGTGTCGACAGGCCTCCGCAGCTCGGACAAATGCAGTTTACCGCCATTTCTAGGTATTCCAGTTCGACGAATCGCCTCTTTAATTTGTCTAGGTAATCTGTGGGCGGACCGTCGCGTCGCGAGTCGGTCACACCGACTTTCAATGTTGTTTTTCTCAGTTTGATTAAAGCTGTTACACGCGTCGCACGTTTAAATATAACCTTGAGACAATTACGATTGTACGCGTTTGTTTCGCCTCTCCGGACTCATAATGTAAGTAGGTGTTTCTGTCTTATTAGAATAAAATGAAAACATTGTAACTCTGCGGAAAACGTGAAGTTTGTGGCGCGATTTTCGCGACTGTCATTTGTTTTCTGCGTAAAAATACGAACGCCTTGAAGCTGGTCAAATAATTTCGCATGCGATGCCACTTTAGCATTTTTATTTATAAAGTAAGTAATCAAAATAGGAACATTATTATGATTTTAATGTCACTGTTATTTAGAACTTTATTTTTTATTTCTTAATTTTAATACCTTAACTGATTTATCTTATTGAGAAAATACTTAAAACGTTATATTTCGATGAGAAGCATATAAAAACACTGACATTTAAGTCTGTGCTTTATTTACCATCTACTTTACATTACTCGTGTCGTGTTGGTACCTACTTACCTACTGTGTATATGTTATATAGGTACAATAACAAAATTATACATAAACGCGTTACGTGCTTTAATAATCTTGACTTGTAGTATTTCACACAATTACGTTAATCTCACGACATACGACCAAAATAGATCCGAGTGTTAAAAAATGGTTAAGTGCGAGTTAGGCTCGCAGATGAAGGGTTTTGTATTCCGAACCATCTCTTTATCATAGTCTACATCTACACTTATTAAAGAGGAAAGATTTGTTTGTTTGTTTGAAGTGAATGGGCCCCGAAACTACTAGACCGATTTGAAAAAGCTTTTTACCATTAGGATCTTACATAATCCCTGATGAAAATATGCAATATTAAAATGTCTTATTCCCGCGGGAAAACGGTTAGCAGCGGGTAAGGCCGCTAGTTTAAAATAAAGTCGCTTTTCGTGTTCTTTTGTATGCTTAGATCTTAAAAACTTCGTAACAGATTTTGATATTTTTTAATAGATGGAATGATCCAAGACACAGAGTTAGGTACCTTTTACCGCGAATAGCTTTGTTTCTTCAGGAAAAGGGTAGCATAGCAGCGGGTGAAACCGCTGCGCGGGTCTTATTTTAAATAATTAATTAATTTGATTTTAAATAACGATTTTTTAGGTTCCCTACGTATGTCCTCAGATAAACTATATAATAAATACGGTAGACGTTTTTTTATCGTGCGTTCCCCATAATATCAAACAAAAAATAAACAAGTTATTTGTATGAAAGCTTTATTTTTATATTTTTTTATGTATTTGTTGTTATAGCGCCAAAAAATTACGTCATCTGTGAAAATTTCAGCTCTAACTATCGCAGTGTAAGTATGAGATACAGCCTGGGGGTCATTCAATAAAGCTGACAATGACAATTCGATTTACATGCAGCTTGATTGCTCTCAGACTAAACACAAATATCTGAAAATAGCTTAACAAATATTTGTGTCTTGTGGGGATCGAACCCACGACCCTCGGCGTAGCAGGCAGGGGTACTATCCGCTACGCCAATTGGTCAAAACCAGACATAAAATAAACATTCGTCAAAAAAGTAAATACCAGTTTCCATAAAAATCGCAAATAAATAAACTCGTATGTTTGGGGAATTTGTGAATTTGTAATTACGACGGCATTCCGACATTAGATTACACTCATTAATAATTAATTACAACGTTTAATAAGTAGGTATACTCAGGAATCTCAGTTCAGATTTAACACACACACACACACATATCACGCCTATAATCCCTTGCGGGGTAGGCAGAGCATAAAAGGCCGCAAAATAAAGGACATTTACGCCAAGTCTGACAAATATTTGAGGGTCATTCGAGAAATTGTGTATCGCCATAGTAACAGGTTGTCAGCCCATCGCCTAAAATTGCAATACACACCCTCGAGTCCCTTCGTCGCCTCTTACGACTCCTACGGGAAAGAAATGGGGTGAGGCTATTCTAAGCCGGCATCACACGGCATAGAATATCACGGTGACAATAAAATGATAGTTGGCATTGCAAGGATAAAAATTAGTGCATCCGGGCCCAGAATGTCATTTGCACAAGTTTTTGGTTATATCTTGCAAATAATATAAAAAAACAAGCGATAATACTATCCTACATTGAATAAAGCCGTCGGTCCCGGTTGCTGTCTATGATTACTTACACGGCGGTCGTTTCACAACCATGTCAGAGACCTTCTACTAGTAGTTGGCAGTTAAAAAACTCTGACACCAGGGTTCATTACCCAATGGCCGACTCGGTGACCCGCTCGAAAAAAAATTAATGAAATAAATTTCATTTCAATAAATAGAGTCAACAACCGGTAGGTAGTTACATAGCTCCTATTTTGATAAAAGTTATGACTTAATTCTTCATTCATAAATGAAAATAAGAAATTGAAAAAATGTCAGCGCCCGCCGGGACTTGAACCCGGGACCGTGGAGTACCGTTCCACTGCTCTGCCAACTGAGCTACCGGCGCCCCGACGTAAGCTGACGAAATCTTCAACCTCTTGGTACTCGTCTCGAAGCGACGACAAGCGACATCTAGTATAAGTTATTTGAAACTAATACTATGGTCAGTCCACTTAAGAGTGAAATTCGAACCATGCGATGAAGCTTTGCTTAATTAAATGTACTATGGTTTTATTTTGCACTCACAGTGCTATATTACTTTCATAAATGAAAATAAGAAATTGAAAAATTGTCAGCGCCCGCCGGGACTTGAACCCGGGACCGTGGAGTACCGTTCCACTGCTCTGCCAACTGAGCTACCGGCGCCCCGACGTAAGCTGACGAAATCTTCAACCTCTTGGTACTCGTCTCGAAGCGACGACAAGCGACATCTAGTATAAGTTATTTGAAACTAATACTATGGTCAGTCCACTTAAGAGTGAAATTCGAACCATGCGATGAAGCTTTGCTTAATTAAATGTACTATGGTTTTATTTTGCACTCACAGTGCTATATTAGTGCTATATTAGTCAGCTTACGTCGGGGCGCCGGTAGCTCAGTTGGCAGAGCAGTGGAACGGTACTCCACGGTCCCGGGTTCAAGTCCCGGCGGGCGCTGACATTTTTTCAATTTCTTATTTTCATTTATGAAAGTAATATAGCACTGTGAGTGCAAAATAAAACCATAGTACATTTAATTAAGCAAAGCTTCATCGCATGGTTCGAATTTCACTCTTAAGTGGACTGACCATAGTATTAGTTTCAAATAACTTATACTAGATGTCGCTTGTCGTCGCTTCGAGACGAGTACCAAGAGGTTGAAGATTTCGTCAGCTTACGTCGGGGCGCCGGTAGCTCAGTTGGCAGAGCAGTGGATCGTTACTCCACGGTCCCGGGTTCAAGTCCCGGCGGGCGCTGACATTTTTTCAATTTCTTATTTTCATTTATGAAAGTAATATAGCACTGTGAGTGCAAAATAAAACCATAGTACATTTAATTCTTCTTCTTCAAATTTAAGAGTCAAACTCTTGTCGGTGGAGTAACTTCCAATCTTCTCTCCTCTCCGCCAGTGACTTGACCTCTTGATACGACACGACATTGACTTTTTCCTTTATCTGGGTAAAGTAAGTGCGTCTAGGTCTACCTCTGCCTCTCTTTCCTTCCACCTTCCCTTCAATAATGTTCTTAATGAAGCTGTCGTGTCGTAGCAAGTGGCCAATCATCTTCCCTCTCCTGTTTTCTATGGTCTTCAGAAGACAACGCTTTTCCGCTACCAGTGCCAGCACTTCTACGTTTGTCTTCTTCTCTGTCCAACTGATCTTTTCCATCCTTCTCCAACACCACATCTCAAACGCTTCCAACCTCTCTCTATCTCTTTGCATCATCGTCCACGTCTCACACCCATAACGCTATGCTCCAAATGTATCTATGACTTAATTAATTATGAATAAATAATTTTGATAAAAAAAGTAAAAAGCTGTTAAAAATCTAATTTGGCACAATATTGTCTTAGCCGTGTGATGCCGGCTTAGAATAGCATCACCCCATTTCTTTCCATTGGATATCGTAAGAGGCGATTAAGGGACTCGGGAGTTAGACGTGTATTGCGATTTCAGGCGATGGGATGACAACCTGTCACTATGGTGATACAGAATTATCTGACCCTCAACTGTTTGTCAGACGTTGGCATAAATGTCCGTGTCTACGGCCGTTTACGCACTGCCTACCCCGCAAGGGATATAGGCATGATGTGTGTATGTATGTGTAAAAAAATTACAATTGCTGTTGGTTTAACAAAATAAAATAATAATAAAAATAAGTGGCGCTAAATTCGCGGCGCCAATCACCTCAAGTGGTATAAAGTTATCAGTCGGATTTAAAAAAAAAATATATATAACTTTCCAAGATGCGCAGTTGTCGTTTGTGTGTTATCTGTGGTGCCCTCATAATTGACCCCCGGGGGCTGAAACTAAACAAAAGTATAGATAAAGTAAACGTGATAACCCCCACACAGATGTAGCTACACTAGCGTTCCCGCCCGCGGTTTCACTTACGCTTTTTTCCCGAATCAACGACCAACCCGACAGAACTACTTTAAACTTTCAAAAACGTAGTTTACTACTTAATTTCCTTAGTCTAATCACATTTAAAAACCATGAATTTCCATACAATCATTTTATCTCCTTTTTACCTCTTTGGGGGTTAAAATTTGGAAAATGATGAAGCGCTTACGTATTTGAAAACTTAAGCTCCTTTACAAACAATCTGTCAGAATATGCTTTGCCCAAGTTTTTAGTATTAGGTATCCTTAAGTAAAATTAAAACCTGCAATCTCAATGAAATATTCGCTGCAATTAAAGTTATGGAAAAAAGTAACTAAAAACAGCCACTTTTGATATTAATTATTTTAATTTAATTACAGTAAATATTTCATTGAGTTTGCAGCTTCTAATATTACTTAAGGATAATGCTAAAAACTTGAGCAACGGACATTCTCATAGATTGTTTGTATAAAGAGGAAATATTTTTTTGTTGAGTGGCGCCACTGTCGAGGTCGTTGACAACTACACTCGCCTTAAATCAAAGACAAATAAAACGTGACATAAACTGCACTGTTATTGAATGACAAATACATATCACCAGTCGTAAAGTTTTATGAACACAGTCTTATTTCTAACTGATAATGTTAAATGAGTTATCTATCAAGCTGAATGTTGCCTTTAACCATCATAACATTCATTTGTTTATACATACATACATCACACCTATATCCCTTGCGGGGTGGGCAGAGCGTAAACAGCTGTAAAACGGACATTTACGCCACGTCTGACAAACATTTGAGGGTCATACGCAAAATTGTGTATCGTCATAGTGACAGGTTGTCAGCCCATCGCCTATAAATGCAATGCACACCCTCGAATCCCTTTGTCTCCTCTTACGACTCCCAAGGAATAGAAATGGGGTGATGCTATTCTTAGACGGCATCACACGGTGCACGGTTTTTTGTATTAGGTATGTAGCTAAAATAAATGAGATATATTTTTTAAATCTCTCGCAATGCCGTTTCGTTTGATACCCCTCGACACACGATAGGTTTCAGAAAATAAAAACATCCGCCATCTTTGAACCACAATACAACCTGGCAACATTTGTGAAATCAAAGCTACGAATTACAATACATATTATAAAAAGCCAGAATCCGCGGTCCTAATATTATGCAAACGAATTTATTTTCCTGAGCCCGGATTCTCTTATTTTTACTGTCATTATTATAATGCCACTGTGATTTCCTATACTTCAAACTATTAGCTAGCAGTATACGAAATAACCAAAACTGTCCCACTGACAGGCAATTGACATACAACTGAAACCATTTTTAATAAGCAGACTTAGGGTCCTGGTCTAATTGCAATTAAGTGTCGCTGGAATTACAATGACCAAAAAGAAATGTTTTGCAAGTTAATTACATTATGTTGTTGTCTCGCTAGCACTTATCAGTTGTGGTTTGGCCTATCCCTTTCTAATCCGTACTAATATTATAAATCTGAGAGTTTGTCTGTGTGTTTATTTATGTTTGTTACCTTTTCACGCTCAAACGGCTTGACCGATTTGGATGAAATTTGGAACACAGGTAGAGTTGAACCTGGAATAACACATTGCAGAAAAAACATTTGTTTTTCAGATAAATAACAGAAATAACAGCTATTTATCTTAGAAATTCTGGAAAATATGGTAACACTATCAGACTCGGCTCGGCGCGTACGATGCTGACAGGTGTACGAGCACCTTTATATGCGTTATAATCTTTTAAAAGATATTCGAACATAGTATCTAATTTTGATAAAAGATAATAATTTCTAAGGTTAATTCACCCCACCAGACGTTTTACAGTTTAAAATAATCTATTAGATACCTTTAGTATTTAGATTAGAGCTTGATAATTCGTTAAGTAATAATTTTATATTTCCTACTAGATCTCCGCCCAGTGGTTTCACCCGTTGCCACTCATTTTCCCGTGGTAATAGTTGTTTTCCTCCAGTAAAAAGTAACTTATGTGTTATTCCAGGTTATACTCTACCTGTGTTTCAAATTTCATCTAAATCGGTCAAGCCGTTTGAGCGTGAATAGGTAACAAACTTACATTGCAAATTTTGCACACACAAACTCTCAGAATAAAAATATTAGTACGGATTAATTTAATAGACGAGCACCATATATTGAATCAAAAATTACACGAAATGTATTTATTACATCAAACATATATATTACGCTTATAATCCCATACGGGGTAGAAAGAGCGTAAACGACCGCAAAAAACAGACATTTACGCCACGTCTGACAAATATTTGAGAATTATTCGGAAAATTGTGTATCGTCATAGTGACAGGTTGTCAGCCTATCGGCTAAAATTGCAATACACACCCTCGAATCCCTAAGTCGCCTCTTACGACTCCCACGGGAAGGAAATGGGGTGATGCTATTCTAAGCCAACATTACACGGCAAATTACATCAAATATGCGACTTTATAATTTTTGTAAGTTATGTCCTCAAATAATGCCAAACGTACCGGGCTATTAAGTAGGAGTGTAGAAAAGAGAAAACCAAGCCATATTCCAATTCCAATTTCAATTTCAAACGTTTATTGCATAAATCAGAGACCTGCAAAGACTTACCTCAACTCTCAATTCTAAAAACTTGTTCATACAGAGGATAACTATTATTGGCTTTCATATAAAAGTTCAACATCCCTTTTTACCTAAATGTAGTTTTAAGCTGTTGTTATCCCAAATGAAGTTAAAAAAGACAAGTACAAACGTTCTTGGGCATCTTTCAGTCACACACACATATCACGCCCATTATCCCTTGCGGGGTAGGCAGAGCGTAGAAGGCCGCAATTAAACGGCCATTTACGCCACGTCTGACAAACATTTGAGGGTCATTAAAAAAATGTATCTCGCCATAGTGACAGGTTGTCAGCCCATCGCCCAAAATTGCAATACACACCCTCGAGTCCCTTTGTCGCCTCTTACGACTCGCACGGACAAGGAATGGGGCGATGCTATTCTCAGCCGGCATCACACGGCCACATCTTTCAGCCATCATAAATTATTTATGCAAATAAATTATTTCAATTTCATAATTAACAAGAATGTGGTAGCTAGATTACTTTTTAATATCTTTATTGCCAGACTTTGTTTGATAAACAAATTTACACGCAACTACAGATAAGAAACGACAAAACTTCGGTCACGATTCTGCCGAACACTTATTGTCGCTTTCGTAAAAAAAGTTTTCTTTTTTTGAGATAACATAACATAACAAAATTCTTTATTGCACATTAAATAAATAATACAACAATAGATAAACACAAATAAAAGAAACAGTACAACCAGGCGGCCTTAATGCTAGGTAGCACTCTCTACCAGGCAACCTTAGGGTGAAAAAGAGAGTGCGACATTGGAAGCGGGATAGTGCAAATATTACCTACGAGCACTAAAATACACAAAATATACTACTTAAACAATTTTACACATTAATACATATAAAATTGTGTAAACAAAACAATGAATATACTAATATATATTTAAATAATATTATAATAAACTAATACATATACCTACCTAAACTAAGATAGGACATTTTTTTCGATTCTTGCAACACAATACAAGCTTTGCATAAATAATCAAAAGAAAAGCCTTTTGAATAATTATTTGCGTAATTTTCATGCAATTAAATGTTCGCTTCCTGCAATGTCGTCCACAAATTATGTAACGCAAAATTAACAAATGTGTGACCCTTTCACCTCGTAGTATGGACGTAACGCCCTTTTAGTTGTTGCGCTGTAATGCCGGCTTGAATAGTATCACCCCATTTCTTTTCCGTGGGTGTGTGGAAAGAGGCGGCTAAAGGACTCGAGGGTTTCATGTGCATCACAATTTTTGGCACCAGGCTGACAACCTGTCACTATAGACATGA
Organism: Tuta absoluta; assembly: GCA_027580185.1. NCBI lineage: Eukaryota > Metazoa > Arthropoda > Insecta > Lepidoptera > Gelechiidae > Tuta > Tuta absoluta. Next base: position 4,750,638 of record JAQAHW010000041.1, on the reverse strand, counting down.
ACGATTTTTCTAAAAAATGGCCCTCACATATTTGTCAGTCGTGGCGATAGCGTTTGTATTTTTACGGCTTTCGCAAAAGATAAATACGTGATAACCATAATTCACATATTATTTATTACATTTAATAGAAACGAACGATCGATTGTCTTAAATATTTGTTTCGCTAATCATTAGCTAAGGAAGATGCACGCGTGAATCGTGGTCAAACTGTCTTCGCGAAAGAGCGCATATCTTTCAAATAAGAATTTAAATATAGAACGGAAAAATAGACTCGTCCGGTGCGCAAGCGCCGGCCGGAGTTGACTAACTATAGTACGGACATTCCAATAAGCCATATTTAACAGTTGTCAGCTTCGCACTAATGCTATGGCTGAAAGTACATTTTGACATCTCTTTTAGTATAGAGATGGCAGCTGTCAAATATGGCTTTTTTGGATGGCCTTACTGTAGACAAGACGCCCGATAAATAATACGAGTAATAGAGTCCTGCCACGAAAGATGTTTCGCTACATACATCACGCCTTTATCCCATTCGGGGTAAGCAGAGCGTTAACGATCGTACAAAACGGTCGCTATCGTCACGTCTCACAAATATTTGAGAGCCGTTTCTGAAAAATCGTATATCACTGTAGTGACAGCCTGTCGCCTAAAATTATAACTAATGCAAATAAAACCCTGAAGTCCCTAAACGCCGTGCCGGCATGGCTTAGAATAGCATCACCCCATTTCTATCCTATGGGAGTCGTAAGAGGCGACTAGGGGAGTCGAGGGTGTGTATTGCAATTTAAGGCGATGGGCTGACAACCTGTCACTATGTCGATACACGATTTTCCGAATGACCCTCAAAAATTTGTCTGACGTGGCGTAAATGTCCATTTTTACGACCGTTTACGCTCTGCCTACCCTGCAATGGATTATAGGCGTGATATGTGTATGTATGTATGTAGTTGCCGTGTGATGCCGGCTTAGAATAGCATCGCCCCGTATCTTTCCCGTGGGTGTCGTAAGAGGCGACTAAGGGACTCGAGGGTGTGTATTGCAATTTTAGGCGATGGGCTGACAACCTGTCACTATAGCGATACAATATTCCGAATAACCCTCAAACATTTGTCAGACGTGGTGTAAATGGCCGTTTTTGCGGCTCTTTACGCTCTGCCTACCCCGCAAGGGATTATAGGCGTGATATGTGTATGTATGTATGTATGTATGTATGTATGTATGTAGTCCTTCCTCTTACGACACCTGCGAGCAAGGGATCGGGTGCTACTATTCTTTATACAGACCTACTTTTACTTTTGCAAATAAACACATTGAAAACCTAAAGACAATATATTAGAAAATGATTTAAGAAACAGTTAAGTGGGATTGAATCCACGACCCTCAGTGTGGCAGCTGGCAGGTAATATTCACTAAGCCATCGTGCCAGTACAGTGTTGATTAGCGTGAATTATTGCTGTTACGCGCTGCGTAGTTGCTGGTTTGGTTTCGTGGCGCCGCCTCTTGTGGTTATTGCCGCAGTTGTTACAGCCCACCAAGATGCGCGTGCAAGGAAATGTTGATTGCCCATTTGCGGACACTGGTGACACCTAGCCGCAGGAAGCAGGAAGTTCGCTATTTCTGCACTAGGTTTCAGTTACTCCGTTACGGTTACGGTATTATTTGATGGCATAACCTACAAAAAATCTAAAGTCCGGTCGTAACACAACCATGTCTGGGGCCTACTAGTAGTATTAGGCGGTTGAAAAACTCTGACACCAGGGTTCATCGGGTCGTTGGACGACACGGTGTCCCACATGAAAAGAGAAACATTGTAAGATTGTGTTGTGTGTCTGTAAAGCACGTATTATATTTTGTGTAATTTTTACGCTTGCGTAAATTTATGATTCATTGTATAGTAGCTTATTGAATAAATTAAATTTTTAGGTGTCTATTATTAAATTTGCCCTGCAGTGGGACAACACGGGCTCTTATAAAAATAAATTAAATTATTACTTAAAAAAATATTGTCTATGTGACAGTTTACACAATAATGACACAGTGTCAAAACACTTGAGTCATTTTTATCCATTGCAAACGGAAGTATGTTAGCATGTCTAGAATGACACACAAAATTATAAATTGGGTGCGGCCAATGGCCCATTAACTATAAGCCAAAAAGAAACGACTTTAATATTTTTTAAACATCGAAAGCTGCTGGGCTATTCCATCGTTGGTTTAGAACAATTTATTTTAAAATCCGTAGTTAAAAAGTATGACATTGAGATGACCTTCAAATGTACGCATAAAGAACGAGGCGAAAGGTTGCTTCTATTTAAAATGAAATAGGGAGTTTTCTTTGTATTTAAAACTCTTCCCTAGTCGCTGGATAGATGGCGCTGTGCTTGGTACGTTTAACGTAAGGAACGGAACGTCACATAATTTTTAATTTTTCACTTAAATGTATGAGATTGTAAATTGAAACGTAACTAATCATTGTTACATCACTCCCTTCCCTGCATATTAACGAAAACCACAACTAAAAAAACATACAAAACAAAACAAAATTAAAATAAATAACAAAGTGCGAAAAACGAGGATAGAATCGGAAAGAACAATTACTTTTTTTCATGCCTCTTGGCTTTGGCATATAGTAAAGTGGTCAGTTCAACGCCATCTAGGAGTTCTTGGAATACTAAACTTTGTTTTTAATTCTCAAACGCAAAACTCCCTATTAAGGTGATATCTGCAATAGGTAATTAGAAATCTTGTAATCAAACGAACATAAAAGTATTAAGACCTATTGTGGTTGAAATTGTGTTACTTAAATAATGAATGATCTCAATAGGCGGTTCATAATCATCATTCTTTATTACCTACTTTCACATGGTATTTACAGGTGGTAAATAAGTAAATAAAGTTTCACATCCTATAGTATGTTTCCAGTCACTTGTGGGTTCTGACATGGGAGTTATTATTCTTGACTCCACAATACTGCCTAAAACACAATATTTTAAGTAACAGCAGCGCTGTTTCTTAAGCAAGAATGATATCAGGTAATCTTGACATGACTAAAATTGTCTATGATTTTAAGCGGTTTCAGACAAATTTAAGCTGCGAAAGAAGAAACCGCATAAAATGCGTAAAATCTAAGACAAATTTTCATCGCTTAGACTACATTCAATCTGTAAAGATAGAATTAGTCGCCGGGTATTAGTTGCAAAACTAACCCGGTAGATGGAGCCTTGCCAAGCGTTACTGGCATTAAAATACACTTGCAAAATTGGCGGGCAAGGAACGAGCTGCGGTAGCCCAGATGGTAGAGGCGTCGCCACTGCTAATGCGAATGTCGCAGGTTCAAATCCTGCCCGCGCTTGAAAATTTTGCAAGTTTTCAAAAAAAATGTATACTTTACACGGGAAGTGTTTTAAAATTTGGTATTCAATAACGAGGAATCGCGGCTACAGCTCTGCAAAGTTGCTCTGGTATTCCATTAGAAATTTTGATTACATCTAATATAATTATACTTATCTAGTTATCATTTACGATTGTTACAGATAAAACCCACGAAATAAACAAAGCAGAAAAAAGAATAAACAGCTTAAAAATAACCAGGAAAAGAAAAAGAAACCTTTTAATAGAGAAATTTATTACCAAAAATATGTCGACGAAGGTCGACACGAAGTGTAATGGCCACGCTGAAACCAACGGAGTCAACGGAACCGCAATCAACGGACACAACGGAGTTCACGGACTGAAAAACGCTAACGGAAATGTAGTCAAGGATACATCATGGGAAGAACAATTCTTACCGCCGCCGTTGGACATTGATGACAAAGTCAGAGCACAAAAGGTTAGTGAGAAATCTGTCATAACATTGGTATAAAAGCGATAATCACTACATAGTATAAAATAAAGTCGCTTCCCGTTTGGTGTCTCCTTATATCTTTAGAAGTACCCAACGGATTTTGATGCGGTTTTTTTTATTAGATAGAGTAACTTGAGAGGAAGGTTTATAAGTATAATTTATTCCGGGAAATGGTCACATTCCCATGGTAAAACGGGTAGCCCAACTGGTAGTAAACTTTTGACCCCCTTTTGACACCTTTAAGGATTAAAATTTCAAAAATGCTGAAACACGTATTTAATTATTTTAAGTTATGAGTCTAATCAGAAATTTTGAAACAGATCACATTTAAGATAAAACACTTTCATACAAATTTTTAACCCCCTTTTCACCCACTTTAGAGTTAAAATTTCAAAAATGCTGAAACACGTGTTTAATTATTTTAAGTTATTAGTCTAATCACAAATTTTGAAACAGATCACATTCATTTAAAAAAACAAACTTTCATACAAACTTTTAACCCCCGTTTGACCCTATCAAGGGTGAAAATTTCAAATATGCTGAAACACGTGTTTAATTATTTTAAGTCATAAGTTTAATTACTAATTTTGAAACGGATCACACTTAAGACAACTAACTTTCATACAAACTTTTAACCCCCTTTTCATCTCTTGGGAGAACGGAATTTAAAGTAAAGTCGCTTCCCACGGCTGTCCCTGTCTGTTTGTTTGTTTGTATGTATCTTCAAAACCACTTAACGGATCTGGATGAAGTTTTCCTAAAAGATAGAGTGACTCAAGAGGAAGGTTTTTGTGTATGATTTATGTCGGGAGAAAGTCTGTTTCCCGTGGGAAATCAGTTAGCAGCAGCGGGTGAAACCGCTGGGCGGGCCGCTAGTTTCTCAATATTTAAATAGTCTCGGTTCCTGTAGATGCCACTATCACACTACTGGAGCCAGCTCCCAGCGCTGGAACTGCAATTACTGACACTGGCACACTCGCCGATTTTCATATTTTGTAATCGTTTATAACTTGAGACTGTGCGAAATCACATGACCATGTGGAAACGCCATTAATAAAGAATAATAATAAAATGAAAAAAATTGTCAATAGGATTTCTAAGTACAAGTAAACGAATCTTCAAGTGTAATCATAGAATTTCCCATTAGGTATAGAAAAGATTAGAAGATATCTTAGTCATGTCATGTTTAAAAATTGCGATACCATCGTTTTGCATATTGTTGAAGTTCCTAATACACTTTGACATACCTGGGTTTGCATATTTTTTTTGTCATACTATATTTTTGGCATAATATTTATGTGTCATACTGCATTGAAAGTCATATTATTTTAACCTATTTTATAATTTGAAACACTTTTAAAGTAATAGGTTATGGTGCGGCGGGGCCCCTAAGCCGCGAACATGCTTTCCTAGGAGTATGTAGTCGACATTATGACTTGGTAATTTATGCTTCAAGGGTTATGCGTGTTGTTTTTATGACTTTGAATAATTATGACCATATTTAATATGCGTAATACAAATATGACTTAAAATTTTATGCAAACCGACCCCAAACCTTAAAAATTACTATGGTTTCTGCGCGCCATTTCTAATCATTTGGTCGCTATCTTTTTAATCGCAGCTTAATTTTGACCGATAACACGCATTCTGCGTCAAATTAAAAAGTAATTTTAGTCGCGATCGTCTCCCATCTTTTTTTTACCTATTTGACGGCAAGTGACAGCGCTATTTTAAGTTTAAAGATATTATCGAATTGACACCATAACATAGGTAACTTTCGATAAGTAACGCAACTTTACGCAACGCAACGTAACATATCTGGCCCGATGGCGTATCTCCCTGCCTGCTTCGTAGAGGGTCGTGGGTTCAGTCTCCACAAGTCACGAATATTAGTTAAGTCATTAAGTGGTTATATAGAATACCATATTTTAAAACACTGCCGTGTTAGGTATACAATTTTTGAAAACGTGCAAAATTTTCAAGCGCGGGCAGGATTTGAACCTGCGACTTTCGCATAACTAGTGGCGACGCCTCTTCCATCTGGGCTACTGCAGCACGTTCCTTGCCCGCCAATTTTGCAAATGTATTTTAATGCCAGTAACGCGTGGCACGGCTCCATCTACCGGGTTCGTTTTGCAACTAATACCCGGCGACTAATTATATCTTTACAGATTGAGTGTAGTCTAAGCGATGATTATCTTTATTTAAATTAAAAAAAATAAGTAGTTATAAACTTACCCTGCCGACAGGGCCAGATTCGTGCACATTGCCAGTGGGGTATGGTCTAGAACACAACTATGTTCCTAAATATTTTTATTGATGCTGTGATTGTATCCTGTTTGTGTGCCTAATAAAATAAAATAAATAAAATTATGTAAAAAAAACTTTTAAAACAAGCTTTTATTTAAGTGCTCTAAAAAGATGAAAATAAAATTTTGAATGACATTAACCACATTCATTTATGACTTTACAGAAATGAAAATATAATAAAAGCTTGTCGCGATGCCTAGAAGAAACTACCTAATTACAGTTAGGTGCGTACCTTATTACAAAATTTTAATCACAAATTGAAAGTTTCGCGACAAGCTTTTATTATATTTTCATTTCTGTAAAGTCATAAATGAATGTGGTTAATGTCATTCAAAATTTTATTTTCATCTTTTTAGAGCACTTAAATAAAAGCTTGTTTTAAAAGTTTTTTTTACATAATTTTATTTTATATTTTTTAGTTTATGTTACGATAGTTATTGATCAATACGAAAGTCTTTCTATAAAACGGAGAGACCTTCAATAGAAAAACTTAAGGCACGGGGAAAACTAACATTAGGATAAAGTATAATTATCTCTTTTATATTCTATAGAAGTAGGTTGGTACCTACTCCTCCGGCATCCCTAATAGAAGAATTAGCTTGTCATATGTCCTAGTCTTTTCATTTCATTGATGGCGTCATTATTACATGGCCGAGTCCCAGTTAATTTCGAACAGTCTAATTCTTCTATCAGGAGTCCTTCTATTGACGTGACCCTAATTCATGGTGGGCCTACCAACTGCCTATCATGAACGAATTCGTATACAAAATTGCAAGTCCCAGCAGTTAAATATTGAGGAGTCCATAGTTCGAAGACAACCCTGGATGTAGCGTCTAATTCATGGTGGGCCTACCAACTGCCTATAATCAACGAATTCGTATACAAAATTGCAAGTCCCAGCAGTTGAATATTGAGGAGTTCCATAGTTCGAAGACAACCCTGGATGTAGCGTCTAATTCATGGTGGGCCTACCAACTGCCTATAATAAACGAATTCGTATACAAAATTGCAAGTCCCAGCAGTTGAATATTGAGGAGTTCCATAGTTCGAAGACAACCCTGGATGTAGCGTCTAATTCATGGTAGGCCTACCAACTGCCTATAATCAACGAATTCGTATACAAAATTGCAAGTCCCAGCAGTTGAATATTGAGGAGTTCCATAGTTCGAAGACAACCCTGGATGTAGCGTCTAATTCATGGTGGGCCTACCAACTGCCTATAATAAACGAATTCGTATACAATTTTTTTTGTCCCAGCTATAAACCGCTGAGGAGATCTCTCGTACGGAGCCAATCCTGGAAGCAGCATCAGGTCAAATTTTTGATAAACATGCATTGTCATCGGTTCTGGACCAACATGCAAAATTTCAAGTCAATCGGATACCGAGAAGTGGTTCAAATGAAACTGGCAAGATTTGCACCGAACAAACATTGTTACTTACTTACATACACTGCAAGTTAAATAAAAGCTTTTAAATAAAATTATGTAAAAAAAACTTTTAAAACAAGCTTTTATTTAAGTAAGTGCTCTGAAAAGATGAAAATAAAATTTTGAATGACATTAACCACATTTATTTATGACTTTACAGAAATGAAAACATAATAAAAGCTTGTCGCGATGCCTAGAAGAAACTACCTAATTACAGTTAGGTGCGTACCTTATTACAAAATTTCAATCACAAATTGAAAGTTTCGCGACAAGCTTTTATTATGTTTTCATTTCTGTAAAGTCATAAATAAATGTGGTTAATGTCATTCAAAATTTTATTTTCATCTTTTCAGAGCACTTACTTAAATAAAAGCTTGTTTTAAAAGTTTTTTTTACATAATTTTATTTTATATTTTTAAGTTTATGTTACGATAATTGGCGATAATTGATTATGTTAATTGGCGGGCAAGAAATGAGCTGCGGTAGCCCAGATGGAAGAGGCGTCGCCACTAGTAATGCGAAAGTCGCAGGTTCAAATCCTGCCCGCGCTTGAAAATTTTGCAAGTTTTCAAAAATATGTTACGATAGTTATTGATCAATACGAAAGTCTTTCTATAAAACGGAGAGACCTTCAATAGAAAAACTTAAGGCACGGGGAAAACTAACATTAGGATAAAGTATAATTATCTCTTTTATATTCTATAGAAGTAGCTTGGTACCTACTCCTCCGGCATCCCTAATAGAAGAATTAGCTTGTAATATGTCTTAGTCTTTTCATTTCATTGATGGCGTCATTATTACATGGCCGAGTCCCAGTTAATTTCGAACAGTCTAATTCTTCTATCAGGAGGCCTTCTATTGACGTGACCCTAATTCATGGTGGGCCTACCAACTGCCTATCATGAACGAATTCGTATACAAAATTGCAAGTCCCAGCAGTTGAATATTGAGGAGTTCCATAGTTCGAAGACAACCCTGAATGTAGCGTCTAATTCATGGTGGGCCTACCAACTGCCTATAATAAACGAATTCGTATACAAAATTGCAAGTCCCAGCAGTTGAATATTGAGGAGTTCCATAGTTCGTAGACAACCCTGGATGTAGCGTCTAATTCATGGTAGGCCTACCAACTGCCTATAATAAACGAATTCGTATACAAAATTGCAAGTCCCAGCAGTTGAATATTGAGGAGTTCCATAGTTCGAAGACAACCCTGGATGTAGCGTCTAATTCATGGTAGGCCTACCAACTGCCTATAATAAACGAATTCGTATACAAAATTGCAAGTCCCAGCAGTTGAATATTGAGGAGTTCCATAGTTCGAAGACAACCCTGGATGTAGCGTCTAATTCATGGTGGGCCTACCAACTGCCTATAATAAACGAATTCGTATACAAAATTGCAAGTCCCAGCAGTTGAATATTGAGGAGTTCCATAGTTCGAAGACAACCCTGGATGTAGCGTCTAATTCATGGTAGGCCTACCAACTGCCTATAATCAACGAATTCGTATACAAAATTGCAAGTCCCAGCAGTTGAATATTGAGGAGTTCCATAGTTCGAAGACAACCCTGGATGTAGCGTCTAATTCATGGTGGGCCTACCAACTGCCTATAATAAACGAATTCGTATACAAAATTTTGTGTCCCAGCTATAAACCGCTGAGGAGATCTCTCGTACGGAGCCGATCCTGGCAGCAGCATCAGGTCAAATTTATGATTAACATGCATTGTCATCGGTTCTGGACCAACATGCAAAATTTCAACTCAATCGGATACCGAGAAGTGGTTCAAATTAAACTTGCAAGATTTGCACCGAACAAACATTGTTACTTACTTACATACACTGCAAGTTAAATAAAAGCTTTTAAAATAAATGAAATTCGGCATAATTTCTAGTGTGTGGGAAATTTCGAGCGAATCTTCAAGTTTACATAGATACTATACATACATACATAAATCACGAATATACCCCTTACGGGGTAGGCAGAGCGTTAACGGCCGTTCAACGGATATTAACACCACGTCTGACAAAAGTTTGAGGGTCAATCAGATAACTGTGTATCACTATAGTGACAGGTTGTCAGCCCATCGCCTATAATTGCAATACACATCTAACCCTCGAGTCCCTTAGTCGCCTCTTACGACACCCATGGGTAAGAAATGGGGTGATGCTATTCTTAGCCGGCATCACACGGCAAACGGTTTAGATAGATGGCACTAAGCTTAAATGCAAAAACTTTCCTTCCAAGGAAATGTAAATAGATTTTGTCATCGCTAGCAATTAATAACTACGGGTCCGAAAACAGTTCACTAATACTCTCTCTCTTTTCGTGTGGGACACCGAATCGTCCACCGACTTGATGAACCCTGGTGTCAGAGTTTTTTAACCGCCGACTACTAATACTGGAACGCAAATTTTATTACGCCATCTATTGACGTAGGGGAGCGTATCTTTTTAATCTGTAAAAGAAGTTATTGTGATTTAGTCCTAACTTGTTTGTATAGTTACAATATGTACTTACAAGGTGTTTATTTTCGTTATGTTTTCGCAAGTCACGTTCGTAGATTGAGTTTAATTCGTATCGTTAGAATATTTTCCTCGTTTTTTACCGCCGTCTAGAACATAGGTACTTGGTACTAAGATTAACAGACATGTGTACGTTTTTGAAATACGAGTAACTAGGTGATATGGAGTACTTCCAAAATCAATCTAAAATTACTCACTAAAACTAGCGTTGTCCTTTTCAGTTAAATATGATTTGAAAAGGGTGAAATTTATTATCAAAAAAAAGCGAAAACACTGGGCTGGTGATAAGGAACAACTTTCCCCAAGGTAGGTACATATTAGGTTAAAATATGACAAAAATATTTTGAGTTTCAAACACTAAATTTAAAAAAAAATTCCCGTGTTAGGTATACAATTTTTGAAAACATGCAAAATTTTCATACAAAATCCGGCCCGCGCTTGAAAACTTTGCATGTTTTCAAAAATATTGAGTTTCCTTATTTACTGTAATCAGCTGATCGTCAATGGAGGTCCAAATTTTCATTTTCGTATTTCGACCTATGTTCCTTGGGGAAAGTTGTTCCTTATCACCAGCCCGTCTTGAGTTTCCGCCATCGGTCACTAGTAAAATTTCATACATACATAAATCACGCCTTTATCCCTTACGGGGTAGGCAGAGCGTTAACGGCCATAAAACGGACACTGACACCACGTCTGACAAAAGTTTGAGGGTCAATCAGATAACTGTGTATCACTATAGTGACAGGTTGTCAGCACATCGCCTATAATTTCAATACACATCTAACCCTCGAGTCCCTTAGTCGCCTCTTACGACACCCATGGGTAAGAAATAGGGTGATGCTATTCTAAGCCGGCATCACACAGCTTTTTAAAAGTCAGTTTACAGATTATTTCAATAAATTATTGCTGTTCTTGTTATTTTCAAACCACGAGGCTTTGCACGGGTTTGAGTATATATAATACAATACAACTTGTAAACAGAGTTGTGATAAACCTCTGACTTCAGATAGCCTGATGGTATCGCTAATTTAAAGAGGTCTCTCCACACAGGGTCACACGGTCATGTGCTTGGACTAGGGCTGTCAACCATCATTTCAATAAATGAAAATAAGAAACGAAAAGTTACAATAAGTTATACTAGATGTCGCTTGTACGTCGCGAGACGAGTACCAAGAGAATGAAAAATTTACAAGGGTCAGTCGGGGCGCCGGTAGCTCAGTTGGCAGAGCAGTGGGACGGTACCCCACGGTCTCGGTTTTTTCAATGTCTTATTTTCATTTATAAAAATAATATAGCACTGTGAGTGCATTATTAATCCATAGTACATCATAAATAATCAATAATAATTAATATTATGCCGTGTGATGCCGGCTTAGAATAGCATCACCCCGTTTCTTTCCCGTGGGAGTCTTAAGAGGCGACTAAGGGACTCGAGGGTGTGTGTTGCAATTTTAGGCGATGGGCTGACAACCTGTCACTATGGCGATACACAATTTTCCGAGTGACCCTTAGGTATTTGTCGGACGTGGCGTGAATGGCCATTTTTGTGACCGTTTACTCTCTGCCTACCCCGCAAGGGATTATAGGCGTGATATGTGTATGTAATTAATATCCTGTACCATTCACACAGCGCCATCTAATCTTAAACTAAGCAAAGCATGGGAACTAGATAGCTGATATATTGAAAACACCCAGACTAAACACAAATATCTGAAAATTTATTCGACACATATTTGTCTCTTGTCTTGTCTTTGCCTCATACATAAGTATTTGAAATTAAGTTTATTGATAAAGAATTATCTTATCTTGTGGGGATCGAACTCACGACCCTAAGCGTAGCAGGCAGGGATACTTCCGCTACACCATTGGGCCAGTCATTACCGACCAGGGCCACAAATATCTTTTTTTAGCCATTGTAATGTCATCGATACTCAACTGACATACTTTCTGTTGCCATTGTGATTTTGTATACTTCCAAACGGCTGAAACTATCCAACTGCCACTCTATTGAAACACATATGAAACAAGGACCGTATTCCGTTATTTGAATAGCGTCTTAGTTGTGTTTCAATAGAGTGTCAGTTGGGTGGTTTAGGCCGTTTCGTATTTCACTAACAGTTTGAAGCATAAAAAAATCACAGTGGCAATACAATGATTATTGAGTTTCGATAAAGTTAATACAGTAAACAATGGCAATTGAGTTTCGATAGCGTCACAATAACAAAAAGAAGATTTGGGCCCCCGTTCAATACGCAAATAATATTTCAAATATTGAATTTCCCGCAAAAACAGTGAAAATGTTGTAGATCAAATTTTGACAGTTTTTTTTACAATTACTGTTGAATTTGTTTCTTCAACCCTGAGTCCCTGATACACTGTAAAATATTACGAGTAGAAGAAAAAGTATTTTTTTCATAGATATCGAGCATTACTACGTTAGTACTATTATATATTCTGTGGCATTACTATACTGACAAATTCTTCTTTCGTGTCGATGACTCATATATTTCGACCAGAAATTACTTACCTAATTAATAATATTAATCAATAATATTTTTAAAATAAAAAAAAATTATATATTTTTTATTATTAATAATTAATTTTATTACTTAATTATTAATTAGTTTTATTACTTAATTGTAGGCAAGGTGCAGGTATAAATACTGACAAATGTTATCCTTTCATTTGAATTACTTTTCTTTTGGATTAAGTTGATTTACTAGTAGATAGGTAGTTACTATATAATGATAAGTCTATCTCAGCATGCTTTGGTAGAGGTATATATTTTAACCGAGCAATACTCGCCATTAAACTTTTTAGTTTGGCGAGAAGTTTAAAATGTCTTTACCATGTACCTACTTGCTAAATCTATATAATATTCTTTATTGCACAAAAATACACAGAAAAAATATTTATACAATTTTTGTCGCAAAGGCGAGCTTATCTCTAAAGAATAGATATCTTCCAGCCAACCCATGTCTTGTGAGAGAATTTAAACTTTTGAAGCAAATAGGCAATACGAAATAAATTTAACAAAATAAATGAATAAATAACTCTGTAAAATATTTTAACATGCATACAAATAATATATATAAACCTACATGAATAGATAAACAAATTTACATAAATACTATAAAACTACATACACATACATAAATATTTCAAGTAATCTATATGTAATTGAGAAAAAAAACTTACTGTATTTTTCGTGGGCAACCCTAGCAAGGACAAGCTTATTAGGTATATGATTGATGGTAGCTATAGCAGCACCTTTGTACCTATAGTTAGTATTCTTTCTCTGAACTACTTACCTACGTATCTGTATTTTTTATTGCAAAAAAAGTCATTAACCGATTAAAAAACGAGGTTATCAATTCAGCTCGTACCTATGTTTCTTATTAAGAATATAAAAAAATATTAAAAAACTTAATGATAATAATATGATTATTTTCATATATTACTTAAGGCGAGTGTACTCGTGAACGACCTCGACATTGGCGCCACTTCACAAAAAATACTTTTCATTTTATAGAAACAATGTATCAGAATGTCCGTTGCCCAAGTGTTTAGTAATATCCTTAGTACCTACGTTAGGTACAGTTAGAACTTTGTACATTCAATCTCAATGCAATATTCGCTGTAATTAAAGGTATGCCAATTAATACCAAAGGTGGCAGTTATAGGCACTTTTTGCCATAATTTTTATTGCAGCTATTATTTCATTCTCTCGCTTTTCGTGTGGGACACCGAGTCGTCCAAATGATTTCATTGAGTTTGCAGGTTCTAATTTTACTAAAGGATAATACAAAAACTTGAGCAACGGACATTCTGATAGATTGTTTTTATAAAGAGATAATTTTTTTGTAAAGTGGCGCCACTGTCGAGGCCGTTCACGACTACACTTGCCTTAAAATAACTTACATAAATAGAACAATTTATATTTTAGCCTAAAGTTCTAGTTAACAAGGAGGTCATGTTTTTTCCTCACAAAATAAGTACCTAAGTATATTTTTAAAATTATCTTAATAGCGGTATTTATAAGTATTAAAATTGTCCAAAATACATAAGTATTTATAAGAGTTGCTTTTTAATGTATGCTAAACGACCGTCATTTTTATAATATTATTTTAGAATGAACATAATTTTTGGTGTGGCACCGTGTGATGCTGGCTTAGAATGGCATTACCCCATATATTTCCAGCGGGTGTCGTGAGATATTGTCTAAGGGTCTCAAAAGGGTTTAATGTGTATTACAATTTTAGGGGACAACCAGTCACAATAGCGATACACGTTTTTTCTAAAACGGCTCTCAAATATTGTCGTTGTGTGAATTTTACGCCCTAACGCTCTGACTACCCAAGAATAAAGGCATGATATGTGAATATATTTATTTATACGTATAGAGTGAAATTTTACTAGTGACCGATAGCTAAATAAAACTCAAGACGGGCTGGTGATGAGAAACAACTTTTCCCAAGAAACATAGGTTAAATGACAAAATATATTTTGAATTTCCATACATACATATATATATATATATAATCACGCCTCTTTCCCATAGGGGTAGGCAGAGACTAAATCTTTCCACTTGCTAAGATCCTGACACACCTCTTCCGCTTCTTCAACATGCATCAATCTTTTCATACATGCTCGTCGGTTTAGAATACTCTGAATTCTTTGGAGATGGAGAGATTCATTCTTTTTGGGGGGGTTTTCCTGTTCAGGGGGTCCGGTTCATTATACGCATGTAGTAAATAACACGCTTTGAAAATCTTGACAAAAATTTGTAACAAATGTCGTTTATGGTGGTGGCGTAAAGTTACGTGCTGTGTAATTAACCTGGCCAGCCCCGGGGCAGTGCCTTTATTATTATTTTTATTTTATTATCCCGCCCGAGCCGGTTTTCTATTAGGACAATACAAAATTGCTATATAAAAAAGAAAATTGCGTTAAACAAATTTCTTCTTTTTACAATGATGGATCATGACGTCGATAAGTGATAATACTATCCTACATTGAAAAAAAAGCAAGCCATAGTCACTTATATCAGCCGATCGGCAATTTCGTATACGGGCAGGTATTATAGTGAACCTGGCTCAGTTCACGTGGAGCTATATCTGGGGAATTAACCAGTACGAGCTATATATCAAGAAGACTTTGTTTCCCGTATTTCGACCTATGTTCCTTGGGGAAAGTTGCACCTTATCACCAGCCCGTCTTGAGCTCAGTACAATTTCCTATACCGCGTGTTACAGAATTAGTACACAAAAGAATTATCGTTTTATCGCAACACTATTCTGTTAATTCTAAGTTAAACTGAAGTTGCCAGCGCGGCGCAACGATATTCAGAATACATTGCTTGTTATTTCATAGGTATACCTACCGTGTAATCAATTAAATAACTGAAGATAACCTGCAATGTATGCCAAATCGAAATTCGTTGGCAGGGAAGTGTAGTACTGACCTAGACTAGTGATGTAACAGCTTTTAAACAGAATATATAAAGATAAAATACGTTTATTTTAGTTACATTCAATTAGACACTAAACTAAAATACAGATATCTGAAACTTATGCGACTAAAAAGGTCTCCACTCAGCATATGTTACAAGCAGAGTGAGCTGCCTGTAACGCTGGTCTTCCGTGAAGCCAGATGTACACAGCAAAAGTGTATAAATAAGTACCTATAATAACACTTATGTAAAATATAAAAATAATAATACCGTAAAATAATAATATATATAATTTTCATTGCAGATTGAAAGCGCACTATCCGGACTAATACTATGCGGACGTATGTTGCGTCATGTTGGAGAAGTGTTCGAACAAGAGTTAGAGGCAGGTCTGCGAGATCAGTCGTCCAGTCTACAGATGGCCAACACATATGTACCTGAACTACCTGATGGAACGGGTAAGAAGACTTTACTGACGATGTAGGTAGTGAGGCAGGCCTGCAGGATCAGTCGTCCAGTCTGCAGATGGCCAACACATATGTACCTGAACTACCTGATGGAACGGGTAAGAAGACTTTACTGACGATGTAGGTAGTGAGGCAGGCCTGCAGGATCAGTCGTCCAGTCTGCAGATGGCCAACACATATGTACCTGAACTACCTGATGGAACGGGTAAGAAGACTTTACTGACGATGTAGGTAGTGAGGCAGGCCTGCAGGATCAGTCGTCCAGTCTGCAGATGGCCAACACATATGTACCTGAACTACCTGACGGGACGGGTAAGAAGACTTTACTGACGATGTAGGTAGTGAGGCAGGCCTGCAGGATCAGTCGTCCAGTCTGCAGATGGCCAACACATATGTAGGCACCTGAACTACCTGACGGGACGGGTAAGAAGACTTTACTGACGATGTAGGTAGTGAGGCAGGCCTGCAGGATCAGTCGTCCAGTTTGCAGATGGCCAACACATATGTAGGCACCTGAACTACCTGACGGGACGGGTAAGAAGACTTTACTGACGATGTAGGTAGTGAGGCAGGCCTGCAGGATCAGTCGTCCAGTTTGCAGATGGCCAACACATATGTAGGCACCTGAACTACCTGACAGGACGGGTAAGAAGACTTTACTGACGATGTAGGTAGTGAGGCAGGCCTGCAGGATCAGTCGTCCAGTCTGCAGATGGCCAACACATATGTACCTGAACTACCTGACGGGACGGGTAAGAAGACTTTACTGACGATGTAGGTAGTGAGGCAGGCCTGCAGGATCAGTCGTCCAGTTTGCAGATGGCCAACACATATGTAGGCACCTGAACTACCTGACGGGACGGGTAAGAAGACTTTACTGACGATGTAGGTAGTGAGGCAGGCCTGCAGGATCAGTCGTCCAGTCTGCAGATGGCCAACACATATGTACCTGAACTACCTGACGGGACGGGTAAGAAGACTTTACTGACGATGTAGGTAGTGAGGCAGGCCTGCAGGATCAGTCGTCCAGTCTGCAGATGGCCAACACATATGTACCTGAACTACCTGACGGGACGGGTAAGAAGACTTTACTGACGATGTAGGTAGTGAGGCAGGCCTGCAGGATCAGTCGTCCAGTCTGCAGATGACCAACACATATGTACCTGAAATACCTGACGGGACGGGTAAGAGACTTCCTGACGACATGGGTAGAAATGCTCATTTCCTGACGAAGTAGGTAGTGACGCAGGCCTGTGGGATCAGCCGTCCAGTCTACAGATGGCCAACACATATCTACCTGACGGGACTGGTAAGAAACCAAATTTCCTGACGATGTAGGTAGTGAACGCAGGCCTACAGGGCTAACCATCGAGTTTGCTGATGGCTAGCACATTTGTACCTAAACTACATGACGAGACGGGTAAGAAGACAATTTTCTTGATAAAGTTGGTAATGGAGAGTTTAGTCTTCGGGATCAGTCGTCCAGTTTGCAGATGGGCAACACATTTGTACCTGAACTACATGACGGGACGGGTAAGAAGCCAAATTTTTTGATAAAGATGGTAATGGAGGCAGGCCTTCGAAATTAGCCGTCAGATCTACGGATGGCCAACACCACCTGACGGGTCGGTAATTAATAAGACACATTTCCTAATAAGGGACCTTTGCGTCGCTGGCAGTCGCACTACCACTGCGCCACATCGGCCGTCTGTAAAGGTTGGTAAATTGAGCAGGATCTAAGCATAGGGACACGGGAAGCGACTTCATTTCAATACTATTTAGTGATAAGTAACTCTCTTTTTTTATTAATGATGGGTTTGCTCTTGACTCTAGTCTAGATCATAGGACAGAGACAGAGTATTAGATGGAGCGAGCTCACCCAGAAGAAGCCTGTTCACTCTTACTTTGAAGAGATTAGGGTTATATGTTATATGTGGTATGTTTTGGGGTGGTATGGGATCTACCTCCTAGCGGTCCACCCCGGGCAACGGCAACACAGGCTTGCCTGTGGATAAGTCCGGCTGAACGATCCCACCAAGCGGTGGAAGGCTCCGTAAGGAGCCGCCTGGCTCGCGACCACCATCCCACCGAAGTCTGGCGCCAAGTAGCTTGCTGCGTTCCGTCAGTGTGTGGGAGTGCCAGTGCCTTAACAGGCTTCTTCTGGGTGAGCTCGCTCCATCTTAGACTCTGTCTCTGTCCTATGACCTAGACTAGAGTCAAGAGCAAAGCCATCATTAATAAAAAAATAAAATAAAAAAAATATGCGTTTTTCTTTTCTGGTTTTCCAGAGGAAGGCCTATTCCTGGCTCTAGACCTGGGCGGCACCAACTTCCGAGTGCTGCTGCTGGAACTGAGGCACGGGGAGCTCACCAGGGAGGAGGTTAAACAGTACCACATCAGGTAGGTACAAACATAACATAGCCTCCACATTTTTTCAAATCTTTCTACCAATGTTCGATGGGAATGGTTCGATAACCGTGTGAGGCCGGCTTAGAATATCATCACCCCATTTCTTACCCATGGGTGTCGTAAGAGGCGACTTAGGGACTCGAGGGATGTGTATTGCTATTTTAGGCGATGGGTCACTCTTTTCTTTTTCGTGTGGGACACCGAGTCGTCCAACGACCCGAAGAACCTTGGTGTCAGAGTTTTTCAACCGCCTACTACTAGTAGTAGGCCTCTGACATGGTTGTGTAACGACCGCCGTCTAAGTAATCATAGACAGCAACCGGGACCGACGGCTTAATTAAACGTGCCCTCCGAAGCACGGAACCGATTATTTTTCAGACAATCAGGTGGTTCACCCTGCAATAATAGTTCCCGGTCTGCTTAGGATGGGTCACTATAGTCATACACAGTTATCTGATTGACCCTCAAGCTTTCAGACGTGGTGATAATATCCGTTTTACGGCCGTCAACGCTCTGCCTACCCCGTAAGGGATATAGGCGTGATTTATTTATGTATGTATGTATGGGTACAAAAATAACGTGACGTAACATAACATCCACATTTATTGAAATATTTCGACCCTTTCGATGGGGAAAGTTGTTCAGTATCTTGAACCTCCTTTCGGCTTGTAACTGCCTGTATATAGCTTCGCTTGTCAGTCCCATTTTTGGCAAGGCTATCTGCCACTTTAATTTCAAAGAAAAAGATGAGGGTTCCTATGCAGATGTTACTCCAAGGGATCTTAGGCAATGAGGCTTAGACGTATACCGTCGCCATTTTAAAGATTGTTTCTTACGATTGTTTTTTTATTTGTTTTTTTTCTCCACATAGTGACGCGCTACGACTAGCCCCTGGCGAGGAGTTGTTCAACTTCCTTGCTGATTGCGTGCTCGACTTCGTCAAGGGAATGAGCATGGAGGATGAGGAACTGTCTATGGGTAAGCTCCTGTAGGACATTCAGTCGACGAACGACTTCGGTGCAGGGTTGCCTGGAAGAGATCGCTTGAAGCGATAAAGCATCTGTTCTTATATTGTGTTGTTTGTTTTTGTTCTTGTATAAGTTATGATTAGCAAAAAAACTGCCTATTTCTCACTGTAGGTGTCGCCACTATTGAGTGTTTCTCAGTTTTGACAGGTATCTGTCATTCTCCATAGTAATTGAGCAAAACAAGATCTTGTTTTGTTTATATTTGTTAATGTGAGCCATAAAGTGTATCTGTCTGTCTGTCTGACTTGGTGAGCGCTTGTATGAATTTTACCGCTGGATACGATCAATAGCTGTGTTACGACCGCCATTTTGTTACCCGATCAATCATAGATCACTTTATTTTTGTTATCCAGGGCCTAACCAATAAAAGTTCTTTAAGCTCAAACGTTAGTTTCCCCGAAATGTCACTTTTCGGTATTTTCGCTTTCCCAAACAAATTTACCCGAAAGCAATGATCCTTTTCGATTAAGGTACAGGGTTAAGCTATTGGTATCATATCGGTACCGGTATACGGTTTAAAGGTAGACGGAAAAAGGTTATTATATGGGTTATGGTGCAGGTAGAAAGAAGGTAGAGAATAATTTCGATATCGTCATTTACAAGCAAATTCCGGAATCGTAGGTAATGTACTTGGAAAACCGCTTTGAGAGGTTTAGGTAAGCTAACAATAACGGTACCGAAAACGATGCGGTGACAGAAAATTTTCGGTACCAAAACGTTATGATATCGCAATATTTCAATATGAAGTCATACTCTACTTGATACTGCGCGAAATTCTTCTAATCAAATCTGTCTCGTTTCCAGGCTTCACGTTCTCATTCCCCATGAAACAGCACTCCATATCCTCGGGCGAGCTGGTCACGTGGACGAAGAGTTTCAACTGCGGCGGGATGGAGGGAGTGGATGTCACTGCCTTGCTGCAGCGCTGTCTGGACGCCAGGGGGCTGAAGGTATTGTTCCACATCCTCATGAAGCATCACTTCATATCCTCAGCGAGCTGGTCACGTGGACGAAGAGTTTCAACTGTGGCGGGATGGAGGGAGTGGATGTCACTGCCCTGCTGCAGCGCTGTCTGGACGCCAGGGGGCTGAAGGTATTGTTCCACATCCTCATGAAGCATCACTTCATATCCTCAGCGAGCTGGTCACGTGGACGAAGAGTTTCAACTGTGGCGGGATGGAGGGAGTGGATGTCACTGCCCTGCTGCAGCGCTGTCTGGACGCCAGGGGGCTGAAGGTATTGTTCCACATCCTCATGAAGCAGCACTCCTCTTCTGGCGAGCTGGTGACGTGGATGAAGAGCTTCAACTGTGGTGGGATGGAGGGAGTGGATGTCACTGCCCTGCTGCAGCGCTGTCTGGACGCCAGGGGGCTGAAGGTATTGTTCCACATCCTCATGAAGCAGCACTCCTCTTCTGGCGAGCTGGTGACGTGGATGAAGAGCTTCAACTGTGGTGGGATGGAGGGAGTGGATGTCACTGCCCTGCTGCAGCGCTGTCTGGACGCCAGGGGGCTGAAGGTATTGTTCCACATCCTCATGAAGCAGCACTCCATATCCTCGGGCGAGCTGGTCACGTGGACGAAGAGTTTCAACTGCGGCGGGATGGAGGGAGTGGATGTCACTGCCCTGCTGCAGCGCTGTCTGGACGCCAGGGGGCTGAAGGTATTGTTCCACATCCTCATGAAGCAGCACTCCATATCCTAAACGAGCTGGTTACGTGGATGCCGGGGGTTTAAGGTATTGACAGGACACTGACGACCCGATGAACCCTAGTGGTGGAGTGGTAAACCGCTTACCAGATGACTAGTATTTTTAATCATTTATTTTCTCGGTGACAACAAGTAGCCGTAGGGGAAACTAACAGCTGTCAAACAAATGTTTGGAAAACTATAGTAGGCCTCTAAATCGATTATGTAACGACTTTCGTCGATTGGCGAGCGCCGTGAACTTTGTCGACTCCTACTGCAAGGAATTCCATTGAATCCGACTATATAAAAAAAAAAAACTAAAACGCGTACCAATCTAGGGTTGGTAATGAACGGTGGCCACCCCTATGGAAAACAGTGGGGGGTGTCCAACAGGAATAAAGCCCAACGCTCCATTAAGCGGGCTGCCCGAGCAGTAGGCCGTATAAGATAACATACTAAAAGAGATGTCAACAAAAGAAAATGGATCCTCTGCCATAGTATTATCGCGAATCTGACAGCTGTCAAATACGACTTACTTTAAGTAATACGGCGAGGTGTCCTCGTGTTCGGACGGGTTGTACTTAGCGCGCCCGCTCCGCGTGTTGGACTTGCGTCACGCAGCGCTGCTCTAGTATTTTGCGTTGGCGCTAAAGCGTTTTATTTCTTGGTTCTCAGGTGACCGTGAGGGTGTTGCTGAATGACACTACGGGGACGCTCGTCGCTGGAGCTCATATCGACCCGGCTTGCGGGGTGAGTTGTTTAACATAACATTACAAAATAATATATTTTTTGAAAACATGCAAAATTTTTAAGCGCGGGCAGGATTTGAACCTGCGACTTTTTCATTACTAGTGACGACGCCTCTTCCATCTGGGCTACCGCAGCTCGTTCCTTGCCCGCCAATTTTGCAAGTGTATTTAATGCCAGTAACGCGTGGCACGGCTCTATCTACCGGGTTAGTTTTGCAACTAATACCCGGCGACTAATTCAAAACTTGTAGTCATGCATGATTTTTAAGGCCTGTTATTTACATGACGTGTATATAATATGTAAGTTTATCTTATAGTTCATATAATTACGTATACTTTAGGATACAGTATTACTTTATTTATTGTACTAAGTATTCTTGTTTTATTATCCCAAATTTATTTTTATCTTACTAAGTAAGTTGTACACGTCAACTGCCTCACTTTATGCCTTCTCACTACCCTAGGTCTGCTGTAAGAGATTTATTTTTACAAATAAGTTGACCTGTTGTGTATTGTTATACATGGTGTAAAAAAATTAGCTAAGAATATTTTAGAAAGACTGCGTTTTAGGTACACCCGGCTGAAGGGATACAAATTATCCCGGCCGGGTAACACACTAAGTATGGGAGAGTCAAATTATTCTTGCATATTTCGACCTATGTTCCTTGGGGAAAGTTGTTCAGTTTCACGTACTGGTTCACCCCTTAAAATATTCTTAGCTAATTTTTTTACACCTTATATATGTTATGTCCTTTGTGTTATATTGTGTACAATAAACGGTTAAATAATAAATAAATAATTGCTTATTTTCACGAGTAGAACACACTTTAAAGATATTTGCGCTGAATTGAATAGGATCTTATATTAAACCCTCGTTCACCAAGCTACCCCCTGTGGCAGATCGGCGTGATCCTGGGCACAGGCTCCAACGGCTGCTACATGGAGCGAGCGGCTCGCGTCACTCACTGGGAGTGCGCTCACGAGCGAGTCACCGACGTGTGCATTGACGTTGAGTGGGGTGCGTTTGGGGACAACGGGTGTCTGGCGTTCCTGCGCACGCCTATTGACGTGGAAGTGGACGACAACTCCTTACTGACAGCGTCATTTACGTAAGTCTAGTGTGTAACAAGTGTGTATTGACGTAGTGGGGTGCGTTCGGGGACAACGGCTGTCTGGCGTTCTTGCGCACGCCTGTTGATGTGGAAGTGGACGACAATTCCTTATTGACAGCGTCATTTACGTAAGTCTAGTGTGTAACGTGTGCATTGACGTAGAGTGGGGTGCGTTCGGGGACAACGGCTGCCTGGCGTTATTGCGCACGCCCATTGATGTGGAAGTGGACGACAACTCCTTATTGACAGCGTCATTTACGTAAGTCTAGTGTGTAACAAGTGTGCATTGACGTAGAGTGGGGTGCGTTCGGGGACAGCGGCTGTCTGGCGTTCTTGCGCACGCCTGTTGATGTGGAAGTGGACGACAATTCCTTATTGACAGCGTCATTTACGTAAGTCTAGTGTGTAACGTGTGCATTGACGTAGAGTGGGGTGAGTTCGGGGACAACGGCTGCCTGGCGTTATTGCGCACGCACATTGATGTGGAAGTGGACGACAACTCCTTATTGACAGCGTCATTTACGTAAGTCTAGTGTGTAACAAGTGTGCATTGACGTAGAGTGGGGTGAGTTCGGGGACAACGGCTGCCTGGCGTTATTGCGCACGCCCATTGATGTGGAAGTGGACGACAACTCCTTACTGACAGCGTCATTTACGTAAGTCTAGTGTGTAACAAGTGTTTAGAAGTGAGTCACCAAGGGCTGTATTGTTCTGGAGTGGGGTGCGTTCGGGGACAACAGCTGTCTGGCGTTTGTTTAGTAAGTTATTAGCTCTAGTCTTAGTTATCTAGAGGATGTAAAAATATTAGCTGCGAATATTTTAAGAGGTTAACCAGACAATTAAACCTGACCTGAAAAATAAATGTTTTAGCTAGTCAATTTGTATGGGAAGTCCGAATTTTTATTTATATTCCGACTTATTTTCTTTAGGGAAAGTTGTTCAGTTTCATAGACTGCAGCTTATATTTTTACACCTGTAATTCGAGAACACCGAAACGTTACACCTACGCTGTCACCTCGACGAGTTTTTTGTTCTGTGTTAAATTAATAGTACGACACGTTGACACGTTGTAACTATTTTCATATTCTATAAAATGGTACATAAGTTACAAAAAAACTTAACGTTCCAGATTCGAGAAGTACATAGGCGGTAAATACCTGGGCTGCGTTCTCCGTTCTTCGTTGTGCACGCTCGCTCGCGAGGGTCTATTCCCGGCAGTATTCCCGCGGGCAACTCTACACACAGCACACGTCAGCATGTTCGAACAGTGAGTATACATGTTTGAACAGTGAGTATACATGTTTGAACACAGAGTAGGTATACATGTTTGAACATAGAGCACCTATACATGTTTGACTGAACAGGTAGTATATGCGTTTGAACAGGTAGTATATACGTTTAAACAGGTAGTATAATAAGTTTGAACAGATAGTATATACGTTTGTACAGGTAGTGTATACGTTTGAGCAAGTATATACGTTTGAACAGCTAGTATATGCGTTTGAACAGGTAGGTAGTATACACGTTTGAACTGGTAGTATACTATAAGTTTGAACAGGTAGTATACACGTTTGAACAGGTAGTATATAAGTTTGAACAGGTAGTATATACGTTCGAACAGGTAGTATATACGTTTGAACAGGTAAATACGTGTGAAAAGGTAGAATATACAATAGATAGTGTATACGTTCTAATATGTAGGCCTGAAGCTTTGTAAGTAATCGGTCTCTTTCATCGCGCGTGAATTATGTACTATTGCTTCCAGAGAGAACATAAACGGCGAGTGGCACCAGACGGCCGCGGCGCTGAGCGAGGCGAGCGGCGGAGTGCAGTTCAGCCAACAGGACGCGATAGTTGCACAACATGTTGCGCGGCTCGTCAGCAACAGAGCGGCGCAGCTCGCCTCAGTTTGTAAGTATCAATTGAATAAGTACCTACCAAATTTTTTAAACAATTCTCGTGATGGAAAAGGCGTCACCACTAGTAATGGCGAAAGTCGCAGGTTCAAATCCTGCCCGCGCTTGAAAGTTTTTAGAATGAATTAGTCACTGGGTATTAGTTGCAAAACTAACCCGGTAGATGGAGCCGTGCCACGCGTTACTAGCATTAAATACACTTGCAAAATTGGCCATTTGTTCCCAGTTGTCCTTCTGATCAGTTCTACGATAGAACAGGTGGGAATATTTTTGCCCACTAGTTCTACGGTGCAAGTGAGCGCATTATAAGTCCCTCTTGTTCTACGATTTATGATTTATGTTCTATCGTAGAACTGATCAGTAGGACAACTAAAGGAAATTGGCGGGCAAGGAACGAGCTGCGGTAGCCCAGATGGCGTCGCCTTTTTGTGTAAAGAAAGGTTATTTCAATTAAGCACAACGCCCTCCACGTGACACTCGAGAATCCCTAGAATTTCCCATTGAACATAGGCTAACTATTAACAAATTGCGTAACAAAAATATATTTTTTAATAACCCCGACTGAAAAAGAATAATCAGAGATTATTTTGTCGTTTAAAATGCACGATCCTGAGTTTATGTGTATTCTCTTCCCACAAACTGTAAGAATGTAAGAACGCAACTGTTTTTTTATGAGAATAAAAGATGTATTTTTTTTCAGGTATAGCGGCGTTGCTGCGTCGCATGGAACGCGCGCACGTGGCGGTGGCGGTAGACGGCTCCGTGTTCAAAAAACATCCGCGCATCAAACTGCTCATGAACAAGTATATATCGCTGCTGGCTCCCGGACTATCGGTACGTTTAACAAATATCTAATAGCACGTTCACACGATGCCAATATGGGCAGGAAAGTAGTTAGGGAAGTGGGCAGCTCGAGTGTGTGCCAAACAAATAGTATAAATAAAATGAAAAAGAATTTTATGCAAACCGAGGTATGCCAAAGGAACTTGAACAATATGCTAAACGACGGTATCCCGAGTTACTGGCTCGTCTTTAATCGCTTTGCCAACTTATTCCACGTTGCCACCTGTTCCAATAATTCCATTTTGCCACCTTATATTGGGTGAAATTTTACTAGTGACCGATAACGAAATCTCAAGACGGGCTGGAACCACTTTTCCCAATGGCACGTTCAAAATAAGTCCATACGGGCAGGGACATAGTAAGGGAAATGGGCAGCGTGAGCATGTAAACAGGTTACTCGACCTGCTACTCGTCATGCTCGAGTGTCGGGTTATCGTGCGTGAGTCAAAGGAATGGCAGCACGAACGCTTGTGGAATGTATTGCTATCTCGCTCAGTCGTACTGCTGCGAGAAGAGTATAACGGCAGTGTGTGAACACTCCCTCGCGTCGATACTTCCGCGGAAGTATTTGGCCAATATTCACGTAAAGTGAGCATTACTTTTTCTGTCCGTCACTAGTCTTCCTACACTGCGCCAAACCAGGCTTACAAGTATGACCACCGTAGAACAGTTGAAATAAAATAAACAAAGTTTTAATAAACAAACATAAAAAACCCCAGACAAATTTAGTTACTTAAAATTTTTTGAGGTCGGCTAAAAAATACTTATTTACTTGTTTCCAGTTCTCCCTGCTGCCGGCGGACGACGGCAGCGGCAAGGGCTCCGCTCTCACGGCGGCCATCGCGCGCAGGATCAAAGAAAAAGGCACCTTATAGTTACCATTCGGGACTCCACTTGATATTACCTTTATAGCACGTTCACACCATGCACCTGCTCCTGCCGCTGTCGCGAATATTGCTCGAAATACTGGTTGCCATTCCACCAATTCGGACTAAGCGCTTCCAGTCATCATTTATAATGCGCACTGTTAAAGAGTGGAACTCACTACCTGCGTCTGTGTAAACAAACGCATACAACCCTAATCTCTTCAAAGTAAGAGTGAACAGGCTTCTTCTGGGTGAGTTAGCTCCATCTTAGACTCTGTCTCTGTCCTATGACCTAGACTAGAGTCAAGAGCAAACCCATCATTGATAAAAATAAACAATAAAACTTCCGCGGAAGTATCAACGCGAGTGAGTGTTCACACACTACCGTCATACTCTTCTCGCAACAACATGAGTGAACGAGAAAGCAATACATTCCACACGTGTTCGTGCTGCCGTTCCTTTGACTCGCGCACGAGGCGCCGACACTCGAGGGAGCACGGGAAGTGACAGCGTCATGACGAGTAGCAGCGCGAGTAACCTGTTCACACACTCACGCTACCCACTTCCCGCACTATTTCCCTGCTCATTTTGGCATCGTGTGAACGTGCTATTACACTCGAATTCACTCGATACTGATTTCCATAACTCATCATCATAGATAGTAAATATACGGGGTGTAAGGGACAGCCCTCCGAATACTGTTAAGGTGCTTTTAGTTTTAGACTATCACACTGAACAACTTTCCCATAGTAACATATGTAAGGAAACGACAGAAAATATTCGACCTCCCATACAAAAACACGATCAGCTGACTGCATTCACTATGGGAAGTCCAAATATTTTTGATTTTGCCTGAATTATTTTTGTATGTAAAGTTGTTTATTTAGTCTGAATGCACCCTGTCAGTTTTCCGAGGGCTGTCTCTTACACCCTGTATATCTTGGACATTTCACACAGCGCCATCTAGCCCCAAACAACTAGATAGCTGATATTATAACTTATATAATTTTTTTGTAAATAAATGCTTATTATACATAGAAACACCCAGACTGAACACAAATATCTGAAAAAATTACATATCAAATATTTTTGTCTTGTTGGGACCGAACCCACGACCCTCTGCGTAGCAGAGGGGGGGTTCTATCCGCTACGCCATCGGGCCAGTCATAGATACAGCAGTCCACTTCTGCTGATGCCGTGCCGTGTGATGCCGGCTTAGAATAGCATCTCAGAATAGAGAAGACCATTTCAGAATTTATTGTAGATATTCTCAAACTAGGTACAAAATTTATTGTTAATATTGTTATTGTAAAGTTTTAGTATAAGTACCACATACCATAAAATCATATTATATAGTATAAATAATAATGTAGAAAGAAAATAAATATTTTTATTTACTGTTTTAACATACTGTATTTTTTTAAACTCTGTTTACCTAAGTACAGTCGGTTGTAGCACATGGGGTACCAGGGGTACTCCAAACGATCTGATTTATTTTTATCCCCAGTTAATACGTCATATACTTTTTTTACTTATTCTCATAAAAGAAGTCATGTTCATGTAAAGAAAGAAATATTGCTGGGGGCAAAAATAATTTGTTCTTTTGGAGTACCCCTGGTACCTTATGTGCTACAACCGACTGTACAATGTACATACATTTCGTTGATCCCATCATAATGGACCCTAAAAAACCTTTGGCCAAATTGCGTTCAAAACGCGCCATGTAGAAATAGCATCGCCCCATCGTGGGTCAAGGCAGGTGCATTAAACTAAAAAAAACTAAAGAAAGGCTTGAATATATAACTCAAACAATAAATACAACTATCATGGCAAGTAGTATATCTTTGAAGTACAGTACAAAAATCCTAAACTATTAGATACCATAGATGAGATTGCCTACGTACCATAATATATAAATAGCCTAAATATATAAAATAATATAAAAAATAAAAACCCTTTTGGGCACATAAAGTATACTTTACCAAAAATACCACATTTTAGACACACTTTTTCCACTAAATGTCTATCTACTTGCTTGTAAAAATAAAAGTAGTTGTGGATACGATGAATTGCCACCTAATCTTGTAAGAAAATGCGCTGAAGAGTTAGCTTCACCAATGACTACACTAATAAATCAGTCTTTTTCAGAAGGTATTGTACCAGATCAGTTAAAAACTTCCATCATAAAACCCGTACCCAAAAAAGCTAAACTCAATAATTTAGAAAATTTTCGCCCTATTTCTTTACTACCAACATTCTCAAAAATCTATGAAACAGCTATGTCAAATCGGCTTTACAACTATTGCGAAAAATTTAATATTTTTAGTGAATGTCAAAATGGATTCAGGAAAAACAAATCAACATCATTAGCGCTATATAAATACATTCAAGAGATATTAAATATTATTAATAACAAAAACTATGCCATAGGAATCCTGCTCGATATGAGCAAGGCCTACGATCGAGTTGCTCATGATATATTATTGAATAAGCTATATGGAATTGGAGTAAGAGGCACTGCCCATAAGTGGTTTGAATCATATCTATGTAGACGACTTCAATATGTAGAAATTAATCACACAAATGCTCAAACTGGTGAAATACGAAACATAAAATCTGAGACTAAACCTATTACAGGATCCATACCTCAAGGTAGTGTTCTAGGTTGCATTCTTTTCTTAATCTACATAAATGATTTACCTCGATCTGTAGATATACCGTGTACTTTGTTTGCTGACGATATTTCTTTGGTATTTCCCCATCAAGATAATACAAATTCAGATTTAAATCAAAAATTAAGTAAAACATTAAATGAAGTTTCTCAATGGCTTCACCAACATAACCTAGAATTAAATTGTTTAAAAACCAAAATCATGCAGTTCAGACCATATCAAAAACGCACTCTTAATATAAATTTTTCATTTCACAACATACCTTTGCATTGCGTAGACACATCCAACCTCCTTGGCCTTGAAATAGATAGTTACATAAACTGGAAACCTCATATTCAAAAAATTACATCAAATCTAGCTCGCTTTACATACGCTCTTTCAGAATTAAAAAAGACGACGGATCTAACAACAGCTACATCTGCATACTATGCTTATGCTAATTCCTGGCTTAGTTATGGTATTATTTTGTGGGGAAATAGCACAGACGTCGAAGATCTTTTTAAACTTCAAAAAAGATGTATCCGGATTCTCGTAAACATAAATCAGGACGAAAGTTGTAGGCCGCACTTCCGGCAACAAAACATACTTACCTTAACATCAATGTACATATTCGAAACAGCTAAATTTGTAAGAAAATATAAAAATATATTTCCAAACGATAAAGACCCTCCAAACTTCCGATTACGACCGAGAAACAAAATGGCTGTACCTTTTTCTAGGATGAAAATGTATTGTTCAGGACCCTATGCCATGGGAATTAAAATTTATAACAATATTCCGATTGTGATAAAGTCTGAAGAAAAGGATACAACATTTAATTGTAGGCTTAAGAATTATTTAATTCAAAAATGCTTTTATTCCCTCCAAGAGTATTTTAATGATAAATGATATATGTACTTAAGTAATATTAGTATAAAATTTATAGTTATGTATAGATAAATATAAAAACAAGAAATATTATTTCCATGTAAAAAATTGGTACAAAATAAATTTTGTAATAGATAGAGACATTAATATAGTTATAGATAAGGGCATATAAGTTTTAGATAAGGATAAAGTATATTAAAGTCATGAATAAATATAGCAATAGGAAAAATAATTTTAAATTTATATTGTAATATTATACCTAAGTATAAGAAAATTGTAGCGCCCTACCAGGGTTCACGCATGGAACTATGTTTATATCTAAGACCTTTGTAAAACCCCGTGAAAGCAATAAATGAATACTGAATACTGAATACTGTACTTCAAGCTACAGAAAAAATATTGTTTGTCCGTATATTTGTCTACGTTTGACAGAAAATCCTTGTTTTTACCCTTGTGAATGATAGCTTAATACTCTGGTAATAATCTAGAATACTTTTGACTTCCGGAATATCTCTCATTCCCACAGGAAAATTCAGCAAATAACTATTTCGGCGGAGACGGCGGAGTTCGAAACGAAAAATTTACAAATGGCGTTTACAAATGGCGGTGGCATAAAGTTACATGCCGTTTAATTAACCTGGCTAGCCCCGAAACAGTGCCTTTACTTTAATTTTTTTATCCCTCCCGAGCCGGTTTTCTATGACAAAACAAAATAATTATAAAAAAAGAAAATTGTGTTATACAAATTATTTTTTTACAATGACGGACCATGACGTCAATAAGTGATAACACTATCCTACATTGAATAAAGTAATTTCATTTTCATTTTCAATGCGTCTCTTTGAGTAGGGTATCGTGACATAGGTCTTGGTAAACTAAACGAAGGCTCTTAAAAAAGTTAGTCACATTTTACTTATTATTAATCGATCCTGTATATTATTACTGTGCACCTTTGCGTGGTCAATATGCAAACCTTAGCCACAGTATAATTAATAGTACTAGCGTACAGTATGGTCACTCCCTGCCTCCCCCTACAAGCGCCGCCCACCCGCGCTCGGAGGACGCTCAGACACCGGCTAAGCAAGGACGCGACGACGAAGGTCATTTCATACTGCCGCACATTGCATTCCCGATTCGCGAACGCAAAATGGCGGCAACCCTGACATGTTGTCTCACACACACAAGCATGGTCCGCGTTCACCTACGCGAGCTTAGACTGTGTGCGTAGCAACGCATTTGATTCATACATTTGAGCGCCAGTGTCCGAGGTGTGCCTTAGCTATGAAAACATTATAAAATATTTAAAAAATAAAACAACATACATCAACTACACTAGCTGACAAGTCACTACGCTTTGCCTAAGAAACGAAGTCGCGGGCAACAGCTAGTGTGAAATAATTGACAATAATTTGTCGAAATTTGTAGCCCAAAAATTTGAATTCGTCGGGACACTGTTTAAAAGGACACGAAACGCGATGAAGCCACTGCAGCGCCCGATCTCTGACCTGTCGACACTGCAGCGTCCGATCTCTGACCTGTCGATACTGCAGCGCCCGATCTCTGACCTGTCGACACTGCAGCGCCCGATCTCTGACCTGTCGACACTGCAGCGCCCGATCTCTGACCTGTCGACACTGCAGCGCCCGATCTCTGACCTGTCGACACTGCAGCGCCCGATCTCTGACCTGTCGACACTGCAGGGCCCGATCTCTGACCTGTCGACACTGCAGGGCCCGATCTCTGATCTGTCGACACTGCAGCGTCCGATCTCTGACCTGTCGACACTGCAGGGCCTTTTTCATCAAACAGTATTGCGACAAATTCTGGTTTTTGTGCGACAAATATTGAAAAATTATTGACAGTTATACTATTATTTATTATTGAAAATTAAATGCAAGTGTAGTTGATGTATGCATATTGTTTTATGTGCAACTATTTTCTAGTGTACGAGATTCGTCAGTCTCCACAAAGGTTTGCATACTAACCCTAAGCAAAGGTGCACAGTTATAAATTCCCTGTTCCAAAGGAAATTTCTCGATAGAGGAACATTTGACTGATATATTTTTTAATCCTTCCTTAAGTTTCACAAGACCTATTTAACGATACCCCACTCAACATATGAGTAGTAGAAGCAATTTTGTATGATCTCCGACGAACTAGTTATTTGCTGTATTTTCCTGTAGGAAAGAAAGATATTCCTGAAGTAAAAAGTGTCCTAGATGCTGACCTGAGTATTAAGCTACCATAATACGAAATTTGGTAGAAATCCATACAGTAGATTTTGTGTGACCACCAGCCAAAAAATTGATTTTTGCAATAGTTTTGAGATCTACGAGTATAAACATACATACACATATCACGCCTATTATCCCTTGCGGGGTAGGCAGAGCGTGAAAGGCCGCAAAAACAAACATTTACGCCACGTCTGACACATATTTGAGGGTCACTCGGAAAACTGTGTATTGCCCTAGAGACAGGTTGTCAGCCCATCGCCTAAAATTGCAATACACACCCTCAAATCCCTTGGTCGCCTCTTACGACTCCCACGGGAAAGAAATGAGATGATGCTATTCTAATCCGGCATCACACGGCATCATTATCTGTATCATGAACTATAGGTAACAATTTAATTTCTGCCTAATTTTCATTATAAGTGTGACTTGCATGATCAATTCTCAAAATATCCTTTCTGAAATGTCCATGTAAATGGATCATTTTGAGCAGGAGTCTCACCCATCCTGGGGAAGATCACTCCAATATTTATGGCGTTTCACTGAAAATAACAAGGAATGTTAAAAATAACAATTTCACTCTAGTTAGGACATGGCAGGCTGAACCAACTGATTGTCTGAAATGAAAATGAAAATGAAAATGAAATAACTTTATTCAATGTAGGATAGCATTATCACTTATTGACGTCATGATCGGTCATTGTAAAAAAAAGAAATTTGCATAACGCAATCTTCTTCTTTTTATAACAATTTTGTATTGTCCTAATAGAAAACCGGCTCGGGCGGGATAAAAAAATAAAAATAAAAATAAAGGCACTGCCTCGGGGCTGGCCAGGTTAATCACACAGCACGTAACTTTACGCCACCACCATTTGTAAACGACATTTGTTTCAAATTTAAGTCAAGATTTCCAAAGCGTGTTATTAACATGCGTATAATTAAAAGAAAGGTGGTTCCGTGCTCCGGAGGGCACGTTAAGCCAGTTGCTGTCTATGATTACTTAGACAATGGTTGTAACACAACCATGTCAGAGGCCTAACTAGCAGTAGGTAGTAGGCGGTTGAAAAATCTCTGACACCAGGGTTCTTTGTGTCATTGGACGACTCGGTTTCCCATACGAAAAAGACGAAGAATAACAATTAAAAAGTTACTCATTACAGTGTGCATACACAAGAATAAAAAATGAATAAATACCCAGGACAATTCACACAGCGCCATCTAGCCCCAAACTAAATAAAGCTTGTAAATACCTAAATACTTTCTTTTTTTTATCATTATCATGATCATCATCAGCCTATTGCAGTCCACTGCTGGACATAGGCCTCCCCCAGGGTACGCCATAGGGCACGATCTCCCGTTTTCGCCATTAAGTCGCTACCAGCCGCATTCTTTAAGTCATTCCTCGGGTTGGGACAGCTCGCAGACTGGTGATCAGCTCCGCTAGGCGGGAACCATTTCACCCAACCTTCTTTAAGTCAATGGTCCACCTGGCCGGAGGTCGTCCTACACTACGCTTGCCAAGGTGTGGCCTCCACTCGAGAACCCATTTCCTCCACTGTCTGTTGGTTCTACAACAAATGTGTCCAGTCCACTGCCACTTCAGTTTGCTACACTTCCAGACTATGTCCGTCACTTTGGTCTTTTTGCTGATAGTCTAATTCCGGATTTTATCCATTATAGAGATACTGAGCATAGACCTTTCCATAGCTCTCTGAGTGACATGTACTGGCCTCATCATCACTCCTCCTAAAATATTTTTGTACCGCTACATTAGTGAAGAATGGTGTGTTTAATTTTGCTTTTCAGATGCTGGTCAGACAATACTTTTCGCCTATTTGGATGCTTAATTGTTGGTTTTGAAATCAAGTTTGATTTTTGTGAATTTCTGCAAAATTATTCATTGTTGCGTTTAAGTTTATACAATTACATATCACACTATCAGATCTACAAAACTTCTTGAACAAATTGTAACATCATGTTCAGCCATGGTAGGTACTTATTATAGAATAGCATCACCCTAATTCTACCCATGAGCGTCGTATTATGCGACTAAAGGATAATCATCCAGGGAATGAGCTGCGGCGTTCCCTGTGAATGCAACATCTTGCACCCCGATCGCCAACCCGCCTACAAAGCATGGTGGGCATGGTAATCCCCCCTATAGGGGGAGGCCCATGTCCATCAGTGGACTGTTGTGGCTGTTAATGTATGTAATGTAATGTATACTCATTATGTTCAAATTGTTCGTATTTTTTGCTGAAAAAGTAAGAAAAATTGTGACTGTAAAAGTTCTATTTTTAACCAGACAAAGGGAGAAGAAGCTCCCATAATTTATAGATTTCGGGCGGTACTTACATACGTAGTTTAGTTCACTTACAGGCATCACTTATTTTATTCATTTTTAACTGTTCCTTTTTTTATTCACAATTTATTTGCAAGCAAATTGGTCAGAGTATCAATTTCCCAATCAAAACAAAACACAAACAAACAATCTGTGTGAAAACAAAACACTGAAACAAAAACAAAAGAAAACCAAAAACAAAATGTAAAAGGAGAAGAAAGCACCACAGATTACATATATTTAAGTCCTGAAGGCACCCAGTGCTGCCGCAACCGAGGTCCCAAAATACACATATCCGCCTCTAAAAATGTACATATTGTGATAAAAGTGTACATGACCATTTTTTTTCGCAAATCACTCATAACAGCTTTTCTCTACATATTCTTCTCGCCAAATAGTACTATTTTTTGGATTGAAAATGCCATTACTTTTTTCTTTTCATCTTTCTGTATGTACAAGGAAAGACCTAATACTCCTAGAAAAAGTAGCTTGGTAAACGGATGGTGTAGCGCCTGTTTTTAGCCATGGTACAAACCTATCAAACTCTTACCTGTATTAATTCTTTAGTCTCATAAAAAATCCAAAAACTCCTCGCAATCAGATGACACTTGTGTATAGGGTATTAATTGAACTGATTATTGTCTTTAGAAAATTTTCAAGCTAATATTTAAGAAAAAGAAAAAAGTATGTATATGTGGTGAGTGAAAGAGATATTAATATAACTAATATGGAGTTCTGCTAGAGCAAGGGAGATAAAATGTGTTAGCTTTCTTTACGTTTCTTTTCATGCAGCAGCGCTCATTTATTTCTTTGATTGAGATATTTTGGCGGTGAGTTCAAGGAAATTACACATGTACCGGCAAGATTACACATTACACATGGAAGCCCAAAAAGGTACGTCAAATGTGTAAAATGTACCCTAACGGCAACCCTGAAGGCACCTGAAAATGTTATGACGGCTATTAGTCTGCCGACCGTGCACGGTTCAGCATACATTGTTGGTTATCATAAATTTATTGTAATGACACAAATGTATGTAACCAGCAATGTTCTTCGAACCGTGCTCGGTCGGCAGACTAGTGTAATAGCCGCAGCGCGATGGACGGAGCCGGATGTGGAAATGCCAAACTATTACAGTGTTGCCAATTCTTGATTTCAGAATCATCAGGTTTTACAATCAAAACAGGTAGCCTTTGATTCAACTGCACAAAATAAAATCGCATTGCTAAAAAAATAGATACCATAATTATAGTTAAAAGTAAAATTTTGAATTCAGTTCAAAAATATTTGTAGGGTTTTTTCTACTCGTGAACGTGAGCTTTCGATAACGGTCACTAATAGAATTTCACCCTATATTTTGTCTTTGCACAACACTATATGGGTCACCAAGTATACACGGTCACAAAGTAAGTACCTATTGGCGGCTGCGCGTGTGACAAGGTACTCCTATTCTGTTTTTTTGTAAGAGTCTCTTCGAATAAAATAATGCTCCTTAAACATTAAGTAATAAATAAAAATGCTCCAATGTTATAATTTAATTCCTTTTATTATTATTATTTGACAACAACATCTTTACAAAACCACAAAATATAAAGTTAATATTAAGTATTTACAAAAGTAATGAAAACTTATCAATATTATTTTAGGCTTTGTTTGGGCTACAAAGTACTGCGGATTGATTCAATTTACCAAAAAATTTACTAATATGTAAGTTGTAGCACATAAGGTACCAGGGGTAATCCAAAAGGATTGAATTATTTATCCCCAGTTAATACATAATTAAAATTTAAACTAATTCTAATAAAAAAAAAATCTACTAATACATATTCATGTAAAAGAAAAAATATTGCTGGGGACAGAAATATTTTTATTCTTTTGAAGGACCCCTGGTACCTTATGTGCTACAACGTACATAAAAAAATTAGAACCTTTTTAGACGCGCCCAGCAGTCTTGCCCGCCGCTATCGGATTTCCCGTTATAAAAATACGTTTTCCAGTGGTAAAATGAAGCCATGTATCCAAATCGTTGTTTCTAAAATTATCGATTATTAAGAGTAAAATTTTACTAGTGACTAACAGCGAAATCTCACGGGCTGGTGATAGGGGACAACTTTCCCCAAGAATAATATGTCGAAACAAGAACAAAAATTAGACCATCAATACAAAATTGCCGATCAGCTGATTTGAGTTACCATGGAAACTCAAAATATGTTGGTGACATTTCGACCTATGTTCTTTGGGGAAAGTTGTTCCTTATCACCAGCCCGTTGTGAGTTTTCGCTATCGGTCACTAGTAAAATTTCACCTTATACAGGGACGATGTACCGAAAACTTTGCATGTATGATCAGAAAATGAAACTGAACAACTTTTACTATGGAGTCTATGTTAGGAAACGAATTTATTTTTTCAAGTTTGCATAGGTCGAATTTTTTCGTGTTTACCAACATATCCTCCATAGGAAAAGTTGTTTAGTTTCATGTTTTGATTATGTCATCAGTTTTTGGTACACCGTCTCTTACACCCTATATACACTGAATTCTTCCTGATTTCTATTATGTTTCTTAAAAACATAATAATGAAACGATTGTCCGTAGGTATGTACAATACAAGAGTACGAATTGAGGCGAATGTAGCCGTGAACGACCTCAACAGTAGCGCCACTTCACATTATTATATTTTCTCTTTATACAAACAATCTATCAGAATGTCCGTTGCCCAAGTTTTCAGTATTATCAGTATTATCCTTATGTAAAATTAGAACCTGCAAACTCAATGAAATATTCTCTGCAATTAAAGTTATAAAAGAGTGCCTAAAACGGCCACTTTTGGTATTAATTGCCATAAGTAACTAATTGTATCAGGCGTTACTTTGCGGAAGTCCATCTTGATTGAATTAGATAGCAAGGTATTTAGCTTCTTCCGCACTTATGGTGGCTAGTAATGCAGCTAGTTGAATGCACCACGCGTACGACCGCAAGTTAATGCAAATGCACAAGCGATGCACTTTACTCGCACTACTTCCACCGTTTTACACTCTACACGTGTTTCGCCCCTCCACGGAGCATCATCTGGAGATGTTCGACAGTCGAGTTCCGAGCACTGACTGTCAGAAACGAGTGCGAGTAAAATGCATCGCTTGTGCATTTGCATTAACTTGCGGTCGTACGCGTGGTGCATTCAACTAGCTGCATTACTAGCCATCATAAGTGCGGAAGAAGCTAAATACCTTGCTATCTAATTCAATTAATTGCCATAACTTTAATTACAGCGAATATTTCATTGAGTTTGCAGGTTCTTTTACTTAAGGATAACACTAAAAACTTGGGCAACGGACATTCTGATAGATTGTTTGTATAAAGAGAAAATATTTTTCAATTTATTTTATCTTATCTAATGGCAAGATATTGTTCAAGTAACAAAAAAAAAACACGATTCGTAAAGAATAAAGGCCGTCGCATATCTAGTGCCATTTGACGCGAGCAGTGAGTGACGAACTAAAATATCTCAAACCTTTATCTCTTGCGGGGTAGGCAGAGCGTGAAACGGCACTGAATACCGGACATTTACGCCACGACTGACAAACATTTGAGAGTAATTCAGAAATGTGTGTATCGCCATAGTGACAGGTTGTCAGCCCATCGCCTAAAATTGCAATACCCACCCTCGAGTCCCTTTGACGCCTCTAACGACTCCCACGGCAAAGAAATGGGGTGATGCTATTCTAAGCCGGCATCACACGGCAAACGAACATAACACAATTAAATCTCATAATAGCACCTTAATAAAAACTTACATTATACAACAGCCACCAGAACCCGAAAAAAATATTAATTACTAAATGATATAATTAAGGCTAGTGTAGTCGTGAACTACCTCGACAGTGGCGCCACTTCACAAAAACAATATTTTCTCTTTATACAAAGAATTTATCAGAATGTCCGTTGCCCAAGTTTTTAGTATTATCCTTCAGTAAAATTAGAACCTGGAACCTTAGTAAAATATTCGCTGTAATTAAAGTTACGGCAATTAATACCAAAAGTGGCCGTTTTTAGGCACTTTTTTCCATAACTTTAATCACAGCGAATATTTCATTAAGTTTGCAGGTTCTAATTTTACTTAACTACTCCACTTGTAACAGCACACATGTGTGCTTGAAGTACATTACAAATCTATTGTTGCAAAATTCGACCTGAGCGAAGTGGTAAGGATAATACTAAAAACTTGGGCATCGGACATTCTGATAGATTGTTTGTATAAAGAGAAAACTTTTTTTTGTGTAGTGGCGCCACTGTCGAGGTCGTTCACGGCTACACACGCCTTAATCTAACTTGTAAAACCCATTTCAAAATAAAGTTGAATACTAATTATTTTATAAGTACTTGAACTTTTTTTATACAACAAATGTGGTAACAACTAACACGAAAAGTACTCGGGAAACTGAACAACTTTCCCTAACACAGATAGGTCGTGGGTAAATTTCTGTTTTCGTCCGATGCTTCTTGAGAAATAAAATATCCTGGACAATTCACACGGCGCCATCTAGCCCCGAACTAAGCAATGCTTGTACTATGGGAACTAGATAGCTGATATTTTAATAAATACATAGAAAACACCTAGATTCAACACAAAAAATTTACATTAATTGTCAGGCCGGCGTACTAACCACTCATCATCATCGTTGGCCTCACACGTCTGTGACAGACGATTTAATCAGTGTCTGAGGCAAGACTTTTCATGGCTGTATAAGCCGATACGGGAGCGGCATAGTTTTCCGCACGCTCTACAAGTGAAGGTCGAATTTGAGACTAACCACTACGCCATACGAAAGTTGTTCAGTTTCAAAGTTAACACTTTAAAAACAAAAACAATACACCTGTATTTTATTTATAAATTTACACACTATTATGGTCAGCAGAAGCGTGACCAATACTAAAATTACTGAAGTTATAATCCTGAGTGCCGTGAATCGTCCGCACATGTATCCTCAAATAACTCGGTCTCGTGAAAAACTTGTAACAAATGTGACATTGGTATTTTTTAAGCCCCGTGTGTGTCTCGAGGTGTCGTTTGAGTTTCCCTTTGGTTATAAACCCTTTACCGCACTGTTGGCATATGAAGGGCCGCTCTTTGGAGTGTGTGAAACTGTGAAGTTTCAAATAGTAATGCAGTTTGAAACCTTTATTGCAGACGGGGCATATGTGTTTGTTTTCTTCGGTTTTCGTTTCGTCTTCGATTGCTATAAGGGAGCCGTGGCTTTTGAGGTGCTCTTCTAAGTAGTAGAAGTGTTGGAATACCTGGAAATTTTTATGAAACTTTAGGTGAGTATCTGCTTGGGTAACTGGGCCTGATTTGGAGACGTGGGCCTTCATTGGGGACCTAAGCCTTCTTTGGGGACCTAGGCCTTTTATGGAAAGCTAAGCCTTCTTTGGGGACCTAAGCCTTCTTTGGGGACCTAGGCCTTCTTTGGGGACCTAGGCCTTCTTTGTGGACATGGGCCTACTTTGGGGACCTAGGCTTCTTTGAGGACCTAAGCCTTCTTTAGGGACCTAGGCCTTCTTTGGAGACCGAGGCTTCTTTGGGGACATGGGCCTACTTTGGGGACCTAGGCCTTCATTGGGGACTTAAGTCTTCTTTGGGGACCTAAGCCTTCTTTGGGGACCTAGGCCTTCTTTGGGGACTTAAGCCTTCTTTGGGGACCTAGGCCTTTTTTGGGGACATGAGCCTTCTTTGGGGATCTAGGCCTTCTTTGGGGATCTAGGCCTTCTTTGGGGACCTAAGCCTTCTTTGGGGACCTAAGCCGTCTTTGGGGACCTAAGCCTTCTTTGGGGACCTAAGCCTTCTTTGGGGACCTAAGCCGTCTTTGGGGACCTAGGCCTTCTTTGGGGACTTAAGTCTTCCTTGGGGACCTAAGCCTTCTTTGGGGACCTAAGCCTTCTTTGGGGACCTAGGCCTTCTTTGGGGACCTAAGCCTTCTTTGGAGACCTAGGCCTTCTTTGGGGACATGGGCCTACTTTGGGGACCTGTGACCGTAACGAAATTATTTCGGTTAAAACGGTAAATAGTATTTATTTAACCATTTATTGTAAACAAAACATGCACAGGAACAATTTACTAATTAGGAAATTTTGATCTTTCTCAGTTACTGGCCAACTAAAAGGTACTGGGCTTTCATAGATATGGCTTTTCGAGAAACCCGGGTCTTATTAGAGCAATACACATACACACACACAAACGCATCATATTAGAACAATACAAACACAAACAAAAGCATTATATTAGAACAATCACACACAAACAAACACATCATATTAGAGCAATACACACACACGCACAAACACACCATATGAGAAAAGTACACGCACACACACAAACTCATCATATTAGAACAATACACACACAAACGCATCATATTAGAACAATACAAACACAAACAAAAGCATTATATTAGAACAATCACACACAAACAAACACATCATATTAGAGCAATACACACACACGCACAAACACATCATATGAGAAAAGTACACGCACACACACAAACTCATCATATTAGAACAATACACACACAAACGCATCATATTAAACCAATACATACACACACGCATCATATTACAACAATACAAAAAACGCATCATATTAAAACAATAAAAACACAAATAAACGCATCATATTAGAAAAATACAAACACAAACAAACGCATCATATTAGAACAATACAAACACAAACAAAAGCATTATATTAGAACAATACACACACACAAACGCATCATATTAGAACAATACACACACACATATCATATCAAATCAACAAACACACACATATCACATTCGAGCAATACCTGTCCGCATATGTTGCACACGCGGCTCCGCTCGTCGTCGCCCGGTATTATCGCCGGCACACTCGTGTTCACATTGGCGTCGTCATTTTTCGGGAACTTGCGAGCATTCTGGAGCACCATGGCAAGTATCTCATTGCGATTCTCTTCCAGAATTCTGTAATGTGTGAAATAGTTTATGCAACAATGGACACGTACATTTTCTACCAATGTATGTATGTATAATCTCTTTATTGGGCATTCTTTAAACTAATACAGAAAACACATATTAAATCAAAAACAAGAAATGGCACAAAGGCGGACTTATCCCATTAAGGGACCAATGTTATTCCCAAGGAATTAAATTGCTGTCATGCTTTTAGTAATTCCTGCCATGATTGTAACTGCTGTTGCCAAGATTGTATTTGATACTGTCATGATAGTAACAAAATCAATCATGACAGCAAATCCTATCACGATAATAGCCATCACTATAAATACTACAATTTTGACAGTAACAATGTCAATCCTGACAGCAGAACTGTTATGGAACTGTCATGATTATAACTGTTGTTGTCAAGATTGTATTTGAAACTATCATAATGGGTGTTTTTCTGTTGACAGTTCTGTTAATAGTTCTGCATGTCAAACCAGAGGGCGCTGTGCTAAACTGAAATTTTGACGTTTCAATATGGTTGGCGGCAACCATCTTTTTGTCACAGGTTCCGTTTCACGTTGTATTCGTTACAAATTAATCATGTTAGTTTGATTTACTACAAAATAATATTATCGCCTTGCTATTATATTGAGTGTAATTCATGTAAGTAAACAAATAACCAATAATAAATTGAGAACAATTCAATAAACACAAAATAAAGAATAATTTATAAAGTGGTACAGTTTTTGTGTAGAGAAACGTTATTTCAATTAAGCTCAGCGCCCTCTACATGACACTCGAGAATCCCTAGAAAATTTCCCATTGTAGTGATGGCTATTATCATGATAGTAGCAATGTCAATCATGACAGCAAAAACTATTACGATGATATCATGACAGTAACAAGGTCAATCATGACAGCAAAACTGTCATTGCTCTTGACAAGATTGTATTTGATACTGTTATGATTGTAAAAATTTGCTCTAATCTTATCATGCACAATTGTAAACTCCGTTCATTCAACAAACTTTGTATGAATCTGCACACAGCTCGCGACAGTCAGATTCATACAAAGTTTGTTTACATTATAGGTAATTCTTAAATGAACTGAGTTTAGTTGTGACTGCTGCGTGTGGCTTCTGGTGAGTGGCAAAATGCATTTTCACGTGGTATTTAACTTATGATGGCCTTGGTCATGGTCATGGTCGCCTTCAAGGTCACGGTCAAGGTCAAGGTTGTAACACTCACAGCCCCTGCTTCTCGTGCGTGGCGAGGTGCCTCTTCACGTGGTACTTATTTTATTTATTAATGATGGGTTTGCTCTTGACTCTAGTCTAGGTCAAAGGACAGAGACAGAGTCTAAGATGGAGCGAGCTCACCTAGAAGAAGCCTGTTCGTTCACTCTTACTTTGCAGAGATTAGGGTTGTATGCGTTTGGAAACACAGACGCTGGTAGTGAGTTCCACTCTTTAGCAGTGCGCATTATAAATGATGACTGGAAGCGCTTAGTCCGAATTGGTGGAATGGCTACCAGGTACGGATGGTATCCGGCGGTGCGTC
The DNA here is from genome assembly GCA_027580185.1 of Tuta absoluta. Lineage (NCBI taxonomy): Eukaryota > Metazoa > Arthropoda > Insecta > Lepidoptera > Gelechiidae > Tuta > Tuta absoluta. The sequence goes on along the minus strand of JAQAHW010000041.1, from coordinate 4,707,355 downwards.
TGGATGTCCGATGGTAGAAGGGAGCTGGTGGAACAAGGTCGTGAAGCTCTTGAGCACACTCTCCGAAGTACAATCTATAAAATACCGACAAGCAGGCAACCTTGCGGCGATGTGCCAGGCTATGTAGCTTGGTGTCCACCAGTTTTATGTCGCCTATGAGCCTCTTGGCCCTGCGTTCCACCGAGTCAAGAGCGGCAAGTTGGTATTTGGCTGAGCCATCCCAAAGGTGACTGCAATACTCCATGCAGGTGCATTGGTCGGCTGCTACATTTTGTATGGGAGGTCTAATTTTTTTTCATATTTCGACCTATGTTTATTGAGGAAATTCAAGGGCTGGTTCATTCCTTGAAAATAACGCAGTACTTTTCCATACACCTTGTATAATTGTCAAGGTCAAGGTCACAGCCAAGGTCAAGGTCAAGGTAGTAACACTCACAGTCCCTCCTTCTGGTGCGTGGCTAGGTGCATCTTGACGTGATACTTGATATACAATTGTCAAGGTCACGGCCAAGGTCAAGGTATTTTTTTGAAAACTTGCAAAATTTTCAAGCGCGGGCAGGATTATGGAAAATTTTGCAAGTTTTCAAAAATTGTATACCTAACACGGAAAGTGTTTTAAAATTTGGTAATCAGTCAAGGTCATTGTTGTAACACTCACAGGCCCTCCTTCTGGTGCGTGGCTAGGTGCATCTTGACGTGGTACTTGATACATAATTGTCATGGTCAAGGTTAAGGTCAAGGTCAATGCCAAGGTCAAGGTCAAGGTTGTATCATTGTATCACTCACAGCCCCTCCTTCTGGTGCGTGGCTAGGTGCATCTTCACGTGGTACTTGATATATAATTGTCACGGTCAAGGTCAAGGTCAATACTTGGGTGGATCAACTTTTCTTTGTCAAAACGTGTCCTCAAAAAACTTCTTTGTAATAATTACATTTGTGTTCGGAAAAATTCAATTTCACACTTTATTCTGAAGTTATAGAATCCTCAGGAATATTCACATGAGACCGGAGGGTAATTTGCGTAAACTTATAATAATAAAAAACATGTGACCCGGGGGACCAAATTCCGCTTTCATACATAAAAGACCTGTCCCATTGATGCATCTGTCAACTTTATTATCAATTTCTGAAAAAATACTCCTAGAAGAGATTTAATTTGAAAGAATCATCTCATACTAGGAGATAATATCCTTTATAAAACTATATTTTAAGCGAAAAAAAGGTTTTATTTTATTTTTCATTGATTTTAATACCTCTGTCCCACAAATTACAATATGACGGACGTCCACGGGGTCACGCAATTCAAAATATTTAAAGAGTGAAAGAGACAGACTGAAATGGCGCGCAGCCAATAGAAACTGTCCTACGAATCACCTGATCATCTTCAAGCCATTTCAAAAGCTGTGATTGCTCGGCCATTTCGTCCGCGGCTCTCGGCAAGGCAGCGTGGGTTTATTGAAGTTCTGCTGGCTGACGACAATGTTTTCGGTAAACACTGTTTTATTTATAGCAATTGTTTTGTTTTTATATAGTGATAGAGTCTAAAATGCTTTGGCTGTAGGCAAATTTACGGATATTCTTATATTTTAATAGAAAATAACATTCAACCGTTAATTGTCCCCTGGGTCACAGTTCCGCTGAGTCACAATTATCGTGACCCAAGAGACAATTTTCGTGAGTTAGGAGACATTTTATAGTTGTTAAATTAAATTAAAAGGAAATTTGGCATGGTTTGCAAATACTTACTTAGAAGAGATAAGAAATAACAATCGGATTTTTTTTCTTTACGCTGCAATGGCTACTGATGGTTTAATTCACAAAAAAAAATTCTTGGCTAACAGATTTGTCCCCAATGTTTATGGACAATTTTATAGTTTAGAAGTGATTACAGCTATTTTTTTATACATATTTTTAAAGAAGTGTTTATTTTAAGTTTGGAGAAGTTAGTGAAACCTATTAGTTTTGTTTTTTGTTGGCCAGAACCTTAAATATGAAGAAAAACCGCTGTGTAACTTATCACTCGTGACCCAAGAGACACAATAAGATTTAAAAAAATGTTAATGTTACACTTTCTAGCTCTTTTAAACTGCATTTATGATTCGTTACGTTTTTTGCTTTAAATAAAGATATTGATTTTTTCTATAACTTGATATTTTCTTAACTTTTTATCCAAATATAAAACGTTACCCAGGGGACTCATACTTACCTGAGTTTTCTTATAAGTATGTAAAATATTCTGAAAAATAGTAAATTTTTCGGTGCCGATACTGCTATAGCAAAATTTAATATATGTTTTATTAATACCATTAAAAAACTTTATTAAAAAATAATATTTTATTTTCCAAAAAAACAAAACTCAGAGTACAAAGAATAGTTGATTCACCCACTTACAGTCCCTCCTTCTGGTGCGTGGCTAGGTGCATCTTCACGTGGTACTTGGTGTGGAACATGTGCGCGCACACCGGACACTCGTAGCGCAGCACGAACTTCTCCGTGTTGTGTGACACTGTCACGGAAACGAATAAAATAAAACATGAAAATAACATATATATCACGCCTATAATCCCTTGCGGGGTAGGCAGAGCTTAAATGGCCGCAAAAACAGACATTTACGCCACGTCTGACAAATATTTGAGGGACATTCTGAAAATTGTGTATCGCCATAGTGACAGGTTGTCAGCCCATCGGCTGAAATTTCAATACGCACCCTCGAGTCCCTAAGTCGCCTCTTACGACTCCCACGGGTAAGAAATGGGGTGATGCTATTCTAAGCCGGCATCACACGGCTACAAAATAAGACGTATTGTGGTATAAAAGATGACGTAGTGACTGGTGTAGAAAAGGGTATGCTGAGGTGGTTTGATCATGTAGAGAGGATGAATGAAAGAAGATTAACAAAACAGGTGTATATGGCAAGTGTGGATGGGAACGTCGGAAGGGGAAGACCTCGACGAACGTACCTCGATCAAATCGGGGACGTGCTAAAGAAAGGTCAGGTCAAGAGTACCCTGAACCGACGAGCATGCATGAAGAGATTGATGAATGTGGAGGAGGCGAAAGAAGTATGCCAGGATCGTAGTAAGTGGAAGGAAGTAGTATCTACCTACCCCTCCGGGAAAGAGGCGTGATTTATGTATGTATGAAAATGAAATTACTTTATTCAATGTAGGACTGCCTCACTTTATGCCTTCTCGCTACCCTAGGTCTGCTGTAAGAGATTTGTTTTTAGAAATAAGCTGACCGGTTGTGTATTGTTCTATATGTAATGTCCTTTGTGTTATATTGTGTACAATAAACGGTTAAAATAAGGGACAACTTACCGATATGCCGCTGGAGCTTGCATTGAGCGTTGAAACTCTTCGAGCAGATGTCACAAATGAACAGTGTGCTCTTGGAGCCGCCGCCCGAGTGGGTCTTGCGGTGATATATCTGAAGCAGGGAAACAACAATACAAATTTTACATTTTTTACAGATTTTACTTCGGAGAGTGTGCTCAAGAGCTTCACGACCTTGTTTCACCAGCTCCCTTCTACCATCGGACATCCAGACGCACCGCCGCATACCATCCGTACCTGGTTGCCATTCCACCAATTCGGACTAAGCGCTTCCAGTCATCATTTATAATGCGCACTGCTAAAGAGTGGAACTCACTACCTGCGTCTGTGTTTCCAAACGCATACAACCCTAATCTCTTCAAAGTAAGAGTGAACAGGCTTCTTCTGGGTGAGTGAGCTCCATCTTAGACCCTGTCTCTGTCCTATGACCTAGACTAGAGTCAAGAGCAAACCCACACTTAATAAAAAAACAACAATATTAAAAAAAAACTTCATTAGGCAAGAATACATGATAAAAATTGGGATCCTTTTCTTTGACATTTTTTTTCAATAATGTAAATGAAATAACTTTAAATGAAAATGAAATAACTTTATTCAATGTAGGATAGCATTATCACTTATTGACGTCATGTATAATATGTTTTGCCATACCATGTTTTTTTTTTTTTTTTTTTTTTTTTTATTAATGATGGGTTTGCTCTTGACTCTAGTCAAGGTCATAGGACAGAGACAGAGTCTAAGATGGAGCGAGCTCACCCAGAAGAAGCCTGTTCACTCTTACTTTGAAGAGATTAGGGTTGTATGCGTTTGGAAACACAGACGCAGGTAGTGAGTTCCACTCTTTAGCAGTGCGCATTATAAATGATGACTGGAAGCGCTTAGTCCGAATTGGTGGAATGGCTACCAGGTATGTTCGGTATTTTTTTTAATCCTATTATTTCTTTGTCATATTTATATTTTTGCACACTACTATTTTATTTATTTTATCGCATAAAATGATTTTTGGAATATTGTTTTGATGACAAAAAATTTAAATACATATTACAGCCGATGCTCAAAAATAAAAAATAGGTCTGTTAGGCTGTTATGTTGTTGTGTATTTTTTTTTATAAAATAAGCCCGCATTTGTCAGCTATCTCACCTGATGGTAAGTGACGATGCAGACGATGATGGTACATTCTTGCCTAGATAATGCTCTCAATTCGGGATACAAATTCTCCTTACTTGCCTTAAATTAGTGCTGTCACTTTCCATCAAATAGGTTTAGAAAAGGATAAGAGATATCTAAGTCCTGTCATTTTTAAAAACGTCAATGATTTTTTCGCCTTTTCTAATCAATTTAGTCGCTATTGTTTTGTTCGTCGCCTTATTTTGACATATAACACGTATTTGGCATGAAATTATAAGACATGACACGACAAACATATCTCCTATCCTTTTCTAAACCTATATGACGGAAAGTGACAGCACTAATTTAAGGCAAGTAAGGAGAATTTACATCTCGAATTGAGGGCAATGCCAGTTCACTCTTGCCTTGCCTTAACCAAAATACATACCATGGTCTCCTTCTTAGTATACGTCCTATTGCATATGGTGCATGAGTAGGGTCTGGGGCCGGTGTGCGTCGCTTCGTGACTCCTAAGCGCCTCCTCGTCAGCCATTTCTTCCAGACAGAAGTTGCATTTAAGCACCACCACTTGTCCTGTGGAAAATATAACTGTTTTAGGCAAAATACCATCCCTTCTACCATCGGACATCCAGACGCACCGCCGGATACCATCCGTACCTGGTAGCCATTCCACCAATTCGGACTAAGCGCTTCCAGTCATCATTTATAATGCGCACTGCTAAAGAGTGGAACTCACTACCTGCGTCTGTGTTTCCAAAAGCATACAACCCTAATCTCTTCAAAGTAAGAGTGAACAGGCTTCTTCTGGGTGAGCTCGCTCCATCTTAGACTCTGTCTCTGTCCTATGACCTAGACTAGAGTCAAGAGCAAACCCATCATTAATAAAAAAATATAAAAAAACCGTAAAGCTGAGAGCATTACACCAAAATTTTAATTTTGTATTTGAACCAGCGAGTTTCGTAATAATTTCGTATTCATGTAAAGTAATCAGGTACAATGGTAAGCAGATACATTCGCTAAGAAATACATACATACATACACTCCTATAATCCCTTGTGGGGTAGGCAGAGCATAAACGGCCGCATAAAACGGACATTTACGCCACGTCTGACACATACTTGAGGGTCATTCGGAAAACTGTGTATCGCCATGTGACAGGTTGTCAGCCCATCGCCTAAAATGACTTTGACTTTTCATTATATGTCGTGTGATACCGGCTTAGAATAGCATCACCCCATTTCCTTCCCTAGGGAGTCGTAAGAGGCAACTAAGTGACTCGAGGGTATGTATTGCAATTTAAGGCGATGGACTGACAACCTGTTACTATGGCGATACACAATTTTCCGAATGACGCTCAGATATTATGGCATAAATGTCCGTTTTTTTCAGCCGTATGGGCTTTGCCTGTCCCTGATTATAGGCGTGATATGTGCATGTATATTTTGTGACCCGCCTCCAACCACCCGGCATGTAACACGGCTGCTCACCTTCGTGTGTCTTCTTGTGCACATCCAACGTGTCGAGGTGTAGGAACCGCTTGTTGCAGTAGGGGCACGCGTGCGGCCGCTTGCGGTACTTCTTGTAGCCCTTCGTCTTGTCGTAGTCCAGTGGTGATTTGACGGCTGCTGTTTTACCTTTCTTCCTGAATAAAAAAATAAGATTAAAATAAATACAGGGTTATTTTTTATTCACCCTGGAAATACAGGACGATTCCACTCATGATTCTGAACAACTTTTATTATGGTGGCAGTGCCTTATTTTTATTTTTTTATCCCGCCCGAGCCGGTTTTCTATTAGGACATTACAAAATTGTTATAAAAAAAGAAAATTGTGTGATAAAAATTTCTTTTTTTTTTCAATGACGGTGTATGACGTCAATAAGTGATACATTGAATAAAGAATTCCAATTTCAATTTCACCTGTGAAATCACGAAATTAAATACAGCTGTTCCATACATTTTGTTCGAGTAGATATGATTTTTTCTATGGAGCAGCTGTTTTTTTTGGCGATTTCGCAGGTGACCCTATAATAAAAATTGTTCAGAATCATGAGTAGAATCACCTTGTTAAATTTCCGGGGTGAATAAAAAATAACCCTGTATAATAAAACAAGCTTTTATATCTGTCATGTATTTGAAAAGTGATTGGCAAGACGATTCCAACGAGCCCAAACTCGATAGGGGTACGTAGTTTCATCTCTGAGATGCTATGACCACCTTCCGGCTCCATCATCATCATATCAGCTTTTTGACATCATAATATTGCATTGTTACCCAATTTACATGTCTATGCAAAATTTTAGATCAATCGGAAGTCGTTAAGTGGCGCAAATTTTGCTTCCAAGATTTAACCCGTACAAACTAACGAACACGCAAGTCAAATAAAAGCTTGTAATAAATTGTGCCGTGTGATGCCGGCTTAGAATAACATCACCCCATTTCTTTCCCGTGGGAGTCGTAAGAGGCTACTAAATTACTCGAAGGTTTGCATTGCAATTTTAGGCGATTGGCTGACAATTCGTCACCATGGCGATACACGATTTTAAAAATGACTTTTAAATATTTGTCAGAAGTGGCGTGAATGTACGTTTTTGCGGCTGTTTACACTCTGCCTACCCTGCAAGGGATTACAGGCGTGGTATGTGTATGTGTAAATAAATAACCTACTCATCAAAAACATGAGTTTTCATTGCTCCTAAACATTCAAAGCTCTTACATTTGTCAGAATAGCATCAACCTAATTCTTTCCAGCGGTTTTCATATGAGGCGATAAAAAGGATTCTAGGATTTCACGTGTATTACAATTTTAGGCGACTTATGACAATATGTCACTATAGTGATACACGATTCTTCTGAAACGGCCCTCAAATATTTGTCAGACGTGGTAATAGCGGCTATATTTTCACGGCCGTTGACGCTCTGCCTTCCCAGCAAGGGATAAAGGCGAGATAAAAAGAACTTTATAGTAATAATAATAATAAAAAAAAGCTTTTTCGACCAACAGCAATGTTTAAGGAATTACATTATAATTTAAATTAAATATTTTTTAATATTCTAATCTGAACACAAAGTATTTAGTGAGGCCATTTTTATATTATTACTAGCAGCCCGCCCAGCGGTTTCACCCGCTGCTAACAATTTTCCCCGGGAATAAGACAGTTTAATATAGCCTATGTTCATCAGGGATAATGTAGGATTCTAAAAGTCTTGACTTCAATTTGAAACAAATATCGTTTTCAGATGGTGGTGGCGTAAAGTTACATGCCGTGTGATTAACCTGGCCAGCCCCAAGGCAGTGCCTTTATTTTTATTTTTTTCATCCCGCCCGAGCCGGTTTTCTATTAGGTCATAACAAAATTGTAATAAAAAAAAAATGTTTGATACAAATTTCTTTTTTTAGAATGACGGTTCATGACGTCAATAAGTGATAATACTATCCTACATTGAAGAAAGAATTTCAATTTCAATTAACGGTTAAATATTTTTTTAAATCGGTCCAGTAGTTTCGGAGCCTATTCAATTCAAACAAACAATAAATAAAATCCTGTTTCTAATATTAGTGTAGATTATATAAGTATTATTTTAGTGTGATACCGGCTTAGAATAGCATCACCCGGTTTCTTTCCCGTGGGAGTCGTAGGAGGCGACTAAGGGACTTGAGGGTGTGTATTGCACTTTTAGGCGATGGGCTGACAACCTGTCACTATGGCGATACACAATTTTCCGAATGACCCTCAAACATATGTCAGACGTGGCGTAAATGTTCGTTTTTGCGGCCGTTTACGCTCTGCCTACCCCGCAAGGGATAATAGGCGTGTTATGTGTATGTATGTATTATTTTAGTGTAGATTTTTTAAAATGCATTATTTAATGTTTTTTGTCGTCTTTTTATACCGAGTAAGGGATACTGATAGGTTGCATGAAACATAAAACTGGACAACTTTCTCCTAGAAACATATGTCAGGAAACGCCATAAAAATGACCTTCCATACAAAATCACAATCAGCTGACTGCATTCACTATGGAAAGTCAGTTTTTTTACGTTTCCTGAAATATGTTCCTAGGGGATAGTTGTTCAGTTTCATGGTCTGCATGTACCCTATCAGTATTCTGAGGGCTATCCCTGACACCCTTTAATACAGTGATGATTAAATGTAATCATTACACTGGTACGAATAATGTGGCGTAGTTTGTACATTTTTAAATGAAAAAGTAGTTATTGTGGCATAACTGTAATAGTTAGACATATGGTATCGCGGACATTATTATAGATATTGATGTCCTCTATAAAACTGTAGTACATCACTTTGCTCTACTGTCAATAATTTCCACAGCGTACGCGATATAAGATATTTTTTTGGTACATTTTTCACACGTTGGGTTACATTATCGAAATTTTCACGCGGATCCCTATATTTTTCTCGTATAAAATATAGCCTATGTTCATCAGGAATAATGTAGGATTCTAATGGTGAAAGAATTTTTCAAATCGGGCCAGTAGTTTCGGAGCCTATTCGATGCAAACAAACAAACAAACAAACAAACAAACAAACAAACAATCAAATCTTTCCTCTTTATAATATTAGTGTAGATTATTTAATTTCGTATTTAAGTCAGTGTATTTTTTTAAATTGTTATAATTTATTCTTATCTTATCTAGCCGTCAGGATCCCAGTGCTGGGCAATTATTTATTAATTTAATTTAATATTTATTAAATTTATTGAATTTATTATGTATCTATCTATGCCATGTGATGCCGGCTTAGAATAGCATTACCCCATTTCTTACCCATGGGTATCGTAAGACCCGACTAAGGGACTCGAGGGATGTGTATTGCAATTTTAGGCGATGGGCTGACAATTTGTCACTATAGTGATACACAGTTATCTGATTGACCCTCAAGCTTTTGTCAGACGTGGTGTTAATATTATGCATTTGATTATGCAATAAAAACTTGAAACTTGAAACTTAATATCCGTTTTACGGCCGTTAACGCTCTGCCTACCCCGTAAGGGATATAGGCGTGATTTATGTATGTATATCTATTCTATGTATCTGTTAGAACCCCTCTACAGGTAAAGGCCTCCTCCAAAGATGACCAGACCTACAAAGGCCTGATATGTGTATGTACTCACGTTTTTCTCTTCTTTTTATTTTTCCCGTCCTCGCCATCTTCTTGTTTGACTTCTTCTTTCAATTCTTCATTATCTCCAACTTCCGCTTTCACTGTCTCTTCGCCAATATCTGCTTTCGCCTCCGCCTCTCCTTAAGGGTCAATAAATTTAAAATATTAAAATTTATCAATTAATTATTTAACATTTATTAGCAATTAATTTGATAGCGTAGAGACATTTGTAATACATTAATTTTTTTGTGATTTACTGTATAATTTTTGTATATCATTGTTATTTTAGGATAATAACTGTAGATAATGTTTTGTACTTAAAGGCGCGCCCTTGAACCCTGGTGTCAGAGTTTTTCAACCACCCACTACCACTAGCAGGCCTCTGACATGGTTGTGTTACGACCGCCGTCTAAGTAATCATAGACAATAACCGGGACCGACGGCTTAACGTGCCCTCCGAAGCACGGAACCATTTCTTTTCGGACAATCAGTTGGTTCACCCTGCAATGTCCTAATCAGACCGGGAATAAATTTACAAAGTGATAAATATCAACTTTGTGAGTGTGTCCCACCGAGAATCGTCGCAGGCAGTCGCACTACCACTGCGCCACATCAGCCGTCAAAACGAAGGGACACAGGTAAATTACTAATATTTACCTAAATACTATCGCGATAGACCCCGGTCTAATACTTAAAATGAGTGAATAATAATTACCGTCTCGGTATTCCGGATGCGTGAGTACGTGTCGATGCATCTTACTCGACGTGATGAACCCCCTCCCGCAGATGTAGCACTTGAACGGGCGTTCCCCGCTGTGCGTGCGCAAGTGGATCTGTACAACACATTGACAAATATGGATCTGTACAACACATTGACAAATATCGATCTGTACAACACATTGACAAATATGGATCTGTACAACACATTGACAAATATGGATCTGTACAACACATTGACAAATATTGATCTGTACAACACATTGACAAATATGGATCTGTACAACACATTGACAAATATTGATCTGTACAAACACACACATTGACAAATTTGGATCTGTACAAACAAACACATTGACAAAATTTATTTATTATTAAATTTACATATATCACGCCTATAATCCCTTGCGAGGTAGGCAGAGCGTAAACAGCCGCGAAAAACGGACATTTATTTATGTACGCCACGTCTGACAAATATTTGAGGGTCATTTGGAATATTGTGTAACACCAAAGTGACAGTTTGTCAGCCCATCGCCTTAATTTGCAATACACACCCTCGAGTTCCTTAGTCGCTTCTTACGACTCCCACGGGAAAGAAATGGGGTGATGTTATTCTAAGCCGGCATATTTATTATTAAGTCAATATATTTATTTTATTATTTAATTGTGTATTGTCATATTTAATTCATTAATTACACTAATTGCGTTTGGTTGTAACTGTTAGCAATTAAGTTGACTCAATAAATGAATTGAATTGAATCACACGGATTAATAAATATATATAAGTTAAATACATATTACATTATAAATAATATACTAAATAAACATATACTTCATGCATAATGTGCCGAACCGGTTTTCTATTACGACATAACAAAATTGTTATAAAAAAATTGTGTTATACAAATTTCTTTATTTTAAAACGACGGTTCATGACGTCAATACGTGATAATACTATCCTGCATAGAATAAAGAATTTAAATTTCATAGACATTGAAAATTGAAAAAATTCAAAAATCTTTATTAGGCAAGCATACATGACAAAAATACATGGAGCCTGAGTCCAAACCACCCGTCACAAGACACCTGTGACGGGTGAACCCGCTCTTATTATACATTGATAACATTAAAAGTAAGTATGACAACGTAAAACATTAAATGTTAAAAATATAGAATAAATAAAAAAGTTAAAAGCAGAAAAAATGTGTGTATGTGTGTGTGTGTGTGTCTTTGCGTGTGTATGTGTGTGTCTGAGCGATGAATCTATTAACTCATGTAACTCAACAATGCCTCTGTTTCGTTATAATTTAATGTTTTCAACCAGGTTATAATCTTTTTCTTAGTCTCATGATAGTGCAGTGGGTAGATATCTAGTAGTTTAGTTTAGTAGACGGTAGATATCTAGTTGTTTAGTTTAGTAGACGGTAGATATCTAGTAGTTTAGTTTAGTAGACGGTAGATATCTAGTTGTTTAGTTTAGTAGACGGTAGATATCTAGTTGTTTAGTTTAGTAGACGGTAGATATCTAGTTGTTTAGTTTAGTAGACGGTAGATATCTAGTTGTTTAGTTTAGTAGACGGTAGATATCTAGTTGTTTAGTTTAGTAGACGGTAGATATCTAGTTGTTTAGTTTAGTAGACGGTAGATATCTAGTTGTTTAGTTTAGTAGACGGTAAATATCTAGTTGTTTAGTTTAGTAGACGGTAGATATCAAGTAGTTTAGTTTAGTAGACGGTAGATATCTAGTTGTTTAGTTTAGTAGACGGTAGATATCTAGTAGTTTAGTTTAGTAGACGGTAGATATCTAGTTGTTTAGTTTAGTAGACGGTAGATATCTAGTTGTTTAGATTAGTAGACGGTAGATATCAAGTAGTTTAGTTTAGTAGACGGTAGATATCTAGTTGTTTAGTTTAGTAGACGGTAGATATCTAGTAGTTTAGTTTAGTAGACGGTAGATATCTAGTTGTTTAGTTTAGTAGACGGTAGATATCTAGTTGTTTAGATTAGTAGACGGTAGATATCAAGTAGTTTAGTTTAGTAGACGGTAGATATCTAGTTGTTTAGTTTAGTAGACGGTAGATATCTAGTAGTTTAGTTTAGTAGACGGTAAATATCTAGTTGTTTAGTTTAGTAGACGGTAGATATCAAGAAGTTTAGTTTAGTAGACGGTAGATATCTAGTTGTTTAGTTTAGTAGACGGTAGATATCTAGTAGTTTAGTTTATTAGACAGTAGATATCTAGTTGTTTAGTTTAGTAGACGGTAGATATCTAGTTGTTTAGTTAAGTAGACGGTAAATATCTAGTAGGTTAGTTTAGTAGACGGTAGATATCTAGTTGTTTAGTTTAGTTTAGTAGACATACCTTATAATAACTGGGCGTATTGATAACTTTCTCACAAAACTGACACTGCATTGGGAATTTCTCCTTCTCCCCTTTCCCTTTGGAGCCCCGGCCGCGCTTCGGGCGCTCTGGGGGCTCCGGTGGGGTGTACGGCAGGGGCTCCGCAATGGGCGTGGAGGCCCACGTGTTGGACGGGAAGTAGTCGTCGTCCGAACAACTGCGGGAAAACAAAAAAGTTATGTTACATGCCGTGAGGTTGACCTGTTTGGGCTTGAGGTAATGAATTTAAAGTAAATAAAACACTTTATATTAAACTGTTTTAAACTTTTGCGGTCACACATAGTAACTCAAGATACTGAAACGGGGTTGTTACCGCGATACTTATTTTTGTTGAATTGTCCGATATTTCGACCCAGTTGTATGGGCCATGGTCATAGAACAACTGATGTTGTATACCAAATTTTAAAACACTTCCCGTGTTAGGTATACAATTTTTGAAAACTTGCAAAATTTTCAAGCGCGGGCAGGATTTGAACCTGCGACTTTCGCATTACTAGTGGCGACGCCTCTTCCATCTGGGCTACCGCAGCTCATTCCTTGCCCGCCAATTTTGCAAGTGTATTTTAATGCCAGTAACGCGTGGCAAGGCTCCATCTACCGGGTTAGTTCTTGCAACTAATACCGGCGACTAATTCTATCTTTACAGATTGAATGTAGTCTAAGCGATGAAAACCGCGATAAATTGAATACCAAATTTTAAAACACTTCCCGTGTTGGGTATACAATTCTTGAAAAATTGCAAAATTTTGATGTTGTTTGACAATTTAATAAAAATATGTACACTTTATATTAACTACACCTACATAAAAATCCCTATAATTTTGTCAACCAAAGAAAGAAACTTGAGTCATTGTTCACGTTTCAAATTTTCTTCCCTAAAAGATGTAATTGACAAAAAATCGTTAAACGGAACTTGTGTCTAATAGTTAATTCGACCTACAACGACCTCGACAGTGGCGCCACTTCACAAAAAAAGGGTTTCTCTTTATACAAACAATCTATCAGAATATTCGTTGCCGAAGTTTTTAGTATTATCCTTAAGTAAAATTAGAACCTACAAACTCAATGAAATATTCGCTGCAATTAAAGTTATGGCAATAAAATTGAGTCAATGGTAAAAAGTGCCTAAAAACGGCCACTTTTGGTATTAAATGCCATAACTTTAATTACAGACAATACTTCATTGAGTTGCAGGTTCTAATTTTACTTAAGGATATTACTAAAAACTTGGGCAACGGATATTCTGATATGATTTTGTTTGTATAAAGAGAAACCTTTTTTTTTTAATTAACAATGGATAATTTTATGGCAGGTGACAGGAGTGATGCCAATAGGCAGAATGGAGGGTTCCAAGTGGTGTCGGGAAAAGTGTAGCTACCCGCCTGGCCGGGTGTTGTGTGCAGGGGACCGACTGCTCCACCTGGATAGATTTGGAAGTTGTATATATGCGTTGCGCGGTGAAACACTTCGATACCGCGTTTCAGGCTCTTTTTTCTGTCACGTGGCGCCATCTTGCGGATATGTTGGAACTTCTGTTGCGTCTTGCTTGCTCGTGAACCACTTTGAGTGAGCTTCTTGTCGTAGCTCCCGGAGGTCGCTACAATTTCTTTGTTCATTTTTGTGAATACAATATTTTGAAGAAAAAAAAACAGGCTTACGTGTCCGGTCTAAAGTCTTCATCGCGATGATCATCTCCATCGTCATCGTCATGCAACGGTTCCACTTTCACATCTTCCACAAGCATATTGTACTCGTGTTTGTCTTCTTTTATGACTGCATCTGTAATAAAAATAGCAGTAGTTAATACTTGCGATTGTTGGCGCATGGTGAAACTCCATGTTTAATTAATTTTGTCAAAAATACACTTGTACTCGTTTCACAGTTTTATTGCGGGGTAACCCGACCGGTTTCGCTCAATCATTCAAATTCACAGGAAAATTCACGGTTAGAAAAAAGTAGTTTTATGATTGCGCAAGAGAAAAGGGCCATTACGACTGGGATTTCAATTACGAATACTTGGAAAATCGAGCTCCTGAAGTAATGTATTTAAAGCGAGGGTGCTTTTTGAGTGGAGTAAAAACACGAGCGAAGCGAGGGATTTTTGAGTAAAATCCTGAGAGAAACGAAACATTCAATGTAGGTTGCCTGAGAATAAATATCTTCAAGTCCGAGTGATATATATTACTTTTAATCCCCCTCTATGAGAAAAAAAAATACTATACCTAGAAAAACGCATGTACGTTAGGTTGAACGATTTTCTGACGGAAACACGAAATCTTAAATGAACAACAGTTTGGTTTCAGAAAGGGCCGATTAACTACCCTTGCTTGCTTTAATTTAATTAAAATAGTAAGTGTATTTATAAATAACAAGACACCAATATAATCTCTGTTCCTGGACCTTAGCAAGGCCTTCGATTTCGTCGTCCACTCTCAGCTGTTACGCAAACTGGAACCTTATGGCAAGAGAGGGAAAGCCCTTGACTAAATAAAATCCTTTCTCGTTAATAGACGACAACGTACAGAGGTGTCTGTTGTAAAAAATGGCAAAGTCTTTATCGAACAGAATTATAACTCAGAGTTTAGAGTTAATTCCACCGGAGTGCCTCAGGGGAGTGTGCTAGGCCCCTTATTATTTTTGATCTATATCAATGTTCTCCCAGATGTAATACCCAATAAAAGCTTTCTTTTTTCTGACGACACAACGATACTAATAAAATGTGATAGTAAATCGAAGCGGGAGTCAACAGTTAATAATGTATTGATATATATATACAGGGTGTAACGGAAGGGGTATAACAAGCGAGAAATGTGGGCTTTGGACGTCCATTTTAAATGCATTAGCGTGGTTTGTAATAGTTAATTCACTCATCTAAAAAAGTAACATTATCAAAAAAAAGGTTACCAGTCCCCCAAACAAATATTTTCCCATCACTAAAGTAGCTCCTCACAACCCTCACCTGCAAAGAGTGAAATAAGTCATGCCACCTCCTATTAAATATGCTTCCTCGCAGATCTTATACATTGGAGTTTCTCAAAAGGATTTGCAACAAACACAACACTAAAAAGCAGCAATGAACATAGTCTTCTCAGTATGTTTATGTTTCCCTGGTATTACCCATGAAATGGCAATGTCAACAATTGTATTTTTAGGGTTCCGTACCCAAAGGGTAATAACGAAAACCCTATTACTGAGGCTTGGCTGTCCGTCTGTCTGTCCGTCTGTCCGTCCTACAGTTACGAGGCTGTATCTCTGGAACCGTTATACCTAGACAGTTGAAATTATCACAGATGATGTATTTCTATTGCCGCTATAACAACAAATACTAAAAATTTGAATAAAGTAAATATTTAAGGGGGCTCCTATACTAAAAAACTTGTATGGAGGCTGTATCTCATAAACCGCGAAAGTTAGACGGTTGACATTTTTACAGATGTTGTATTTCTGTTGCTGCTATAACAACAAATACCAATTTTTTTTATAAAATAAATATTTATGGGGGCTGCCATACAAAACACGTGTTTTTTTTGCAAGTAAATAATGGTACGGTACCCTTCGTGCGCGAGTCCGACTCGCACTTGCTATGGCACAATTCACTTTCAAAACTTAAAGTCGTTTATGTTTTCCTGGTATTAAAACAATATTTTTTTGTCAAAATTCACTTTCCAAAATGGGTTCAAAACTTAAATACTCTTAATCGCCATGTATTCTTGGTAAATAACACGTGTTTTCAATGGTTTTTATTTTCAACAATAGTCTTCACGTGACACATGACATGACGAACCAGCTGACAAACAGTCAAAATTTTCGTGGTCAAAATCATAAAGATTCTAAGCAACTAAGTTTATGGTAGTAGGTAAGTCAGAGACTACTAAGGAGACTACGTAGGTAGTAGGTTGGTTATGGTTTGTAGGCAAAGAAACTTAAAAAATATTGAAGATGCCTTGCCATTTGCTTTCCTAATATTCAGGATGAACGATATGAAGGTATGTTCGCACTAGTCGCACTAGGTGGAACCATAGTGGTTCCGCGCGAGAATGAAGCGACAAGCGGACGTGACGACAAGCGACACGCGTAGCCACCTCACATAGTGCTGTGATGATGATGACGGATGGCGACAGGTTCATGGGTCTGATTTGATCAGAATTTTTCAATTTAACAACGGCATGCGGAATGGCGAACGCAGTTTAGGGAACGCAGCTGCCCATTCCCTGGATGAATCCAATACCTTAGTAGCCTTAGAAATGGGGTGATTCAAAACTAAGCCAGCACCACACGGCATAAACGTCAAACGGAAGCAATTTTGATTGCCGTGATGTGATAAGCGAGCGGCGCTTACGTTCTGCTTCCGAGGCAGGTTTGGCGTCGCTGCTGGAGGTCACGTGCAAGCTACGCCACCCGGCCGTGCTGCACAGTCGCGCTCATCAGTAAGCGTCCCATACAAATCTTTACAGAGCAGGGTCCCGACTGCCCAAATTGGAATACTACCATTAGGTAGATTTTGAATGACGAAAGTGGTGACGGAACGGGGCTAAGATTTTTTAAAGAATAATGTAGCTTTGTGACGAATCAGGTGTCGTTTTTATGTGTGACGAACCAGTAATGCGGCAAACCGGGTTCTGTTAGACGTTTCGATCCGGAAGTTGTTGATTTAAGTATTCCTGGATTAGATATTTTGTACCAAAAGAATACCAAAAAACACGTGTGCTGCATGCGGCTGCATGGCGCGTCTAACGAGAACTGCGCATAGTGTACGGTACAAAAATGTATGGCCAACACGCCTTCTGATTAGCTTTGTGAAACGGGCCCCTGACGTACGCTCAGGGCGAAGTCACTCATCATCATCATCTCAGCTAAACGCTGGCTGCGCGAGTAAGTACAAAGTCTACCCGCGAAGCTTGAATTACCAAGAGCGCAGAAAATCAAGTGAACACAAGTTTGAGCCAAGCGAGTCAAGAAAACCAGCAGGCAGTGAAAATGTACTAGGATTTCATATTCTTAGAAAGATCAACAAAATAACTTTTCAGCAAAAAGTATGGCTCCTGCATCCCATAGATAAAAAGCAATGTGATAAAAATACATATTGATACCTGTCACTTTTGACTTTTTTGTGAAGCTTTGGTGGAAAATAATAAAAACGCAATAAAATCAAGAAATTGTAAATAGCAAATTTATTTAGTAGAACATATAGCTTTTTCAAAAATACACAAATAAAATCTAGCGACGATCTGTGTTGGTGAAAGTGACGGCAACATGTTTGTTTGGTGACCAAATTTTACAAGGACAATAAACAACAGACCAGTTGTAGCAGACTTGAGTATCAAAACAAATTGAGCTGCTTTGTCCTGCGTGGCCTTCTAAACCGTGGTTTGTTCCAGACGCAAGAAGTAAAAGGAGAAGAATACATAAATAAGCAAGCACGCAAGACGAAATATCAGAAAGCTGTTCTGACTGTGTTTTTCTTGAAAATTTGCGGACAGTGTAGGATACTTCTACGCTTTATACTTCAATTTTTATTAAAAGATAAGTTTCAAAGCTTGTTTTATTTACTTTAATGTTGTAGAAAACCCCAAACTTTCTCGTTTGGTTGAAGGTGCAAGTTCGTTCATTACGGCTGACGACATGCGATTAACGCGGATATTGTTGCATTGGTGAAGCGACAATAGTTGCATCGGCTGCGCACGTTAGTCGCATGTGGTCGGCCGCGATGTACGGTCGGATTCATAAGTGGAGTCATAGTAAGACCACAAGACAGATAGCAATACGGGTTATTATCCTCTGAACTTACTTTACTAACTTACGCACACACGTAAGATTATAGACTGTAAGTAGAAAAGTCCACCTTAAGGCGTAGCATTAAAACTTAACAGATAACCTAACCTGTAAGCGACATCTATGTAACCTTTGAAATAATTACTCGGTGATAGCCTATTCGCCACCACACTACCACAAAGTAAACATTACCAAACATTACACTGGTTTGTCTAAAACATATATTCTAGTTATCCTTATTCGTTCACTTGTAGTAAAGCAATAGATTACATATCTTTATTTCGGCTATTTGATCACAAGTGACCGTAGCTTAGCGGTAATAGTTCTTACCTTATAATCAGAACAGAACTGGGTTCCCATCCCGTCTCTGAATAGGAATAATGTTTTTTTAATATTTTTACCGTATTTTCTCCAGTAATAATTATTTTTAAATAATGTTTTTCTATATATTCATCTATGTCTATGTTTTATATCTATAAATGTTTATTGTAAATTATGTATCAAAACATTATATCTAAAACATAAACCTATAATATTGTAATGAAACAAACAGTAAGGTAAGAAATTATTTTTATTGGTAGGTATTACTTTATATTTAAATAACATAATGACATGAATGAGAACTTTTGGTACCCATAAGATAAGTAAAACTATATAAAATTATTGCTGTCGTAATACGTAGTTATTAGTTTTGTTTGAATGGTAAAACACAATATTATGTGAAATGAAATAAGTCTTCATTAGCTGAAACATCGATAATTATTTATAAGATCATAGGAATGATCCAAATCTTGGATTGAATCTTTCAATAAAGTTATTTAAGTAATAACTTCGTTAGTAATTATTTTATTGTTCTATGTTTAACGATGCTGCATTTTCCTCGAAAGTAATTGTAATTGTAATAAGAATAAATCAGTTATTTGCCTACATCTCAAGGTTTAAGCTTAAGTATTCGTTTTCGTAATGAAAAGATATTGAAGCTAGGCCTTAAGATAACTGACTAATAATGATCAATCTTATATAAATATATATCGATGTTTTAGCATAATTTAATTGCTAATGTAATGCAAATACCTAATGCAATAGTAGGCGGGTGAGCAGGTAAACAGAGGTTGAGTGACTACAGCAACGATTTATCGGGCCCGCTTCGGCATACATTGCTGATTATTTTGTGTATGGTATTGGCTAAACCAATTATTCACCACGGCAGCTCGATGCACTGGACAATTATCCTAGACAAATGCAAAACGAGGAACTTCACTAGCAGGATAAACTGTTCGCACCGTCGCGTCGGTAGCATGCTTTCCTGTAGCATATCAACATAATTAGCGGCAGTTGCACGCCCTGTTTCTTGTGCTACTTATTCGCCTGGACCAGTGGCAGACATCCAGCCCCATAGATTTCTGGCAAACGATAATCGGTTACGTTTATGCTCCGCTGTTAGACCAGGCTTCTTGGCTGGCTTTCTATGGTGTACTCCTGCACCATGCAGGGCTCGACGAACGGTTAGTGCCGATGTTTCAAACATGTTTGCATAATGAGACGTCCGTATGAAACCATTTTCTTGCACAATCATCCTCCGCTGTGAATCATTAATAAGACATGGGTAGCCACTGCGCGATCGAGTTTTTACGCTACCTTCCTCTTCAAAACGTGTAACTCAACGTTCAACAGTCTTCCACTAAAACAAAGTAGCATTATTAATATAAAAAGTTACTAATAATCGGTTTAAAGCTACCAACATACTATGAGTCAAAGTTTTCAATATTTAAAATACAATTGTAATGGAATAAAACTATACTTACGACCAGACCAGTCTGATTAGCAATTTGAGCTAAATTAAATCCAATATCATGCAGCGCAACAATACGCTGCCTATCCTACAAACTGATATTAGTATGCGTTTCGAGAAATAAACACTGAAGTTTAATGAATAAGCTTAGGTTAAAAAAAAACACTTAGCACACGCACTATCTCGCAAACGATCTTGCAACAACTAAAATCAAATTCAAAATTTACTAAATTTGATATTTGAATGATAAAATAAAACTAAAACTTAGATATCGGGGATTCGAACCATTGTTTCCACAATTACGACCAAGTTTTTGCTTGACCGCGCTACCGACCAAGCTACCGAAGCTCATGATTTACGTAGTGAAATAGTCAATACTACTCAGCCTATTATACAATGGTAGTTCGTCAATAATATTATGTTATACGTCATTTGTGTCATTGTGTGCGTGTGACCGCAGGTGCGAGTGACTTGTTTTCTGAGGTTTGCGTTAACTATGACTCCACTTTAGAACGCGACCGTACCTTAAAGGTAGGTACGGTCAATCTCGGGCTAGGTTAGACAGTTTGGACTTTGGACCGTTCTTTATTAATTAAGACTTACATTAGCGGTCAGAGTGTTGGACGTGAGCTTGACTGTGTAAGGTAGTGTGTTTGTTCATCGCGCACACACAGCTCGAACTCGGCGCAATTAACTTCATACTAAGACTTTAGTCGCATCGCTCGACCATGCGAGTTATTCGCATGTTATCGGCCAGGTGCGGCTGCGATAAGACGCAATACACGAACTTGCACCTTAAGTGGTAGAGCGGGGGACGCATGCGCGACTTTGGATGCGCGGAACGGTATTGGCAGTTTGTATTGAGACCTACCAGGCTCTCAGAAAATGTAGAAAGTGAACATTCTGAGGCTTTTGAGGGAATCGTGAGGGCATCAAAATCTTTAGTGATGGGAACGTTCTAATTTGTACTAGCGTAGCATACTAGGTTACAAATGTTATTTCCGGAATTTTAAAATTTAACGTTTTCCGGAGTTGTACTTCACACAAAGGTTCCACATCACCTATACGTTCTGCCACTTTCCGCTTGATATACCTTTTCCGTTACACCCTGTATAGTAGATCGGATGAATAATATTAACCTTAAAGTCAATATAGATAGTACTAAAATAATGCAATTCCGCTCTTACAACGCTATACAAATACCTCTGAATGTTTCTATTGATGATTTCTAGTATAGATTAAGTGAATAAGTTGAAATTTTTGGGTTTCACAATCGATGAACTGGAAAAACCACGTCGATGATGTTTACAGCAGGCTAAATCGATTTGTGTTCGCTCTGAAGAATTTAAGAAATATTGTATCTCAGGAAGCAGCGTTATCCGCATATCACGGTTATGTCTCGTCTGTGCTCCGTTATGTCATAATACTGTGGGGAAATTCTGTAGATAGTGATCGCGAATTCTTAGTCCAGAAGAAGTGTATTCGTGGAATTTATAATGCGTGGTTCAGAGATTCGTGCAAGCCCTCATAAAAAAAAAATTACATTCTTCAGTTTATTGTTATAAAATTATTACACAATACTTTTAAACTTAAATGAGGCAAGTAGCTTCGTTTTAAAGGATAAGTGAGAGAAAATATCTTATTTGTTTTATAATATGTTTTTTACCATGTGATGCCGGCTTAGAATAGCATCACCCCATTTCTTTCCCGGGGGAGTCGTAAGAGGCGACTAAGGGACTCGAGGGTGTGTATTGCAATTTTAGGCGATGGGCTGACAACCTGTCACTATAGCGATACACAATTTTCCGAATGACCCTCAAACATTTGTCAGATGTGGTGTAAATGGCCGTTTTTTGCGGCTGTTTACGCTCTGCCTACCCCGCAAGGGATTATAGGCGTGATATGTGTATGTATGTATGTGTATGTATATGTTTTTGGTTAGTAGTTCAAGTGGGGTATCATATGAAAGGGCTTGATATGTATATTACGGAACCCTCGGTGGGCAAGTTCGACTCGCACTTGCGATTTAAGCCAGGGCATAGAAAAATACTCACCACTCTCCCCAACAGTCACGGAACATATTTCATTCACTATATTGTCCTTCGTATCCACATTGTCAGTATACACGTTCACTTTTGTATCATTCAATTGTTCCATTTCCACATCCACTTTAGATTCTTCATATTTGTCATCGGTTTTGACGTTTTGTGGCTGATCGTCCCAGGAAGTCTCCGTTTTGACGTTGTCAGGTTTGGTTTCCGACTGTTCTTTGAGTTGTTCCTCTAGTTCTTTGAGGTACGGCAAGATGGCGTTGAAGTCTGAAAGAGAAAGTATGATTATTACATACATCCATATTGATTATACAAATAAGTGCGGAAGAAGCTAAATACCTTTCTATCTAATTTAATCAAGATGGACTTCCGCAAAGTAACGCCTGATACAATTACTTACATACATCCATATATCACGCCTATAATCCTTTGCGGGGTAGGCAGAGCGTAAACGGTCGCAAAAAAGGGAAATTTACGCCACGTCTGACAAATATTTGAGGGTCATTCGGAAAATTGTGTATCGCCATAGTGACAGGTTGTCAGGTGTAATTCTTTTTTTACTTCCCATTGTCAATGCAGTCAGCTGGTTGTGATTTTGTTATGAAATCGTTTTTTTTTTTGTTTCCGGACATAATTTTTTAGGGGGATGTTGTTAAGTTTCATGGTACGAATGCACTCTATCAGTATTCGGAGGGCTGTCCCTTACACCCTGTATGTCACTTTGTGAGATTATTCCAGGCTATCTATGATTAATTATACCTCTATAGTTTTTAGTCCGATACGGCATACGGCTGACACTATTTGGGGGCATAACTTTAAAAAAAATTAAGTCCCTATTTTTTGTATGATTGCGTTATGTGTGTCTGTAAAGCACATATTAAATTAGGTGTCATTTTTGTCACTTGCATACATTTTCGATTGAATGTATTGTAGCTCATTTATTAGATTTTTTTTAGGGTCTTTAATTAAATTAATATTATTTCTTTTTTCGTGTGGGACACCGAGTCGTCGATGAACCCTGGTGTCGTTTTTCAACCGCGTACTACTACTAGTAGGCCTCTGACATTGTTGTGATACGACCGCCGTCTAAGTAATCATAGACATCAACCGGGACCGACGGCTTAACGTGCCCTCCGAAGCACGGAACCATTTCTTTTCGGACAATCAGGTGGTTCACCCGGCAATTTCCTAACCAGACCGGGAACAAATTCACAAAGAGATAAATATCAACTTTTTTTGTGAGTGTCCCACCGAGAATCGAACCCGGAACCTTTGCGTCGCAGGCAGTCGCACTACCACTGCGCCACATCGGTCGTCTAACGGAGGTAGTTACATAACTACTTAATTTGTACATACATACATACATACATAAATCACGCCTATATCCCTTACGGGGTAGGCAGAGCGTTAACGGCCGTTCAACGGATATTAACACCACGTCTGACAAAAGTTTGAGGGTCAATCAGATAACTGTGTATCACTATAGTGACAGGTTGTCAGCCCGTCGCCTAAAATTGCAATACACACCCTCGAGTCCCTTAGTCGCCTCTTACGACACCCATGGGTAAGAAATGGTGTGATGCTATTCTAAGCCGGCATCACACGGCAATTACTTAATTTGTATTTATATTTAATATATTATATTATGTACAACACCTGAACAACATCCGAACAACAACTGAACAACATCGGTAAAACTATATCGATAGGCATTTTATTATTTAAGTAGGATTATATGTACATATACTTATTATTCTATAGCAGCTATATAAGTGTCAATTTTCCTTTTTTTTTGCAGTTACCTCGTACCATAGTTTACCTGCGCACACCGTGTCCTCTGGATTTCTCAAAGGTTGACTGGGAGAGATCCCTTAATGGGATAAGTCCGCCTTTGTGCCTTACCTTTTTTGTTATTTGTGTTATTTATTTGGTGCAATAAAGTTATTACATACATACTTAAAATGTTTAGGAAATAGAAGGAAAAAATCTGTGATGCCGGCTTAGAATAGCATCAACCCATTTCATACCCATGGGTGTCGTAAGACCCGACTAAGGGACTCGAGGGATGTGTATTGCAATTGCAATTATTGTATTGTGATTTTAGGCGATGGGCTGACAACCTGTCACTATAGTGATACTCAGTTATCTGATTGACCCTCGAGCTTTTGTCAGACGTGGTGTTAATATCCGTTTTACGGCCGTTAACGCTCTGCCTACCCCGTACGGGATATAGGCGTGATTTATGTATGTTAAAAATATGGACTGGATTCATCGGGTCGTTAGTCGACTAGAGACTAGTATAATACAGTACCGTAAGGTTCTCCCTCGATTTTGTCGGCTGCGTGTTTTTTATCGAAATGTTTTGTGAGAATATCGAACCTGAAAACAAAAAAAATAAATTTTGGTATAAAACTAATAATAGGTACGTACGTACAGTCTCTCTTTTCGTGTGGGACACGTACAGTGATTTAAGGCGAGTGTACCTGTCGAAGACTCCGAAAGAGAAAACATTTTTTTATTAAAATGGCGCACTTTAATAAAAAAATGTTTTCTCTTTCAAACAATCTACCAGAATGTCCGATGCCCAAGTTTTAGTATTAATCATAAGTAAAAAAGTGCCTAGTGCCACTTTTGGTATATAACTTACATGGAAGCGAATATTTAATTGAGTTTGCAGGTTCTAATTTTACTTAAGGATAATACTAAAATCTTGGGCAACGGATATTCTGATAGATTGTTAGTATAAAGTTTTTTTTTTTTGTGAAGTGGCGCCACTGTCGAGGTCGTTCACGGGTACACTCGCTTTAAACAAACTCGTCTAAAACACATCCTGTGTTAGGTATACTATTATATTATATTAATGTAAATAGCTAACACGGGAAGTGTTTTAAAAATTTGGTATTCAATTGATCGCGGGTTTTCATCGCTTAGACTACATTCATTCTGTCAAAGAATGGACTAGTCGCTGTGTATTAGTTGCAAAACTAACCCGGAAGATGTAGCCGTTCTACGTGTTATTGGCATCAAGATACACTTGCAAAATTTGCAGGCAAGGGACTACCCGCGGTAGCCCAGATGGAAGAGGCGTTGCCACTAGTGATGGCGAAAGTGACGGTAGTTTTTTAAATGTTTTCTTTATTCTATATGCTTTATTTGTACAAAACACAACAAATAGAACAGATAAAGTAAAATGGGTAAAATTTAGGCGGCCTTATTGCCGAGGTAGCAATCACTATACACAATCTCTTTAATAAGATAAGAAGCCAATAATTTACTGGAGAAGAACTAGTTCCCATAGTACAAGCTTTGCTTAGTTTGGGGCTAGATGGCGCTGTGTGAATTGTCCAGGATATTTATTATTAAAACTTACCTAGAGAAGAACCTATAGCATATCCTGCACTGGAACCTAATAGCGAAATGTATGCACTTGGTGTGTCTCCCCAGTTTGCTCGAGGTTATAAACATGTGTATAGTAAAGTGGTATAATACTTACCTAGAGAAGAACCTATAGCATATCCTGCACTGGAACCTTATAGCTAGATGAATCCTCTTGGTGTGTCTCTCCAGTTTGCTTGAGGTTATAAACATGTGTCTAGTAAAGTGGTATAATACTTACCTAGAGAAGAACCTATAGCATATCCTGCACTGGAACCTGATAGCTAGATGTATCCTCTTGGTGTGTCTCCCCAGTTTGCTGGCAGTTATAAACATGTGTCTAGTAAAGTGGTATATTACTTACCTTACTGAGCCGCGTGGTGCCGGCAGAGTAGAATAGCACCATCCCATCTCTTCCCGTGGGGGTCGTAAGAAGCGACCGAGGAATAAATCCGACCCAACACAACGGTCCTGGAGAGGCCAACTCCACAATTAAACCCGGAACGGGGTCTCCTGGGGGCGCGTGTGACAGAGATCTACCGCGCGGCAGACTCCTGCAGCCGACCTGGCTCCGCACGTATCGACTAGTCGTTCCTGCGGATCCAGCCAGGAAGGCCGAGAGGGTGGCGCAGGTCCTGGGCAGCCCTGCGTTTTCCATAATTGCGTCCCAGGCAACGCAGTGTCTGTGGAGAGGACACTTCACCCGCGCCACGCGGATACCAACACGGGAAGTGGCAGTGATACAGCCATGAAAAGTCTTGCCTCAGACACTGATTAAATCGTCTGTCACAGACGTGTGAGGCCAATGATGATAAAACTTACCTAGAGAAGAACCTATAGCATATTCTGCACTGGAACCTGATAGCGAGATGGATCCTCTTGGTGTGTCTCCCCAGCTTGCTCGCGGTTATAAACGACTGGCCGCATTCCGGACACGTGTACGGTTTCTCATCTGTAATTGTAAGTAATAACAATAGTTATTTTATTTATTTACCGTTTGTTGTACAATTTTTTCGAATGACCCTCAAATATATGTCAGACGTGGCGTATATGTCCGTTTTTGCGGTCGTTTACGCTCTGCCTACCCCGCAAGGGATAATAGGCGTGATATGTGTGTGTGTTGTTGTACAAAAAACGTTACAAGAGAAACACATAAAAAGAATAACGACACAACAGAACAACTTATTTATACTAAGAAATTTCTTCCAGCTGACCTACGTAACGTGAGACTTTATTAGACAGGCGGATTAAGCGTGAACAATAGAATATAATAAGATAAACCTACACACGAATAGATTAAATATACCTAAATAAACTTACAATCAAAAATGTACCTTCATTGTTTATTTGCCGTGTGACGCCGGCTTAGAATAGCATTACCCCATTTCCTACCTATGGGTGTCGTAAGAGGCGACTAAGGGACTCGAGGGTGTGTATTGCAATTTTAGGCGACGGGCTGACAACCTGTCACTATAGTGATACACAGTTATCTGATTGACCCTCAAACTTTTGTCAGACGTGGTGTTAATATAAGATATAGGCGTGATTTATGTATGTATGTATGCAAATTTTTAAAACACTTCCCGTGTTAGGTATAATTTTTTTGAAAACTTGCTGAATTTTTATTGCGGCACCCTAGATGGAAGAGGCGTCGTCACTAGTAATGACGAAAGTCGCAGGTTCAAATCCTCCCCGTGGTTGAAAATTTTGCAAGTTTTCAAAAATTGGCTTTATTTATTTGCCGTGTGACGTCTGCTTAGGATGCCGTGTGACGCCGGCTTAGAATAGCATCACCCCATATCTTTTCCATGAAAGTCGTAAGAGGCGACTAAGGGACTCGAGGGTGTGTATTGCAATTTTAGGGCGATAGGCTGTCAACCTGTCACTATAGCGTTACAAAATTTTCTAAATGACCCTCAAATATTTGTCAGACGTGGCGTAAATGTCCGTTTTTGCGGTCGTTTACGCTTTGCCTACTCTGCAAGCGATTATACTCATACTCTTTATTTCATAATAAAAATATTACATGTCAAAATATTTGAATTTGAATACATTTCCATTAATTACAATACTATTTAAGAAATTTGTTTACTGTATAACAAGACCTTCAATTAATGATATAGGCGTGATATGTGTATGTGTATATTTTATAATCCGTACTATTATTATAAATCTGAGAGTTTATGTTCGTTACTTCTTCACGCTCAAACGGCTTGACCGATTGGGATGAAATTTGGATCACAGGTGGAGTATAACCCGGAATAACACATAGGCTACTTTTTACCGCGGGAAAACAACTATTACTACGGGAAACAGCGTGTGAAAACGCTGGGCAGAAATCTAGTCATACATACCTGTATGTGACCTGACATGCAACCGCAGATAATAACTTAACGAGAACTGTTTCTGGCACGCGAAACATTTGAACAACTTCAGCAACCGAGGGTCATCGGGCTCGTTCACTTTCAACTTGGCACCTTTGCTAGTGACAACGGACTTGTCTGTATTTGCATCGCTCGTGTTCTCTTTAACCGGTATATCATGTGTAGTGTTGTCTGTGTTTTGAGTATACTCTGTGGCTTTTTCGTTTCCTGTAAAAGGTAGAAAAAAAAATATTATTTAACGAACAAGTATCACTCATGATGTAGGTTTATGCGACTTACTTGTTATTTATTTGATAGAAGGTTAGACCTCTATGTTTTGGCTGCTTAAGACAGCCTTTTTCACCTATGTTGACCTGTTGTGAAGAAGGTTGTCTTTACCAGCAAAAATGTGGAGGGCTAACCACTCTACCATATATAAGTTTAGAGTCACTAGCATTATAAAGCATACCTATATATCCCTCTTCAGGCTTAATTTCAACATCCAAATTGACTTCTTTCTCCTTCTTACTTACACCTTTCTCTTTCTTTAACAATTTGCCTAACTTCTTTATTTTCTTCAATTGTTTAATTTTCTCTTTTCTCTTGATCTTATTCCGCACTCTGATATCGTAACTAGTTATTCTTCCTTCGTGTATGGTTACATGTTCATCCAGCTCTTGTATGGTAGAATAGCTGATGTTACATATCGTACACCCGTAGAATAGGAAGTTTTTGTCTTCAATTTTTTTGTTCCAATAATTGGACGTTTTACCCTTTTTCTTTGGGACACGCTTCCTGTGCTGCGGTAGCAACTTGATATTTTCTTTTGTATCGATTTCCTCGTCAATGTTTTGGTTTTGAGATTTATCAGTTTCGTTTGATTCAAACGGCAGACTGCTTGCTTGTATAGCTTGACTGTCCGTTAAGTTTTTTTCTGGTTCAACAATAGGTTTATCATAGTTTTGATATGGTACAGGATATGTTCCCATGTATTGTGGTGGTAAATTCGGTGTGTTGTTGATGACCGGTTGGTTTTGATTGGCTTGTTCAACTTTAACATTGTATTGGTATCCGTTACTCATCAACTGACTATATTGTTGGAACGTATAACTGTCATAGCTGTTGAGTGGATCCATGTTGTCCATTTTATCTGAAAGAATAAAATAAAATTTGTTTTAAATAAATAAATACAAAGTGAAATGGAAAATGGAAATGATTAATAAGTATTATCCGTACTATAATATTGTTAATCTGAGAGTTCGTGTGTGTGTATGTATGTATGTTTGTTACCTCTTCACACTCAAACGAATAGACCAATTTGGATTAAATTTGGAACACAGGTAGAATATAGTCTGGAATAACACATAGGCCACCTTTTACCGCGGGAAAAAAACTATTACCACGGGAAAATCACTAGGCGGAAATCTAGTACTGTTATAAAATGAAATGTAATTAATAGATTGTTAATATATTTAATGTAATTAGGTCTGAATAATGGGCTAACAATAAATAAAAATAAATATAGGAAGCTGTTTAAGCAGTGATTGCTAACAAAAACTAAGGTCAGGCTGGTGAAAAGAAACAACTTTTCACAAGGTACTTGTTGAAAAATAAAAAAAATTAGGACCTGCCATACAAATTGATTAGGCTGGCTGTTACACTTTGTATGAAAGGTAATTTTTTTTTAATTCTACCATCTTGTTTCTTGGGGAAAATTGTTCCTTATCACCAGCCCATCTTGTTTTTGCAATCAGTCACTAGTAAAATTTCACCGTCTACACATATAATAAAGAGATGTTAAAATGAAGCTGAAAGTATTTCCAAAATTGAACCATCTCAGGAAGAAAAACAACTTTCCCAAAGAAAACAGTAGGTTTTGTAGGGAAATATGCTTCTGGTACTAAGATACTTTGTAAAAGAGGCCAAAACTTTGTTTTTCGTAGGAATTTCGGCGTGTTTACTGAGGAAAGTTGTTCAGTTTCATGGGCTGGGGTCACCCCTTGAGTTTAATATTTGCAATTTATTTACATCTGACATTGTTGAAAAAAAATATAAAATAAGCTTACAAACGACACGAAAACATTAATTCACGTAATGAGAGTAACAACGTAGCACAGAAATACAGTAATGGACGTTTTGCACAGAACACGGAACCCTAAGAATTATTTACATATAACACACTTGACCCAACATCAAAACAGGTTTCAAAACTTGTTAAAAGACGAATTTAACCCTTTTCCCGTGGTATAACAGAGGTCAGCTCTCTTTATTACGTTCATACCTGGCTATAGAACGAGTAATCGATACATGGTATACAAAAAATCTCACCTAAAGGACAGAGGAGCACAAAAAAACATTACTTTTTTATCAACTCGAAATATCATAATTAATCACGTTTTTTCCACTAAAACTTTCTGGTAAAGGACACCAAATTGTTCGCCACACTTTACACAACAATAATACTTTAATAACCGATAACAATCAATAGTAAAACAGCCGTAATTAAAGTATAATCAAAATTTGAAATTCACATTTTTTTCCTCGCGTGACAACAGAACGGCCATCATAATTTTTTAACGTCAACAGACATTGCCATTTTGCAACATCAATTTCCCCCAAATAATTTAATTTAGGGTTCCCTTGAATAACAATACTTTTATTTTCTGAAACAAAATTGCTTTTTTTTTTAAATCTCGAATGTATAGACGATAAACAATCTTGACGTACCTCTCATGCAGGTTGTTAGTTTGATAGGTTTACCTACTTGTTGTGGCGTTAATTACCGTAATTTCTTTAAGATGAAGTTGTTGTTGAATATTTATAGATCTAATTCATGACTTAATGTCGTATTTCCTATTATAGTCATTTTCATTTTATCAATGGTAATTTTCTACAGATCATCCTAAATGTCCAGACCAGAATTATGGGTAAAATGAAATTATTGCAACCCTCAATTTTTTTTACTTCTATCCAAGTGCATAACAAATAAATTGCTGATGGGTTCCTTTCCCTTATTAATTTATTGGTACCTTATTTCTTTGTCACGTCACGATTACGACTGAAACTCAACTTTAATAATTTTCTACTTAATATTATGTGTTATCTCTGAATCACGTTACTTCTCGAAAGCGAATTTTTTTTTGAACTTTGATTTTAAACAATCGAACGCCTTTTTTACACGACAGCCCAAAAAAAAATTGAGTTCATGTGTGATTGTATGTATATATGTGCGATTCTTTAAAGTGCTGCAACTCGTGAACCACTCAACTGGACGAATGGGAATTGTATCGGAAGAATCCTTACATTACCCCGAGTGTCATAGGCTAGACTTTATCTAAAAAGCAGTCGTTTTTTATTTTACTAGTCTTGTTTAATACTGGACTGCAATTTTAGCCTCTTGGCTTTAAAATCTACACCTGACTGGTTGGCGAGGAGCGAGGCGAGGGCTCACCCAGAGAAGGCAATCGGACAGTAACTGTGGCCATCTTGACGTCCTTGACATATTTTTTAAAAGGATGAATATTTGATTTGTGTTGGATAATTATCATCATATCATAATCAAGTATATCCCAGTATGTAACGATGTTATTTTTTCCAATTCACGGCATGTTATTAAATTCAAAGCCCAGCGCATGGACAGAAAACCTACCCAGCGACTGTCCAGTTAAAATAACTGGAGTACTGGGCTTAGAATAGCATTTCTTTCACGTGGGTGTCGTAAAAGGTGACGAAGGGACTCGAGGGTATGTATTGCAATTTTAGGCGATGGGCTGACAACCTGTCACTATGGCGATACACAATTTTCCGAATGACCCTCAAATGTTTGACAGACGTGGCATAAATATCCGTTTTTTGCGGCCGTTTACGCTCTGCCTACCCCGCAAGGGATAAAGGCGTGATATATGTATGTATGTATGTAGTACTGGAAATAATTAAAAATTTGGCTAAGCTCGTTCTGATAACCTAGGAGTAGCCACACTTCTCTATAAAATACATTTAAGTGGCTTTTACTGCTCATCATCCATCTTAATCAGACTCAATTATGAATGTAGGGTTTTTTCTTTTTTCTCAATATCTTCCATCGCGTCGCTATCGCTTCAAGTTACGTCGGCGTTGATATTAAATAGGTTCCGCCATCACTTGACATAGTTCGGACGCCATCCATGATGATGTAGTATCGTGTAGTATACTATACTCGCGTTTAGTAGTTTGTCAACGGAACCCTAATCCACCCAACGAGAAAAAAAAGACGAAATTTCTGATGAGAACGTTTCTTTCCACGCTAGAACATGGAAGTTTAATCAACGCATGCATGTCATATACGCAGTCACAAACAGACCAGGCAAAGATAATTTTATCTTTTAATATCTGCGAGATAATGTCAGGGAATATAAAATAATCAGTGAAAACTATGGAGATATTCTGGACCCTAATGACATATGACGACATTATGCGTGAAAACGAACGCGTATGGCATAGCTGGCAACATCGAAAGCGTCTTGTCAAAATTAATGGAGGGTGGCGCTGTACGTAATGGCACGCCATGTTTTATTTCAAAAGCACACA
Source organism: Tuta absoluta (assembly GCA_027580185.1). Lineage (NCBI taxonomy): Eukaryota > Metazoa > Arthropoda > Insecta > Lepidoptera > Gelechiidae > Tuta > Tuta absoluta. The sequence goes on along the minus strand of JAQAHW010000041.1, from coordinate 4,674,729 downwards.
ATTTTCAACCTTATTGTAAGCGGGGTACGGCGTGACAGATTGTAGTTCCACAATTCGCCGCAAACATATTTCGTTGCTGAAGTGCGAAAAAATAATAAATACTTTTAAAATTATTATCAACAAAAATTAATTCAAATACTTAGCTATCGCGATCGGGAGTGATAAGTGGGATCGTTCAGTGTAGCAATGGACAAAAAGAGTAAGAAGAAGACGGTAATAAAGCGAAAAAGTGATGAGCCCCAAGACAGTGAACGAAAGGCTAAAACTATGGTGGTGACACGAAAAGAAGAGGAAAAGGATAAAGCAGAGGTTACACTCGACGTTCCCGTGGAGCAGGGACAGCAAATCGTCCATACAGGACAGTTGGTTGAAGGAAATTTCGAACAACCAGTCTTTGTCAACATGAAAGGTATCGATACTTTATCTAACTATATTTTGTTAGTTTACTCCTAAATTCCATGTTTTAAATCAGAAATTTGTTTTGCGATGCGGGAAGAGGCCAAACGTAGTCGAAATAGCGGCATTTTCGGAAAGAGACAGTGCTCTATAGAGCAACAAAGAAGGCAACAGTAAAATGTATATCTGTCCTTGTCTTTCATATAGCTCTATCCCTCTTCAGTTGGCCAGTATACATACATTCTTTGGCTAGCATTTTGTAAAATTTGTGGTTTTCCCTCTATGAAAATAGTTAGTTTCTTACTATTTAAAAAGAAGTAATAAGTAACTTTTTTAAGTGTGTTTATAAACAATCCATTAAAATGTTTTGAACATGTAGAAATTGATTATTAAGTGGTTGATGCTGTACCTACTCTGATAACCAAAATGTTGCAGTAAGTAGTATTACATCTGCCTGCTGTAGAAAGGTCCTAGCTTCATTAATGAATTTAAATATCTGTAAACATTTCTATGGTATCTCTCTCTCTCTTTTCGTGTGGGACACCAAGTCGTCCAAAGACCCGATGAACCCTGGTGTCAGAGTTTTTCAACCGCTTTCTAACACTAGTAGGCATTAACTATGGAGATGGACTCGGTAATGATTAAAATGTGTGACAGTATTAATGAGTGCTTCGAAAGTTATATTTGTATGGTACATCTGCCGAGCTAGCAGACGGGTGATCAGCTCCGCTAGGTGGGAACTATTTAACCCAATTCCCAGGGCACTATGTTCTCTGGTGCTCCGGCAGCGTCACCTCCTCGAATCTTCCTGTTGCCCGGACATCTTTTACCAATATATTAGCTAAGTCAAGCTTGTTATTACTAGGGACCAGATTATATCCAACATGGAAAGCCTCTTACGCTCTGCCTACCCCTTAAGGCGTCATTTATGTATGTGAAAGCCTGATATAAGCATGCAAATTCAAAATCCAACCATCTAGTGGTAGCCTCACATGTTTTTAATTAGTTTCTTCATTTTTCTTAATCTGAAACAAATATCAACATTTAAAACAGACAAATTCTTTTCTAATACAATAAGTTAATTTAAAAATGAAATTTTGAGTCTTGTGTTTTAAATTTGAATCAATTTAACAGTTCATGGTGGCCACCATTTACTGTTGAAGTGATTTTAATAAATTATTAAATAACACAATTTTCCGAATGATCCTCAAATATTTGTCAGACGTGGCATAAATGTCCACTCTATGCAGCGGCTTACGCTCTGCCTACCCTGCAAGGGGTTATAGTGTGTGTTTGGGTAAAAAAACAGGTGAGGGTGCCAATGGTCGGCACCGCCTTAAAGAGCTAAACCGAAACTAAATGTAACATTTCATCATATTACAGGAGAACCGGTCCAACTAGGACCAAACACAGTCATCCTGTATGAACAGAGCGGCAATCCATCGAACTTTGCGTTCGGAGGGATGTGGACCATGGACCAGTCAGGTAATTAACTAATATAATATAATTTTAGAAAACTTGCAAAATTTTCAAGCGCAGGCAGGATTTGAACCTGCGAGTTTCGCGTCACTATGGGCAAAGTCTCTTCCTTCTGGGCTACAGCAGCTCGTTCCTTGCCCGCCAATTTACAAGTTTTCACAAATTGTATACCTACCCAAACACGGGAAGTGTTTTAAAATTTGGTATTTAATATTGTTCAGTTTTGAAATCTATTTGAATACACTGCCAGTACAGTTTCCAGGCAAAAAACATTTTGTTGAGAAGACAAAATTAGTACTATTAGTAAAAATATTAGATGCATATATTATGCCGTCTGATGCCGGCTTAGAATATCATCTCCCCTTTTCTTTCCCGTGGGAGTTGTATGAGGCAACTAAGGGACTCGAAGGTGTGTATTACAATTTTCGGCGATGGGTTGACAACCTGTCACTATTACGATACACAATTTTCCGTATGACCCTCAAATGTTTGTCAGACGTGGCGTAAGTGTCCGTTTTTTGCCCTACCCCGCAAGGGATTATAGGCGTGATTTGTGTGTGTGTGTGTGTGTATAAACAAATGTTGTTTATTGCAGGACGAATTGTGATGGCGGAAGGCATTTATGACGTGAAAGGGGAACCGGACGAAGAGAGAGGGATAACCTTTCAGAGTTCTACTGAGGTTAATAATGTAAGTATACAGCTGCGTGTGCGTCTATGATACCGGATTAAACTAGCATCACTCTTCGAAATCTTCTGGAAATGTCAAACTGCTGTGACTTGGTGTCCGTCACGCAGAAAAAAAGATGGCAATGTGAAATGTTAAAGTTGATTGTACGCATGTAAACCCTGGGTGAGGGGTTGAATCCGCGGATCGTCAGTTGTTTTTAGGGTTCCGTACCCAAAGGGTAAAAACGGAAACCCTATTACTGAGGCTCGGCTGTCCGTCTGTCTGTCCGTCCGTCCTACAGTTACAAGGCTTAACCGTTATACCTAGACAGTTGAAATTTTCACAGATGCCGCTATAACAACAAATAAAAAAATTAGAATAAAGTAAATATTTAAGGGGGCTCCAGTTTTTGTATGAAGGCTGTATCTCATGAACCGCGAAAGTTAGACAGTTGAAATTTTACAGATGTTGTGTTTCTGTTGCTGCTATAACAACAAATACAAAAAAATAAATATGGGGGCTGCCATACAAAACACGTGTTTTTTTCATGTATGGGAGCCCCCTTAAATATTTACTTTATTAAATTTTTTAGTATTTGTTGTTATAGCGGCAACAGAAATACAACATAATGTCAAAATTTCAACTGTCTAGGTATAACGGTTCAGGAGATACAGCCTCGTAACTGTAGGACGGACGGACGGACAGCCGAGCCTCAGTAATATTTAATAACTTTACAAGTTTACAGGTTACACCCAAAGCACATGTAAGTTTACAATCAATAATATTAATTATCAAGAAATAAATAAATAAGGGTTTCCGTTATTACCCTTTGGGTACAGAACCCTAAAAAGTACCGAACATCTACAGCTATCTTGCTATCTTGGTTGTACGCATGTAATCAAATGCATGAGTTGTATTTTTGTCTCTGTCTGTTGCAGCAACAGGTGCAGGAGGAGCAGGGCACCAGCTACCAGCAGTACGAGCTCACCACCAACACACAGGTAATACTCTCTCTTTTCGTGTGGGACACCGAGTCATCCAACGACCCGATGGACCCTGGTGTCAGAGTTTTTCAACCGCCTACTACCACTAGTAATACTAACAAACTAATACTATCTAATTGTCGTGTGATGCCGGCAGAGAATAGCATCACCCCATTTCTTAGCCATGGGTGTCGTAAGAGGCGAGGGATTTGAGGGTTAGATGTTTATTGCAATTTTAGGCGATGGGCTGACAACCTGTCGCTATAGTGATATACAGTTCAAATTCAAATTCAAATAATCCTTTATTGCGATTAAGTGTATAGTGGTCTTAAATAATAACAATATAGCTCTTAAAAACTTAATCGTCCTTTTCGGACGTATCTGTTATCTGATTGACCCTCAAACTTTTGTCAGGCGTGGTGTTAATATCCATTTTACGGCCGTCAACACTCTGCCTACCCCGTAAGGGATATAAGCATGATATATGTATGTATGTATGGATACTATTTATACGTAAGTGAGACACTCTCCCAGAGACAGTAATCAGTGCACCAAGTGTGAACAGTTTCAAAAATAGACTTGACAATCATTTAAAAACTATACAATCAATAAATTAAGACACAAGTGCAGTGATATACACGCATCAGCTCAATGAGCTGCTAGTGTATTAAAAAATATAATAATAATAACAAAATCATTTAACAACAAAAATAACAGTGACTTCGATCCGTGTTTATTTAAATGATTGAAAAACTAGCTGGTGCCCGCGAACTTTTCGCTGACTGAATGTACCACCACCTGGCTCCAGGTGTTCCTAGTCGGGTACTCCAGACCCTCGATGTCAATGTGCCAGGCAAAGCGGCCTATTATGCTTAACAACTTTTGCTATGCAGACATTTCTGTATCTGTCATACTTTTTTTTATTAAGGATGGGTTTGCTTTTGACTCTAGTCTAGGTCATAGGACAGAGACAGAGTCTAAGATGGAGCGAGCTCACCCAGAAGAAGCCTGTTCACTCTTACTTTGCAGAGATTAGGGTTGTATGCGTTTGGAAACACAGACGCAGGTAGTGAGTTCCACTCTTTAGCAGTGCGCATTATAAATTATGACTGGAAGCGCTTAGTCCGATTATTGAAAAACGCCTAATAACATGTTTTATGCAGAAGTAACTTTGGCCGTGTGATGCCGGCTTAGAACAGCAACACATTTCATTCCCGTTGGTATCGTGAGAGGCGACTAAGGGACTCGAGGGTGTGTATTGTAATTTTAGGAGATGGGCCAACAACCTGTCACTATGGCGATACACTATTTTTCAAATGGCCCTCAAATATTTGTCAGACGTGGCGTTAATGGCCGTCTACGCTCTGCGTACCCCGCAAGGGATAATAGGCGTGATATATATGTATAGTGTGTGTGTGAGTGGTAAGACTGGTAAGTAGAGCGTCAATGGTCATAGAGATGCAAAATTCGCGGGCAGTGGACGAGCCGCGGTAGCCCAGATAAAAGAGGCGTCGCCACAAGTCCCACGGGAGAGAAATGGGGTGATACTATTCTAAGCCGGCATCACACATGCAAACTCTAATTAACCCTCAAGTGACATAGGCGTGATTTTTGATTCGCATCCACAGGTGGAAGGCCAGCAGGAGTACGAAGTTGCCATCATTGAGAATCCGCCCAATAATGACAGGTGAGTCTAAGGCCTTAAGAAGAAAAGATTTAAGGCGAGTGTAGCCGTCAACGACCTCGACAGACAAAACAGTTTTCTCTTCATACAAACAATCTATCAGAATTTACGTTGCCCAAGTTTTTAGTATTATCCTTAAGTTAAGAACCTGCGAACTCAATGAAATATTCGCTGTAATTTTGTGATTAAATGGATTTATTATTGAAAGATATATATTTTTTTATTAATGATGGGTTTGCTCTTGACTGTAGTCTAGGTCATAGGACAGAGACAGAGTCTTAGATGGAGCGAGCTCACCCAGAAGAAGCCTGTTCACTCTTACTTTGAAGAGATTAGGGTTGTATGCGTTTGGAAACACAGACGCAGGTAGTGAGTTCCACTCTTTAGCAGTGCGCATTATAAATGATGACTGGAAGCGCTTAGTCCGAATTGGTGGAATGGCAACCAGGTACGGATGGTATCCGGCGGTGCGTCTGGATGTCCGATGGTATAAGGGAGCTGGTGGAACAAGGTCGTGAAGCTCTTGAGCACACTCTCCGAAGTACAATCTGTAAAAAACCGACAAGCAGGCAACCTTGCGACGATGTTGTTATGTACAACATAGTCAAACACTTAAAAACTTAACTGAACCTAATCAAACAGCCCGCCTCTTATCGATCCGGGTAATTAAAGTTATGCCAACTAATACTAAAAGTGGCCGTTTTTAGGTACTTTTTTCCATAAATTTAATTGCAGCGTAGATTGAGTTTGTAGATAGTACTAAAAATTTGGATAACGGAAAAGATAAAACTTTTCTTGTGAAGTGGCGCCACTGTCGAGGTCGTTGACGGCTACACTCGCCTTAAGAATATTCCCACACAGTCTGTACTGTTTTTTTAATAAAAATTAATTGAATTGAATATGAACGTGACACCGGCTTACAATAACATCACCCCAGTTACTACACCTACGAGTAGAAATGAGGTGATGCTGATCTAAGCCGGCATCACATTAATAACTATATTCTTGTTTAATAATAAAATGCGTATTATTTTCAGCAGATCTGAAGAGACTGCAGTTATAACTACAGAGGAGCAATTGGTGGGAACAGGCGCGGGCGCGGTGCGATGGCTCAACCAGAAATACGACTTCGTAGTCAGGAAACTACAGATGAACTACGGTAAGCACTCTGTTATAAATCTAACGTTCATTTATTTTATTTTTATACTTTATTGCACATGGTACAAAAGGCGGGCCTACTGCCACGCGGCATTCTCTACCGGCCAACCAGAAGGTAAACAGAGAAAAATACACGGGTGCACTCGGGTGTGAAATCATAACAATGGAAAATAACAAATTGAACTATATATATAACTACTATATGAAATAAATATAAATATATAACATACTTAACATTCCTAAAATGTACCTACACAAATACTTAAATAAACTTACTTATATTAATATACATACTCTAATGTAAACCGAAATAAATTAATATTACTTAAATAGAAAATAGAAAACTGCTGGCGCCATCTGGTTTGAATGGTTGTAAAGTTGCATTGTGTAAAAATTACATACCGTTTTATTAATATTGCCGCGTGATGCCGGCTTAGAATAGCATCACCCCATTTCTTTCCCGTGGGAGTCTAGATGACTATGGGACTCGAGGGTGTGTATTGCAATTTTAGACGATGGGCTGACAACCTGTCACTATGGCGATACATGTTTTTCCGAATGACCCTCAAATATTTGTCGCACGTCGCGTAAATGGCCGTTTTTGCGGCCGTTTACACTCTGCCTACCCTGCAAGGGATTATAGGCGTGATATGTGTATGTATGTAAATGTGCAACAATTTCAGGCGATGGGCTGACAACTTGTCACTATAGTGATACACAGTTATCTGATTGACTCTCAAACTTTTGTGGTGGTGTTAATATCCGTTTTACGGCCGTTAACGCTCTGCCTACACCGTGAGGGATATAGGCGTAATTTATGTATGTATGCAAGAAATCGTATGTAATGTCTATCAGTATTCGGAGGGCTGTCCTTTATACCCCGTATACTGTCTTGTCTTGTCTAGCCCACACCATCCCACTGCTGGGCAAAGGCCTCTCTCTTCTCCTTCCATCCATCTCTATTTTGGGCTTCCGCATGACAGTTTCGTGAGAAATTATAAGCTACTAATCTAGAAAAAATACTTGTTTAATGTTTGAAGGAAAAAATGGACCTCACCTAATCTGAATTTTTCTTACTTATAGAGCATTTTGTATGGCAGGTCCTATTTTTCTTCACTTATGCTGATGCTTAATTTTTTCAAGCTAGACGAATCGAGACATTGGCCTCAATTTGGGATACAAATTCTCTTAATTTAGCTTAAATTAGTGCTGTCACTTTCCGTCAAATGGGTTACGAAAAGGATAACAGATATCTTAGTCTCGTCATGTCATATAATTTGACGTAAAATTACGTGTTATCTGTCAAAATAAGGCGACGATGAAAACAATGGCGACTAAATTGACTAGAAATTGCGAAGAACCCATTGACATTTTTAAACATGACAGGACTTAAATATCTCCTGTCCCTTTCTACACCTTTTTGACGGAAAGTGACAGCACTAGTTTAAGGTAAGATAACAGAATTTACATCCCGAATGGGAAATTTTCTAGGGATTCTCGAGTGTCACGTAGAGGGCGCTGAGCTTAGTTGAAACAACGTTTCTTTAAGTACCAAATTTTAAAACACTTCCCGTGTTAGGTATACAATTTTAGAAAACTTGCAAAATTATTTTTAGTTGCAAAACTAACCCGGTAGATGGAGCCATGCCAAGCGTTACTGGCATTAAAATACACTTGCAAAATTGGCGGGCAAGAAATGAGCTGCGGTAGCCCAGATGGAAGAGGCGTCGCCACTAGTAATGCGGAAGTCGCAGGTTCAAATCCTGCCCGCACTCGAAAATTTTGCAAGTTTTCAAAAAAAAAAATACGTTTCTTTACACAAAAACTGTACCACTTTATAAATTATTCTTTATTTTTGTGTTGATTGAATTGCTCTAAATTTATTATTGGTTATTTTTTTTTCTTACACGAATGACACTCAATATAATAGCAATGCGATAAGTTTATTTTGTAGTAAATCAAACTAACATAATTAATTTGTAACGAACACAACGTGAAACGGAACCTGTGACACAACTATGCATGGACGTATTATTTAAACAGGACTGATAACTGTTGCAGAAAAAACGAGCCGAGCGAGACCGCACCCACCGAGGCCTTTCGTCTCTTTCTAATTGGGCATCAATATTTTGTATTACAATGAGCTTATAGATAGGGAAATTTACATACATACGATTCACTTGGACAACCTCGAACACAACATTTTTTCACCACTTTGAGTGAGAAATTTCGTCAAATACTGATTTTAAGTAATAAATTAGGACTGTAATTTTTTTGTCGCTAAAGTTTAAACTTACCGCCAAAATGTTATCTTAAAGAGATACCATTAGAAAATTATTTGATTAATAGTTTTTACATAATTATAATTTATCAGTGTATAATTTTATGACTTCCAACATGTTTTTGATATAACTGACGCAAGTTGTTTTATTATATTACTTAAATTATAATTATATTTGTCAAAAATAAGTAAGGCAAAATTTTATCTGCAGTAATTTTCTACACTGGCAATATGAAAGAACGAGACACACAGCCTCTCTACGTGCTATCTCTCTCGGCTCGGATTGGCCTCTGGGAAAGACTTAATGTAAAATAGACCATATTCCAGTATTAATAAAGTTACTATTCGTAAATGACTGTTTTTGAAGTTATCAGTCCTGTTTAAATAATACGTCCATGCAACTATGGCTGCCGCCAGCCATAATGATACGTCAAAATTTCAGTTTAGCACAGCGCCCTCTGGTTTGACATTCAGAACTATCAACAGAAAAACTCCCATTGAGGCCATTATATTATTTCCAGATGCCGGCGTTAAACTCCTCCACTCCCAGTCCGGTTGTATACAGTGCGTGTATCTCACCACGCCGAGTATGCAGCAGGCGTTCAACGCCGTGCCACAGTTCCTTTGCATCGAAACTGGTAAGTTGTACGGTATAATTTTATTTGCCATTAGTACGAAAATATACATTGTGGTAAATCTTACACAAGTTCTTTCAGCATACTTACATTTCTATCTTATCTAAAACTAGCGGCCCGCCCAGCGGTTTCACCCGCTGCTAACTGATTTCCCACGGCAAACAGACTTTCTCCCGACATAAATCATACATAAAAACCTTCCTCTCGAGTCACTCTATCTTTTAAGAAAACTTCATCCAGATCCGTTAAGTGGTTTTGAAGATACATACAAACAAACAAACAGACAGGGACAGACGTGGGCAGCGACTTTACTTTAAATTCCGTTTTTTTTTATCCCCCAAGAGATGAAAAGGGGGTTAAAAGTTTGTATGAAAGTTCGTTGTCTTAAGTGTGATCCGTTTCAAAATTAGTAATTAAACTTATGACTTAAAATAATTAAACACGTGTTTCAGCATATTTGAAATTTTCACCCTTAATGGGGTTAAACGGGGGTTAAAAGTTTGTATGAAACTTCGTTTTTTTAAATGAATGTGATCTGTTTCAAAATTTGTATTTAGACTAATAACTAAAAATAAATAAACACGTGTTTCAGCATTTTTGAAATTTTAACCTTTAAATGGGTGAAAAGGGGGTTAAAAGTTTGTATGAAAGTTTTTTATCTTAAATGTGATCTGTTTCAAAATTTCTGATAAGACACATAACTTAAAATAATTAAATACGTGTTTCAGCATTTTTGAAATTTTAATCCTTAAAGGTGTCAAAAGGGGGTCAAAAGTTTACTACCAGTTGGGCTACCCGTTTTCCCATGGGAATGTGACAATTTCCCGGAATAAATAATACTTATAAACCTTCCTCTCAAGTTACTCTATCTAATAAAAAAAACCGCATCAAAATCCGTTGGGTACTTCTAAAGATATAAGGAGACACCAAACGGGAAGCGACTTTATTTTATACTATGTAGTGATAACTAGTTAACTAAAAATGCAACTGGTAAGTGTGTTTGCCGCAACAGTTCTTTTGCATCGAAACTGGTAAGTACCTTTGCAACGAAACTGGTAAGTTTGTTTGCCGCAACAGTTCTTTTGCATCGAAACTGGTAAGTTCTTTTGCAACGAAACTGGTAAGTTTGTTTGCCGTGTGACGCCGGCTTAGAATAGCATCACCCCATTTCTTTCCCGTGTGAAACGTAAGAGGCGACTTAAGGGATTCGACGGTATGTATTACAATTTTAGGCGATGGGTTCATCAAGTCGTTGGATGACTCGGTGTCCCAAACGAAAAGAAGAAGAAGGCGATGGGTTGACAACCTGTCACTATGGCGTTACACAATTTTCCGAATGACCCTCAAATATTTGTCAGACGTGGCGTGAATGTCCGTTTCTTGCGGCCGTTTGGGCTCTGCCTACCCCGCAAGGGATTATAGGCGTGATATGTGTATGTATGTAAAAAACTATACAGGGTGTAAGGGACAGCCCTCCAAATACAGATAGGGTGCATTCAGATCATGAAACTGAACAACTTCCCATAAAAAGCGAAACGTCAAGAAATTTTGGACTTCCGATGGTAAAACGCAGTCAGCTGATCGTGATTTCGTATGGAAGGTCGAATATTTTTTGTCGCTTCATGACATACGTTCCTAGGGGAAAGTTGTTCAGTTTCATGGTCTGCATGCACCCTATGAGTATTCGGTGGGCTGTCACTTACACTCCTTATAAGTACTACATACATCAGCTATTTAGTTTACTTGTTTACGGAAATATTAGTTCTTTCTTGCAGAATAAAAAGTGATTTCGTAAAACAGTTTAAGGGAATGGCACGCGCGAATAGCATAGCGGTAACTGCAATCAGGATTTCATAAAACGCTTTGCGTTTCGGTAAACGTTATTGATCTGCACTTTGGAAATAAGGGGAGGCGGAAATAACCATAAAAGCCAACTACACAAGTGAAATCGCTGTTTAATAATCGCAAGTGGTGACGTAAAACGCTTTTCAAAGTATTGACGTATACCACTGACATGCCGGCACCATACGGCAATATGAATTTATCACGATATTTATGTGTTCATCATCAGGTATAGAGTTCACCAGCTCGATCCCGGTGGTGGGCGGCGCGAGTCCCAGCATCGGCCACAACGTGACGCTGTTTCTCGCTGAGGATGGCAACGGGAAATCCGTCATCGTCAGCGCCGGTAAGACTTTCATTCACTTTACGACTTAGTTAATAGGATGTATGGCTTAGATAATAATAATAAGTAATAATTATAATTTATATTAAATTTTAAAATACCACCGCTCCAATAAGTCGTTTGTAACAGCTGTCGAATTCGTGATAATACTATGGTAGGGGGTCCATTTGGCCACAACGTGACGCTGTTTCTCGCCGAAGATGGCAACGGGAAATCTGTCATCGTCAGCGCCGGTAAGACTGTTATTCACTTTACGACTTAGTTAATAGGATGTATGGCTTAGATAATAATAATAAGTAATAATTATAATTTATATTTTATATTAAATTTTAAAATACCACCGCTCCAATAAGTCGTTTGTAACAGCTGTCGAATTCGTGATAATACTATGGTAGGGGGTCCATTTGGCCACAACGTGACAATGTTTCTCGCCGAAGATGGAAACGGGAAATCTGTCATCGTCAGCGCCGGTAAGACTGTTATTCACATTACAACTTAGTTAGTAGAATGTATGGCTTAGATAATAATAATAAGTAATAATTATAATTTATATTAAATTTTAAAATACCACCGCTCCAATAAGCCGTTTGTAACAGCTGTCGAATTCGTGATAATACTATGGTAGGGGGTCCATTTGGCCACAACGTGACGCTTTTTCTCGCTGAAGATGGAAACGGGAAATCTGTCATCGTGAGCGCCGGTAAGACTTTCATTCACATTACAACTTAGTTAATAGAATGTATGGCTTAGATAATAATAATAAGTTTTTATTTGTTTATTATTAAAGCATTTCTTTATTAATAATTTATAATTAATTAATTTATTTTATTTCATTTATTTATTTATCTTTATGCAATAAATTTACATGGGCGGACTTAATGCCGCGGGCATTATCTACCAGTCTACCTTAGTATTCATAATTTATAATTTGTAAGTTATTTTAAAATACCACCGCTCCAATAAGTCGTATGTGACAGCTGTCAGATTCGTGATAATATGACAGGGGGTCCATTTGGCCACAACTCGCCTAGTCGCAACCGGTCAACAAGTCAGCGCCGGTTAGACTTTTATTCACATAACTACTAAGTTATTAGAATGTATGGCAACTTAAATAACAATATGAATACTAATAAGTTTTTATTTATTTATTATTAAAGTATTTATTATTCAATCAATCAATTTATTTATCAATTTCAAAATACAATATTAACAAAAATTTAAAGCACCATAAAGCAAACTTAACTTAAATTAGAAACACATGGTTTATTTTTCTACCCACACTAGGTAATCCTGTGTCGTGGGTAGGTAGGTAGTAGAATGTGTGTACCGTTAAATAAGAATAATAGGTAGTGGTGCGCACGATGTCATTGGAAGTAGTTGATTATAAATAGATTATATATGTATTAAGTTAAATAAATAGTTGGATAGGCTATATCTGCTATTAAAATGTTATTTTTTATGAATCTGTTGTTGTTTTTTAATATTTAATTTACGATTTAAATATAATAATAATAAAAAGCCTTTATTGTACATAAAATATCTGAACATCAAAAAACGTGAGCATGAAAATATAATTATGTATCAAAAGGTGGGAGGCTCAGTTATTGCAGAACAGGTTACCAAAGGACACCTGTCTGCAATGATTTTCAGCTCCAACCTTCTCATTTCAAAAATTAACATATTTTCCTTATGAAATTCCTGGTTGCCATTCCACCAATTCGGACTAAGCGCTTCCAGTCATCATTTATAACGCGCACTGCTAAAGAGTGGAACTCACTACCTGCGTCTGTGTTTCCAAACGCATACAACCCTAATCTCTTCAAAGTAAGAGTGAACAGGCTTCATTTTATTTATTTATTTTTATTTATTTATTGAACTTTATACACAAAAGTGTACATGGGCGGACTTAATGCCAGTGGCATTATCTACCAGTCTACCTTAGGGCATGTGGAAGTACAGGCAGGTGCAAAAATAATAATAAAAATCGAAATATACCAAAATAATACAGCCAAATAAATACAATTATATTTTATTAATAAATATATATTAATTAAATACATATTATATTATAAATAATAGACTAAATAACATATACCTCATGCATAGACATTTAAAAAAAAAAGAACAAAGAAAGAAATAAAAACAGAGTTTAATGAAGCAACATTTTTAATAATTGCATTTTAATATGTGACAGAAACCTACTACGAGCGTCTTAGGATGACTGGGTGAGCTCGCTCCATCTTAGACTCTGTCTCTGTCCTATGACCTAGACTAGAGTCAAGAGCAAACCCATCATTAATAAAAAGAAATTAACATATTTTCCTAATATGACTTAAAATTGTATGCCAAACCGACCTGAAACCTCATTTTAAGTATTAGACCGGGTCTATCGCGATAGTATTTAGGTAAATATTAGTAATTTACCTGTGTCCCGACGTTTCAATACAGTTTCATGTATTGTGGTCGCGGGTTGACTGACGTCCCAGCGAGTTGTCATCTAGGCGGCGGGTAACGAGATGTTCTGCTACCCACATTTGTCTTTATAATTTTAATATTATTGATTGTTTGTAAACATTGCACTAGGCTGCCGGCACACAACACTCACTGTATCCGACGATTGTTCCGATGATAAATCGCGCGGTTTCAACTTATCAATGACTGGACTCCATGCGGATGACAATTTAAACCCGTCCTCCCGGTTGAAATTATTAGGGCTCTTCTTAATTTCAATAGCCTCGCGAACGATCCTAGGGTAATAGTGGCGTTCCACAGAGAGGATTTTCGGGGCATGAAGTTTAATCCAATGATTCGGACCGGATGATAGAAGGTGTTCTGCTATTGCCGATTTATGCATCTGTCGGTTTTTTACCTAAATACTATCGCGATAGACCCGGAATACTTAAAATGAGTGAAAGTGATCGCGAGTGCTTGAAAAGTTATACGACCTGAAACCTAATGTTTTCCCTTAGGTATCTCAACGCTGATCGGCGAAGACGTATCCTGGTTGCTCGACACGTTCAAGTCCTGCAACCCTGCATGGCGGCAGGTGCGCTGCGTCGTCTGTGACCCCACCAAGTGTCAACAGGTATTGAATAATATAAATAATAGCCTGGCTCATCGCCGCAAGGTTGCCTGCTTGTCGGTATTTTATAGATTGTACTTCGGAGTGTGCTCAAGAGCTTCACGACCTTGTTCCACCAGCTCCCTTCTACCATCGGACATCCAGACGCACCGCCGGATACCATCTGTACCTGGTAGCCATTCCACCAATTCGGACTAAGCGCTTCCAGTCATCATTTATAATGCGCACTGCTAAAGAGTGGAACTCACTACCTGCGTCTGTGTAAACAAACGCATACAACCCTAATCTCTTCAAAGTAAGAGTGAACAGGCTTCTTCTGGGTGAGCTCGCTCCATCTTAGACTCTGTCTCTGTCCTATGACCTAGACTAGAGTCAAGAGCAAACCCATCATTAATAATAATAAAAAAAAGAATACACATATGGGTACCTCAAGGATCCGTTCTGGGCCCCGTGCTCTACATTATATACTCCTTCGACTTACCGTGTTGCCTCCAATCTCATGTAAGCACTTTTGCCGACGACACGAAGATCTTCGCAAACCCTTTACTGGACCACAGTCGCCTTCAAGCAGACCTCGATAGTATAGCTAACTGGTCAAAAGAATGGCTCATCAAGCTTAATGCTGGGAAATGTACAGTCTTACACATAGGCAGCAAGAATCCAAGGCTCGAATATAAACTCAATGGCGTTGAGCTGGTTAAGGTCAAAACACAAACAGACTTGGGAGTCAAGATAGCTGAAGATCTGAAATGGTCTGACCATATTGAAGGTGTTGTAAAAAGAGCCAACAGCTTTATATACCTGGTAAGAAAAGCCTTTGGGATCTTGACCCCAGAAATGGTTGTAAAAATCCATAAAATGTACGTAAGACCAATATTGGAGTACGGTTTCCAAGTATGGAGCCCATACTTTGTAAAAGATATTGATCTGCTGGAAAGAGTCCAACGTAGGTTCACAAAAGTACCAAGAAAGCTGAAAACTTTGCCCTATGAGGAAAGACTGGAGCAACTTAAACTCCCTTCTCTCAAGGAACGCAGGGAACGCGGTGACTTGATTGAAACCTTTAAAATTATGAACGGACATTACGACCTGCAAGACTTTGACAGTTTGTTTCATCGCGCTGGAAATCCCAACTTACGGGGCCACTCACTAAAGCTTACCAAGACAAGAGCACACAACAATCCTCGCAAGCACTTTCTGAGCAATAGGGTGGTGGAGGCATGGAATAAACTACCAGAAGATGTGGTGTCTGCAAAAAACACAAATCAATTTAAAAATCGATTGGACAAATTAATATTGAATTGATAAAGAAATCCAAACAAGAGAACAGCAAGATACAGGCATAATCAGTTGCTACAACTGCTGCCTGTTTAAAGATAATAATAATAATATGTAGGGGCCTAGGGTGCCTAACATCGAAAGTTTTTTTATTATTTTTTATTATTGTTCAATAAAAGAAAAATACATGTTTTAGGTAATTAAACACTTATCTAAAACCTAAGAAAGGTTTATGCGAGAAGTGAGTGTGTTCGTGCTCGCTACATAATTATAATTTTAAATAATATTTCTTTAAATTATATTTACAGACCTCAAATTTTGTGAGTATACTAGACAAAACATCCTTCGGAAGCCCATTTAGTATATCTGGTAGTATGTATTCCCAAGTCCTCACACCGTATACATTGATAGTTTTAGGTAGTAAACTCGTACTACAAATATCAGTAGTTTTTATTTTCTCGATAAAATTATACAAATCAAAATTGAACAACTGGAGTGCGATGTATGCCAAAGGAGAAGAGCGCAAGCCTTATATACAGGGTTATATTTTATTCACCCCGGAAATTTTACAGGGCAATTCTACTTATTATTCTGAACAACTTTTATTATGGGGTCACCTGCGAAATCGCGAAAAAAAAAATCAGCTGCTCCATAGAAAAATTCATACCTACTCGAACAAAATGTATGGAACAGCTAAATTTTTTTTCACGATTTCGAAGGACCCCATAATAAAAGTTGCTCAGAAACGAGTGGAATCGCCCTGTAAAGTTTCCGGGGTGAATAAAAAATAACCCTGTATGACCGTCGCGGGGGGCGGCTGAGGCGAAGGGGGGTTCTTCCACAGGATGCGTGCTAGGGGCGCGAACAACATACACATATCACGCCTATAATCCCTTGCGGGGTGGGCAGAGCGTAAACGGCCGCAAAAACCGGACATTTACGCCACGTCTGACAAATATTGTGCATAGGTATCGCCTTCCATTCGGAATATAAAGGTAAATTATCTTATTGAATACCAAATTTTACAACACTTCCCGTGTTAGGTATATAAAGTAAAATTACTTAGAAGTACTTAAATATTACAATTTAGCCTGAACTAGGATTACCCTGTATCTCAGGCAAACAAGGTCATATTTATTACTTCATCATTGGCCTCACACGTCTGTGACAGACGATTTAATCAGTGTCTGAGGCAAGACTTTTCATGGCTGTATAAGCCGATACGGGAGCGGCATAGTTTTCCGCACGCTCTACAAGTGAAGGTGGAATTTGAGACTGGCACATGCATGTTTAGATGACGTTTTTGCCTTTTGTTAGCGAGACCTGAAAACCAGGCATAAAGGGCGGGGCAGACCGGCTCCGTATGCGTTCCGTATCCAGCTCTCGTCCGTAGTCACGCACGAACTGATGACGTTGTAATGTATGGGACTGTATGAGATACGGCACACCGCTTGCGTTGCGTATCCGTTCCGTGCTGCACGGTGTGCGGTGTGCCGTATCTCATACAGTCCCATACATTACAACGTCATCAGTTCGTGCGTGACTACGGACGAGAGCTGGATACGGAGCCGGTGTGCCCCGCCCTTTATCGTGTGTTTTACGCCCATCAAACACACGCTTACGCCATTCGTCCCTATCCTCAGCAAACTTCTCCCAGCTTTGATGGTCAATGTTAAACGCAGCCATGTCATTTATTACGTGCATGTGTCCCGCAGTCGGTGCGCGGCGCGTTCCCGTCAGCCCACGTGAGCTGCTCCGTGTGGCAGGCGGCGCGCAGCGCGGCGCGGCTCTGCGCGGACACGTGCCGCCGCGAGGACGCCGCCTCGCTCGCCTCGCTCGCCTCGCTCGCCGCCGACGACGTCGCCGCGCGCTGCAAGACGTACGCGCTCGCGCTGCTCAGGGGCGAGCACACGCCCGCGCAGCTACAGGTAACACATACGATAAGGTCTTAAGGGCCTGCCTCGAACTTTTAAACGTCCCGGAATCACCATATTTAGACAAATTTTTAAATGTTTTGGAAATTTCTCGCCACATAAACAAGTTATCAAAAAACTGTACGACAAGAATCTAGTAATGTACAAGACGTATCGTATTAGCAAAAAATAATGTGTTATGAACTTAAGATTGCTATACAAAACGCAAAAAAGTGTGAAACTAGACTAAACTTTGAAAAATAAATCTATCGAGCAAACTTTCTTTAATCGTGTTTTCCTGCGACAAAAATCTAGATATTATAATGAAAAATCATTATACATAAAAATGAAATGTTTATCGTATTCACCAACAAAATTGCGTGCATCCAAGAATTTTTGGATGCATGTTGTTGGTGAATATGATAAACAACTTATTGTTATGCATAATGTTTTTTCATTATTTTATCTCATTATCATTTAGTAGAAAATTACTTAGTTTATGAGAATAAGTTTAAATTGTTGTTTATTATTAACTGGGGATAAAAATAATTCAGTTCTTTTTTAGTAGCCTTAGAATCTTGGTACCTTTTGTCTTACAACCGGCTGTACGTCGCTTCGAGACGAGTATTAAGAGATTGAAAATTTGGATATGTCATTCGAGGCACCGGTAGTTAAGTTGGCAGAGCGGTGGGACCGGTACCCCACGGTCCCGGGTTCAAGTCCCGGCGGGCGCTAGCATTTTTTCCATTTTTTTGTTTATGTTAATAATATCGCTCTGTGAGTGCAAAATAAACCATAGTACACGTCTTAAGGCGACTATAGTCGTGAACGGCTTCGACAGTGGCGCCATTTCGCAAAAAAAAATGTCATTATACTAACAGCTTAAGTCATAGTTCTGTGACAGAACCGGAACGGAATAAATTTGTTCTCTTTCTTTCTTCCTACACTACACTAACTTTGTTAACCCAAAGGTGCTGAAACGCGGCATAATCGGCACCGGCGCCGGCACCCTGCGGTTGTGGGAGATCCTTACGAGACCCGGGGGTGCCATTAGTAAGCTGGACACGTGGCTTGAAGCTGACAACTACACCAATATATTGCACAAGGTAAGTGCGATGCCGTGTGATGCCGGCTTAGAACAGCATCACCCCATTTCTTTCCCGCGGGAGTAGTAAGAGGCGACTGAGGGACTCGAGGGTGTGTAATGCAATGTAAGGCGATGGGCTGACAATTTGTCACTATGGTGATACACAATTTTCCGAATGACCCTCGAATTTTTGTCAGACGTGGCGTAAATGTCCGTTTATTGCGGCCGTTTACGCTCTGCCTACTCCGCAAGGGATAAAGGCGTGATATATGTTTGTATGTATGTTTTGAGTTTGAATTTGAAGCAACAGAAAATGGTTTATTGTGTGTTTATTTATTTATTTTTTATTTATTTATTTATTTATTTAACTTTATGCACAAAAATGTACACGGGCGGACTTAACGCCAAAGGCGTTATCTCCCAGTCTACCTTAGGGCATGTGAAATGGGTCAAAGCCGGTGCATTAAACAAAAAATAAAAATAAAGAAGGGCTTGAATAGATATATAACACAGTCATATATACATATGTATAATCATCATTGGCCTCACACGTCTGTGACAGACGATTTAATCAGTGTCTGAGGCAGACACTGCGTTAGCCTGGGACGCAATTATGGAAAACGCAGGGTTGCCTGCGTACCTGCGCCACCCTCTCGGCCTTCCTGGCTGGATCCGCAGTCGATACGTGCGGAGCCAGGTCGACTGCAGGAGTCTGCCGCGGTAGATCTCTGTCACACGCGCCCCCAGGAGACCCCGTTCCGGGTTTCATTCCGTTGTGCTTGGGTCGGATTTATCCCTCGGTCGCTTCTTACGACCCCCACGGGAAGAGATTGGGTGGTGCTATTCTACTCTGCCGGCACCACACGGCTCGATAACGATATGTATAATAACGACAACAATGAGGTCAATTCGGGATTTAAATTTTCCTTACTTGCCTTAAATTAGTGCTGTCACTTTCCGTCAAATAGGTTTAGAAAAGGCTAGAAGATATCTAAGTCCTGTCATTTTTAAAAACGTCAAGGGTTTTTTCGCCTTTCCTAGTCAATTTAGTCGCCACTGTTTTGATTGTCGACTTATTTTGACAAATAACACGTATTTTGCATGAAATTATAAGACATGACACGACTAAAATATCTCCCATCCTTTTCTAAACCTATTTAACGGAAAATGACAGCACTAATTTAAGGCAAGTAAGGAGAATGTACATCCCGAATTGTGGCCAATATACAATACTTGATTCCCCAGGGTCTGGAGCGGCTCGTCTGCAAGTTCCAGTCGCTGGTGCGCAGCCAGATGCAGCCGGACGAATTCGTGTCGCTGTTCTTCAACGTCACCAATCAGCTGGAAGACGAGCGCCGGATATTCGCCATCAGCCGGCTGCGGGTGAGTCACTGGGTTTGGTTTGCATCATCATCATCATCATCATCCTCAGCCCACATCCACCCACTGCAGGGTATAGGCCTCCTCTCTACAGCGCCAATCCTCACGGTCCTGTGCCAGCCTTGGTTTGCATAACATTTGAAAAAAATCACTGGGTTTGTAGACTGTTTGCGAGATGGGCTGACAACATGTCAGTAAAGCGATACACAATTTTCCGGTTGACCCTCAAATATTTGTCAGACGTGGCGTAAATGTGCATAAAATTTAAAAAATCCGCTGCGTTTGAAAGCGGTTTGCTTGACACTTAAATAAAAACGCTGGGTTTCAGGGCTGTTTGCATAACATTTACAAAAAAAGGGGTTGGTTTGGGGACGGTTTGCACAACATTTACAAAAAAGGGGTTGGTTTGGGGACTGTTTGTATAACATTAAATAAAAACGCTGGGTTTGAGGGCAGTTTGCATAACATTTAAAAATAAACGCTGGGTTTGGAGACGGTTTGTATAACATTATAAAAGAAACGCTGGGTTTGGAGACGGTTTGTATAACATTATAAAAGAAACGCTGGGTTTGGAGACGGTTTGTATAACATTAAAAAACACGCTGGGTTTGTAGACGGCTTGTCTAACATTAAAAATAAAACGCTAGGTTTGGAGACGGTTTGTAAAACATTAAAAAAAACGATGGGTTTGTAGACGGTTTGCATAACATTATAAAAGAAACGCTGGGTTTGGAGACGGTTTGTATAACATTATAAAAGAAACGCTGGGTTTGGAGACGGTTTGTATAACATTATAAAAGAAACGCTGGGTTTGGAGACGGTTTGTATAACATTATAAAAGAAACGCTGGGTTTGGAGACGGTTTGTATAACATTATAAAAGAAACGCTGGGTTTGGAGACGGTTTGTATAACATTATAAAAGAAACGCTGGGTTTGGAGACGGTTTGTATAACATTATAAAAGAAACGCTGGGTTTGGAGACGGTTTGTATAACATTATAAAAGAAACGCTGGGTTTGGAGACGGTTTGTATAACATTATAAAAGAAACGCTGGGTTTGGAGACGGTTTGTATAACATTATAAAAGAAACGCTGGGTTTGGAGACGGTTTGTATAACATTATAAAAGAAACGCTGGGTTTGGAGACGGTTTGTATAACATTATAAAAGAAACGCTGGGTTTGGAGACGGTTTGTATAACATTATAAAAGAAACGCTGGGTTTGGAGACGGTTTGTATAACATTATAAAAGAAACGCTGGGTTTGGAGACGGTTTGTATAACATTATAAAAGAAACGCTGGGTTTGGAGACGGTTTGTATAACATTACAAAAAAAGGGGTTGGTTTGGGGACGGTTTGTATAACATTAAATAAAAACGCTGGGTTTGAGGGCAGTTTGCATAACATTTAAAAATAAACGCTGGGTTTGGAGACAGTTTGCATAACATTTACAAAAAAGGGGTTGGTTTGAGGACGGTTTGTAAACATTTACAAAAAAAGGGGTTGGTTTGGGGACGGTTTGTATAACATTATAAAAGAAACGCTGGGTTTGGAGACGGTTTGCATAACATTTAAACAAAAACGCTGGGTTTGGAGACGGTTTGCATAACATTTAAACAAAAACGCTGGGTTTGGAGACGGTTTGCATAACATTTAAACAAAAACGCTGGGTTTGTAGACGGTTTGCATAACATTTAAACAAAAACGCTGGGTTTGTAGACGGTTTGCATAACATTTAAACAAAAACGCTGGGTTTGTTGACGGTTTGCATAACATTTAAACAAAAACGCTGGGTTTGTAGACGGTTTGCGTAACATTTAAACAAAAACGCTGGGTTTGTTGACGGTTTGCATAACATTTAAACAAAAACGCTGGGTTTGTAGACGGTTTGCATAACATTTAAACAAAAACGCTGGGTTTGTTGACGGCTACACTAACCTTAAAAAAAACTTTATTTCCATAACTCTATTATATAGGATATTGGAGGCTTTCCTTTAAAAAGTTCATGACACTTGTAATGGGAAAACGCCGTTCTTCCAGAGTTTTCTATTTTTTTTAGCTTATGTGCTTTGAAAAGTAATAATTAGGTACACAACACTTAAGTCATATTTGTATAACGCATATATGTAAATTATATGCCGTGTGATGCCAACTTAGAATAGCTTCACCCCATTTCTTTCTCGTCGGAGTCGTAAGAGGCGACTAAGGGACTCGAGGGTGTGTATTGCAATTTTAGGCGATGGGCTGACAACCTGTCACTATAGTACATACTCATACATACACACATCACGCCCATAGCCCTTCCAGGGTAGGCAGAGCGTAAACGACCGCTAAAATGGACATTTACGCCACGTCTGACAAATATTTGAGGTTCATTCGGAAATTAGTGTATCGCCATATGACAGGTTGTCAGCCCATCGCCTAAAATTGCAATACACACCCCCGAGTCCTTTAGTCGCCTCTTACGACACCCATGAGTAAGAAATGGGGTGATGCTATTCTAAGCCGGCATCACACATTTAACAAATTTTGAATAATTTTGTTTATATGTATGTATGTGTTTATATGTATGTGACTGAGCCGATGGCGTAGCGGATAGTACCCCTGCCTGCTACGCCGAGGGTCGTGGGTTCGATCCCACCAGACACAAATATTTGATAAGTCATTATCAGATATTTGTGTTTAGTCTGGGTGTTTCTATGTATAAAACGTATATATTTACAAAAAAAAAGTAATAGTATCAGCTATCTAGTTAAGTTACTTAGATTTGTTAAATTAATGTTTTTATGTCTTTTATGTGTTGCCGCTGCTATTTACAGTGTGTTTTTCAATGTTTTCTCTTAGTGTGCAGGGTTGCCTGGAAGAGATCGCTTAAAGCGATAAGGCCGCCTTTGCTTATATTGTGTTGTTTGTTTTTGTTCTTGTATATGTTATGATAAGTGTTTCTGTCTGTCTAGTTCCCATAGTACAAGCTTTGCTTAGTTTGGGGCTTAGATGGCGCTGTATGAAATGTCCAAGATATTTATTTATATTTATTTATGTGTATTGCAGGACACGGAAACGCTGAAACAGTCTCCGACGGACACGATCACGCAGTATGCGTACAACCTGATGTCTCATCAGACGAAACTCGCTCAGAAGTGTCTGGACGACCGCGCCGGCAGGTCAGCAATGCACCACTTTCACATAAGATAAAGATAATTTGAGAAACTGCGTCCATATGATGCCGTGGGATGCCGGCCTAGAACAGCATCACCCCATTTCTTTCCCGCGGGTGTCGTAAGAGGCGACTTAGGGACTCGAGGGTGTGTATTGCTATTTCAGGCGATGGGCTGACAACCTGTCACTATGGCGATACACAATTTTCCGAATGACAATACAATACAATACAATATGCTTTTATTGTACACCAAAAGAACAGAATAACATTAATAGCTTAAAACTAAATAAATTAGTGCACAGTTAGGCGGTCTTATTGCCATTAGGCAATCTCTTCCAGGCAACCTAGGAAAAGGAAAATATTTTAGAAGCAGCGGGAGCTGACTATTAATAACAAAAAAATAATAATAATAATATGACCCTCAAATATTTGTCAGACGCGGCGTAAATGTCTGTTCTTTGCGGCCGTTTATGCTCTGCCTACCCCGCAAGGGATAATAAGCGTGATATATGTATGTATGTATGTAGAAAATATATACAGGATAATTTTTTATTCACCCCGGACAATTTACAGGGTGATTCAACTCATGATTCTGAACAACTTTTATTATGGGGTCACCTGCGAAATCGCGAAACAAAAAACAGCTGCTCCATAGATAAATTCATACCTACTCGAACAAAATGTATGGAACAGTTGGATTTTTTTTCGCGATTTCGCAGGTGACCCCATAATAAAAGTTGTTCAGAATCATGAGTAGAATCACCCTGTACAATTTCCGGGGTGAATAAAAAATAACCCTGTATATTTCAATCTAAAGACATTTAATTTAGTATTTTCTTGAGTTTGCACAACTATTACTACAAACAAACAAGAAACACATATCACGCCTATTGTCCCTTGCAGGGTAGGCAGAGCGTAAACGGCCGCAATAAAAGGTACATTTACGCCACGTCTGACATACTTGAGGGTCATTCGGAAAATTGTGTATCTCCATAGAGACAGGTTGTCAGCCCATCGCCTAAAATTGCAATACACACCCTCGAGTCCCTTAGTCGCCTCCTACGACTCCCACGGGAAAGAAATGGGGTGATGCTACTCTAAGCCGGCATCACACGACAACTATTACTCATCACAATAAAACAATTTTAAACGGATTTAAGTTGTGTTTATTTTGGATTTTGTGTGGAACCCGGACGTTACGCTAGGCAATTAAGAAATAGATGGCGGTAGAACAAAAATAATTTCAATTCTAAATAATGACGTCTAACACCTTAGTCATCCGTGACCACGGGCTCTGTAAAGAGCTCGAAACGTAGGAATTGTAAAATCCAAAATAAACACAACTTAAATCCGTTTAAAATTGTTTTATTGTGATTTAATCTTTTATTTATAATACAATGACCTCAATTCGGTATAACAATGTGGCGCAGTGGTAGTGCGACTGCCTGCGACGCAAAGGTTCCGGGTTCGATTCTCGGTGGGACACTCACAAAAGTGGATATTTATCTCTTTGTGAATTTGTTCCCGGTCTGGTCAGGACATTGCAGGGTGAACCAACTGATTGTCCGAAAAGAAATGGTTCCGTGC
Source organism: Tuta absoluta (assembly GCA_027580185.1). Classification (NCBI taxonomy): domain Eukaryota; kingdom Metazoa; phylum Arthropoda; class Insecta; order Lepidoptera; family Gelechiidae; genus Tuta; species Tuta absoluta. The sequence goes on along the minus strand of JAQAHW010000041.1, from coordinate 4,649,773 downwards.
TTCGGAGGGCACGTTAAGCCGTCGGTCCCGGTTGCTGTCTATGATTACTTAGACGGCGATCGTTACACAATCATGTCAGAGGCCTACTAGTGGTAGTAGGCGGTTGAAAAACTCTGACACCAGGGTTCATCGGGTAATTGGATGACTCGGTGTCCCACACGAAAAGAAGACGAAGAAGGTATAACAATTCATCCAAATATTAGAACTGTTCTGGCTATTCCTCACCATCGCACTGACTTCTACTCATATTCCTTCACTGTGCATGCGGTCAGGCTATGGAATACACTACCACATACTGTTCGTGACAGCCCTTCCATCGCTGTATTTAAGAAGAGAGTAAAAGAATACTATCTTTCACTATCGTAAATTGCAAGACTATGTATGTGTAAGTAGGTATATTTACAAATATAAGTATAAGTATTTATATATATATATATATATATATATATATAAGTTTATTTAGGTATATTTAATCTATTCGTGTGTAGGTTTATTTTATCTTATTATATTCTATTGTGCACGCCTAATCCGCCTATCTTATAAAGTCTCACTTTGCGTAGGTCAGCTGGAAGAAATTTCTTAGTAGAAATAAGCTGTCCTGTTGTGTCGTTATTCTTTGTATGTGTTTCTCTTGTAATGTTTTTGTGTACAATAAATGGTAAATAAAAAAAAAAAAAAAAAAAAAAAAAATTCTCTTATGTTACCTTAGATTAGTGCTGTCACTTTCCGTCAACTAGGTTTAGAAAAGGATAGGAGATATTTTGGTCGTGTCATGATTACATGCAAAATACGTGTCAAAATAAGGCGACGATCCGAACAATGGCGACTAACTTGACTAGAAAAGGCGAAAAAAACTTTGATGTTTTTAAAAAGGACAGGACTTAGATATCTCCTATCCTTTTCTAAACCTATTTGACGGAAGGTGGTAGCACTAACTTAAGGCAAGTAAGGAGAATTTATATCTCAAATTGAGGGCAATATGTATGTAATTTTACAGCTGTCAGATTCGTGATAATTCTATGGCATATGGTTGATTTACGTAAAGAGGATTCATTTCTTATCTTTTATTAGAGATTTTATAGATATGCTGCTGTCAAATACGACTTATTGGAACGGCGGTACTTTAAAAGTAACGCAGCACTTTTCCTACCAACGTGTATAAATCTGAGAGACGGTGTGTATGTGTTTGTTTGTGTGTGCGCGCGTGTATGTGCGTACGTGTGTGTGTTTGAGAGAGAGATATATATATATAGAGAGAGAGATAGAGAAAGAGAGATAAAGAAAGTGCGCGTGTGTGTGTTAGTTATCTCTTATGTCAGTCAAGATGCACCTTATAATATAAGTCAATATATTCAAGATAAGAGACATTCTTTTTCATTTGTATGTGTAACTAATTCTTCGTATGCCGCAAGGTACGTTGCAGAGATGCTTAACAATGTATTAAACTGTGATCTTTTATACCTACCTGTAATGACGAACAATAAATGATTTATGATTTTCTAAAATGTAATGTGTAACAATATTTCCCAGACGGCACAGCAGCGCGGCCATTTGCAAATACGGCACCTCCACGCAGGAGTGCTCCTGTCTGTTCAGCAATGTGTTCCGGCTGCCGTGCAGGCACATACTCATGCTGACCACCGAACTCAAGGTGACACACATATATCCCGCATATATCCCGCATATATCCCTAGCGAAGCAAAGTGTTCCGGCTGCCGTGCAGGCACATACTCATGCTGACCACCGAACTCAAGGTGACACACATATATCCCGCATATATCCCGCATATATCCCATGCGAAGCAAAGTGTTCCGGCTGCCGTGCAGGCACATACTCATGCTGACCACCGAACTCAAGGTGACACACATATATCCCGCATATATCCCGCATATATCCTGCATATATCCCGCATATATCCCTAGCGAAGCAAAGTGTTCCGGCTGCCGTGCAGGCACATACTCATGCTGACCACCGAACTCAAGGTGACACACATATATCCCGCATATATCCCGCATATATCCCATGCGAAGCAAAGTGTTCCGGCTGCCGTGCAGGCACATACTCATGCTGACCACCGAACTCAAGGTGACACACATATATCCCGCATATATCCCGCATATATCCTGCATATATCCCGCATATATCCCTAGCGAAGCAAAGTGTTCCGGCTGCCGTGCAGGCACATACTCATGCTGACCACCGAACTCAAGGTGACACACATATATCCCGCATATATCCCGCATATATCCCTAGCGAAGCAAAGTGTTCCGGCTGCCGTGCAGGCACATACTCATGCTGACCACCGAACTCAAGGTGACACACATATATCCCGCATATATCCCTAGCGAAGCAAAGTGTTCCGGCTGCCGTGCAGGCACATACTCATGCTGACCACCGAACTCAAGGTGACACACATATATCCCGCATATATCCCTAGCGAAGCAAAGTGTTCCGGCTGCCGTGCAGGCACATACTCATGCTGACCACCGAACTCAAGGTGACACACATATATCCCGCATATATCCCTTGTAAGGTAGGCAGAGCGTTATCGTTAAATGTTCTTGGTATTTTATACAACTTTTGACTGCCTCACACTTTTTATTAGATTGTTGTTGAGTTTTTGTTCAGCTGTTGTTTTGATATTGTTCAGTTGTTGTACCCCATGTTGTTTAGATGTTGTTCAGTTGTTGTACCCATGTTGTTTAGATGTTGTTCAGTTGTTTAGTTAAGTTATTAGACTCAACATCTGAACAACTACTAATATATAGAACTTTCAAAAATTCATATCAAGCCATATAACAATTCGACCTTGTATCGGGCCTTGCAATCGCCGGTGCCGGCGTTTGGAAAAGTGTTATCGAACGCAAAATGCATAGTATGGTATGCTGCTGGTAGATAAGAGTTTTCACATGGCTACGTCTCGTGTGATAAACAGACACTTGCATTGTAATGGCCCCCATTATACGACAGTTGCATAAACTACTATTCTCGTTGCAGGTGAAGACTCACATACCGTTCGAGCCGCGATGGACGGTGCAGCATTGTCTCTTCGGCTGCGAGAGCAACACCAGCACCGGCGCCAGCGGCAGCGCCGCCGGGAACACGGGTGAGTGCACACACACACACACACATATCACGCCTATAATCCCTTGCGGGGTAGGCAGAGCGTAAACGGCCGCAAAAAACGGATGTTTACGCCACAGCTGACAAACGTTTGAGGGTCATTCGGAAAATTGTGTATTGCTATAGTGACAGGTTGTCAGCCAATCGCCTAAAATTGCAATACACACCCTCGAGTCCCTTAGTCGCCTCTTACGACTCCCACGGGCAAGAAAAGGGGTGATGCTATTCTAAGCCACGGCACACGGGTGAGTGCGATTGCGAAAAATATGACATTGAATTAATTGGAGATTAATTGGACATCTTTTTACTTGTTTATTTTTATTTATTTTGTTATTTATTTTATTCAAATAGGTACAGTAACAGAAAAAGACTAAATTTCTTAAATATAACCAGACTAAAACAAAATTTTTAAATCGGATTTCCAATTACAACTATACACAGCTTACATGAAATAAAGTTTTAACGCACAATAAAAAAAAACCTGCAACATTTTGAATGCAAAGTAGTACAAAATTTATTAATGTAGGTTTTTCAATGACATGCTTATTGAATTATTTTTAAACACACTTGCACTAAAATTAAAATTAAAAATATCACAATGAGAACAGATCGCATTATATAGTCTACACATTCTTGTTATGGGTTGTTTTATATTGTTTAATTACGTAATGTGACATGACATTGTATTCTTTAATTACAATAATGATTTGATTTTTAAGACCACCATACTTACCATACTCATACATCGTCAACCAGACGTGTAGTGCTGTAGTGGAGCAGTGGTGGCGATCACGATAATCATTATCATCATCAAACCCATCATTATCATGGTCATCATCATCAGTCATCATGACGGCCGATGTGGCGCAGTGGTAGTGCGACTGCCTGCGACGCAAAGGTTCCGGGTTCGATTCTCGGCGGGACACTCATAAAGTTAATATTTATCACATTTTGAATGTGTTCCCCGATCTGGTTAGGACATAGTAGGCTGAACCACCTGATTGTCCGAAAAGAAAGATGGTTCTGTGCTTCGGAGGGCACGTTAAGCCGTCGGTCCCGGTTGCTGTCTATGATTACTTAGACGGCGGTCGTTACACAACCATGTCAGAGGCCTACTAATAGTAGTCGGCGGTTGAAAATCTCTGACACCAGGGTTCATCGTGTCCCACACGAAAAAAAATAACAACCAGACACAGTGGTGTCAATTCGGCTAGTCATAAGATTGGCTATATTAATGCAAATATTGGCCTCATTTCGTGGCAAAAAGTTGGATACGGCAACACTTAAGGGGTTTTTATGGCGGAGAGCGTTGTCGAAGAACCGACGAGACGCTTCATTCATATAGACTTAAATAGCACGTTCACACCATGCACCTGCTCCTGCCGCTGTCGCGAATATTGCTCGAAATACTTCCGCGGAAGTTAAACAATTGTGTGTTCATACACTGCCGTTATACTCTTCTCGCACCAATACGAGTGAGCGAGATATCTATACATTCGACACGCGCTCGTGCTGCCGTTCCTTTGACTAGCGCACGAAAAGCCGACAATCGAGGGAGCACGGGAAGTGGCAGGTATGACGAGTAGCAGCGCGAGTAACCTGTTCACACACTCGCGCTGCCCACTTTCCTTACTATTTTCCTGCCCATATTGACATATTTTGAACGTACATACGTACATACATCACGCCTATATCCCTTACGGGGTAGGCAGAGCGTTAGCGGCCGTTCAACGGATATTAACACCACGTCTGACAAAAGTTTGAGGGTCAATCAGATAACTGTGTATCACTGTAGTGACAGGTTGTTAGCCCGTCGCTAAAAATTGCAATACACCCTCGAGTCCCTTAGTCGCCTCTTACGATACCCATGGGTAAGAAATGGGGTGATGCTATTCTAAGCCGGCATCACACGGAGACATAATTTTGAACGTGCCATTAGGAAAAGTTGTTCCAGCCCAGTTGAGATTTCGTTATCGGTCACTAGTAAAATTTCACCCAATATAGGGTGGCGAAATGAAATATTTGGAACAGGTGGCAACGTGAAATAAGTTGGCAAAGCGAGTAAAGACGAGCCAGTAACTCGGGATACCGTCGTTTTGCATATTGTTGAAGTTCCTAATATACTTTGGCATACCTCGGTTCATGACCTATGGAGCTGAGACGTGGAACCTGACAGTAAAACTGGCCCACCGGTTACGTCACTCAGAGAGCTATGGAAAGGTCTATGCTCGGTATCTCTATAATGGATAAAATCCGGAATGAGACTATCCGCAAAAAGATCAAAGTAACGGACACAGTCTGGAAGTGTAGCAAAGTGAAGTGGCAGTGGGCTGGGTACATTTGTCGTAGAACCGACGGACGGTGGAGTAAGCGGGATCTCGAGTGGAGGCCACGCCTCGGCAAGCGTAGCGTTGGACGACCTCCGGCCAGATGGACCGATGACTTAAAAAAGGCGGCTGGTAGCGACTGGCTGGCGAAAATGAGAGATCGTGCCCTATGGAGGAGGCCTACGTCCAGCAGTGGACTGCAATAGGCTGATGTATGTATACCTCGGTTTGCATACAATTCTTTTTCATACTATTTGTTTATTGTAGTTTAGCGCAACTTGCCCGTTTGTTTCACATACATACACATATATCACGCCTATTTCCCTTGCGGGGTAGGCAGAGCTTAAATAACCGTTAAAACGGATATTTACGCCACTTTCAGATAAGTATGTATGACCATAGTGACAGGTTGTCAGCCCATCGCCTAAATTGCAATACACATGTTACCTTTGAGTCCCTAAATCGCCTCTTACGATACCCACGGGAAAGAAATGGGGTGATGCTATTCTAAGCCGGCATCACACGGTAATCGGCACCCGTATGTTTCCCTGCCAATATTGACATTGTGTGAACGTGCTATAATGTTAGGTAGAGCTAAGTCGATATGGAGAATTGATATTTTTTAATTTTTTTATTAAGGATGGGTTTGCTCTTGACTCTAGTCTAGGTCATAGGACAGAGACAGAGTCTAAGATGGAGCGAGCTCACCCAGAAGAAGCCTGTTCACTCTTACTTTGAAGAGATTAGGGTTGTATGCGTTTGGAAACACACACATATGAGGCGTCTAATTTCAATATCCGCTAAAACGAGGTTTCATCAAATGTCAGTTATTCAAGAAAAACCGTTGAACAGCAAATAAGTTAGGAAAGCGTTTCAGCGGATATTGCAACGAAAGTAATACTTTGCGTGAAGTGAATTGCGTAGTCATATAGAGGGTTGTAAGCGAGAATGACAGTGACACTTGACCCTTACATAACAGAAAACTTTATAAACGGCAGCTTCATTTTTTTTTTTTTTATTAATGATGGGTTTGCTCTTGACTCTAGTCTAGATCATAGGACAGAGACAGAGTCTAAGATGGAGCGAGCTCACCCAGAAGAAGCCTGTTCACTCTTACTTTGAAGAGATTAGGGTTGTATGCGTTTGGAAACACACACATATGAGGCGTCTAATTTCAATATCCGCTAAAACGAGGTTTCATCAAATGTCAGTTATTCAAGAAAAACCGTTGAACAGCAAATAAGTTAGGAAAGCGTTTCAGCGGATATTGCAACGAAAGTAATACTTTGCGTGAAGTGAATTGCGTAGTCATATAGAGGGTTGTAAGCGAGAATGACAGTGACACTTGACCCTTACATAACAGAAAACTTTATAAACGGCAGCTTCATTTTTTTTTTTTTTTTATTAATGATGGGTTTGCTCTTGACTCTAGTCTAGATCATAGGACAGAGACAGAGTCTAAGATGGAGCGAGCTCACCCAGAAGAAGCCTGTTCACTCTTACTTTGAAGAGATTAGGGTTGTATGCGTTTGGAAACACAGACGCAGGTAGTGAGTTCCACTCTTTATCAGTGCGCATTATAAATGATGACTGGAAGCGCTTAGTCCGAATTGGTGGAATGGCAACCAGGTACGGATGGTATCCGGCGGTGCGTCTGGATGTCCTGGAAGAGGGGTTGTATGCGTTTGGAAACACAGACACATTGTATGTATTTTGTGTTAGCAGGTAGCGGTACGTTCATGGAACAGGTTGTTGTTGAAGAGACCCAACAGCATCGACAAAACATCGCGCAGACACAACAGATACACCAGGTAAACAGTAAACACTTTCTAAGTTTATGAATGACGTCAGAGCACTTTTTGCAAACACTTGATGTGATTAATAGCACTATTTACTTTTTACTTAATATTGACGACCGATGTGGCGCAGTGGTAGTGCGACTGCCTGCGACGCAAAGGTTCCGGGTTCGATTCTCGGTGGGACACTCACAAAAGTTGATATTTATCTCTTTGTGAATTTGTTCCCGGTCTGGTTAGGACATTGCAGGGTGAACCAACTGATTGTCCGAAAAGAAATGGTTCCGTGCTTCGGAGGGCACGTTAAGCCGTCGGTCCCGGTTGCTGTCTATGATTACTTAGACGGCGGTCGTAACACAACCATGTCAGAGGCCTACTAGTGGTAGTAGGTGGTTGAAAAACTCTGACACCAGGGTTCATCGGGTCGTTGGATGACTCGGTGTCCCACACGAGAAGAAGAAGAAGAAGACTTAATATTTATTGCTTTAAATCATATGTACTAATAATATAGACTTATTAAAAACTAATTTAGGTTAAAAAACACAACTAACTAACCCTCATTATACTTCATACAATTTACTGCCTGTGCATACATGTTTTGGAGTTATGGTCTAGCTTTTAAAGTTTACCCTGTCTATTATACTAAAATTGACTGTAATTTGTTTTGTGTGCCAAATAAACAAAATAAATAAATAAACATCCCTTGCCCTCCATTTTGAAAGGACAGTTACTCATTAAGGCGAGTGTAGCCGTCAACGACCTCGACAGTGGTGCCACTACAAGAAAAAAAATGGTTGCCTGTAAAGTCGGTATACGGGCGAAGTTTGAACGTGACAACGTAATCCACAACATTTCAAATTTCTAACAAGACTCTATATTATATTTTTAATAGATAGTTTATCGCATCATTAAATAAAGGGCAAGTTCTTTTTATTTTTTTACATAATCAGAGATTTTAAATTTTAAAAAGTGATAGTTTAGTTCCAACAACTAGGCTGCTGAAAACAAAATTCGTTTGCCTCCCTTTATTTAAAAAAAAAACTGATTGACATTGACAGATGAATGAATGAAGTTTTCTCCACTGTTTTTTTTTCTACTATAAGCAAAGGACTTTTTCATGGTAATCCTAACTTAGGAAGTTTTTACAACTTTTTAAAATATTTCAGAGACGATTGCATTAAAAATTATGAAAATATGTGTATCTTAATAAGCATCTCAAACACTCTAAACGATATATATATATCTTTTGTATCTAACGTAAAATGAAATGTTGTGGATTCTTTCCCTAATTAAAGTAATTCTCGAATGCTGCGCACCGATTATGCTTGAGTGGGAGAGAGACGGCATTCAGCGTGCCTCTCTTTCGGTCATGACTCACTGTAACAGACGTGAGCGGGCGGTATATTTTTCCGTGCATGCCACCGAGCCACAACCTAATTTAAGACGTTGTCACGTCAAAACAGTTTTCTCTTTACACAAACAATCTATCAGAATATCCGATGCACAAGTTTTTAGTATTATCCTTGAGTAAAATTAGAACAAAAACGGTTTTTATTTTCAAGTGGCGCCACTGTCGAGGTCGTTGACGGCTGCACTCGCCTTAAATAAATAAGATAATTATATATTATAAGCTAGTTATTTTTATGCTAATGAATAATATGCCTAGTTATTTAATGCTCTTGAATAATATGCCTAGTTACTTTATGCAAAATTTTCAAGCGCGGGCAGGATTTGAACCTGCGACTTTCTTCATTACTAGCGACGCCTCTTCCATCTGGGCTACCGTAGCTCGTTCCTTGCCCGCCAATTTTGCAAGTGTATCTTAATGCCAGTAACGCGTGGCACGGCTCCATCTACCGGGTTCGTTTTGCAACTAATACCCGGCGACTGATTCTATCTTTACAGATTGAATGTAGTCTAAGCGATAAATTGAATACCAAATTTTAAAACACTTCCCGTGTTAAGTATAAATTTTTTGAAATCTTGCAAAATCCTGCCCGCGCTTGAAAATTTTGCAAGTTTTCACACCTAAGAAGAGTAATTGAGTCATCACACGTCAATTGTGACCACGGGGTCTGTAAAGAGCTCAAAACGTAGGAATAGTAAAATTTATTTTTTTATCCCGCCCGAGCCGGTTTCTATTAGGACAATACAAAATTGTTATAAAAAGAAGAAAATTGCGTTATGCAAATTTCTTTTTTTACAATGACCGATCATGACGTCAATAAGTGATAATGCTATCCTACATTGAATAAAATTATTTCATTTTCATTTTCATTTCATTTTCATTTTCCAAAATAAACACAACTTAAATCCGTTTAAAATTGTTTTATTGTGATGAGTAATAGTTGTGCAAACTCAAGAAAATATTAAGTAATTGTGTCGTTTTGTTTGTTAGGTGAGCGGTGGCGTGAGACAGCAACAGTATGTGCTAGCCACGCCCACCGGCCAGCAAGCCACGCCCGTCTCGCAGGTAAGGTCACACTTTTGAATTTTATTTATTTTTATTTGAAAGAATTACAGACAAATTTTAACTGCATATTGCGAGATAGATTAAATACATACATACATATATCACGCCTATTATCCCTTGCGGGGTAGGCAGAGCGTAAACGGCCACAAAAAACGCCAGGTCATTTGTATCGCCATAGTGACAGGTTGTCAGCCCATCGCCTAAAACTGCAATACACACCCTCAAGTCCCTTGGTCGCCTCTTACGACTCCCACGAGAAATAAATGGGGTGATGCTATTCTAAGCCGGCATCACACGGCACATTAAAAGTTCAACGTGAACGTAACGATAAAATGCGGAGATTTAGATTTCGAAGCTCTATCTGCGGACATTTGTTAATAACATCGTAATATTTAATCTATGGCGATACACAATTTTCCGAATGACCCTCAAATATTTGTCAGATGTGGCGTAAATGTCCGTTTACGCTCTTCCTACCCTGCAAGGGATAATAGGCGTGATATGTGTGTGTGTGTGTAGACGATAAAAAATAACAAAATATAAAAAATTCTCTATACTTTTTGTTACCCTCAGGTGATATTCTGCGGCGGCGGCGTTGGGGGGGTCACGGGGGCGCAGCCTGTCATCACGTCGGTCCTGCCCGCTGGGGGGGCCGTTTTGACCCCCCACCACACTATACACCAGTAAAATGTTGAACGTTCAAACATCCTACTTGTTGTAATCAATGTTAAACATATGTAATAATTAATTATTAAGGATGGGTTTGCTCGTGACTCTAGTCTAGGTCATAGGACAGAGACAGAGTCTAAGATGGAGCGAGCTCACCCAGAAGAAGCCTGTTCACTCTTTGAAGAGATTAGGGTTATATGCGTTTGGAAACACAGACGCAGTGAGTTCCATTCATATGTTTTTCACAAATAAAACTATTTAAACGGATTTAAGTTCTGTTTATTTTAAGATTTTACAATTCCGACGTTTCGAGGTTTTTACAGACGTAGGAATTGTAAAATCCAAAATGAACACAACTCAAATCCGTTTAAAATATGTTTTTCATTTAGTTGATGTAACCGGTTTAAATTAAACCTTTGTAAATATTTCAAGGGGAGAACAAGCTAAAGAAACTGAACAACTTAAGGAACACATAGCATACATAGCCCTCAATTCAGGATATAAATTCTCCTTACTTGCCTTAAATTAGTGCTGTCACTTTCCGTCAAGTAGGTTTAGAAAAGGATAAGGAGATATCTAAGTCCTGTCATATTTAAAAACGTCAATGGTATTTTGGCCTTTTTTGTCAATTTAGTCGCCATTGTTTTGATCGTCGCCTTATTTTGACAGTTAACACGTATTTAGCATGAAATTATAAGACATGACACGACTTAAATAACTTCTATCTTTTTCCAAACCTATTTGACGGAAAGTGACAGCACTAATTTAAGGGAAGATAAGATAATTTATATCCCGAATTGAGGCGATAATCATAAAAGTTGTTGTGTTAGTTTATGTGTGAAAGTCCATTTTCTTTAATAATTTATTGAATTTTAGATTGTTGATTCCGCTTTCTAGCAAGCAAGCGAGCGAATAAGCAAGCAAGCATTCGAGCGAGCAAGCAAGCAATATAGCAAACAAGCAAGCGAGCAAGCAAGCAAGCGAGCAAGCAAGCGAGTGAGTAAGTAAGCAAGCAAGCGAGTGAGTAAGTAAGCAAGCAAGCGAGTGAGTAAGTAAGCAAGCAAGCGAGTGAGTAAGTAAGCAAGCAAGCAAGCGAGTGAGTAAGTAAGCAAGCAAGCGAGTGAGTAAGTAAGCAAGCAAGCGAGTGAGTAAGTAAGCAAGCAAGCAAGCGAGCGAGTAAGCAAGCAAGCAAGCAAGCGAACGAGTAAGCAAGCAAGCAAGCGAGCGAGTAAGCAAGCAAGCGAGTGAGCAAGCAAGCAAGGCCCGTCTTATACAAACTCTTTAGCTGATTCTTACGTCCCTTGAAGTAGTTGCAATTTTTTTATTATTATTATACATTCTCAACTCAACCTCTAAATAGTTACTCCATACATGATAGTAGAGAAATGATAATCCTTCAATTAATAAACTACTTAGCAAGAAATAAATTAATGTATTGTTAAATAAGATTATGAAATTATGATGTAAGTAACTTTGGTAGTTTACCTATTACTTTTACCTTTTAGCAAATTATTAAATATTTTTTACTTATATCGGGTAAAAATTAAATTTGTGTAAAATCATATATTATGCTGTAATTGAAATAGAAACACGTGGTGGTAATTTTTTTGTTCTCTTTTTTATTATTTTAAGGGGTGAACCTAAACAACTTTCCCTAAGGAATAAATTGCCCGGTCGGCTGGAACATTTTGTATGTATTTCGACCTTCGTTCCTTTGGGAAAGTTGTCCAGTTTCGTGGACTGGTTCATCCCCTTAAATATTTGCAGGTTGACTACCAAATTTTAAAACACTCCCGTGTTAGGTATACAATTTTTGAAAACTTGCAAAATTTTGGTATTAGTTACAAAACTAACCCGGTAGATGGAGCCGTGCCTCGCGTTACTGGCATTAAAAAATACACTTGCAAAATTGGCAGATGGAAGAGGCGTCGCTACTATTAATACGAAAGTCGCAGGTTCAAATCCTGCCCGCGCATAAAAATTAAGCAAGTTTTCAAAAATTTATTGCATGATAAATTTTTTCATGCTGTATAACATGTACTTCAAAGTTACTTACACTATAAGCTATAAGACTGTACATATTTTTTTATTAACAGTAGCGGTTAATAATATGGTAGTAGTGTGATGGCGTCGATTCTGCTAGCCATTACCTTGGCTAAATCTCTTTCTGTCACTTAAATAATGAATAGAGGCTGGAAATCTACAGTTGTCTTTTGACTGCTAAAGTGAACACTTATTCCTAAAATAATATAATAATCCGTACAAATATTAAAAATCTAAGAGTTCGTGTGTGTGTATGTATGTTTGTTACCTCTTCACGCTCAAACGGCTTGACCGATTTGGATGAAATTTGGAACAAAGGTAGAGTATAACCGGGAATAACACATAGGCCACTTTTTACCGCAGGAAAACAACTATCACCACGCGAAAATGAGTGGCAGCGGGTGGAACCGCTGGGCGGAAATCTAGTTAATAATGATTGGCCCGATGGCGTTGCGGATTGTGCACCTGCCTGCTACGCTGAGGGTCGTAGGTTCGATCGCCGCAACACCTGTCTTGACGAATTGAAAGCAAATTCACAATTAGTTGTTTGTTGTCATATCTTTTATTCAACATAGGTCTCATTATCAAGCATTGTATAGAAATCCCGGTAATGCCGTGTGATGCCGGCTTAGAATAGCATCACCCCATTTTATTCCCGTGGGAGTCGTTGGAGGCGACTAAGGGACTCGAGGGTGTGTAATGCAATTTTAGGCGATGGGTTATCCTTTCACTATGGCGATACACAATTTTCCGAATGACCCTCAAATACTTATATGTCAGACGTGGCGTAAATGTCCGTTATTGCGGCCGTTTACGCTTCTGCCTACCCCGCAAGGGATAATAGGCGTGATATGTGTATGTATGTATAATCTCTTGTGGGGTAGGTAGAGCGTAAACAGCCGCAAATAACGGACAAATATTTGAGGTCATCCGGAAAATTCTGTATCGTCTAAGAGACAGGTTGTCAACCCATCGCCTTTTACGACTCCCAAGGGAAAGAAGTGGGTTGATGCTATTCTAAGCCGGCATGACACGGGAAAGATATCTAGATATATCTGATAGAAATGATAACGTTGGCGATTTTTGTCGCTAACGTGAATTTAAATCCTACGTTTGCAACTTGTATTTGAACCAACCTGTGTATAGCTACTGTAGGGTGTATCGTATTTGTATATTCGGGACACATACTTAAACGCCTACTTTGACAGCTGCCACATCCATAATAGGCGAGATGTCAACAGTAAAATACAGCTTTCAAAATGGGCTTTTATGTGGCACGACTGTAACTTATTATAAAATAGCTAAAGCTAACTATGTACTAGCATTTAGCGAAATAATGTATCAAATAAACCAGATTCGAAGCCGTTTTTTTGTTTCAATATATTACACGACGCGATCACGCCTTCACTCATTGGCCCTTACGGTTAAGTCCTTGGTTTAGATACTATGGACAGCAGCTACAAAATATTATTATATACTACATTGGTAGTTTTACCATCGGGTGCTAAAACGTACAAATTTTCAGTAGAACTGACTCGAGAGCAAGCGAGATATAGCTGCCCGTGTGAAAAACAGGGAATCGTAAGATCCACGCTTGCGGCCTACAAATACAACGTATGTCCTTGCGATTTGTTTAAAGTCATTGCAAAGCAAACGCTGACGGGAATAGTTAGTGGCTTCGTCTTGATTCATAACAGTGTTAATTGATATGTATACCACCTCATCCACAGTGATTTGCGACAGAATGGCCGCCGCCTATCTTATAAAGTCTCACTTTGCGTAGGTCAGCTGGAAGAAATTTCTTAGTAGAAATAAGCTGTCCTGTTGTGTCGTTATTCTTTGTATGTGTTTCTCTTGTAATGTTTTTGTGTACAATAAACGGTAAATAATAAATAAAATAAATAATGGTATGGTTTATTGAAGCAGTCTGAACATTTTTGAGTGCCAAAATAGCTCTACCACGTAGCCTGGAATCTTTCTTTTGAAGAAAGGAAGGCTCGCCATACACAGAAGAAATGATTCCCTCTAGACCAGAAACTATTTGGCAAAGCGTTTCAGGCAGACTTACTTGACCGTTAACCTCTGGTAAAGTACCTTCGCCGAGTTTTAATAAAGCTTGTGAAAACTCTTCAGCCCGTGGATTACCTCCGAGACGGGTTCGCACGTTCACCGTCAAGGTCAGCTTGTGAATTTGTGGCCAAAGAGCCGATCTTTTAAGTGAGGCATTCACCTCATCAGCCCTGGTAACTCGAGTAACAACTGGAAGTGTTTGGCGAAAGTCACCGGAAAAAAGAACAGTGAGTGATATGGCCCATGGCCCTATTATCTCTGCGTTTGTCTTTCAAAGTCCTATCTACAGCTTTTACCGCCTTTTTGTTGGCCATCGTACACTTGAAACATAACTACCAGTCAACAATCTTCGAAAGCCTTTGCACTGTTACGTGATTCAGCTACGGTACATACCGAAGTTTCGTTTGTGTCCAAATCGGTTGGTATTTTGAAAGTTGTATGCGCCGTTTTCTCTCCTGGAAGCATTGTGGCAGCGATACTTGAAGATACTACAGCAAGTGCAATCCTTCCTTGCCTTCTGATCGCTGTAGGTACTGCTGAGGTCAAAAATGTTTGGTCTGGTCAGTGGCTTTGTATACTTGTAATTTTTCAGAAAACATTTCATTAGCGGGTTTCACAAAACTAACGGCGACATCAATAAAGTTACTTTAAACTAATTTTGGTCTAAATTTTTTGATTCTAACTAATGAAGGTATTATTTTTTTTTCCATGAACAAGTTTTTCAAATACAGTTATGCATATTCTCCCAAACTTCGTGGAAGTTTTGTGGAAGGGCTTTTATAATGGTGCCTTACATCTGGTTACCTATTGTGTAATGATGAGTTCTAAGGTCGGTTTATTTAAGAATGTCTTTTAATGTAAACAAACTTTTTTTTTAACTAATGATGGGTTTGCTCTTGACTCTAGTCTAGGTCACAGGACAGAGACAGAGTCTAAGATGGAGCGAGCTCACCCAGAAGAAGCCTGTTAAGGTACTGGCACTCCCACACACTGACGGAACGCAGCAAGCTACTTGGCGCTAGACAGTCGCGAGCTGTCATTAAAAAAAAGCGTGGCTATGGGCTCTCCAGTTTCCCCCTTGACGTGCCCTTGACGGCTGACATCTTTATGGAGGACTTTGAGGATCGAGCCCTAAGGCACGCTCCTGCTGTGCCAAAGATGTATAAGAGGTACGTAGACGGCACCTTCACCATCCTTCCACAAGACCAAGTTACTGCTTTTCTAAATCATTTAAATTCAATTCAACCCAATATTCAATTTACAATGGAATCAGAGCAAATTAATCAATTAGCATTTTGAGATATTCTTATAATTAAAAACACAAATAGTAGGTACAATCAGTCATTCCGTTTATAGAAAGCCAACCCACACAGATAGGTACCTACCTAAATGGTAACTCCCACCATCATCCGAGCCAATTAGCTGCCGTTGGAACCTCTTTGTTTCAGAGAGCACGCGGTATCTGTGACCCCCAACACCTAGACGATGAGCTCAAGCATTTGAGACGAGTACTCCATGAAAATAACCTGAAGCCACCCCGTCAACGTTACAGAAACCGTGCCAAACAAACCACAGTCGAACGACAACCAGCATACTTACCATACTTGAAGGGAGTAACTGATAAGATCGATAGAATTCTGAAGCGAGCTTCAATCAAGACCATTTTCAAGCAGCCGAGGAAGATCAGCCAGTACATCAGATCAGTCAAATGCAACATCCCTCTCCAAGACCCTGGTGTTTATAAACTTGACTGTGACTGTGGACTCTCATACATAGGAGAAACAAAGAGAAATGTATCTACACGTCTAAAAGAACATATTGCTGATGTAAAAATCCGTCGTGACAGACAGTCTGCAGTGTGTGAACATATTTTGGATAACCCCACCCATTATGTCAGATTCGATAAGGCAGCAATCCTAGCGAGAGAGAAAAGATTCATTTCTAGGAAAGTACGGGAAGCCATAGAAATTCAAAAACATCCGAATTTCAACAGAGATACTGGATGGGGAATCTCATCAACTTGGACTTCGCTGATTACACAGCAGAAGAACAAGATCCAACATAACGTAAGACCTACTACACAAGATACGGTTTCAGCATTTTGCGTGGAAACCGGAAGTTACGCTAGGCAATTAAGAAATAGATGGCGGTAGAACAAACATAATTTATATTGTACTATGGTTTTATTTTGCACACACAGTGCTATATTACTTTCATAAATGAAAATAAGAAATTGAAAAAATGTCAGCGCCCGCCGGGACTTGAACAATATAGCACTGTGTGTGCAAAATAAAACCATAGTACATTTAATTAAGCAAAGCTTCATCGCATGGTTCGAATTTCACTCTTAAGTGGTTTGATTGTGAGGTCTTCAGCAGCCTACGTGTAGGGCTGCTGGTGCGGGTCTTGAGGGTGTCCTCGTACCCGGGCTGCTTCTCATCCGGACCGCAGTCTCTGCGTCTGTGGGGCTCCACAGCAGGTCGCGGGGCAGGAGGTAGCGCAGGCCCCAGGTGCGGAAGCGCTCGTCGGGTGGACGGGCGTGTTGGGGCGCAATGTTGCGCAGGTGGAGGTGCGGCCCGTTGTCGGCGCGGCTGAACATAAGCCGCGCCAGCATCCGCACGCATCGCATGGTTCGAATTTCACTCTTAAGTGGACTGACCATAGTATTAGTTTCAAATAACTTATACTAGATGTCGCTTGTCGTCGCTTCGAGACGAGTACCAAGAGGTTGAAAATTTCGTCAGCTTACGTCGGGGCGCCGGTAGCTCAGTTGGCAGAGCAGTGGAACGGTACTCCACGGTCCCGGGTTCAAGTCCCGGCGGGCGCTGACATTTTTTCAATTTCTTATTTTCATAATTTATCCATACTAATATTATAAATGCGAAAGTGTGTTTGTTTGTTTGTTTGTTTGTTTGTTTGTCTTTCTTTCACGTTACAACAGAGCGATATCATGCAGTGTTTTTTAGGTGTGCAGTTAGGTGAGAGGCTGGAGAGTGACATAGGCTACTTTTTATCCCGGAAAAACATATTTTTCCCATCGGAAAAGCGATTAATGTTTAGCAATAGAATACACCCATACTACGAACATAGATGAGTATCATGCAGCGATGTAAAGCATTTTTTTTTTTGAGAGCAGCTAAATGAAAAGCTGGTGAGTGACATAGGTTATTTTTTATCCCGGAAAAACATATTTTTCCCTTCGGAAAACCGATTAATGTTTAGCAATAGAATACATCCATACTACATACATAAATGAGTATCATGCAGCGATGTAAAGCATTTTTTTTTTGGAAAGCAGTTAGATGCAAAGCTGGTGAGTGTCATAGGTTACTTTTTATCTCGGAAAAACATATTTTTCCCATCGGAAAACTGATTATTGTGTAGCATAGAATACATCCATACCACATAAAAAAGATGTATATACAGGATGTAAGGGACAGCCCTCCGAATACTGATATTCCCATAGTAAATGCAGTGAGCTGATTGTGATTTTGTATGGGATATAGAAAAAAAGAATTTAATCTATGGCAGGTTGTTCAGTTTCATGGTTTGAATACACCCAATCAGTATTCGAAGGGCTGTCACTTACACCCTGTATAGCACTACTATGAGAATGTCTCTTGAATATGAGTTTTGGGATATGAATGTGGCTTTAAGGGTGATGTGGGTATGTACTTGAGATACTTCTTACCACAGTAGTAAAGTTAATTTCTACAGTTAAACATGATTTGAAAGTCCATTTCTATAATAATAACCATTTTTAGCACAGTAAGTTTGCCCTGCGTGTACTTGCGAAGACACATAATAAACTTAAATTTTTTGGTACCATAGTCCTGAAAATTGAAGACTAGGCAAAATCATTATACTGCGTATTCATATTATTATAATTCCAATCCAAGAACATCCATCCCCAAGTTAATTTGGTTTGGAGCTAATATAGGTTTTCAAATCCTTGATTACATACCCACTCCTTTCTTTCATGTCTTCTTGGAGCATGTTTGTATGTAATAAAAATTTCAAAATAGCAGGAATATTAAAAAAAAATTAAAGCTATATAGCAATCTATACTTTCTTATTATTTATTAACCACCAATATAACACTAGGCAATATTCACAATATTCATAAGGTAGCTATACTCTATGGCGACATAGAGCGCTGAGTGTAATAGCTAGGCATAAATATAGGTGTATTGGTAGTTTAGTAGTATTGCTAGATGTAGCGCTGCATTGTGTAATAATGCAGGTTATGCCAAATTATATCGCTGATATAATTTGGCATAACCATTACTACTATATTTGTATTATAATATTCGCGTAGGAGTTAAATAAGTGACCCATAAACGTAATTTTAATAGAGACGCAGTCACTAAACCGGAAAGTAATGACCTGTGTTGTGTGTGCTGTCGCCCTGTTTAGAATACACAACTAATTAATAAAACTCTATGAGTACGCGGGCGAAGCCGCGGGTAACAGCTAGTATTCTAAATAATGACGTCTAACACCTTAGTCTTCCGTGACCACGGGCTCTGTAAAGAGCTCGAACGTAGGAATTGTAAAATCCAAAATAAACACAACTTAAATCCGTTTAAAATTGTTTTATTTTGATGAGTCTTAAAGATATCCTCCAGCAAATTGGTGAAGAGTTTCGGGGATCGTCACCCTGTCTTACACCTCGAAGTAGTTTGATAGATCCTGTTTTGTTTTGAGTTTGGACGGACATCGTAGCCATTTGATACAGGCTTCTTAGCACCTCCACATATCGCCAATCCACTTGGCACCGCTGCAAAGACTCCAAAACAGCCCAGGTTTCGATGGAGTCAAAGGCTATTTCGTAGGCCACAAAGGCCATACACAGCGGTTGGTTACACTAAAAAAAAATGGTCATACTCTTCTGATTTATGTTTAACCTGCCGTACAGTATGGATGTGGTCCACGGTGCTGCAGCCTTTACGAAACCCGGCCTGTTCCTGTGGCTGGAAAGCGTCAAATCTTATGCCAAACGATTCGTAACGACTCTCGAGAACAGCTTATATACGTGGCTCAGCAGTGTGATCGGTCTATAGTTTTTGAGGAGCGTTTTGTCTCCTTTCTTGAAAACAATCACCTCTGCTCCACTTCTTCGGCGTTGTCCCATTGGCTATAACAGAGTTGAATAGCCTTTTCAGCTCCCCGAGGGCAGGTTTTCCACCAGCCTTAAGTAGTTCAGAGGCCACTACGTCTTCACCAGGAGCCTTCCCATTCTTAAGCTGTTTAAGAGCCGCCTCGATTTTGGTCGAGTCAGTTGTTGTTGTACGTTGTTGTGATGATATTCAGCTGCTGTTCAGATGTTGGTCAGTTGTTGTTCAGTTACTGTTCAGTTCAAATTTATATCAAGCCATATTACGTTCTCGTATTGAATTTGACCTTGTATTGGGCCTTGCGGTATTGCCGGTATAGTGTATAACTGAGGTTTTTTTTTGGAGAGTGTAGATAAAATAGTGTTGGTATACATCTGCATATAATTAAATTAGGTATTAGAAAGTTCGTGTCAAACTATGATCACATTCGGCTACAGACACTCGCGTTCTAATGATAATGACCCCCATTATATGACAGTTGCATATTATAAACTACTATAATGTTACTAATAGTGGCATTAATTATTAGATTTATAATAATAGTGAAATGTTTTAATGTTATTTAGAATTTTTATTACTTTTCTGAATGATTTTTTTTCTATATTTATTTCATCACACCTTTTTTTAAAATTGTGAATAGGCGCATCCCGACAAAGCGAGCGGCCTCGCCCGTGGCCCGCCTCGCGAGGCATGCGCCGAACCGCGCGGTCGTTGGGAGGTGCCGCGGCCGAGGAATCCCCATGCTCACGCGCTCGGGCGAGCGCGCGCTCAAAGGCGCCTCAGTCTTTGGCCGCGCGCGGTGTGGACTGCACATTTTTGGTGTTTTCTTGAAGCGCTCAATTGCCAATATGAACAAAAGTGTCTGTCGGCGTTTGATACGTTTACACGGCAGCAATAATTATAGGGAGCTAAAAAGTAATTGCGTCAAATCGTAGTTTTTGGTCAAATACTTACATTGTCATTTGATTTTGTCAATCAGCTGTTCTGGTGAAGTAAAATTGATTCACGGCTTGATACGAGTGTTAAGGAGTGGTTGCGAATCACTCGAATTCACGGGAAAATTCACGGTTAGAAAGTTGCAATTTTGGGATTGCGCGTGGGAAAAGGGCCATTACGTGTGGGATTTCAGAGAGAAGAGAGAAGAAGAAGAGAAGATTACGAATACTTGGAAAATCGAGCTCCTGGACTTGTATGTGTAGCGCATGCGTGCCGCTACAACATGCTCGGGAGTTTTTCTGTTGATAGTTCTGAATGTCAAACTAAAGGGCGCTGTGCTAAGTTGAAATTTTGACGTTCAACTTCCCTTACTATTTCCCTGCTTATAGCGCGAGTGTGTAATCGTGGCTTTTTTCAGATTTTTTTTCGGGAGGTTGGAACTTTTTCGGACTCATGCTATTTTTTATCTTATTTTGATTGAAGGCAGATGACAAATTACAGCCAGAGTATTTGAATTTGATTTGACTAAATTTTGTTTTCACGAATTTACATTTTAAAATCAAGAAATTGATTTGAATTTACATTCAAAATTTTACGTGTTCCTATATAAATTGATTGTTATAATAATTATAAAGACGAAGAATCTCGGATTGCTGCAAGACTGCCGATTTGATAAAAAAAACGAAATCGTGTAAGGTAAAATACTGGTGCACCTATCTATTAACATTATCAGCCACAACAGTCCACTGCTGGACATAGCCCTCCTCCTGTTGGGGAGTATTGCCATACTCGCCACGCTTGGCAGGCGGATTGACGAGCGCAGTGCAAGAAAGCTACTTGACAAATATCATAGTTTTCGGTCTTCGGAAAGTACCCTAAATTTTTTTATTCCTTTGAGAGGGTCAAAAGCACGAGTTTTTACAGCATAAACAGCCGTTTCTTTTTTAACGTTCTTTTTCTTCTTTTTGTGTGGGACACCGAGTCGACGAGCGCCCGTGCCGCCCGCCTGTGGGGCACTCCCAACGTTGATAATATCACTTTGTAAATTTGTTTCCAGTCTGGTTAGGACATCGCAGGTAGAACCACCTGATTGTCCGCAAGAAAGATGTTTACGGAGGGCACGTTAAGCCGTCGGTCCCGGTTGCTGTCTATGATTATTTAGACCGTGGTCGTAACACAACCAAGTCAGAGGCCTACTAGTGGTAGTTGGCGGTTGAAAAACTCTGACACTAGGGTTCATCGGGTCGTTGGAAGACTCGGTATCCCACACGAAAAGAGAGACTAAGAACAATATTGTCTCATAATTTGGAGATTTCAAGAAATGAGAGCAAAATTCCGAACACTATCCAACTCACTACTCAATACTCAATAACTTCATTGCTTTTCTTGTGGTTGATTTCTAAGCCCATTTTACCTTAAGGTAAGTGTAGGTATTCATTCATTCATTTCACAAAAAAATATTTTCTCCATATTACCTACTTAACGGGCCTACTTCCATGAAGTGAGGTGAAAACGAGCTACGAGAAGGATTTTATACATATTCTAAGGAACATCACTGTCAACAAAATTTTGTTTTTTATTCTTCAAGATATGAGGAATAAGCCAGGGCAGCGCAAAATCTCATTTTATATTTAATAACGGAGAAATTAAAATTTGAAGTTACCTCTATTTTTCAGTGATGAAGCGTGGCGTAAGAGATTTCTTCCGCCAGTGCTAATCGAACTGTATTGATCTTAGTATGATTATTAACCCCCTGTGTCAGTAGTACCATCGATTAGTACCATTAATATGGCAATTTCACGTTGAACCCGCCTGGGCGGCTATTTTTTGACAAAACAACTTAGTTATTAAGAAATTTAGCAAAACACTTACTGTTTCCGGCTGCTTTCCTTGGGAGTAAAAGGTTTTTGTTTAGATGTTTCCTCTGCTGACAAAACTGACGTGGAATTGATCATAGATAAACGGAATATGATGCAGACCGCGACACACTGTACATTTGTTCGATATTTTGACCGTGAAAAATTATTGTAGCTAGAATTTTGCCGTAAAATCACAGATGAATAAGATAATGTACTGGGTACAGATAGGAATCGGACCAATCACAGGCGGAGACGCTAATTATAGTTCCATTATATCAAGTGCATGTCGCTAGTGTGCTCATAGAAAGAGACAGGTATATATAATGCTATCTCTTACCACCTGCTAGTGTTGCTAGTGATGTGCCACTACTATCGATATGCATACCACGCTGTTCACTTAGTGAACATTAAATAAAACTATGTAAGATTTGTTAATTCGTTTATTAACTGTTACATATATCTAGACACGCGGTAAGCGTGTAATATAAGAATGATTTATTTATTTTATTTTATTGAAAAGAAACACAGTCTTACTTTCTTTTAAAAATTACAACTTACATAAAGATTTGTTTGCATGTTAAAACTATCCAAGGCAAATCTTATGGTATTGTAGAATCGAAGTTGGCTATATTTTACTAATGAATGTTAAACGATCCTATACCTGAATAAATTAATTTCAGAAGTGTCTACTCAACGTGGCAACCATTTAACATATCACTACTTTTGTGAACTTGGCTTTCAACGTTCACATTTATGTTTTTGGTGGGAAAATAGTATACTTTGCCTAAGATTTTTTTACATGATATAAAATGAAATTGACAACCAAAGATCTCTGAAGAAATACTTCGTAGACTTACATTTAAATTAAATAGTCCCATATTTTACTCAAAGACTCCATTGGTTGTGATTCAGTTACGTAAGGAAGGAACAGTGATAATTTTTTGGTTACCTTGCCTATCATGTGTCACGCACGTATTTCATATTTTTAACAACTTTATAGCATCTTCATCTACAAAACTCAACGTGGCCGTTGTTGACTGCAACAGGAGTACGCATTTTTCCCTTGCATCAAAGCTCTTTTTTGAGCAATGTACACTGTTGAAAAGTTTATCATAGAATAGTGGCAGAGCAGCGGTGTTACTCATCGTCGAATTTTCGTCATTTTTCGCAGCTTAAAAGAAAAACAAATAATTAGTAGGTACCATTAATTTGTAAAGTGGCTGGAATAGACTAAAATAAGTAAAGCAGTGTTAATTTCTAATTGACCACATTATATTCCGTATTTTAAAGTAGCGTATTATGGCATTGTCAAAACATCGATAGTCAATAATTTTTTGGACATCCCTATTTTTCATACTTTTGTACTTTTGTTTAAAATAAATATTATTATTTGAAACAAAGATGATGATTTGAATGAAACACGAATTTAATACCCTGACCAAAGTAGACAGAAGAATATAGACAGAAATCTACTTACTTTTTCCATTTGGAAAACCACTGCTAATTTCTGCCGCCGTAAATAAAGGGCTAAACTGTACTATATGGGCGGCAGAGTTGGGCGTTGAAATTATTATGGTCGGAAAGACTTCAGTATAGGGTATGATAACAAATTTTAATGTAATTTATCTGATTTAACAATAGAAATAGCACACAATAAGAAACTGCAAGTAATTTTCACCGCGATAAAATTTCAGACTACAGATAACTAGTAGGCGTCGTCCGACAGTTCGTCAAACGTCATTGCATTGAACACTAGCGCTGCCTTCTTGAAATCCATGTACTACGACCTGGTAAAAAAGATTATGAACTCTATGACCAAAGTATTAATGATTAAAATTGAGTGTGGTAGATAATGTCCCCCGATTCTAGTATGGCGATTCAATAGCGTGCGTAAAATATATCAACTATCTACAACAACGGCATTCTATCCGCTATGGATAATTTTGCCAATGTCAATACTACGTTGATTGGTACATCGAACGAAACGCAAAATATGAACCGATTAGACGTAGGTATTAAAAATATTTTTACGATCAAATAATAGGATGACGTGGTTGTTAGTGCAGATTAGTATGAAGTAGTAAGGTTCGATTTATATGCAGCACTAGACGGCGACACGGCGGCACAAAAGCAGTTTTTTAACCGCGGCGGAAATTTTTAAATGTATATATGGAGCGCTGCGCATACGGTCACCACCAACCACAGTTTTAGAACAAATTATAAGAAAGCAAGTATTAGTACATTGTTGTCGAGGTATGGAAAATAAGACTTTGCTGGACGAGTATAGTTTGAAGTCAATCTTCAATTATACAAGTCAAGCAAAGTAATTTTCCCCGAGGCTTACATAGTGCTTTTCTCAAAAAAAGGCTAGGAAATGAAAGATTGTACTTCTTATAAAAGTTAGCTAGCGACCACAACACAACGAAACAAATAAAAATTTACAATTTTCCCACCAATTGAAATTTTTTAAAATTAATTCGCCTGTAAGGCACAGTATTACGTAATATTCTGCCATACTAAATGTTTAGTTCATTCTTTTCTTTTTTAATTCTGGACAGGCAAGGGTCTTCACATCATACAGCCTCGTCTTTAGTTACCTGTTTCATACAAAATAACGTTCCGTTTCTATGAGAGTCATCAAGATAATTTTGAAATCAAATTATGTGGGTTTAGCGTATAACGAATTTATCTTAATGGACACCAGCAAAGGATTTCCATACAACTTTGCTGGCGTGATCTGAGACGTGACAAACAATGTGAAACTTCGCGGTTTCTTTTTTTGAAAGAAATGAACTCATTTCCTAGCATGTTTGAGAAAAATAATTATGTACAATGTACTTACGTACATACACATATCACGCCCATATCTCTTGAAACTTGCGTACCTAGTATACAAAAGTATTATTTATGTAGTAAAAGATTTTTGTCAGATTTCAGTTCAAGAGTGGGATCAATTGATTCGGAAGGTTTTTAGTGTTATGGGGTAGAAAGGTTCTAGAGTGGCACTGGGTCAAGAAGTTCATGCTAGGGTAACACTGGGTTGAAAGGTTCTAGACTTATACCTAGCTGGAAAGTCCTAGAGTGTCACCGAACAAAATGCCAATACTAATGTTAAAATTATTTTCCAGGTAGGTACTTATCATTTCGGGAAGATCGAGGGTATCATTATATTAAAGGTTGTGGTCACCCTGGTTCATTGGTAACACCGAAATATACCAAACAGTGTATAGGGCTATAAATCCCTTTTCTAAAAATACCAATTTCAAGACCAAAACATACAGGATTATCCAGATAGGAATGGATTAAAAACCTTAGTCAAAAAAACAATTAGAAGCACCTTCGATTTTAAAATTTTCTTAGTTAATTTAATAGATATCACCAAAATGTATGATTATTTTTAACTATGAAGCAATTCAACTGGTCGGTGATTAAAGTATATTGTTCAAAAACTAATGAACGGTGCGAGAATGCGACCGCTATTTTATATATTATCATATCATAATATCATACTCGAATATATAATGGCCGTCGCTAATTGGTTTTTGCTATTTATATTTTGAACTTACATCTATGTATACTGATTTATGCAATAAACGTTTAAAATTGAAATTGAAATTTAACAGTATTATTATTAGTTGCGCTTAAGGTGCACGCAATGACGAAAATGACAAAGAAATATCCAAAAAAAGTTTCTTAATGTCGAAGTTCGCAAAAAAATGTACAATACCAGGATGGACAAAAACGAAACAAAAATATGTTCGCGCAAAGTGCGTAACATGATACTGGCCACTTGCATTTTTAAACCTGAACTAATAAGTTGGCTTTATTTAGTTTAATGACTTTGCTTCTTCTGTAATAACGTTAAACTAAAAAGTTGTAAATATTATATGATTTGAGATGTTATGAAGATAAGTGTTTTGTGAACTGATTAAGCCCTTATTTTTAGATGAATTATTTTCATGTACTGAAAGTGGAAGAATAACAAACAAACAGACAGTACAGTTTATAGAGTTCATAATTTAATATGGATACTATGCGTTCAGCTAAGTCTTGAATGGTTCAGCTTATTCCAAAATATGGTCCTTATGATATAATGCAGGTTAATATTCTTTCCAAGTTATAATATCAACTTTGTGAGTAGTCCACCGAGAATCGAACCCGGAACCTTAGCGCCGCAGGCAGTGGCACTACCATTAGTCGTCAAGTATTGTATCAGTACCAGTTAGACTAACATTATATGAAATGGTGACACCTCTATAATATACTCTTTGACATGACTTCCGAATTTCATTTGAATTTCGTTCCTTCCGGCGAAGTAGGACTCTTAAACTATCTATCAGAATGTCCGTTGCCAAAATTTTTACCGTTATCCTCAAGTAACATTAGAACCTTCAAACTCAATGAAACATTCGCTCTCTCTCTCTGTTTTCGTGTGGGACATTTGGCATCATAAAAATACAGTGTGTTTTTTTCAATTTTCACCGGTTCTACTCCCGGTGACTACAAGTGATTTTTCGAAAATACTTGAATGCAGTTATTGTTTTTACTCAAAAATAAGGATAGTTTCCTTTGAGCGAAAAATAGTAGGTTAAATATTTGGGACACTTCCCTACAAAGTGAAAGTAGTTTCAAACACTCTGTATACGAACTAAACTAAGGCGGCCGTTGTTGTGTAAATATTATTGTCTTACTTTTTGTTTTTGTTGGCGATTTCGGAAGAAAAATACGATTTTGAAAATCAAAAAATTAAAAAACAAGAAGGCGGTAATTTTTTGAGGTGAAGATGGTGTTTTTTCATCCGAATTGATCTCCAAGAACGAGACGTGGTGGGGTTTGGCCACGTTAAGGGTGTTTTTTGGAGTCTTTAAAGTTTTCAGGAGACGTCCTTGCGTTGCGTCCGACATTTGGTAAAAACAAGATAGCGGCCAAGCTACGATGGTTTTTTGAGTTTAGACTGAAAAGTAGCTAACTTTTTCTCCCAGATGCGCATGCGTTGGTGTTATCGCAGTTATTTAGTAAGATGAGGTTTATGATGTTGTTTACCAGAAAACTCAAAAAAAATGAGAATTCAAGATGGCGGCCGAGTTATTACAAAAATATGAAAATCAAAACAATTTCTAAGCCTTTTTTTCAGACAGTCGAAATAGAGTAAAGTGATGTAGGTATAAGCAGTTTGTACATGTGCATGTGCCGGGAACCGTGGCGCCGAAGCAAACAGAGCTAACAAAATTTTGCATTTAAAAAATCTTCTACGGAACTATGGCAAATTTATAAGTTCGTATATAAATGTTTTAAACTACTGTCACTTGACGTCAATAAGTGATGTGATAATACTATCCTACATTGAATAAAGAATAAAGACAATTTCTTGGTAGGAGAAGTGTCCCAAATATCTAAGGGTCAATAATAAGAATCAATTTCTGCAAACTATCGCAAACTCACGAAAATTCGTCAAATTAATCAAAATTTGTTTGAAAATTTTCACTAAATTAAAAATACTTATAGCACATCCGCCATCTTGAAAATCTAACATTTTGGAGTTTTTTCGTAAACTACATCATTGAACTAATGTAATGGTATACTAACTAAAACGCTTACTAATTTATATCTGGGAGAACAATTCAGGTCTTTTGCGGTCTACCCGGAAAAAATAATTATTGAATAAAATTGAAACAAAGCTTCAAAACTTTGCCGCCATCTTGTTTTAACGAAAACATATTTTTTTCATAAATTTTTCAAAGTCTACCTGAGTAAGGGTTTTCAAGGAAAATTCACGATTTGAATGTATTTTATTATTTTTCAGATGGCAAAACTTGTGTTGCAACTGGTCGCTGCATTGTTGCTAATAATTTGTAAGTTTAAATTTCAATCAATACTTTTAAGTAAATTAATGTAATAGTTTTATTTTTAACGACATCCTAAACAATGTATAGTTAGGGTCGATTTAATTTTCAAGCAGTTTAATAAAAATAAAAAGGAAATGGTAACACTGCTGCTTTGCAATTGGTCTGTACGCTTTTAAGGCCGACCAATGGGGAAGCAACACGTGCGCTGACACGTTCTTGGTGACAGAAAGAGGGGATCAGCTGGGATCGTCGGTCAGTAGCGCCAGTCTTGGTTTGGTGATTGAATTGTTGTGTTAAAGAAAGTGAACATACTGAAGAATAAACCTAAAGTTTTAATTTTCAATTCCGAAAGTACAGTGATAAATTTGTAGGTCTTTTTAAATCATTCAATTTATTTAATATATTTTTTGAACCTACTCGTGTGACGCCTACTTCTGCCAAATGTATTGATAATGTATTCAGCGATTGTGACCCGGTACAAAAATGCATTATAAATTCTCTTCAATCAGATCACAAGGGTCAAAGTGTAACATTCCCATTCAAAAACCATATTAAAACGATCAAAATAGAAACCAGGCGCATCACTGCAAGCTGGTTGGAAAAATATCAAAACGTGTTAATCGAGAAATTGCCTGTCCATAATTATAATTTTGAAAACCCAAATCATGTATACGAAGACGTTTTCAATTTGTTAAGCAAAGAATTCGAAATCATTTTTAACATAGAAACGAAAGAAATTAATACGAAATTTAAGTTTAGTGATTGGGCGACCAAAGGTCTTAGGGTTAGTAGAGATAGGCTTTTTGAACTTTACGAGCTTAAGAACATGACAAATGATGGAAGTTTTAATGAGCTGGTAAAAAAATATTCTAAAACCTTCAAAATAGCTTGTGAAATTGCTAAAGCAAACTTTATCAGTAATAAGATAAAGTCTTCAGATAATAAAATAAAAGCTGTCTGGAAAGTTATTAATAGCGAAACAGGTAAAACTAAGCCACGCGAAAATAACTTTTCACTTAAAACCGACAAAGGAGTGATTAGTTTAAATTCAGATGTAGCGCAGGAGTTAGAGACATTTTTCACAAATATACCTCTAAAAACTACTCAGTCATTAAGATCTTCACCTACAATTTCATATTCATCGCTGAAGCAAAATGTAGATGTTTGCAATTCTGAATTTAAATTTACTCATGTAAGTCCCCAGTATATTTTAAAAACTTTTAAAGATATCAAAGTTAAGAGCACCGAAGATTTATGGGGGATGTCAGTTAAAGTTTGTCAATCAGTAATCGAAATATTAGCACCATACTTAGCAGATATTTTCAATGAATGTATTAATCACGGCATTTTTCCTGATTTAATGAAGCATAGCAAGGTAGTTCCGCTGTTTAAAGCTGGTGACAAACAAAACCCCAGTAACTATAGGCCTGTATCCATTCTGCCAGTACTAAGCAAAGTGTTTGAGAAGATCATACTAAATCAAATGCTGTCCCATTTTAATCAGAACACAACCAGCAATTCGGTTTTACAAAGGGACGTTGTACCACAGATGCTGGTGTTGCTCTAATCAAACATGTATTTAATGCTTGGGAAGAATCAAAAGATGCCATTGGTGTTTTTTGTGATCTTTCCAAGGCATTTGATTGCGTAGATCATGAAACTTTATTGCTAAAATTAGAACACTACGGTATTCGAAACGCAGCTCTGAAATTTTTGAATTCATATTTAGATAATAGAACTCAAAAGGTCCAAATAAACGGTGCCAAATCACAGGGGTCTCGTGTTAAAATTGGTGTGCCTCAAGGCTCTATTTTAGGACCATTTCTATTTCTAATTTACATAAATGATTTGCCTTACATGGTAGAGAATTTGTCCAAGATTGTACTATTTGCTGATGACACATCCCTTATATTTAAGGTCGATAGACATGCACATAACTATGACGAAGTAAACAACACTCTTGGACAAATTCATAGTTGGTTTACTGCAAATAATTTAGTTCTTAATGGAAAAAGAACTAAATGTGTATTATTCACTTTACCTAACGTAGTACATTCTTTGAATAATCATGTCGTACTTAATAATGAAAAATTAGAGTTTACTACCAGTACAGTTTTCTTAGGGATTACTCTCGACTCAAGTCTCCAATGGGGCCCTCATATTACATCTTTGTCTGGAAGATTAAGCTCAGCTGCATATGCGGTACGTAAAATTAGAGAGATCACGGATATTGCAACTGCGCGACTTGTTTACTTTAGTTATTTTCACAGCATTATGTCCTATGGAATTTTGCTGTTGGGGCGCGCCGCTGATATTGAAACAATTTTTGTTCTCCAAAAAAGGGCCATTAGAGCAATTTATAAACTTTGCAGTCGTGATTCCCTAAGGGAACTGTTTAAGGAAATTAATATTATGACTGTGCCGTGTCAATATATTTATGAAAATATCATGTATGTTAGAAAAAATATAAATACTTTCACTAGAAATTGTGACAGGCATAACCGCAATACAAGGAGTAAAAATAAAATAGATCAACCTAAGCATAGACTCGCTAAAGTTAGGACTTCATTTGAAGGTCTAAGTATAAGATACTATAATAAAATACCGGAAGATATATCGACACGCCCAATGAACTACAACGTATCTCATTTTTGTAAACTTTACAGTACAGCGATTTTAAGGTTTAAAAAAATTCTCACGCTTTTGTTTTTTTATTAATTTGAGTGGTTGTTTGTTTTAAATAATACATGTACCGAGTTTTATATGTTGTTATATATGTTTTTAACATAATAATTTGCTTTCATTGAGTTTTATGACTTACAATGAAGGGCAACGATGCATATTACTTGCAATAACAATGTAAGTTGAGATAGTGATTCTTCAAAGATAGAGATATTACGGTAAATTCCAGTGTATGTCTGAGTTACGTTTTAGTTGTCTTATGTACGTATTACCTTTTTACGATTAAATCCAGTGTATGTCTGAGTTACGTTTGAGTTGTCTTGTGCACTTATTACCTTTTGACATCAAAATAATCCAAGAAGCGTAAGTCTTGTATGACATTTACTGACTACAATGCAATGAAATAAAACACTTTCATTAAATCTTATATTAATGTTTTTTTTACTTAATATATGTTATACAAAAAACAAATATGTGTCATACAAAACAAAACTTATTTTCTTACCATAAATAAATGAAGTCATTATTAAAAGGAATGAAAATAAAAATAAGCAATCATCATTATCATCAGATTCATTCAAATGTTTCCGATTATCGTTTTTTGCAACAGGCAAACTGTTATAAAATTTGTGATAATATGTAGTTGTAATTGCTTTTGACAAGCACAAACTCCATAAGTCTTTATATTTAGGTGCTGTAATTGCGGTAACAGACTAACGTAAGCGTTGTCATACATACATCAGCCTATTGCAGTCCATTGCTGGACGTAGGCCTCCCCTAGGGTACGCCATAGGCACGATCTCCCGTTTTCACCATCCAGTCGCAACCAGCCACCTTTTTTACGTCATCGGTTCATCTGGCCGGAGGTCGTCCAACACTACGCTTGCCGAGGCGTGGCCTCCACTCAAGAACCCGTTTACTCCACCGCCCGTCAGTTCTACAACAGATGTGCCCAGCCCACTGCCACTTCAGTTTGCTACACTTCCAGACTACGTCCGTTACTTTGGTAGTTTTGCAGATAGTCTCATTCCGGAATGTATCCATTATAGAGATACCGAGCATAGACCTTTCCATAGCTCTCTGAGTGACATGTAACCGGTGGGCCAGTTTTACTGTCAGGTTCTACGTCTCGGCTCCATAGGTCATGACGGGCAGGACGCACTGATCGAACACCTTGGTCTTGAGGCATTGTGGCAAGGGTGATTTCAAGATATGACACAACATCCCAAATGCTGCCCAACCCAGCTGGTGATTTCAGTCTCAATGTTGTCTCTACCCAGCTGCAAAGTTTGCCCAAGGTACACATACTTCTGGACAACTTCAAGGGCTATACCTTCGACGGAGACCGGCTCTGGGATGATGTGTTGATTGAACATAATTGTTGTAAATACTTTTTGTAAATACTGAGACACCCTGGCCACTATATATTTTTATATTTATGTTTGTCAACTATGACACAAAACAAAAACTGTTACTCTAATAAAATATTCTGTTGATGATACATCAAACAACTTAGTTTACTTCCATGATCTCAAATTTCCTTTCGGAAATTTAACAGGTTATGGGCCCAGAGCCCCTCTCACCTAAGTTGTGTAAGAATATATAATTTGGTACGAGTGCTATGGAGGGTGACACCCAAAACCCTTCATCGGCAGGACAACTGCCGGCACCAGCGCAACCTACAGCTACACCTAGTGGACAGCAGCCTCTCCCGATGGCACAACAGATTGGGGTGCCCACGATTGAGAAACTGGAGGGTGCCAGAAACTTCACCAGCTGGAGTTTCTCGATGAAGAACGTACTCGTCGTGAGTGACATGTGGGATTTTATAGAAAGTCCCGCACTTATGATGCAGCAACTTGGAGACATGCAATTCAAGCGGCTTGATGCAAAAACAAAGGCAAAAATATGCTTATCAGTAGCAACATCGGTGTACCCTGTGATAATGAGCTGCACCACCGCCAAGGAAACCTGGGAAAAGCTACAAGCAGCTTATGCTGACAGCGGCCTTCTACGGCGCCTGCACCTACTTCGTAAACTCTTCAATACAAGACTGGAGAACTGTACTAGCATGGACGAATATGTTAACGGAATCCGCAGCACGCAGCAGCAACTAGCGGAAATAAAGGCTCCCGTCAATGATGAGTTTGTAGGAGTTATAATGTTAACTAGTTTGACTGAAAAATATAACCCTATGGTAATGGCATTGGAAGGATCGGGAACTAAAATCTCTTCGGACTCCGTAGCTACATTGTTACTGAAGGAGGACCAGCGGCCATCGACCTCGACGAAAGACAGTGCTCTGTATACATCGAAGCCTACGCCTGCGTCCAAGACTACGCCTGTGCCCCCGCGCCCAAAGCATGTGTGCACATTCTGCAAGCGACATGGACACGTCGTCTCGGAGTGCCGGAACCGCAAAAAGAAGAATAAGGCTAATTTCAGTACACATGTTACACTTTATTCATCTTTTCATTCTTCCAAAAACCCATCCCATTGGTTCATAGATTCTGGCGCAACATCTCATATGTGCAATAACATACAATCATTCAGCAATTTTTCTCCCCAGTCAGACACAGTAACCGTAGCCAACAACCAGCAGATTTTAAGCGAAGGAACAGGTACAATTTGTGTAAATAGCGGCAATATTGACAAAATTTCTAACGCCCTATTAGTACCACAACTTTCGGCTAATTTATTATCTGTTAGTTCTATGGCAGGGAAGGGCTTTGCTACAGTTTTTACTAGTAAAGGTGCTCAAATCTATCTCGAAAAAGGGCTCAAAATTTCGGGAACAGTAGTAGCAACAGGGCAAAATTATAAGGGCATGTATAAATTAGATATTTCTGAGCCACAACAACAAGCACAGCTGACAAATGTCAGAAATGAAACAGCTGTTCTGTCTGTGGCATAGACGCCTCGGACATCTCAACGTCAAAGCGATGTCTACTCTGAAAAAGAGAACGAATGGCATAAACTGTCAAATAGATAGTTCGGGTTTAGATGAAACCTGCATTCCTTGCCTTCAAGGAAAATTAGCAAAAAGTCCATTCAAAAAGTCGAAAAGTAAGTCTTTCAAAAAGTGTGAGCTCATTCATTCCGACCTTTGTGGACCAATGAGTACACATTCATGGGGTGGCGCGCTCTACTTACTTACTTTCACAGATGACTTTACGCGCAAAACTTTTGGCTACTTGCTAAAGTCAAAAAGTGAAGTGTTTTCAAAGTTTGTCGAATTCAAACAACTTGTAGAAAACCAAACAAACGAAAAAATTAAAAAGTTTCGTTCCGACAACGGTCGTGAATTTGTAAACGGGCCGATGTCTACATTTTTAAGGGAGAATGGAATTATCCATCAGACCTCTGTAGCCTACAACCCTCAGCAAAACGGCGTCGCTGAACGGGTTAATCGGACGATTGTAGAAAAGGCCAGAG
This sequence comes from Tuta absoluta, assembly GCA_027580185.1. NCBI lineage: Eukaryota > Metazoa > Arthropoda > Insecta > Lepidoptera > Gelechiidae > Tuta > Tuta absoluta. The sequence continues at coordinate 4,615,397 of JAQAHW010000041.1, read as the reverse complement.
CAATGTTGCACGACGCAAAGCTCCCAAAAGCTTACTGGGGTGAGGCAGTAAATACAGCAATTCACCTAAAAAATCTTTCGCCCACCCAAGCTTTAAAAAATAAAATACCTGACGAACTTTGGTACGGGAAACGACTTGATGTGTCTCATCTACGTGTTTTCGGCTGTGAAGCGCATTCTTTTATTCCAAAAGAAAAACGCAGCAAACTGGACTCGAAAACCCAGTCTTGCATTTTTGTTGGATACTCAACTGAGACTAAAGGCTATCGCCTTATAGATCCTCGCAACCCACGAGCGATCATATTGTCACGGGATGTAGTCTTTATTGAAGACAAACTTGGAGTTACTGAACCACAGCAACCCACCACCCCTAACAACAGTCTCACTTACGATTTAATTGTTAATACAAGAGTAGACCAACAGGAAACACAACCGCCTACGACACAACAGCCAAGTCTTCCATCACCTCTCATCTCAGATGTTCCAGTCCCACGTCCTAACTCTGAAATACCCCCTCAAAACACTGAACCCCAGCCACAGCCTCTACCACAAATAGATACATCTGCGACTGCTGAACCGGCATCACCAGAGTATCTGTCAGCTACTTCTGAACCAGATGAACCCGTTCTTCCTGAAGTTCCTACTGAACCTGAACGCAGATACCCTGTCCGTGTAAGGAATCCTCCTGAACGCTTCGGATATCTCACCTCAGACCTGGAACCCGAATCTTTTAAAGAAGTAACGGATCATGAAGAGAAGGAAAAGTGGTTAGAAGCTATGCATGCTGAATACGATTCCCTAATAAAAAATGGAACCTGGGTTCTCGTCGATAGACCCTCCGGCAGAAAAACGATTAAATGCAAATGGGTATTTAAACTAAAAAAGGACACTAGTGGCCAAATAACGAAATACAAAGCCAGACTAGTAGCAAAAGGCTTCACCCAAGTAGCAGGGATTGACTACAGTGAAACTTTTGCACCAGTCGCTAGACTGTCTTCAGTGCGACTATTATTGGCTTTTGCGGCTCAACGTGGACTTCAAGTTGACCACCTAGACGTGGAAACTGCATTTCTAAATGGGGACCTCGATGAGGAAATTTATATGGAACAGCCAGACGGCTTCTCCACTGACCCAAAGGGCAAAGTATGCCTACTCAAAAAGGCTCTATATGGCCTTAAACAAGCTCCACGACAATGGAACTTGAAAGTCTGTGAAGCCATGAAAAAACTTGACCTGCAGCAAGCTTCTAACGAGCATTGCCTGTACTACAGACGCGACGGAAACGACCTACTTGTAGTAGCTGTATTCGTCGACGATTTCTTTATTCTCTGTAGTAACGACAGCATGAAGGACGACCTTAAGCTCGGCTTAAAGAAACTATTCGTGGTCAAAGACCTTGGTCCTGTCAAAGACTGTCTTGGAATGCGTGTTGTCCAGAAACCCGGCAACATATCTCTCGATCAAACCAAATATATCGAGAAAGTGATAGAGAAGTTTGGTATGACTGATGCCATCCCTGTCTCAACGCCCATGGAACCAGGTATGAAGCTCACAATCCCTGATAAGGATGATGAGAAACCCGATTTGCCATACCAACAGCTTATTGGTTCTCTAATGTACATTGCAATAGGCACAAGACCAGATATATCCTATGCAGTATCTTATCTGAGCCAGTTCAATGGACATTACGGGGAGGTGCATTGGAAAGCTGCCAAACGAGTTTTAAGGTATCTTAAAGCAACTAAGGACCTAAAACTAAACTTTAAAAATGGTGACGGTTATCCAACCGGCTATGCTGACGCCGACTACGCCAGCAACGTAGTAGACAGACGCTCATACACGGGGTACGTTTTCAAGATGTGCAGTGCTGCCATCTCTTGGGAATCTAAGAAACAGCGCACCCCTGCACTGAGTACCACAGAGGCCGAATACATGGCCCTAGGCGAAGCCTGCAAAGAGGCCATCTATCTCCGCACACTTATCAAAGAAGTCTACAACGTCATACAGCCACTCACCATTCATACAGACAACCAAAGCACAATCAAACTCACTCGCAACAACACATTCCATGCACGCACAAAACACATCGACATTAGACATCACTTCATACGCCTACTCTCAGAACAGGACTACATAATCACATACATACCAACACACAACATGATCGCAGACATCCTCACCAAGCCTCTACCAAAACTCAAACATTGTAAATTTTCATGTTCATTAGGTTTAGGCTAGGATTCAGATCATGGTTAGGTATGTAAATAGTTCTCTAGGTTTAGGTGTATATACAGGTTGAAGTTTTTTTTGGTGAAGTGTATATACAGGTTGATGTAATTTTTTTTTGTTTGTGTATAGTTTTAATTTTGTGTTGTGTTATCGTGTGTTTGTTTATAGTGATCTTTGATATGTCTTATCTTAGTTTTATACAGGTACAGGGTGCCCCATTACGGGGAGGTGTTGTAAATACTTTTTGTAAATACTGAGACACCCTGGCCACTATATATTTTTATATTTATGTTTGTCAACTATGACACAAAACAAAAACTGTTACTCTAATAAAATATTCTGTTGATGATACATCAAACAACTTAGTTTACTTCTATGATCTCAAATTTCCTTTAGGAAATTTAACAATAATTTTCGTCTTGTCCAAGTTCATCCCGAGTCCAACACGTCTCGAGGCGACGTTGAGACTGGTCAGCATTTTTTGCAGATCCTGCAGTGATTTAGCCATTATGACTATATCGTCGACAAAGCGGAGATGTGTGAGATATTCGCAAGAGTTCTCGAGTGGAGGCCACGTCTCGGCAAGCGTAGTGTTGGACGACCTCCGGCCAGATGGACCGATGACTTAAAAAAGGCGGCTGGTAGCGACTGGATGGCAAAAACTGGAGATCGTGCCCTATGGCGTACCATGGAGCTACTTTCAGTGGAATGCAATATGCTGATGTATGTATGTGTATATAATACTTTTACTCTATTTTATTAATATATCCTACTAGCGGCCCGCCCAGCGGATTCACCCGCTGCTACTTACCAGTTTTCCCGTAGAAATTAGATCTTTGCCCGCAGTAAAAAGTAGTTCACTTCTTATTTCCGTTCCAGCAGAAGTGACTCAACAGGACCATGTGCCAGCAAAAACGGCCTGTCATGTTAAACAACTTTTACTTTGATTCCGATACCCTATCTCCTGTAGTTTAGATGGGATGCTGGTGGTCTGCTTTTTTTACTCTAGACCCTCGATGACCATGTACCAGCAAAAGCAGCCCGTCATGCTAAACAACTTTTACTTTGAAGCCATTACCGTAGCTCTTATAGTTTAGATGGGATGCTGGTGGTCAGCATCAGGTACTCCAGATCCTTGATGATCATGTTCCAACAGAAGTGGCCCGTCATGCTGAACAACTATTGCTATCAAGCCATTATCGTAACTCATATAGTTTAGCAGTGCTCCTGGTGCCCACCATCAGGTACTCCAGACCCTCAATAACCAAGTGCCAAAAAAAACGGCTCGTCATGTTAAACAACTTTTAATTTGATGCTGGTACCTTATCTTCTGTAGTTTAGATAGGATGCTGGTCATCTGCTTTAGGTACTCCAGACCCTCGATGACCATGTACCAGCAAAAGCAGCCCGTCATGCTAAACAACTTTTACTTTGAAGCCATTACCGTAGCTCTTCTAGTTTAGATGGGATGCTGGTGGTCAGCATCAGGTACTCCAGATCCTTGATGATCATGTTCCAACAGAAGTGGCCCGTCATGCTGAACAACTAATGCTATCAAGCCATTATCGTAACTCATATAGTTTAGCAGTGCTCCTGGTGCCCACCATCAGGTACTCCAGACCCTCAATAACCAAGTGCCAAAAAAAACGGCTCGTCATGTTAAACAACTTTTAATTTGATGCTGATACCTTATCTTCTGTAGTTTAGATAGGATGCTGGTCGTCTGCTTTAGGTACTCCAGACCCTCGATGACCATGTACCAGCAAAAGCAGCCCGTCATGCTAAACAACTTTTACTTTGAAGCCATTACCGTAGCTTTTCTAGTTAAGATGGGATGCTGGTGGTCTGCATCAGGTACTCCAGATCCTTGATGACCATGTTCCAGCAGAAGCGCCCCGTCATGCTGAACAACGTTTGCTATGAAGCTATTTTCGTATCTCTTATAGTTTAGCTGTACTCCTGGTGCCCTCCATCAGGTACACCAGATCCTCAAGTGCTGACAAAAAAAGTAGTCCAAGTCCGTTTTCAATATACCACCAATATCAGTGCCAAATTTCACGAAGATCGCAAATCGGTTTGGCTAATTTGGGTAATATCAGCTATATTTACCGCTTTTCCTGTTTATAACCGTTTTTCCGTAGGAATGAGGAATTTTCCCGTAGTAAAAAGTAACCTATGTTACTCAGTAATGTAGCTTTCTAATGGTGAAAGAATTTTGGAAATCGGTTTAGTAGTTTCAGAGTTTATCGATTACATACAAATAAACAAAAAAACAAATATTTCCTCATTATTATATTATAAGTGTAGATTAATAACAAACAATGACTAAAATGAAGTTATTACTTACAACATAGTCTGGAAGGTTGGATTTCATGTATCGAAACAGTATCTTCCTCATCAGTACCTAGTCCAATTGGAGAACTATGAATTGAATACGGAGAAAATCAACGTAACTCAATTTGCAATCTATTTGCATGTAAATTAGGTAAAATAAATACGATCAATCATTGTAAATAAACATGAGTTGTTATATTTTTTAAAGGGAGAATATTTGATCAGTATAACAAAATTGTAAATCAATATAACATGTTTTACCCGGTAAAATTTTTCTTTTTTCAGAAGCCAATCACAGGTTACGTTGTTGTGCTTCTCGCTAACTTCGGTTCTATTGTACTTAGAGATACGTTTGTTGGACACACGTGTAGAGAAAATTATAACGAACAAGGGTATGTAATTAACTCATTTTTGTCGTAACTCAAGTTACGTTGTTGTTCATTGGGCGTGTCGATATTGAGTTTATCAGAAAGTAAATTAAAGTCTGTTATCAAGAAAACATTATGTTATAAAGCTTACTATAAGTTAGATGAGTACATTAATGACAAAGAGGCATGGAGCTCTGAAATTCCAGCGCAGCACAAGAAACACGCACTCATTTATAATACCAAAATGGGACGTGCGTGGAGTTTACAACTGACATAATTTTATAAATCTCCATGGATGTAATTTCAATTATATTTTCACAAATTAACAATATGTAGACTAGCTAAATATTTTATAAGTTGAAACTGGTAGATTTATCTACTGCAATTTTTACAAAAAAAGAATATGTAGCCATTTTTGGTCTATACATATTTTTTTTTACTTCCAGAATTAGCTAGGGTAGCGTAGGGGCTAGTACGATTGTTAATTTAGAGTAGGAGCACATCTGGGCAGGTTTTTTGGGGGGTTTTTCCTGTTCAGGAGGTCCGATTGCACGCATGTAAACTACACGCTTTAAAAATCTTGACTTCAATTTGAAACAAATATCGTTTTCAGATGGTGCTGGCGTAAAGTTACATGCCGTGTGATTAACCTGGCCAGCCCCGTGGCAGTGCTTTGATTTTTATATTTTTTTATCCCGCCCGAGCCGGTTTTCTATTAGGACATTACAAAATTGTTATAAAAAAAAGAAAATTGTGTGATACAAATTTCTTTTTTTTACAATGACGGTTCATGACGTCAATAAGTGATATGATAATACTATCCTACATTGAATAAAGAATTTCAATTTCAATTTCAATAACAGGATTTTTATCGAGATGATGGTTTTAAATTACCTAATGCGTGGAATCCACTGTTCAAAATGTGCAAAAAGTGTGATCGTGCTAATAGGTAGTGTTGTGACTTTCAAGTGAGTTCCTGTAGTGATCGACAGAATCGTGGGAAGAGGGTATGAGAAGTGCATAACAATAAAGAGGCGACGCCACTAGTAATGGCTAAAGTTGCAGGTTCAAATCTAGCCCGCGCTTGAGAATTTTGCAAGTTTTCAAAAATATTATTAGCCATAATAGTAAATAAATGGACTAAACTCTTGAAATATTGATAGCCGGGCTGATTGGTTGCTCTTTGAAAAAGTGAAGTCTTTTAGGAAAATATTACGAATTTATTTACCGTTTGCTTTTATTCAAATTCAACTATTTGTAAACATTCATACAAGTCTGTTTTTGTCATATTTACCGTTTTATTTTATTTAAGTTCAACTATTTGTAAACATTCATACAAGAAGGTAAATCTGTTTTTGTCATATTTACCGTTTGCTTGTATTTAAATTCAACTATTTGTAAACATTCATACAAGTATATATGTTTTTGTCATATTTACCGTTTGCTTGTATTTAAATTCAACTATTTGTTAAAATTCATACAAGTATACCTGTTTTTGTCTTTAAAACAAATGGGGTAAAAATGGCATAGGGACTTACATAACGGTATAACACAGTCGTGGTTTACCTAAATAAAAAAAAAAATGAAATTGAAATCTAGTGTGATGCCGGCTTAGAATAGCATTACCCCATTTCTTGCTCGTGGGAGTCGTAAGAGGCGACTAAGGGACTCAAGGGTGTGTATTGCAAGTTTAGGCGATGGGCTGACAACCTGTCACTATGGCGATACACAATTTTCCGGATGACCCTCAAAATGTTTGTCAGATGTGGCGCAAATGTCCGTTTTATGCGGCCGTTTATGCCCTGCCTATCCCGCAAGGGGTTATAGGCGTGATATGTGTATGTATGTATGTATTGAAATCTAAAATGAATAACGGTTATTTAGGCGTATTTTGTTACTTTAGGTAAGTAGGTAAGTTAAAACGATTTACTAGACACGAATACAGGATAATTAAAAACAGTGTGCCAATGTGAAATTGTCGCTAATAGCAATTTCTTCCAGATAACCTACTGGTAAAGGGAAGTGGTAAAGAAAACATAGCAAGGCATGAGGCATAAAGAATTAATAACAATATAAATATAAAAAGAGGATAGTTACCTACTTATAATCTACCTACCAACTAAGTATTTTATTTACAGATTTTGCACTTGATGACTGCCAAGCGAGGTCTGTAGACGATTGCATCCGAGGTAAGAAAAACACAAAAAATAATAATTAATATTTAATGTATCAGTATATTATTTAACATATAAGTTTGCCTTTAGATGCGAAAACTTCCATGTAAGCTGTCGTCCTTTACGTCGTATAAACTCATTATTCAAAGAACACCGTTCAACCACACGACTAAATGTCAATTAGCCAAGTGGTTGAGGATTACGTTCTACAACACAACTAAACGACGTTTAGCCAACTTGTTAAGGCGAGTGCAGCCGTGAACGACCTTCACAAAAACATCTTTTCTCTTTATACAAACAATCTATCAGAATATCCGTTGCCCAAGTTTTTTGTATTATCCTGAAGTAAAATTAGAACTTGCAAACTCAATGAAATATCCGTTGCAATTAAAGTTATGAAAAAAAGTACCTAAAAACGGCTACTTTTAGTATTCATTGCCATAATTTTAATTACAGCGAAAATTTCATTGAGTTTGCAGGTTCTAATTTTACTTAAGGATAATACTAAAAACTTGGGCAACGGATATTCTGATAGATTGTTTGCATAAAGAGAAAATATTTTTTTGTGAAGTGGCGCCTCTGCCGAGGTCGTTTACGGCTACACTCGCCTTAACGTTCAATTTTGTAGGGTGAGTATCAGTGATGTGTGGTGTAGTGGAGCAGTGACGGCGGTCACGATAATCATTATCGTCATCATGCCCATCATTATCATCATCATCAGTCATCATGACGGCCGATGTGGCGCAGTGGTAGTGCGACTGCCTGCGACGCATAGGTTTCGGGTTCGATTCTCGGTGGGACACTCACAAAATTGATATTTATCACTTTGTGAATTTGTTCCCGGTCTGGTTAGGACATTGCAGGGTGAACCACCTGATTGTCCGAAAAGAAATGGTTCCGTGCTGCGGAGGGCACGTGAAGCCGTCGGTCCTGGTTGCTGTCTATGATTACTTAGATTTTTTCCCCCCGGACCTCGCTTGCGAGTACTTGTGCCCCAAACCCTTAATAGTCGTAATTATGGGTGGTTCTTCAAGAGGTCAAAAATTGTGGTCACACGCTAATTACTCATAAAATATACAACGCACAGTCGAAAACTTGATTTCATGAGTTTATATGTTTAATTGACTACCCAGAAACTAAAAAATCATCGGCATATTACAAATAATAATTAACTAAAACTCAATTTGAAACCTAAAATCTGGGGTAAAATAACCATTCTTCGTGTGTCACACTCGGCTCTTTCGAAATTCAAAAACTTGTAGAAGTTTATTTACCTGGACTTGATGGTACTTTTTATACATCTAAAATAATTCGATGATGTTATAGATTAATACTAAATAATAAAATGTGTAACATTTTAATCCTAGTTTATAGAAAAACAATGATTTATATCGGTCACACGTTTTCGCGGTTTCGAACGCGACGAGCTTCAAGGACTCATGCGACGAAACAAAGCGAACTAGTCGCGATATCTTGTTCCCGCCTGTTGCCAGATGCCTCGCGGCATCCAGTGAGAGAGGTCAGTGTCCTATGCTATCATAGACTCAAATAACACAATCGTCCAAAAAATAAACGACTTTGGTATTTTTGTAAGTTATGCCCTCAAATAATGCCAGCCGTATCGGACTATTACCTATACATATCAAGGCTTTCTACAGACTAGCAATTTCTGACAGTAATTATCACAAAAATGCTAACAAGTAGGAGGGGGTGACCCTACCAGATCCTTTCGTCCCGATTGCTGAGAGCTTGCCGCCTGGCCATAATTTGCCATGGTCGGTTTGGAAATCTTTAAATAGACTTCGGACTCAGACCGGCCGGAGTAAGGAAAACATGACCAAGTGGGGCTTCTTGGAGGGTTCCGATGTAGGTTGTTTGTGTGGTGCAGTTCAAACAATGAACCACCTAACATCGTGTCCTGCGTGCCCTAGCACCTGCACGCAGGACGATCTTATGACAGCGTCTGTCAGCGCTGTCAACGTAGCCAAGTTCTGGGCCGCGACGGTGTAGTGTCTGCCATCGACACGCTAAGAAGAAGATTGAACAACTACAATTCTACAGGCGAAAAAGTGGCAACATCGCGTCAAAATTAATATTTAAATAGCAACACTGATGAAAATTACAACTACAGGCGTTTTTTGTAGCTACAGGTCTACAATTTTACAAGTCACAGGTACAGGCACCTGTAGATTTCCATCGACAAACCATAGGGTAAATTTTGCTTTTAAAAACACAATCGAACAAGTTTTTACAGGTGTTCATCAAAAGACTTGTAAACTACAACTGTAAAAACATCCCCACAAAGTATAATAACACAATACTACCTATATGACGAGGTGATGGATCGAAAGCACTTAGTATCTCCTTCGTAAGCACTTTGAGTCTCAATGTGGATACTGTTGATGGTTGTTCGCCGTCTTAGATAGTCACTTTGTGTAAAGTCAGTATTTATTAATTAGTGTGTAGTATATGTATAGTAGTTATTATATTATATTTGGAGCCTATATAGTATTGTATAGAACGTAGTATATTTTATGATCATTTATTTATTTATAATTTGTTCGTAGTAATTAGTTAACGTATAGTCCTATGCAAATACGATTATGCACTGCTCCCGCTGCTCCATATACAATTTCCTGTACCTAGGTTGCCTGGAAGAGATTGCCTGTTAGCAAAAAGGCCGCCTAATTGTACGCTAATTAAGTTCTACTTTGGCTGTATATATTCATGTTGTTTCCTTTTGTGTGCAAATAAAGTATTCTTATCTTATCTTAATTAGTTAAGGATCTAGGGGTTACCTTCGACCCGGCTATGACATTCCACGATCATATATGTAAACTTGCCGCAGAATGCTTTAAAAGACTTGGCTTTATTACCTGGAATTGCAAGGATTTTTCGGATCCAAAGATTACCAGACTTCTTTATACTGCCCTAGTCAGATCCAAGGTTGAGTCCAGCTCCTGTGTCTGGAGTCCGCATGAGAGCACGTACGCTATGATGCTTGAAAGAGTTCAAAAGCGTTTTCTAAGATTCCTCTACAGACAACAATACGGGTACTTTCCATTCCTGTACCCGACCAAATTCCTGCAAGGACTCTTAGCTTTCAACTCGCTTGAGGCCGTACGCTCGCTTACGCGGTTTCACGCGCGGGCCAGACCGCGCATGAGGCCGCGCGCGGGCTCGCGGGATCCGCGCGGCGGTCTGACATGGCCGCCATTATTACCCGTCCAAATTTAGAAGGCGCATAGTGCCTAGGTAGTTGTAATATGGCAAGTGTCGTCGTGTTCGTACGGGTTATATTATGTCGCGGGTTGCTGAAGCCGCGGCGCGGGTGACCGCAGGCCGCGTCACGGGGCGCCAATCTTGTGTTTTGTCAAATCTGGCCCGCGCGGGACGTCCCGCGCGTGAAACCGCGTGAGCGAGCGTACGGCCTGAGACCCGACGTCTTTACGAGCAAGTGATTGTAGTGTGTAAGCTGCTACGTGCACGCCTGAATTCCCCAGAGCTCCTCCAAATGGTTTGCAGTTTCTATGTGCCACAGAACTGCACAAGATTCCGAAGTGGTAGGCCAGACGATGCTCTCCAATGAATGGTGGTGGCAACACTGAACGGTCAAGTTGTAAACAAAAGAGCTCCGTCTAAATTTATTAAATTTTATATAATATACGGCCCATACCAAGTTCATAATATATTAGTTAGTTGTAATTAGTAATAATTTAAGTTATTTAGTGCTTAAGGTGCGTGAAAACACGTTTTTATCGTAAAAAGTGTAACGGAAAAAATCGTTAGTGACAGTTACTTCAATATTTGAATATCACAACGTAAATAACTAAATTCGAGTATTTTTAGCGATTATTAAAACCTATATAAGTGTTAAACTTGTGTTTCTACGCTTGTGCAAAACAATTCTGTGAAATTACGTAATTGTTTTAACGAAACATAACCTCAATCTTGGTAACCGCTCATTTAACATACAAGGTAGTTACCTACTTACCTATTTTCTGCGTTCAAAATGCATACTACAAGGTCCCAAACAATTCGTCAACTAGAAGACAACTTAAAGGCGACTTTATTAGAACTTAAAAAGTGTAAAAACACAAATGAGCAGTTACTAAGAGAACAGGATGAAAGTGAGCAGGAAATGTTAGAAATTAATAATAAAAATCACCAATTAAAGAGTGAGATGGCAGAAATGTACCATCAGCTGGTAGATGTAACAGGTGAGAGGGACCGGCTTCAAGGAATAGTAGATAACTTTGACCGGGACGGAAATGCGTTTGAAGACACCTTGAGGCGTATTACTGTCCTGGAAAGAGAATTGCGCGATGCACACAAAGAAATCTCCTTTTTGAATGAGACTATCCAAGACCTAAAGTCATCACAAAGTGCACTTACCACCCAGTCGCTGTTTGAGGAGCTGGTCGCTCCTACTGTTGCGGTTTCTACCATCTCACTCACCCAGCACCAATCGGTCGAGACTACTGAGGAACAGGTAGTCGAGACCATCGATCTCACTACGTGTGACAGTCCATTTAAAAACTCACACATAACTTCAGTCACTTATAGCAAGAAAAAAACAAAGAAAATTGTAAAACTTAACAATTTCATAAAGAAAACGCAATCTCTTATTAGGCGTAACATACTGTTTTGCAATAACTCGAATTGTAATATAGAACGTTCTGAATTAATTAAAGAAGTTAAATTTTGCACTTCATCATTAGAACAAACTAGGGAAATTTATGAGCGTGACACACAGCGCCTCCAGTCGGAAATGTCTGCGTTAAAACGGTCATTAGAACACATTTCCATTAAGTATAACTCAGCGCGAAAAGAAATAAAGGAACATGTGCTGGCCATGAATAGTTTGTTGAAGTCATGTAAATATAACGGTGACAATTCTCAATCTTTGACAAACAATCAATGCGATTGTGAGAAAACTTCAACAGAGCTATCCGTCCCGGCCGTGTGTCCCGAGCCCGCGTCACCTCGCGTCTGTACACAGCTGACTGGGACGCTGTCGGTGTCGCTCCCGCTCGCCGCCGCCGCCGCCGCCGGGTCGGTGTCGCGGCCGGTGCCGGCGGCGCCGACGACGCAGCCCGCGCTTATGGGTGATGACGATGTCCCTTTAGGCCGTACGCTCGCTCACGCGGTTTCACGCGCGGGACGGCCCGCGCGGGCCAGATTTGACAAAACACAAGATTGGCGCCCCGTGACGCGGCCTGCGGTCACCCGCGCCGCGGCTTCAGCAACCCGCGACATAATATAACCCGTACGAACACGACGACACTTGCCATATTACAACTACCTAGGCACTATGCGCCTTCCAAATTTGGACGGGTAATAATGGCGGCGATGTCAGACCGCCGCGCGGATCCCGCGAGACCGCGCGCGGCCTCACGCGCGGGCTGGCCCGCGCGTGAAACCGCGTAAGCGAGCGTACGGCCTTACCACCCACACAGGATAAGCGACCGTGTGACATTGTTATGTTTAGTGATGAACTTGGTAAAAATATGGGTTTACAACTTGGCCATTGCATGGGTCAGGCAGTAATTAATCATTGCATGCCTGGCGCCGATTATTCTACACTCATAAATACAGTGTTGGCATCACAATTTTCCAAAAAAACCATTGTTATTATTTTTAGTGGCAGAAGGGGAAATGCAACAAAAAAGGACTTAGCTTTGTATTCAAACAAATTGTATTCAATTGTTAATGTTAAACAAGTCATTTTGTTTGCTTTTCCCTACAGCCAAAAATTTACTAACCTAGAAAATAATACTCGACATTGGTGTAACAAGTACTTACATACATTGACATGTCGCAATCCTGACAAATTTCATTTTATCGACACAAATATTTTTATTGGACAATATTTTAATGTAACGAAAGATAGATATTATCTATCTAAAGTTTATAAACGACAGATAGCAGAGTTACTATCTTATTTTTTTAATAATTCAGCCAATTTGTTGGCTAACCAGACAACTGCTTCTATTGAGCAGAATATACATACAAACCTTATAACGTTGGAATCGGTTCCAAGTTCTTTAAATTAATTTCTAAGACAACAGAGAGTAACTCGGGCAGAACGCCGTCTTTTAGTAACTTGAGTGATTCTATCTTGCCAAAACATAATATAAACAATAAAATTAATATTTGTAATACAACCAAAATTCAAAATAGCCGTGTTTTGAATATTGTACACCAAAATATTCAAGGCATAATTAGCAAAGAGTTAGAAATTGAACTTTTCATGAACTGTAATAATATTGATATTCTATGTATAACTGAACATTGGCTTAGAGATTATCAGTTAATGTTCAGTTTTAGTAATCACCAGGTGGCAAGTTCGTTCAACAGATCAACAGCAATACGCGGTGGATCGTTGATATTACTTAAAAACGAGTTAAAATATAAAGAACGGCCTGATATCGTTAGCCTCTCAGTTGAGCGAACTATTGAAATAGCCTGCGTAGAACTCGAAGATCTTGTTATAATGAGCGTATACAGCCCACCTGATGCTAAATATGAACCCTTTGAAAAAGTTATGGATGTAGCCTTAGATAAAGCAACAAAATCCAATAAAGGGATTATTGTATGTGGAGATTTCAATATAAATATTCTTGATAATTCTAATATCAGTAATAGGTTTCTATCATTTTTTTTATGTTACAACCTAGTGAATCTTATTTCGGTGCCAACGAGAATCACACCTACCTCAGCCAGGTGCATAGATAATATCTTTACCAACATTAAACCTGAAGATGCGGCTGTCATAAATAAATTAAGCTCCGACCATACGGGTCAATTAGCTTCTTTCAAAATTAACATTGAGCAGGCACCTAAACAAGATATTACGTGTGTACCGGTAAATGAAAGTAGGCTAAATCGATATAGAGAAAATATTTTGCAAAAATTACCTGAATTGCCATATAACGAAAATCCAAATAAATTATATAACGCAGTATTTAGTCTTGCCAAAAAAGAATATGACAATGTATTTAAATCTAAGAAAATTAAAGTTAACACAAAATTATCATTTAGTGACTGGGCCACAGTTGGAATTCATAGAAGCAGGCAGAAGTTATACGATCTGTATGAAGAAAGAACATATAATCAATCAAAAACTTTTGCTGATTATGTAAAACGTTACTCTAAAACTTTTAGAAACGTTTGTGCAATAGCTAAATCTAACTTCATCAAAAATAATATAAAGAATAGCACAAACGTAATCAAAACCACTTGGAAATTTGTAAATAATGAAACTGGAAATTCTAAACGTCGTAATGAAAATTATAAACTTATGATAAACGATTAAAATAAAAATACTAATTTGGAAGTAGCTTCCGCTTTTGAACAATTTTTTACTGATATTCCAGTTTCGACTACCAAATCGTTAAACTCATGCCCTATTCTCGCTGAATCTATTCTTAAAGATAATGTAAACCATTGTGATAAATATTTTAAATTTTCTCACGTTAGTAACATTGAAATAATAAAAGTATTTAAAAGTTTACAAATGAAAAATACTTCAGATCTCCACGGCCTCTCTGTTAAAATTATTAGTTCCATAATCGATTGCATTTCTCCATACCTAGCATGTATTTTTAATGACTGTGTAGACAGTGGCGTGTTTCCTGACTTGATGAAGCATAGTAAAGTTATTCCCTTGTTTAAAGCTGGTAGTACTACTGACCCTACTAATTTCAGACCTATATCAATACTACCAACACTAAGTAAAATTTTTGAAAAAGTTATTTTAAATCAATTGCAAGGACATTTTTATCGTAATAACTTAATGCACCTGCAGCAATTTGGTTTCACACGTGGTCGCTCTACTACTGATGCAGGTGTGGATCTCATCAATCATATAATCGAAGCCTGGGAGGAATCTCATGATGCAGTAGGTGTGTTTTGTGATTTGTCCAAGGCGTTTGATTGTGTTCATCATGATACTCTGGTCAGGAAGCTACATCACTACGGCGTAAAAGACCACGCTCTTAGTCTTTTGGAATCATATCTTAACAATAGAATCCAAAAGGTCGATGTCAACGGTGAAAGATCATCTGGATCAAAGATAAGAATGGGCGTTCCGCAGGGTTCGATTCTTGGTCCTTTTTTGTTTCTTGTATATATTAATGATCTACCATATCTAGTTAAAGAAAAACATGATATAGTTTTGTTCGCGGACGATACCTCTCTACTCTTCAGAGTAAAGAGGCAACAACTCAACTATGATGACGTGAACAAAGCTATTACCGATGTAGTGCAATGGTTTACAGTAAATAACCTACTATTGAATGAAAAGAAAACTAAATGTATCAAATTTGTATTACCAAATGTTAAACCAAGCTCTACAATTATTAAGGTAAAGGATGAAAAGTTGGACCTTGCGGACTCAACTGTATTTTTAGGCATAACTTTGGACGCCTCGCTCCAATGGGGGCCACATATTGAGAAATTGTCGAAGAGACTGAGTTCAGCAGCATACGCAGTTAAAAAAATAAGACATCTCACTGATGTAGACACTGCAAGACTAGTTTACTTTAGCTACTTCCATAGCTTAATGTCTTATGGCTTACTATTATGGGGCCATGCTGCGGATGTGAACAATATATTTGTTTTGCAGAAACGGGCTGTTCGTTCAATTTATAAATTGGGACCTCGAGTCTCCTTGAGACAGAAATTTAAAGAAATCAACATATTGACATTTGTGTCACAGTACATATACGAAAATCTAGTGTACGTAAAAATAAATATAGATTCTTTTAAGAAAAATTGTGACAGGCATAATTTTAACACTAGAAATAAGGAGCAACTTGCTGTGCACATGAGCAGGCTTAGTAAAGTAAGCAAAACTTTTAAGGGCAATTGTATACGCTTTTATAACAAACTTCCTAAAGATATTCAAGACTTACCCTTAAATAAATTTAAACCAGTAATTAAACAAAAATTGTACAAGAAAGGCTATTATGAAATATCAGACTATATGCGAGATAAATCTCCATGGGTTTAATTCAAATGTATAAAGTAAATATTTTATTAGACGAAACAAGTAGATTTATCTACTGCAATTTTTTGTTATTATTATAATTTTTTTTTTTATGTAGCCATTTTTGGGCTATACATATATATTATTCGTTATTTCCAAAATTAGGTAGGGCAGTTTAGGGCCTAGAAAGATTGTTAATTTAGAGTAGGAGCACTTCTGGGCAGGTTTTTTGGGGGGTTTTTCCTGTTCAGGGGGTCCAGTTAATTATACGCATGTTAATAACACGCTTTGGAAATCTTGACTAAAATTTGAAACAAATGTCGTTTACAAATGGTGGTGGCGTAAAGTTACGTGCTGTGTGATTAACCTGGCCAGCCCCGAGGCAGTGCCTTTATTTTTATTTTTATTTTTTTATCCCGCCCGAGCCGGTTTTCTATTAGGACAATACAAAATTGTTATAAAAAGAAGAAGATTGCGTTATGCAAATTTCTTTTTTTTACAATGACCGATCATGACGTCAATAAGTGATAATGCTATCCTACATTGAATAAAGTTATTTCATTTTCATTTTCATTTTCATTTTTCATTTTCAATCTGTCGTGCTATGAATACCATAAACGACTTGTTGCTCTCTCAACCGCAGTGTGGTCTCTTTATTGACCCATGGACAACAATTGAAAGGAATGTTCTAACCTTTTGTGAAATATGTGTCTAATTTAATTATTATTTTATTTATATTATTTTTCATCAACAAAATAATTGATGTTTCAAACTTATTATTGTTAAATAATAATAGGCTTTTGTATTGTTAAATGTAACTCCTTGGGGTAACCTGTAATGTTATGTTTACTTTAATAAAAATGAATTGAATTGAATTGAATTGAATTAGACAGCAATCGTTACACAACCATGTCAGAGGCTTACTTCTAGTAGTAGGCAGTTGAAAAACTCTGACACCAGGGTTCTTCGGGTTGTTGGACGACTCGGTGTCCCACACGAGACATCATCCTGCAGTCTTGTACTCGGTTTGAATTAGATAGAACCATTAAAAAAAACATTTAAACCATTTGGACACCCAAACTGTACAGCCAATGTAAGAAAAGAAGACATTGAAAAAACACACTGTAAATAGCAGTGGCAACACATAGAAGACGTAAAAACATTCATTTTACAAATTTAACAAATCTAACTAATCAAAACAATATTAATACCTACCAAATAATTTTAATACATACATACTAAAATACAAAATATTATATGTATAATACATATTTTATATAAACATACATTTTATATAATACATATTATATAAAAAAGTTATTTTTTGCCGCGTGATGCTGTCTTAGAATAGCATCACCCCATTTCTTTCCCGTGGGAGTTGTAAGAGGCAACTAAGGGACTCGAGGGTGTGTATTGCAATTTAAGGCGATGGGCTGACAACCTGTCAATATGGCGCTACACAATTATTATTTTTTTAATTAAGGATGGGTTTGCTCTTGACTCTAGTTTAGACAGAGACAGAGTCTAAGATGGAGCGAGCTCACCCAGAAGAAGCCTGTTCACTCTTACTTTGAAGAGATTAGGGTTGTATTTTCCGAATGACCCTCAAATTTTTGTCAGACGTGGCGTAAATTACCGTTTTGCGGCCGTTTTTGCTCTGCCTACCCCGCAAGGGAATATAGGCGTGATATATGTATGTATGTGTGATTTATTTTTCGTGTCGCGTCATCTACACTAATATTATAAAGAGGAAAGATTTGATTGTTTGTTTGTTTGCATCGAATAGGCTCCGAAACTACTGGCCCGATTTTGAAAATTCTTTCACCATTAGAATCCTACATTATTCCTGATAAACATAGGCTATATTATATACGAGAAAAAAATAGGGATCCGCGTGAAAATTTCGATAATGTAACCCAACGTGTGAAAAATGTACCAAAAAAATATCGTATATCACGTAGGTACGCTGTGGAAATTATTGACAATAGAGCAAAGTGATGTAATACAGTTTAATAGAGGACATCAATATCGATAATAATGTCCGCGATACCATATGTCTAACTATTACAGTTATGCCACAATAACTACTTTTTCATTTGAAAATGTACAAACTACGCCACATTATTTGTACCAGTAGTGTAATGATTACATTTAATCATTACTGTATTAAAGGGTGTAAGGGATAGCCCTCCGAATACTGATAGGGTACATGCAGACCATGAAACTGAACAACTTTCCCCTAGGAACATATTTCAGGAAACGTAAAAAAACTGACTTCCCATTGAATGCAGTCAGCTGATTGTGATTTTGTATGGAAGGTATTTTTTTTTGCGTTTCCTGACATATGTTTCCAGGGGAAAGTTGTCCAGTTTTATGTTTCATGCGATGTTGGCATTCGGAGCGACCATGCAAGGAAACAACTGTCTTGTACGACGAGCGTTTATTGACTAAAAGATCTACAGCTATGCTTATATTATACTTATAGCTAAGTCTAAATGACGTGGAGGTGCGTCATACACTACACCTCCACCGTTTCTGAAAAAGAAAAAGAATATTATTTTCTTTTTCTTTTCATTAAATTTCACTCTATTTGAAACTAGTGTACGGTAATGCCGTTATCATTTTTTTAAATTACAATATGATATTTCTGAACGTCCAAATTAATCGGATAAAATATTTCCGTAGGTTTAGTACAAGAATTATTTTATATACCAACGTTACAGTAAAATGTTGTTCTAGTAAAAACATAATTTACAACAAACGAAATAATTATAAATTTTTTTTAAACATATTTTAGTTATTATAATGGATATAAAAATTTAACAGTTATTTTATCACGCCAAAACTTAAGTAAAACAAGTTCTACTATTAGAAAAATATTTTTTGTAAAACATAATTTCGAAATACAAGGACTATTTTGTGATATTTAATTATTAGATTTAAAGAATAGTCAAATACAACTTTATAGTAATCGAAATTTTTGATATATTATCAAGATAGGTTCAATTTATTCGCACACGAGTAAAAAAAGTCAATTATTTCAAAACAACATTACCATAATTAAAAGAATAAATGAAGGTTATTATTATTATACTAAATCAAACAATTTCCACAGTTAATGAAGAGAGTTCTAAAATATATTTTATCTGCAATTTTTAGCTGAGTTATTTTGATAAATTGATAATAGTAAATCATGTAGAATAGAAAATATAGTAAACACTTGTAGGTTGATACGTGTTTTGGTACAGCAGTGTACATTGCCATGATTCATGTTAAATAAAATAAAAGTAATACAATTCGATTAATACTATTTATGTAGGCAATTGTGGCCAAATATTGTCATTGTTATGCAAAATTAAAATCAATAATGTTATGCAATGCTGTGTGAAGCAAAAAGAATATAATATAGACAGACATTTTTAACTACAAAAATTGCATAGGAATTAGAAAAGATTTTATATAAAATTTTACACACTATGTCTGTCTACAGTTACTTGCAAAAACGTTAGTACTGAGTAGATTTTTTTTTATAATAAGGCTTTAAAAATAAAATACATGTAGAAATACCATTCTACTAAGTACTTATCCTACTGATCAAAATTACATTAATGATCAAGTAAAAGTAATGATATTACATAAAAGTAATAATAATAAAATGACATAAAATAAATGGTACATAAGGACGAGTTCATTTGTTCGTTTAATTCGTTATTAATAAATCAACATATTGCTAGATTCAGTGTTATCAAAACCAAATATTTATACTCAGATCACAGTCATTCAAAATGTATACAGTTTAAGATTAGTAATCCATCTTAATAAAATTGTACATAATTACAAAATAGATAAATAATTGCACAAGTTGTTTACCTAAATGTAACATTTCTTTGAAAATATTGCCCTTTCACTTCCCTATGCTCATAATTTGAAATTCCTTTTAATCTAACTTTCATTTTCTTTTCGCTCTTTCAATAACCCTTAAAACATCCCTTTTAATGCATAAAATACTTTAAACAAGTTATATCTTTCACTTCTCTCTCATATAAATTCCTTACACTTCATTCTCATTTCCGTTACTTATACCTTTTAATTCAAATGCACTCGGTACACATTTTACTCCTTTGAGTATTTTTTTCTTTTGGGCCGGCCGGTCCCATACACATAACAATTATAATAACAATATAAGGTACATTCTATTACGAGTCGACTCACACGTACTTTGCGTGTATATAACTTATAAACATTTTAAACGTAGGTCTATAATACCACCTATCGTTGCTGTGCGCACAGCAAATTATTTTAGGATCAGTGTTTAAGAAATTTTATTCTCCAACAGTTATAATATTTACTGAAGGATCTGATCTCTATAAGGGTCACGATTTAAGACACTTTGGTCCCCAACTATCTTCACAGAGGAAAACTCGTTCGCACCATGATCAGATGAAGGGTTCGCTCCCAATGTACCTTATTGTGTACCGATTTTATTCACTCACACTCATTCACTCCTATTCATACAAAAACAATCTTATTTCTCAAACCAATTGAATCCTTTGGTATAAATGATTTTGTATTGCTTTGGATCCAGTAGCCATACAAAACACCTATAACCAAATTATTCCTTTCTCTATCATTTGACGTTACAATGCTAAACCAAAACCAACAAACAAAAACTGTACTTTATTTACCCTTCGCTTGTATCAGCAGAAATGTAACCAATTGTACTCTTTGGTTCAAAAGATATTTAATACATTTCTCCGAATCACACTTTCCTTTACATTTTCCTAATTGAAACGTAACTAATTGCCCTCAAAAGGTAGCAATAGATTTTTAATACGTTCAGTTATATGACTTCTTACACAATGACCACCAAACATAAGTAGGTTTATACATATTTAATTAAACAATCTTAAAGCTCAGCTTGGCAAATAACAAAAAACAAGTACTTTGAAAACCCCTCTCAAAAAAAATATATATAGGAAGTTTTATTTATTCCCTTGAGGACCTATTATGATCCACTTTTGCAATATCAAAGTATAGGTATAATTGTTAATTCAGAATTGTGCTAAGTGTCAATGTACTTGGACTGGTAAGAATTTCGCTACATCAGCTTTACACATTATGTAATACGTACCTGCTTGCCATATTATGTATGAACAAAAGACACATGACACGACATGTGTAACCTACATTCAAAATATAAAAAATGTACAATAAAACATATGGTTGACTGTGATCCCATGCTGTTATCAATAATCAAGATTGAATTTACTAGCTACAAAATTATTATGACATGCATTTACCAGAAGCAAAAGTATAAGAACTTTCGTAAATTCAAAATGTAAAACTCTAAAACTACGTGTATGTTGCCCCCTTTGTAGACTACACAAACTTCCAACAAATCTATTTGATCAAAATGAAGTTAACAAAATAAGTTACATACCTATTACCTTAGAGTAATTTTTCATAATAAACTTATACAATAATAGTCAGTGAATAATCTGTTCGTATATTTCATATAGAAAAGTAATTCTTTGTCTAACGAACGCTACACTGCAAAGTACATATTCTTGAATAAATATATTCCATACAAAATAATAAATTTATAAATATTACAATGGTAATATAATATTTCTAATACAACCTGTGTACAGCTCATTTGATTTGACTAAATTGATTTGATTTAATAAAACTATTGATATGTTATCAAAATTATTACTCCAGATCGGAGTAGGTACCTTCATCAAATCAAATGAAAAGACACTCATATTGATATTAGGCTTGCTTTTAAAAAAATAAATGAGGTTAAGCTCTATAATTTTGTCAAAAATACTAATAAATGTTTGATAAAATATTTTTCGAAAATAAATACCTAACTGATTATGTTACGTTCATAACATTAAGACATAATTTGCAATGATCGTTACCGTTACCATTAAAACCTGCCTGATACAAAAATTGTGTAAAAAAAATGTTTAATGGGATACCAATATTACCAGTTTTATAAAGTCTATTTTTGAATAAAATTGTGTTATTATATTATATCTTAACATTAACTGTAAAATGCTGTGGTCAGTACCCATAAGTATGTTTTTGATACAAAATGCAACTACTACAACAAACAAATAAAACACGTTTGAATGGCATACTTCATACCTAACTGTACTTCAAGATTGATTTTATACGTTATTATGTCTCTTTCTTACAAATGTATAAACTAATGAACTTTCTTTGTCATGCCTCATGATACATTCCTGTACATAATATACTACTATGTGCTCACATATATATATTGATATTGTGTGTTCACGTGTAACGCGCACGGTCGGCAACCAGAATCTTGCTTGTCAGCAACTTAAACTCGAGGTTCGCAGGCCGTTGTTACTGAGTGAAAACAATAAGATATGATAGTAATATAGCAAACAAATATGCTTTTGCCGTTAAAATACTAATATAGCACGTAGGTGCTTACCTGTTTTACTTAATTTTCTTTTCGAGTTTCAAATATAACGAGTTACAACTTATATTTTAGAAGCTAAAGAATACTATAGAGGTAGTGACTATGCTACGACTTTTAGAGGTTAAAAAGGAATATTGATCATCAGATAAGTTGTTTGACATATAAAAATACTAAAAGTAGATAGAGTAATTTGTTTATCATTTCCTTACCCTGAAATTCAATCAAATACTTCAAGAAGGCAACATAACGTATCGATAAATGAACCCGTTTTAACTTATTACCATATCATTTTCTATAGATACGAGTACCAGTAGGTATCTATAGAAAATTATTATTATAATCTAAGTATGTATATAAAAATAACATTATTTTGACGTCGCGTCGTACATGTACGTCGATGTTGCTTATATCTATATGCTGTTACATAATATTAATTATCTGCGTCTCCATGCCTTACTGATAAAATTTAGTCCATAACCATCTGAAACCATGATGACAAAAAAAACTTCTGCCGATGTTTCCTTGCCGAACTAAACGCACTTGGCCTTTCTGAAACACTTTGCACTTTAAAAACTGAACACTTGGCTCACTCATTCCATCGCCGGCTCCGAGTTACCAACTTTTGCCCTGGGCAAATGGGAAGCCCGGTGGGGTCGCGTCCACATCCGACTCGAACATCTCCCGGCTGCCTGCAAAACCTATTCATCATCATCCTTCTGACTCCATCTTTCTCCCAGCGCCCAGCGTACACTTCCTTCTGACACCGACATCCTCCCGGCGCCCAGCTTTCACTCCGCAATTTATATTATTTTTTGAAATTATGCCACGCAGATCAATCCACATCACAAAACCTGTTTTATTTCTTTACATAGTCATGATCCCAAAATACAGGGACAAGAAAAAGCCAAAGAAGAAAAGTCATTCTGGAGGTCCTGACGTACAGTAAACACTCACATTTTATATAACACAAAATGAAAAATTATATTTCTTAAATCCGGTTAAAAGTTTGATTCAAAGAGCACGAAGTCCGTCACCGTAATCCGAAACCGAGCTGAGCTGCGCAACACTGCCCGTATAAGGCAGCGCTGGCAGGGTCGCCATGCGATGTTGGCATTCGGAGCGACCATGCAAGGAAACAACTGTCTTGTACGACGAGCGTTTATTGACTAAAAGATCTACAGCTATGCTTATATTATACTTATAGCTAAGTCTAAATGACGTGGAGGTGCGTCATACACTACACTATCAGTATTCGAAGGGCTGTCCCTTACTTGGTATTAAAAAAGACGACAAAAAACATTAAATAATGCATTAAAAAATCTACACTAAAATAATACATACATACATATATAACGCCTATTATCCCTTGCGGGGTAGGCAGAGCGTAAACGGCTGCAAAAACGGACATTTACGCCACGTCTGACATATTATGTTTGAGGGTCATTCGGAAAATTGTGTATCGCCATAGTGACAGGTTGTCAGCCCATCGCCTAAAATTGCAATACACACCCTCAAGTCCCTTAATCGCCTCCTACGACTCCCACGGGAAAGATATCGGGTGATGCTATTCGAAGCCGGCATCACACTAAAATAATATAATCTACACTAATATTAGAAATAGTTTTTTTTTATTGTTTGTTTGAATTGAATAGGCTCCGAAACTACAGGGCCGATTTAAAAAAATCTTTTACCGTTAATTGAAATTGAAATTCTCAATTCAATGTAGGATAGTATTATCACTTATTGACGTCATGAATCGTCATTCTAAAAAAAGAAATTTGTATCAAACGTTTTTTTACAATTTTGTTATGACCTAATAGAAAACCGGCTCGGGCGGGATAAAAATAAATAAAAATAAAGGCACTGCCATGGGGCTGGCCAGGTTACGCCACTTTACGCCACCACCATCTGAATCTGAATCCTACATTATCCCTGATGAACATAGTCTATATTAAACTGTCTTATTCCCGGAGGAAATTGTTAGCGGCGGGTTAAACCGCTGGGCGGGCTGCTAGTATCTAATAATGTAATAATATGCTGTCAACTTGACCTCTCTCTCTTTTCGTGTGGGACACCGAGTCGTCCAACGACCCGATGAACCCTGGTGTCAGAGTTTTTCAACCGCCTACTACCACTAGTAGGCCTCTACCATGGTTGTGTTACGACTAGGGAATGCAATCTCGAGCCGAGATTGGCAACTCGAGATCTCGTTCGAGATCTCAGGGTTCGAGATTGACCAACTCGAGATCTCGTTGGATTATTGGTCGAGATTTCGAGATCGAGATCGAGATTTTGTTTGTTTCATATAATTTTGGTAAACATTGTACTTTTTACGAACAGCGTCACACAACTTGCATTTTGCAGTCGAGCCATCCACAGACTTTTTGAAATATTTCCAAACCGGCAAATAACTTGTAGTAACGTCTACAAACACTTGGTTCGAATTGTTCTATGACATATTTATATTTCACATTGAAAACTATCTAATATAGAATAATACTGAATGTAATTAGTTATTGTATAGATAAATAATAACTTTCACTTGAAAACACGAAATGCTCAGTGACGAAAATGCGAGTAAGTAAACAATAAACAAGCTCTTGGGATTGGTCGGTCGCGTCGCGTCAATCCCCCGTCCCGTACCCCCCGCAACCCACCCGCTCAATAGGTATCGACTGCTAGGTCCTGCCGCCGGCAAACGCCTGACACTGCTCGGACGCACATCAATGAACAGTGAACACGTCAATGCCTTACACAAGCTCATTCTCGAAATCTCGAAAATCTCGATGGATTTTTACGAGATCTCGAATGATTTTTCTGAGACGAGATCGCCTTTTCCGAGATCTCGATCTCGAAAAATTGCTCGAGATCTTGGGGATTTCGAGATCTCGCGAGATCGAGATTGCATTCCCTAGTTACGACTGCCGTCTAAGTTATCATAGACAGCAACCAGGACCGACGGCTTATCGTACCCTCCGAAGCACGGAACCATTTCTTTTCGGACAATCAGTTGGTTCACCCTACAATTTCCTAACCAGACCGGGAACAAATTCACAAAATACAGAATACAGAACATTATTTACATAAAACATGGTAAATTACAGATGTTACATTAATATAATTAGTATCACATATTTTACCAATTAAGGCATGTAAATTAAACATTCATAAAAAAAACAATACTTAACATAAAATAGTACAATAAATTAAAGTCAATTATATAAATAGAGTCACTAAATTTTAATGTCAAATATAATATAAAAAATTACTAAACTCCAATAAATTTTTTGTTATATAAAAATTTATGTCAATAGGTAATCCGGGACAAAACAACTACATTAAGAAATCTTTCAAACTGTAATATTGCTTATTTTTTAACCAGACCAATAATTTCCGCTTAAATAACTTCTTTGGCAATATTTTTAGGTCAACGGGTAATTTAATATAGACCTTCACACACATTGAGGTACACTGGTTTTGGTATAAAGCTAGTCTTGGAGTGCTATGATACAATAGTTTGTTAGGGTTTCTTACATTCCTACCATTTACATCTATAGTTGTTTTGAACAGACTGATATTATTTTTTACAAAGATTGAGACCTCATAAATGTAAAGGCACGGAAATGGAAGTAAACACAACTCTTTGAACAATGGAACACATGAATCACGGGGGCTTTTTCCACAAATTGCTCGCACACACTTTTTCTGAGCTATAACCAGCTTGTCAGAATCAATGCCATTGCCCCATATAAGAAGTCCATACCTTAATTAAGATAGACACAGCATACCCATGATAAGCTGCGAGTAAAGTTGAAATTGCAGTTATATGACGCAACCGACGTAAAACATGAACAAAACTATTAAGTCTTTTTCTCACATTATCTATATGATGTGCCCACGCAAGGTTTTCATCTACTGTGAGACCCCTACTGAGACAGCTCGGATATCTTTTAATTTTACATTTTTTAAAGTATTTTTAGTGATTGCTTTTGCTGCCAATAGTTCCCAATCAATGAAGTCTGAATGCTCCATTACCGTCACATTGTAGGGTTTTGGATTTTTTCTAGCACTTTCAAAGTATGATGGCCATTGTGAGGGGGGAGCCCACACTATAATCTTTTTAACCTCTGCTTCTATGGTTGCATGAATCAAATCAGCTGGCATGTAGGTTTTTTTTTTTTTTTTTTTATTAATTTTATTACAATACAACAAATACAGGCATACATATTATGCGTCGTTAAATCCGATTGGGTTTGTCAACAACACAGCACTTCACTACATTAGTATCACCATGAAGGTGTGTCCAGGGAGCAAATAATTAATCTGAATTACTTGCAGGTTATCCGAATGTTGTAAAAATTAATTGAGAACTGACAAAACGATTCTATTTTTAAAGCTCATCAAACTTTGAATGATGTTGAAACTGTAACATGTAGCTTTGACTTACAAAAGGTGCTAAATACTCCTTATGGCGAAAGTATGCTTTTGTATTACTCCCGAAAGT
Organism: Tuta absoluta; assembly: GCA_027580185.1. Classification (NCBI taxonomy): domain Eukaryota; kingdom Metazoa; phylum Arthropoda; class Insecta; order Lepidoptera; family Gelechiidae; genus Tuta; species Tuta absoluta. The sequence goes on along the minus strand of JAQAHW010000041.1, from coordinate 4,588,340 downwards.
ACGCTGTATATAATTTCACTATATATGAAAGTGGTACACAAAATATCTTTTGCTCTACATGGGGAGAGTGCGATAGTAAAAGAGGAAGTATTGAAAGAGCATCATGTTTGTACCATTATCACAAAGAGCTAGAAAAAACTGGTGTTAAGAATATTCTTATGTACTGCGATTTTTGCACTGGGCAAAACAAAAATAGAATCGTTTTGTCAGTTCTCAATTACTTTTTACAACATTCGGATAACCTGCAAGTAATTCAGATTAATTATTTGCTCCCTGGTCACACCTACTTGCCAGATGATTTGATTCATGCAACCATAGAAGCAGAGGTTAAAAAGATTATAGTGTGCCCTCAGAATGACCCTCATACTTTGAAAGTGCTAGAAAAAATCCAAAACTCTACAATGTGACGGTAATAGAGCATTCAGACTTCATTGATTGGGAACTATTGGCAGCAAAAGCATTCACTAAAAATACTTTAAAAAATGTAAAATTAAAAGATATCCGAGCTGCTACTTAAAAAAAAAAGAATTTGAATTTAATGGAGATTAAATACTCGATGAAACCCGAAGCAGTAACTGAAAAAGTAACGCTTTTTGAATAACCAAGTAAAAAAGGGAAAGGGAAAAGAAAAAGGGAAGGGAAAAGGAAAAGGAAAACAAAGGGATTATCCTATAATTATTTAGTTTGCCTTTTTCTTTAAATAGAGAAACTTACGAGTTTTTCAGATGATTACGTAAGTAGAAGTTAATTCTAAAAGATGGTTGTTTTTTTATAATAATAAGTAAGGTAAATGTTTAAGTTTTTACATGATTTCTCTCACTAGTTCCTTTGTCAAATACTGAAATGACACGAGCTGTGAAAATATAGAAACATAGTTTATTACGTAGATATTCTTGTTTAATCTTAGTTAAGGTTAAAAACTACAGTTAATATGTTTAAAAAGTTGCCTAGTTGTTCATTCTCAACATGAAAAAGTTTCAAACTGTACAAATACCTTGTCACTTTAATTTATAGTTTTTAAGATTCATAGATTTATTCTTTGGTCCCCAGGTGATAAAACTTCATGTATGGAAGTTATCAGTGAGTAGGTCTTACGCTTAATGCATACCGGTGTTAATAACAGTTATTTACCCGAATCAATGTGTCAGTGCATAATAGGTACGGTTTCATTCGACTTCTTTCCTAATTACCACCCAGACCGGCATAATACTGCGGTATCGTGCAAAACAACCACACTGATATTATTTATAATTGATGTTTTACCAGGTTCTTATGATTACATGTAGTTTGGACCAAAAATCAAGAATTAACCATCAGCATGATTTTAATTTTGATGAAAATCAATTGCTGTATAAACAATACTCAGACAAAGATTATTTTACGACATTTGTCCGATTTGAAGTAAAGCAATTTCAAAAATAAATAATTGAAATCAAAATGTTGTTAGTGATAAATCGAAAAATCAAAAATATTTATCTTTAATTAAATAACTATAACATTTGCAGCTCGATTCAGTTCGTTAAACTTTCTACTTCAGTTGGATTTTGAATTCAATTTTAGACATTTAGATAATTAAAGTGTCTCAAAAATGGAAAATAATACATTTTACGACATTAACATTATGTATAGTGTTACTGTCGTAAAAGTGTTTTTTCAGACATATTGTTCATTACGACAAAATAATCTCGAATAATTGCAGGTATCCCAGTAAAAATAATGTCGTAATAGCATCATTGCAAATTTCTTTGTCTTTTACGACTATTTAACCGTTTTCACATTCTTGGATTTCAAAAGCAAAAATGTTGTAAAAGCCCTGTTCATATATAGACGTCTTTTACGACAGTTATCTATGTTAAAAATGGTGTTTACGACTATAAATTTAAAAAAAACTTAATTTTGGCGCTCAAAAATCTGTGTAGTAAAAGACATTTTTCTCACGATATCAAAATTCTAAATGTACAGATCGATAGAGCTCAAAAAACTGCATATGATAGCATTAAAAGTCCATTTTGGCCAAAATGGCTTTTACGACATTTGAGACTCGAAGGGTCGATATAATGCTATGGAAGAGGATAATAAGAAAAACAATCAGTGAAAAGAGAAATGAAATTAAATGAAAAATGTGACAGCTGTACATAAAAAACATACATAAAACATAACTAGTAGCTAGAAATATAGGTATACATACATGCTTACTTAATATTATGAGACGTAAGAAAATGGTTTTTTATTTTCTCCTTAAAACAGGCCAGTGACGGTGACCGTTGAATATTCTGGGGCAAAGAATTCCACAGCTTGATAGCTCGCACTGTGAAAGACTTTGCATAAAGGTCGGTCTTGTGGGAAGGAAGGTTGAGCTTAAGGGAATTGCTGGCACGCAGATTGCGAGGTAGTGTCGAGGAGTGGAAGATAAAACGCTCTTTGAGGTAAGGAGGAGTATGAGGAAGGGAAAGGACAGAGTAAAGAAGGGAGAGAATATGGCAGTCCCTCCTAAGAGATATGGGTAACCATTTAAGCTGGGACCTATAAAATGATACATGGTCAAACTTACGCAGACCAAAAATAAATCTTATGCAAAGATTTTGCAGACGATCCAGTTTGTTGATTAGCTGGACTGTTAGGTCTGGATAACACACGTCAGCATAATCCAGAATCGGTAAGAGAAGCGTGTGTGCCAAGGAGATTTTAGTTTTAGTGGGCAGCAGATTTTTAAGACGCTTAAGCGAGCTGTACGCACCAAACACTTTCCGGCTGACCTCAGAGATATGGTATTTCCATGAGAAACAGTCATCAAAGATAACCCCAAGGTTCTTAACTTTGCGGCTAAAAGGTATTATGGTACCGTCAAAAGTAATTGGAGGAAGCAAGTTATGGTCAACACGAGATATGCTCCAATTGCTGCCAATGATGATGGTCTGGGTTTTTGCTGGATTCACCATCAAGCCATATGAGCGACTCCAGTCAGCAATGTTTTCAAGATCTCTGTTTGTAACCGCAATTGCGCCTGGAAGGCCAGAGAGTGGTGCTTGTGTGTAGATTTGGAGATCGTCTGCATACAAATGATAGGAAGAAGCAAGTGGAAGAGTAATAGAATTGATGAAGATTGAAAACAGGAGAGGAGACAGGACACCACCCTGCGGTACGCCGGCAGATGTGTCGCACCACGCAGAAAAGGTATCTTCAATGCGGATGCGCTGCCGGCGCCCAAACAGGTAACTATGAAACCAGTCAATCACCGCCGGAGGTATGTTATGGGAACGCAGAATAGATAATAGAATATTGAAATCCACCGTATTAAAGGTGTTACTAAAATCGAGCAGCGTAAGCACTGTCAGTTTCTGGTTCTCCATCCCAAGTCTTATGTCGTCAGTGATGTTAACTAAAGCAGTAGTCGTGCTGTGACCGGGGCGGAAACCGGACTGAAAGGAGTTTAAAAGGTTGTTCGTGGCAAGGAAAGAAGTAAGTTGTTGGTGAACTAGCCTTTCGAGGACTTTGGAAAGGAAAGGTAAGATAGAGATAGGACGGTAATCAGAAGGAGACGCAGGCTTTGCTTTTTTAGGTAGAGGAGTAATTTGTGCTTCCTTCCATGCGGTTGGGAACACACCAGAGGATAAGGAGTTATTAAGGATAGTGGCGATGACTGGGGAAAGGATATCAAGGAGAGGAACAATCATAGCACGACTAACGTTGTCAGTCCCAACGGCATTCGAAGAGACGGCGTTAACATTCTTTATAACATCGCCAGCGGTGACTGTGTGAAAAGCAAAAGCTGGAAAAGTAGGAGCTGGCAGTGAAGAAAGATGATTTAAGGTACAAAGTTTAATTTTGTCATCAATATTAGAAGAAGAAGAGAAATGACTATTTAAGATTTTACTTGCAGATACATGAGTACGAGACTTGCCAACCCCTAGTTTGTTTAGGAAAGGCCAGACTTTGGTTGGGTCTCCATTCTCAACAGATTGATGGATATAGCGTCGCTGTATATCCCGTATCTTCGTATTGCAGCGATTCCTTATCTGGCGAAATTTTTCTCGGTTTTTGTCCGATGAGTCCAGCTTGTACTTGGTCTTTGCACGCGTCTTTTGAACCATGTAGTTACGCATTTCGTCGTTTAACCAAGGAGCCGGGAGGTGCTTGACATGCACTGGACGAACGGGGGCATGGCAATCGTACAAGTCAGTGAGATTTGAATTTAGAAATGCCACTTGGTCATCGACAGAGTGGAGTTTTTCTACTTGTGACCAATCTATTTTGTCTGCATCCTCACGCAATTTGTCTACGTTAATTCCAGAAAAATTTCTAACTAGCAGCGTTCTAGCCTTGATTTTTTTCCAGCTCCTTGTCTCACACGCTTTTTGGTACGTCACCTGGTGTCTTTTTCGTGTCCGCCGCTGGATCATCTTGGGGCTCACCGGCAAACTTCTTCAGATCCTCTTCCGACAAAATTGAATGCCGTTTCCCGTCTGCCGCCAGATACAAGATGCGCCCTTCGCGTGTCCAGCACTTGGACACACCAAGCTTCTGTCGTGCTAACTTGAAGAGCTTGTGCCTTCTTGGTGTGAGGAACTCGGACACAGTTATTCCGGTGCCCTTCAGACCAACCTTGTGCATCCATACTTCGTCGCGGCTTGCTGTGCTTGAAAACTTGACCAGTACTGGACGGGGCTTGCCTGCCACAGAAGAGGAACGACCCATACGATGTGCACGGCGTATGCCCTCAAGCTGCAAGTCGGGGAGTGATAAATATTTGTGAACAACTTTCAGTACAACTTCAGAGGTGTCCTCGTCCTTGGCCTCTGCAACACCATGAAACAGCAACATTTTCCTCCTGCTGCGCATTTCCATCACATCAAGCTCTGAACCCAGCATCTCAACTTGCTTCTGGATAGACCCAATTGAGGCTAAGACAAATGTGCGGAAGCACTGAAATTCAGCAGCAATTGTTTTGATGGTGTCAGCTTTGTTATTGGGTTCTTTTTTGTGCTGGTCTTCGAAAGCTGTCATCCGAGCATGTACAGAGGCTGCCAGGGATTCAAGTGTTACCTTGAGCTGTTCCATATTCAGTGATGATGTGTCAAATAATAAAGTGCTGTGTTGTAATTATTGAAAGTGAATGGTGATAGATCTTGGAGATAACGGCTGTAGCAGGTATTTAAGTTCTTTTGTATCATATTAACAATTTTTTTTTGCATAATATTGTTTATTTCATTTTAATTTAAATATTATTAATTAAAGCTGTCAAAAAGTCAACTGGACCTTTTAAGCGCCTAAGCGTTACAAAGCCTTTTAAATAAGGCTTAAGGCTTTAAAAAAGCCTTTTAAGCGTTACAAAGTTGAAAAGTCGCAATTTCATTGCTTTCTCAAAATTTTTTGATAGAACTGGAACCAACGTTATTGGGCGATAATTTTCCATATATATATGGGGCCCTTTTTTATGTATAGGCCTTACAATCGACTTCTTAAGAAGTTCCGGAAATATTCCTTTTTCTAATGATAGGTTCACCAGATAAGTCCAGAGGTTCAACAAGTTGTTTGCTACAGTGTTTTATAACTCTAGTAGGTAAGTTATAGTAGTAGGTATCATATCCAGTCGAGTTTGTAGGTCTCAGTGATCTAATCAAACCAGCAATTTCATGAGGTGTAAAGGGCGCTAGAAAGATGCTGTTGGGAATTCTAGTTGTATTGGTGTTTTTAACACAATTAATATTATTATTAGTCATATCCACTAAAATATTATTAAAAATATTAGCAATATGTACTGGTTTGTCAATTTTATTACCATTATGTATAATTTCCTTTATAATTTTCTCACTATTGATATTATTTGAATTATTTTTAATTATTGACCATCATGTCCTACCCTTATTATTAGAGTTTTTAATCAGTTTATCATAATATGTTTTTCTTGAGTTACTAAGACAAGAGCGCAAAAGTTTAGAATAACGTTTGTATTGTTTTTTTTACCTACTTTCTCTTCCGGCTTACAAAGGTAAAAATTGTAACGTAAAAGTCTTTTCGTTTTGCAGCTTCTTTTAGGGCCCTTTGTAACCCATTTGGGTTTGAGATGTGGTGACTTTGTCACACCATGTATTTAAACCTAAACTTACATACTACTTAACCAAGTAAAATATCTACAAATGATTATTATGTATAAATTATATACTACAACTACCTATATAAATATGTAATAATATTAGATACAAAACTACAAACTAAAACACTTACCTATTATCTTTCTATATAAATATCAAAATAATAATTGTCTTACATTCGGACATTCCGTCCGATTGAATTTTTATATAGTGAACACGTTGCGCGCGGTCAGGTTTACCCTGCCGGTCCCTGCACCCGCGCAGTCCCCGCGGTGGCCTGATCACTATACCGTCTGCCGCTGCGCCGGCGACGCTCGCAGGCTCGCCAGTCAAAATCTGTGCTCGGCGGCGAATGCTCGCCCGATCGACTAGCCGTTCGCTATACCGCTTACGCGATCTAACGCTTTTGCATTTTGTTTATTCCAATTTCTCTGCTTTCATCTATGCTTTTCCTTCTTTCGCAATTCTCCTTCTATCTTGAACTGGTAACTGTAATCTGTGACTTTCTTGTGCTTCATTTCAATAAACTGTGTACCTGTGATAAGTGCAATCTTTCATTCGCTTGCTTTCCTGCTACACACATCAAGCTACAAGTAAGCCACCACATCCATTACCACAAGTACCTTTTGTGTGAATTCTCAATTCACTATGGTTAGACACTGTCCATGTAATGTATTCTTCAGTAATAATCTGTATTTATGCACTTTTTACCTTAAGTTCGATTAATATCTTAATCGAACTTAAGGTGTGTATGTTCCTTGGATTGTATCGATAATATGCAATAAATTGTGTCACTAACACTTTTACACAGCTTCTATCAACGTTCACACAATTGAAGATGTTTTTTTAACTCTATTGTCACTATAACTATTTTTAAATGCAAGTCTAATACGGAGTCGATGTTACTAGTTGCAGAGCTAGCGCCATCTCCCCAGTGATAAATATCAATTTTGTGAGTGTCCCACCGAGAATCGAACCCGGAACCTTTGCGTCGCAGGCAGTCGCACTACCACTGCGCTACATCAGTCGTCAAAACCGGCAGTAGCTATTAGCATTGATATTGTTGCCTGGCTGTGTTTATTTACAATATAGTAAATAGGCAAATTGATTTCCATCCTCTTAGCTCGCGAGAGGTAAAACCTAAACTGAAATTGTGGTTATTGTCTCTCGATTATTACCAGACAGAAGCTCTGCTTCTGTAACACTATGGCTAGGTTACTGCTTTCATACTTGCACACACACACACACACACACAATCACAGACATATTACATACTCTGTTAGGCATAGCACTGACTTACATTCCTTTTTTACATTTTGTTCCGAAGTTTTTTGTTTTTTGTTTTATATTCCTTTTATGAAAATATCGTTTTTAACGATTATGTTGTTTTACTCACTTAATTATGACATTGTGTAACTTTGGAAGAAGCAGCTGATTCCTGTAACACAGGTTTTTACCTAGCTCGGAAATCAGAGTCTTTATGTTGTAATGTAACCTTAATTTTGTGAATAAATAATTTTTATTATATTTATTTCTTTCAGAAATTCAAGCTGTAAGAAAAAAGCATCCAATAAAATTAAATACGAATGCGATAAGGCGTCGGTATTGCAAAGATATTATGGTCGTAGTGAAAACATGCGAAGAACATTCAAACGCGATGATAATAAAAGAATTAAAAAAACAATGCACGGTTGTATTGAACAGAGGACAAAACGGTAGAGTCAGGGTAAAGTAACTATTTACAATTCACTAAAGCACATTCTCACTATGCCTCTATGGGCAGAAAAATAAGTAATAAGGAAAATGGGCAGCGCGAGCATGTAAACAGGTTACTCGCCGTTGTTCCTTTGACTCGAGCACACGTAAGAATCTTCAATAGAAGGGCACTTTTATTATAGGTTTGACAAGTACAGAAAATTGTTTATACTGCAGTGTTAGTCCATGCCATAGATGACCACTAAACTACTACACAATTTATAATAAAATTAAATTAAATTTTTCATTATTTTACAATAAGTTAGACCCCGTCGTAGATGGCGCGACGAGTTGGATAATTTCTCACGAAACTGGCATGTTCACTCACGAAACAAATTACGAAAAATAAACCGAAAAAATCCTAATATACTGGTGCCGTAATAGGTACAAGATATTTTCGGACGATATCTTTTATTTTTAAACTAGCGTAATGTGTCTTTTAGTTCAGTTTGAACGTCAGTGAAAGCGTCGCGCATCTGTCCTTTAGGACAGATTATATATGTCGGTACGGGAGGTATTCTTCTTTTTCGTGTGGAATGAAGTGAAGTGCACTTTTTGATGTATTTTATGGAAAGAGCATTAATTGAGTACCTATGCGTTGGCGTCGGTTGAAGCATGTAGTAGACATATTGTGTCAAGTGGTTTTGCTAAAGGCATTTTTGGGAACAGAGAGATTCCGAGGTAGTGTTGTTTGAGCGATCGGGCGTAGCGCAAGGCTTAAATGACCTTTCATCGTTCCTTGGTTTTGGTGCTTAGCGTGCATCAAGTCCTGACCTTAATGTTAAAATAAATTATAGCTGCTAGCCTACTAGCTGATTTTCGGCCGTTGCGACATATATATATGTGATCTGTGGACTGGCAGCTGACGAAGTGGCAGCAGGCGGCATGACGAGTAGCAGCAGTAGCAGCACGAGTAACCTGTTTACATGCTCGCACTGCCCATTTCCTTACTTACTACTCTCTTCTCTTTTCGTGTGGGACACCGAGTCGTCCAACGACCCGATGAACCCTGGTGTCAGAGTTTTCCAACCGCCTACTACTAGTAGTAGGCCTCTGACATGGTTGTGTAACGACCGCCGTCTAAGTAATCATAGACAACAACCGGGACCGACGGCTTAACGTGCCCTCCGAAGCACGGAACCATTTCTTTACGGACAATCAAGTAGTTCATCCTGCAGTGTCTTAACCAGACCGGGAACAAATTCACAAAGTGATAAATATAAATTTTGTGAGTGTCCCACCGAGTATCGAACCCGGAACCTTTGCGTTGTAGGCAGTCGCACTACCACTGCGCCACATCGGCCGTCAAGTCGTCGTCGGTACTTATTCCTTGCCACACACACCATATTATATTGGGTGAAATTTTACTTTACGGGTTGGTGATATGGAACAACTTTCCACAAGGAACATAGGTCGAACTATGACAAAATAAATTTGAGCTGCCATTGTAACCCGAATCAGCTGATCGGAAAAGTAGTGTAGGAGAACCACAGGTTTTTTTTCATATTTTGACCTGATCCTTGGAGGAAGGTGTTCCTTATCACCAGCCCATCTTCAGTTATGGCTATCGGGCACTAGTTCAATCTCACCATGTATAAATTGTTTCAGGCGCAAGGATGGATATCGTTTATCATACCAGTGATGATATCCCTTCTTTATGGTCTGTGAGACGGCGCTGCAACTTGAACAACAACTACGTAATATGAAGTTTTCTTTTTGAGAATAAAAAAAAAGTTAAGTGTTCCAAGCACTCTGTAGATGGCGTTAAACTGACTACGAAAGGCGTGTAAGAAAAGTCATTGGTCTTTCCGAATCCATCCTCGTTTTTAGGGCGTTGTAATTAATTAATATTCTGTTTAACTTGTATTGTATAAATTAATTTGTTAGTGAATATTGTTATTTTTCAAAGTTTTACAAATTTTATTAGTATTGTTTGAAATATAATATTACTTGTATAACTCTCTTTAATTCCATTGGACTCTTGTATTTTTAAATCTGTATATAAAATTGACGTGAACACATCGCCATCTTCCAAAACACTCTGTGACTTCGAATCTTGTACAACTTGTGGACTTTATTTCTATTAAATTAGAAGATGGTTCTCAAGTCGATGTTGTTTACCTGGATTTCCAGAAGGCGTTCGATAGGGTGGATAATGACGTCTTGTTGATTAAATTGGCAAAGATGGGATTTTCGCCCCAATTACTATAACTATTTGCTGAATTTTTGTCAATAATTATTTGTGAAATATGACTCATTTGTATCCAGCAGTCAGGGGTCAAAAAACGATCTCCCAGAAGTTGTACATGATTCGATGATTTTGATCTTCGCAGACGATTTCAAACTAATAAGATCTCTTACGAATGTCGATGGCACTTCAAAATTATATTCAACATGTGTACCAGTGGAGTCTGAATAATTAACTGTTTTTCAACCCTACTAAATGCGAAATGATAACCTTTACTCGCTCACGCTCGCCGCAAATGTACACATACTGTATAGGTGACGTCCCGGTAGTGCGAGTAGAGCAAGTACGTGATTATTTTTTATTATTATTTTGTTTTGTTAGCGCCATCTATCTCCACTACGCCCAAACCATAAATATTAGCAGGATATTAGTTAAACATATTAGATAAATTTATAAGGCTATAATATTTAATTACTTTAAGAAATGATTACGTTTCGTTTATAAGTTACTTACTAATATTAATAATGTATCAAATAGCATTATAGAATAATTTATTTTCAAGTGGCAACACTAATTGATTTTTAAAAGAAGTGGCGGTTAGACAGCGATAGTTTTTTTGGTTCTAACTTGAGACTCGTCGAGAATACACGTGTTAACGCTATCAACTGATTTTATTCCATCTTCCCTGAAGCTCCACTGTTTCCAGAACCTGAACCCTTCGTTTCACTTCAGAAGTGGTATATGCAGAAGATGTCTGGCCCGTACGTCGATGGATTAGGAAGAAAGTGAAAGAAACACGAGGCCAGATGCTGTCCCGATGCTGAAGAAAGCATGGATTTTTTTTCTTCGACTTCGGGCGATTCTACCCCACCCCCACAAACGACCAAACGCCGCCGAATTACGTCGGCAGAAGCTGAAGTCATCCCAAAATTCAAACTTGACGAAAAAAGCACCAATGTGATTGGCTGGTTGCATAAAATAGACCAGCTTGGAGATGTTTATGGATGGAACGAGCAGGATCGTCAATTCATCATGCAAACCCGTCTCCGGGGCTCTGCACGCGACTGGTATGATGACTTGGACGATTATAACCTCACATGGAGTCAGTGGAAATACGCACTACAGACAGCGTTTCCCCGTTTGACGGATTTTGTGGACAGGCTGGAAGAGATGCTGTCAAGAGCAAAACATGACAACGAGACATTGACAAAATATTTCCACGATAAGCTGTCGTTACTCAAAAAATGCAAGGTTTACAACGAAGACGCATTTCGTGCATTGTGAAGGGTCTACCTGCAGAATTACGAGCTAATGCTAAAGCCTATCAGTGTGACACACCGGAACAGTTGTACTACGGGTATCTGTCATCCCTAGAGAATTATCGGCGGGTAGAAGCTACAGCCACCGCTAGAAGATCTACATGGAGACGAGGACAGCAAGTCTTTTGCGGGTAGCAAGTCAAATTAGCAACAAGTAGCTCCTCATATTAATTTTTAATTAAAATTAAAACCACGACTTTCTTAAATAATTTTTAATATATTTCATTTGCTAATGGTTACATAAATAAGCACAAGTATTATCAGACATTTATGTGAGCAAATTGAAGAATTATTACCTGCTGGCCAGTTTGTTCCACATATCTTTGGGGTGGTATGGGATCTACCTCCTAGCGGTCCACCCCGGGCAACGGCAACACAGGCTTGCCTGTGGATAAGTCCGGCTGAACGATCCCACTAAGCGGTGGAAGTCTCCGTAAGGGGCCGCCTGGCTCGCGACCACCATCCCACTGAAGTCTGGCGCCAAGTAGCTTGCTGCGTTCGGTCAGTGTGTGGGAGTGCCAGTGCCTTAACAGGCTTCTTCTGGGTGAGCTCGCTCCATCTTAGACTCTGTTTCTGTCCCATGACCTAGACTAGAGTCAAGAGCAAACCCATCATTAATAAAAAAAAAAAAAAAAATCTACCCACAGTCAATACACTTCACTATCCACACAATGGCTGAAAAGGACATCCAGAGTCTTTTGGACACCCAACACCGTCTCGAGAAGTCACTGCTTGAGAAGATGCAGGCCTTTGATGACAACTTAAAGCAGGCAGTAGCAGCAGCCAATAAGGACACTGTAGCCAAGTTGAGGACGGACTTCAGCAGTTTCAAGGATATTGTCTTCAGCGTCTTGGATATGTTGCGGAATCAGATATCCAGCTTGCACAACTCCATCGAGGCTATGGAGCAGCGTCAGCGCCGAAAGTGTCTCATTTTCAATGGTGTCGCCGAGGAAGGGTCCAAGGAAAATACCCAAGAGTTAGTGGTCATTTAAAGCATGCCATAAAACATGCCAGTAAACCTCTAGTACTGCATTTGAGAAACTTTGCGGGTATGGATGTGGAGAGCCTTAAGGAAGATGCTTCCGCTATTGACTGGACACCAGTGTATGAATCTGTCGATATTGATGAGAAGGTTCGGCTGGTAAATAACATTATCACTAAACTCTATGATAAGCATGCTCCAGTCAAAGCTATCAGAGTAAAACGGCCTCCTGCCCCATGGATCACGCAGGGGGTTTGGATGGCCATGAGGAGGCGAGACCGTGCTTTCCGCAGGTACAAGAGGGATCGGTCTGAGGAGAACTGGTCTTTATTCAAAACAGACCGTAATCGTTGCAATCAGATGGTAAGAGTAGCAAAACGCCGTTATTTTTCCGACAATATTATAAACTGTTCTCCAGCTGATGTTCGGAAATTTCTTAATACGCTAGGCTTAGGTAAGGGTTCATCTTCAAACAATTCTTCAACTGATATTCCCCTGAAAGATCTGAATTAGCACTTTGCTACTGTCCCAATTTTCAATATAAATACTAAAACTGCCACAATTGCTGATGTCAGTTCGAGGGTTCCTCTTTCTCATACTTCTTTCACTTTCAGCCCGGCTTCCAAGGAGATGGTTAGGAAAACTATCTTAAGCATCAAATCAAAGGCTACTGGGTTCGATGATGTGAGTCGCACTATGATAGTCACAATAGTTGATTACCTACTGTCTGTAATAACCCATGTTATAAACTTTTCTCTTTCATCAGGTAGCTTTCCATCTCTTTGGAAAAAGGCTTAAGTCCGTCCACTTCCTAAAATCTCTGTCCCTATGTTGCCTACTCATTTTCGACCTATATCCATCTTACCTTTTCTATCTAAAATTCTTGAGGCTATTGCACATAAGCAGCTTTTTTCTTATTTATTCGAACACAATCTTCTGAACCCTTACCAATCCGGTTTCCGCCCAGGGCATAGCACAGCCACTGCTCTATTGAAGGTAACGGATGACATTCGAGCATGACCTTATTGATCTATTAGAAAGTTAGTCATTATTTTTGTAAATATGTGTACATACAACACTGGTACCTATAAATACTTAGTAGGAACCTTAATAGTAGGTACATATTCATAGGGCTTAATCGTCCGACTTAGTCATGTAAATAGGTAATACTAATTAAATTACGCCAAAAATGTACCTATAAGTGAGTAATCTACTAACTTATGGGTGTACAATCGTAGCGTAAGCGATGAATTTATGGTAGGTAGGCAGTTGTCGATCAACTGTCTGTAGGTAGTGTGACTAATCAGAGTAAGGTAGGTAGGTAATGTATTTGTACCGATTGCTAGTTAGTAAGAAAAAGTGGTGTTATAATTGTAAACAAAAGTATAAAGCTTGGATCATGAAATATTCACTTTATTTATGTATATATATTAAAATTAAGTATGTACATACAGTTACAAATAGTTTAGAAAGAATATTTCTAGAGTCGAGAAAGGTGGGAAACTACTATATAAACAAAACAAGACGGTGATATGTGGTATAAAAATGTGTAAAATATGTTAAAATCATAATAAAAAATAATGTGATTTCAAAATGCAGCTGTGCTTTATTATAAGTAAGTATTCAGTTATTATTGGAAGCAATACCATGGACTGTTTAGCTGTGGACTCCTTAAAAATGTTTACGCAATAAAAATGATAGCTCTGTGAGACTAGAAAGCAGAGCAGATTAAGAATTTTGAGCTAAAAATATTTCTATTTCTGTGTGACCTGTGTGATGATGCTGACTCAATATACCTAATCTGTGTGATCTGTGTGATGATGCTGACTCAATATACCTAATCTGTGTGACCTGTGCGATGATGCTGACTCAATATACCTAATCTGTGTGACCTGTGTGATGATGCTGACGCAATATACCTTATCTGTGTGATCTGTGTGATGATGCTGACTCAATATACCTAATCTGTGTGATCTGTGTGATGATGCTGACTCAATGTACCTAATCTCTGTGATGATGCTGACTCAATTTACCTAATCTGTGTGATATGTGTGATGATGCTGACTCAATATAACTAATCTGTATGATGAAGCTCACTTTATATAATCTTTATGATCATGCGATGCGGACTTAATTTAATCTGTGTGAGGATACTGGTTTTATAACTAAGCAACCATTAGCAGAATCAAACTGAAACTAAGCAATCCTTTGAATAATGAGAAGAATAATATTGCTGCATCTTTGTGAATTTAAAATATTTACTGATCAAATCCCTTGTTTCTTACCCATTAAGTTTAAATGAGCAACATATTGTGCTGTATTTTTTTTTATTTCAGGATTCGGGTGCTGCTGTCAACAGGGCTCCCAACAAAATGGGGTATTCTACAGCCCCTGTACAACGCCGCGGGGCGCGGCCGTGGCTGGATGGCCGAGTGTTAGCGCCATCTATCTCCACTACGCCCAAACCATAAATATTAGCAGGATATTAGTTAAACATATTAGATAAATTTATAAGGCTATAATATTTAATTACTTTAAGAAATGATTACGTTTCGTTTATAAGTTACTTACTAATATTAATAATGTATCAAATAGCATTATAGAATAATTTATTTTCAAGTGGCAACACTAATTGATTTTTAAAAGAAGTGGCGGTTAGACAGCGATAGTTTTTTTGGTTCTAACTTGAGACTCGTCGAGAATACACGTGTTAACGCTATCAACTGATTTTATTCCATCTTCCTTGAAGCTCCACTGTATCCAGAACCTGAACCCCTTCGTTTCACTTCAGAAGTGGTATATGCAGAAGATGTCTGGCCCGTACGTCGATGGATTAGGAAGAAAGCGAAAGAAACACGAGGCCAGATGCTGTCCTGATGATGAAGAAAGCATGGTTTTTTTTTCTTCGACTTCGGGCGATTCTATCCCACCCCCACAAACGTCCAAACGCCGCCGAATTACGTCGGCAGAATTCGGAAGCACGGAACCATTTCTTTACGGACAATCAAGTAGTTCATCCTGCAGTGTCTTAACCAGACCGGGAACAAATTCACAAAGTGATAAATATAAATTTTGTGAGTGTCCCACCGAGTATCGAACCCGGAACCTTTGCGTTGTAGGCAGTCGCACTACCACTGCGCCACATCGGCCGTCAAGTCGTCGTCGGTACTTATTCCTTGCCACACACACCATATTATATTGGGTGAAATTTTACTTTACGGGTTGGTGATATGGAACAACTTTCCACAAGGAACATAGGTCGAACTATGACAAAATAAATTTGAGCTGCCATTGTAACCCGAATCAGCTGATCGGAAAAGTAGTATAGGAGGACCACAGGTTTTTTTTCATATTTTGACCTGATCCATGGGGGAAGGAGTTCCTTATCACCAGCCCATCTTCAGTTATGGCTATCGGGCACTAGTTCAATCTCACCATGTATAAATTGTTTCAGGCGCAAGTATGGATATCGTTTATCATACCAGTGATGATATCCCTTCTTTATGGTCTGTGAGACGGCGCTGCAACTTGAACAACAACTACGTAATATGAAGTTTTCTTTTTGAGAATAAAAAAAAAGTTAAGTGTTCCAAGCACTCTGTAGATGGCGTTAAACTGACTACGAAAGGCGTGTAAGAAAAGTCATTGGTCTTTCCGAATCCATCCTCGTTTTTAGGGCGTTGTAATTAATTAATATTCTGTTTAACTTGTATTGTATAAATTAATTTGTTAGTGAATATTGTTATTTTTCAAAGTTTTACAAATTTTATTAGTATTGTTTGAAATATAATATTACTTGTATAACTCTCTTTAATTCCATTGGACTCTTGTATTTTTAAATCTGTATATAAAATTGACGTGAACACATCGCCATCTTCCAAAACACTCTGTGACTTCGAATCTTGTACAACTTGTGGACTTTATTTCTATTAAATTAGAAGATGGTTCTCAAGTCGATGTTGTTTACCTGGATTTCCAGAAGGCGTTCGATAGGGTGGATAATGACGTCTTGTTGATTAAATTGGCAAAGATGGGATTTTCGCCCCAATTACTATAACTATTTGCTGAATTTTTGTCAATAATTATTTGTGAAATATGACTCATTTGTATCCAGCAGTCAGGGGTCAAAAAACGATCTCCCAGAAGTTGTACATGATTCGATGATTTTGATCTTCGCAGACGATTTCAAACTAATAAGATCTCTTACGAATGTCGATGGCACTTCAAAATTATATTCAACATGTGTACCAGTGGAGTCTGAATAATTAACTGTTTTTCAACCCTACTAAATGCGAAATGATAACCTTTACTCGCTCACGCTCGCCGCAAATGTACACATACTGTATAGGTGACGTCCCGGTAGTGCGAGTAGAGCAAGTACGTGATTATTTTTTATTATTATTTTGTTTTGTTAGCGCCATCTATCTCCACTACGCCCAAACCATAAATATTAGCAGGATATTAGTTAAACATATTAGATAAATTTATAAGGCTATAATATTTAATTACTTTAAGAAATGATTACGTTTCGTTTATAAGTTACTTACTAATATTAATAATGTATCAAATAGCATTATAGAATAATTTATTTTCAAGTGGCAACACTAATTGATTTTTAAAAGAAGTGGCGGTTAGACAGCGATAGTTTTTTTGGTTCTAACTTGAGACTCGTCGAGAATACACGTGTTAACGCTATCAACTGATTTTATTCCATCTTCCCTGAAGCTCCACTGTTTCCAGAACCTGAACCCTTCGTTTCACTTCAGAAGTGGTATATGCAGAAGATGTCTGGCCCGTACGTCGATGGATTAGGAAGAAAGTGAAAGAAACACGAGGCCAGATGCTGTCCCGATGCTGAAGAAAGCATGGATTTTTTTTCTTCGACTTCGGGCGATTCTACCCCACCCCCACAAACGACCAAACGCCGCCGAATTACGTCGGCAGAAGCTGAAGTCATCCCAAAATTCAAACTTGACGAAAAAAGCACCAATGTGATTGGCTGGTTGCATAAAATAGACCAGCTTGGAGATGTTTATGGATGGAACGAGCAGGATCGTCAATTCATCATGCAAACCCGTCTCCGGGGCTCTGCACGCGACTGGTATGATGACTTGGACGATTATAACCTCACATGGAGTCAGTGGAAATACGCACTACAGACAGCGTTTCCCCGTTTGACGGATTTTGTGGACAGGCTGGAAGAGATGCTGTCAAGAGCAAAACATGACAACGAGACATTGACAAAATATTTCCACGATAAGCTGTCGTTACTCAAAAAATGCAAGGTTTACAACGAAGACGCATTTCGTGCATTGTGAAGGGTCTACCTGCAGAATTACGAGCTAATGCTAAAGCCTATCAGTGTGACACACCGGAACAGTTGTACTACGGGTATCTGTCATCCCTAGAGAATTATCGGCGGGTAGAAGCTACAGCCACCGCTAGAAGATCTACATGGAGACGAGGACAGCAAGTCTTTTGCGGGTAGCAAGTCAAATTAGCAACAAGTAGCTCCTCATATTAATTTTTAATTAAAATTAAAACCACGACTTTCTTAAATAATTTTTAATATATTTCATTTGCTAATGGTTACATAAATAAGCACAAGTATTATCAGACATTTATGTGAGCAAATTGAAGAATTATTACCTGCTGGCCAGTTTGTTCCACATATCTTTGGGGTGGTATGGGATCTACCTCCTAGCGGTCCACCCCGGGCAACGGCAACACAGGCTTGCCTGTGGATAAGTCCGGCTGAACGATCCCACTAAGCGGTGGAAGTCTCCGTAAGGGGCCGCCTGGCTCGCGACCACCATCCCACTGAAGTCTGGCGCCAAGTAGCTTGCTGCGTTCGGTCAGTGTGTGGGAGTGCCAGTGCCTTAACAGGCTTCTTCTGGGTGAGCTCGCTCCATCTTAGACTCTGTTTCTGTCCCATGACCTAGACTAGAGTCAAGAGCAAACCCATCATTAATAAAAAAAAAAAAAAAAATCTACCCACAGTCAATACACTTCACTATCCACACAATGGCTGAAAAGGACATCCAGAGTCTTTTGGACACCCAACACCGTCTCGAGAAGTCACTGCTTGAGAAGATGCAGGCCTTTGATGACAACTTAAAGCAGGCAGTAGCAGCAGCCAATAAGGACACTGTAGCCAAGTTGAGGACGGACTTCAGCAGTTTCAAGGATATTGTCTTCAGCGTCTTGGATATGTTGCGGAATCAGATATCCAGCTTGCACAACTCCATCGAGGCTATGGAGCAGCGTCAGCGCCGAAAGTGTCTCATTTTCAATGGTGTCGCCGAGGAAGGGTCCAAGGAAAATACCCAAGAGTTAGTGGTCATTTAAAGCATGCCATAAAACATGCCAGTAAACCTCTAGTACTGCATTTGAGAAACTTTGCGGGTATGGATGTGGAGAGCCTTAAGGAAGATGCTTCCGCTATTGACTGGACACCAGTGTATGAATCTGTCGATATTGATGAGAAGGTTCGGCTGGTAAATAACATTATCACTAAACTCTATGATAAGCATGCTCCAGTCAAAGCTATCAGAGTAAAACGGCCTCCTGCCCCATGGATCACGCAGGGGGTTTGGATGGCCATGAGGAGGCGAGACCGTGCTTTCCGCAGGTACAAGAGGGATCGGTCTGAGGAGAACTGGTCTTTATTCAAAACAGACCGTAATCGTTGCAATCAGATGGTAAGAGTAGCAAAACGCCGTTATTTTTCCGACAATATTATAAACTGTTCTCCAGCTGATGTTCGGAAATTTCTTAATACGCTAGGCTTAGGTAAGGGTTCATCTTCAAACAATTCTTCAACTGATATTCCCCTGAAAGATCTGAATTAGCACTTTGCTACTGTCCCAATTTTCAATATAAATACTAAAACTGCCACAATTGCTGATGTCAGTTCGAGGGTTCCTCTTTCTCATACTTCTTTCACTTTCAGCCCGGCTTCCAAGGAGATGGTTAGGAAAACTATCTTAAGCATCAAATCAAAGGCTACTGGGTTCGATGATGTGAGTCGCACTATGATAGTCACAATAGTTGATTACCTACTGTCTGTAATAACCCATGTTATAAACTTTTCTCTTTCATCAGGTAGCTTTCCATCTCTTTGGAAAAAGGCTTAAGTCCGTCCACTTCCTAAAATCTCTGTCCCTATGTTGCCTACTCATTTTCGACCTATATCCATCTTACCTTTTCTATCTAAAATTCTTGAGGCTATTGCACATAAGCAGCTTTTTTCTTATTTATTCGAACACAATCTTCTGAACCCTTACCAATCCGGTTTCCGCCCAGGGCATAGCACAGCCACTGCTCTATTGAAGGTAACGGATGACATTCGAGCATGACCTTATTGATCTATTAGAAAGTTAGTCATTATTTTTGTAAATATGTGTACATACAACACTGGTACCTATAAATACTTAGTAGGAACCTTAATAGTAGGTACATATTCATAGGGCTTAATCGTCCGACTTAGTCATGTAAATAGGTAATACTAATTAAATTACGCCAAAAATGTACCTATAAGTGAGTAATCTACTAACTTATGGGTGTACAATCGTAGCGTAAGCGATGAATTTATGGTAGGTAGGCAGTTGTCGATCAACTGTCTGTAGGTAGTGTGACTAATCAGAGTAAGGTAGGTAGGTAATGTATTTGTACCGATTGCTAGTTAGTAAGAAAAAGTGGTGTTATAATTGTAAACAAAAGTATAAAGCTTGGATCATGAAATATTCACTTTATTTATGTATATATATTAAAATTAAGTATGTACATACAGTTACAAATAGTTTAGAAAGAATATTTCTAGAGTCGAGAAAGGTGGGAAACTACTATATAAACAAAACAAGACGGTGATATGTGGTATAAAAATGTGTAAAATATGTTAAAATCATAATAAAAAATAATGTGATTTCAAAATGCAGCTGTGCTTTATTATAAGTAAGTATTCAGTTATTATTGGAAGCAATACCATGGACTGTTTAGCTGTGGACTCCTTAAAAATGTTTACGCAATAAAAATGATAGCTCTGTGAGACTAGAAAGCAGAGCAGATTAAGAATTTTGAGCTAAAAATATTTCTATTTCTGTGTGACCTGTGTGATGATGCTGACTCAATATACCTAATCTGTGTGATCTGTGTGATGATGCTGACTCAATATACCTAATCTGTGTGACCTGTGCGATGATGCTGACTCAATATACCTAATCTGTGTGACCTGTGTGATGATGCTGACGCAATATACCTTATCTGTGTGATCTGTGTGATGATGCTGACTCAATATACCTAATCTGTGTGATCTGTGTGATGATGCTGACTCAATGTACCTAATCTCTGTGATGATGCTGACTCAATTTACCTAATCTGTGTGATATGTGTGATGATGCTGACTCAATATAACTAATCTGTATGATGAAGCTCACTTTATATAATCTTTATGATCATGCGATGCGGACTTAATTTAATCTGTGTGAGGATACTGGTTTTATAACTAAGCAACCATTAGCAGAATCAAACTGAAACTAAGCAATCCTTTGAATAATGAGAAGAATAATATTGCTGCATCTTTGTGAATTTAAAATATTTACTGATCAAATCCCTTGTTTCTTACCCATTAAGTTTAAATGAGCAACATATTGTGCTGTATTTTTTTTTATTTCAGGATTCGGGTGCTGCTGTCAACAGGGCTCCCAACAAAATGGGGTATTCTACAGCCCCTGTACAACGCCGCGGGGCGCGGCCGTGGCTGGATGGCCGAGTGTTAGCGCCATCTATCTCCACTACGCCCAAACCATAAATATTAGCAGGATATTAGTTAAACATATTAGATAAATTTATAAGGCTATAATATTTAATTACTTTAAGAAATGATTACGTTTCGTTTATAAGTTACTTACTAATATTAATAATGTATCAAATAGCATTATAGAATAATTTATTTTCAAGTGGCAACACTAATTGATTTTTAAAAGAAGTGGCGGTTAGACAGCGATAGTTTTTTTGGTTCTAACTTGAGACTCGTCGAGAATACACGTGTTAACGCTATCAACTGATTTTATTCCATCTTCCTTGAAGCTCCACTGTATCCAGAACCTGAACCCCTTCGTTTCACTTCAGAAGTGGTATATGCAGAAGATGTCTGGCCCGTACGTCGATGGATTAGGAAGAAAGCGAAAGAAACACGAGGCCAGATGCTGTCCTGATGATGAAGAAAGCATGGTTTTTTTTTCTTCGACTTCGGGCGATTCTATCCCACCCCCACAAACGTCCAAACGCCGCCGAATTACGTCGGCAGAAGCTGAAGTCATCCCAAAATTCAAACTTGACGAAAAAAACAATGTGATTGGCTGGTTGCATAAAATAGACCAGCTTGGAGATGTTTATGGATGGAGTGAGCAGGATCATCAATTCATCATGCAAACCCGTCTCCGGGGCTCTGCACGCGACTGGTATGATGACTTGGACGATTATAACCTCACATGGAGTCAGTGGAAATACGCACTACAGACAGCGTTTCCCCGTTTGACGGATTTTGTGGACAGGCTGGAAGAGATGTTGTCAAGAGCAAAACATGACAACGAGACATTGACAAAATATTTCCACGATAAGCTGTCGTTACTCAAAAAATGCAAGGTTTACAACGAAGACGCATTTCGTGCATTGTGAAGGGTCTACCTGCAGAATTACGAGCTAATGCTAAAGCCTATCAGTGTGACACACCGGAACAGTTGTACTACGGGTATCTGTCATCCCTAGAGAATTATCGGCGGGTAGAAGCTACAGCCACCGCTAGAAGATCTACATGGAGACGAGGACAGCAAGTCTTTTGCGGGTAGCAAGTCAAATTAGCAACAAGTAGCTCCTCATATTAATTTTTAATTAAAATTAAAACCACGACTTTCTTAAATAGTTTTTAATATATTTCATTTGCTAATGGTCACATAAATAAGCACAAGTAATATCAGACATTTATGTGAGCAAATTGAAGAATTATTACCTGCTGGCCAGTTTGTTCCACATATCTACCCACAGTCAATACACTTCACTATCCACACAATGGCTGAAAAGGACATCCAGAGTCTTTTGGACACCCAACACCGTCTCGAGAAGTCACTGCTTGAGAAGATGCAGGCCTTTGATGACAACTTAAAGCAGGCAGTAGCAGCAGCCAATAAGGACACTGTAGCCAAGTTGAGGATGGACTTCAGCAGTTTCAAGGATATTGTCTTCAGCGTCTTGGATATGTTGCGGAATCAGATATCCAGCTTACCTTGTAAGGTTTTCTGAAATGTCCATGAAGACGGCTGTCTGGAAGTCAAAAACTAAGTTGAAAGGCACTAAGTTTTCCTTGGCTGAGTTCTTAACGCAGACGAGGCAGCACATCTTTATTAAGGCTCGAAAGCATTTCGGCATCAAGCAGTGTTGGTCCATGGATGGATACATCAATGTAAAGTTGCCTGACGGCAAAAAATGCATCGTCCGCTCCTTGGACGAATTGGGTGCCCTCGTCGAGAAGTTTCCATCGCCGCAGCCCGGTATCGGGGCCGCTGGAGGCAGGTCCAAGGTCTAATGTTATCCGTGTGACCGTATATTTGTTGGAATTCGAGGTAGTCTGAACTATTTCATGTTCTGTTTTTCGCACATTTTTGTGTTGATTTAGAGGTTATAATCCTAACACGAATGGAACGACCAAATGTCAGTGTCAAGTGTGTATGCGTTCCGTTTCATGCAAATTTGCCAGTAGCACTTTTAACTCTTTTTATTCCTGTACCTATGGCATAGGAGGTAAAATTGTGCTTGAAACGGATCGCTAACGTCAGATTCTTGATTGCGTTCCGTTGGACGCTGCTGTAGTGGCCGCATAGGCGCACGAAGCGTATTGATTTGTATTACTTAATACCAAAAAAAAAAAAAAAAAAAACTAAGGGTTTTGATCAAAAATCATAACATGTGTTTTAAAATTTGGTACTCAATTTATCGCTGGTTTTCATCGCTTAGACTACATTCAATCTGTAAAGATAGAATTAGTCGCCGGTGATTAGTTGCAAAACTAACCCGGTAGATGGAGCCATGCCAAGCGTTACTGGCATTAAAATACACTTGCAAAATTGGCGGGCAAGAAATGAACTGCGGTAGCCCAGATGGAAGAGGCGTCGCCACTAGTAATGCGAAAGTCGCAGGTTCAAATCCTGCCCGCGCTTGAAAATTTTGCAAGTTTTCAAAAAATTGTATACCCAACACGGGAAGTGTTTTAAAATTTGGTACTCAATTTATCGCTGGTTTTCATCGCTTAGACTACATTCAATCTGTAAAGATAGAATTAGTCGCCGGTGATTAGTTGCAAAACTAACCCGGTAGATGGAGCCATGCCAAGCGTTACTGGCATTAAAATACACTTGCAAAATTGGCGGGCAAGAAATGAGCTGCGGTAGCCCAGATGGATGGATGGATTGTCTAGATAATTTCTTGACCAACATCCCTGAAGAATACATATCTGAAATAGAAACTGACTCTAATGGACTATCCGATGGGCACCTTGCGATTCTGTGTAATATAAATGTAGACGTAATACAAACAAATAAAAATATTGAACCTGTAATATGGACTTCCAGGAGACAATACAACAACGTTAATAACGCAAAATTTAGAGACAAAATTTGCTTAAGTAACTTGCAACATTCAAATGTTAATATGTTTTTAAACATATTTCAAAATAATTTTAAACAAAGCTTCAAGAAGAAAAGAAAGAAAATAAATTTACAAAAGAATCAGAAACTAAAGTTTGTCACTAAGGGACTTAGGGTATCGAGCAAAATGAAACGTTATTTAAATACTATTAACAAAGAAAGTGATAAATCTCTAGTAGACTACAAAAAGAGGTACATACGTGTGTACCGAAGGGTCTTAAGGGCTGCAAGAAAATTAGCTGTACAATCGAAAATACTTAAAGCAAAAAACTGTAATAAAGCTTTGTGGTCAGTAGTCAACAGACATAGGAATAAGAAAATAATAAATAGGAACATAAAAATTAAATTGAAAATTAATAATTGCATTACGGAAGACCCAGAGAAAGTGGCCAAAGTTCTGGCAAAACAATTCGACCATAGTAACCATATTGTCCAGGGCAATTCCCAAGAAGCATTTAAAATTTTGAATCAATCTGATAATACTGTAAAAGATAGCATAATTTGGGATGAAGTTACTCCAAGGGAGGTAAACAAGGTCGTGAATCAAATGAAGGCTAAACCATCATGTGGCTATGATGAGGTACCTATTACTATATTTAAAAATAACATCGATATTTTAGCTGAACCACTCTCAAACTTTTTCAACAATTGTTATGACCAGATGCTGTTCCCAGAACAACTGAAAATAGCAAAGATAACACCGGTTCTAAAAAAGGGATCTGGTACTGACCCAAATAATTACAGGCCAATTTCTTTATTACCTACAATTTCCAAAATTTTTGAAAAACTTATTAAGTTGAGATTACTAAGGCATTTAAACAAGCATAAAGTACTTAATCAAAGACAGTTTGGGTATAGAGTTGGGATTGGTGCGGCTGAAGCAATTGATACCTTGGTAGATGACGTCCTTTTAAAACTTAATGAGAGATTAAGAGTTGCCGGTCTTTTCTTGGATCTGAGTGCAGCTTTTGACACGGTGAGTCACGAAATTTTGTTAGAAAAATTAAAATATTATGGTATTAGGGACAAATTTTGGCAATTACTGAAATCTTATCTTACAAATAGGTATCAATTCGTGGAAATAACTCGCGTAGTTGGAATTGAAGAACAATCAGTGACTTCAAAATTTTCTAAAGTTTGTAGAGGAGTTCCCCAAGGATCCATTTTGGGGCCTTTGCTATTCATTTTGTTTACAAATGATTTAGTCGGCTACCTAGCATCACACGCTCCTGACAGTTCTTTAGTCATGTTTGCTGATGACACAAATGCAGTTGTGTCAGCTTCAAGCACTGAAGAACTAAACTTCAAAATAAACAAGGTGCTAAGCATTTTTAAGCAATGGTTTTCAATAAACGGTCTCAAAATAAACACTACGAAAACAAGTGCTTTACTATTTAAGACTACAGCTCGTTGCAGAGATGAATTGTTGATATGTTGCGAAGGGAATTATATTACTAACGTAAACTTCTCAAAATTTTTAGGGATCCATATAGACTCTTCCCTAAACTGGAAGCAAGAACTCAGTTTGTTGGAGGGGTCGTTGGGTTCTGCTTGCTATGCTTTACGAAGTCTAAGGGACGAAGTAGGAGTCAACGAATTGAAGATGGTTTACTTTGCTCTTGTAGAATCTAAATTACGATATAGCATTAAACTCTGGGGTAATGGTTATGCGTACAACATTAACAAGGCTTTTATCCTTCAAAAAAGAGCGATTCGGACTATTGTTAGAATTCCACAGACTGTTTCGTGCAGAGATTATTTTAAACAGCTAAATATTCTGACGGCTCCATGTTTGTACATTTTAGTTTTGCTCGCTGATCTTTCTAAACATCATTCGAAAGTAGAAACAGTTGAGGAAAAAAATAAGAGGATACAGACCAGAAGAAAAGACCTCCCAAACCTCATCACACCAAAATTACAAGTCGTCAAATATGGTGCCCGATATCAAGCGATATATTTTTTTAATAGACTGCCACTATCACTTAAGGAGATACTTGATAAACCATTTAATTTTAAATCTAGATTGAAGGCTTTCTTGCTGGAAAATTGTTTCTATTCGGTTGATGAGTTCCTAACAAATACTTATAAATAATAAAAAATATTGCTTACCCGTTTTTTTTGTACTTTTTGAATTGAGACATTGATATAAAATTGTAATTATTTCTAAAACTATTTGGAACTGTTATTGACAATTTTGTTTTTTATCAATATATTATATTGTGTCTGAACTTTAATTTTAAGTACAGTTGACATTTTGATTTTATTGCTTTTACTTATTGATTAGCTAGTAGGTACATCAATAATATTTTAATAATGTGTTTTATAAAAGTTAATGTAAGTAGTACTCGACAGACCTTTTATGTTGCCAATTTTATATTTCAATGCAATGTATATTGTTCAGAAATAAATGAAATGAAATGAATGAAATGGAAGAGGCGTCGCCACTAGTAATGCGAAAGTCGCAGGTTCAAATCCTGCCCGCGCTTGAAAATTTTGCAAGTTTTCAAAAAAATTGTATACCCAACACGGGAAGTGTTTTAAAATTTGGTACTCAATTTATCGCTGGTTTTCATCGCTTAGACTACATTCAATCTGTAAAGATAGAATTAGTCGCCGGTGATTAGTTGCAAAACTAACCCGGTAGATGGAGCCATGCCAAGCGTTACTGGCATTAAAATACACTTGCAAAATTGGCGGGCAATAAATGAGCTGCGGTAGCCCAGATGGAAGAGGCGTCGCCACTAGTAATGCGAAAGTCGCAGGTTCAAATCCTGCCCGCGCTTGAAAAATTTTGCAAGTTTTCAAAAAATTACATACTATTTAGTCATATATTGATATGGATATTTCATCTGATGATTCATACCTTTCTGCTATCTCTGACAGTAGCTCCAACTCATCTTTCGACTCCTGTGATCTTCGAGCAACACGGTCTTCCGTCTCGTTCCGACCCGGAAGGGAGGAGCCTTAGCCATTTTACTTCATAGAAATAGTTCTGTCGTTTTTTGCGGGTCGCGGGGGGAGAGGTAGGTAAAGCTGTCAAGTTAGTGCTTGACAATATCGATGCTTGACTATCGATGAATTTCAAAAGTGTAGGTACTAAGACGCTTGTGTTGTTTTTTATTTATATTTAAAGCAAGTTACATAACAATAAACTTTTAAGTAGTCAAATCATGCCATTTTAGATGTCCTCTAGTAATTATAAGAACCATGGCCCTACAAAACACAATCACCAACTAAAAGCTGCTTAACATTTTGGTATCTAGATAATCTTCTTTTGTGTGAGACACCAAGTCGTCCAACGACCCGATGAACCCTGGTGTAAAGAGTTTTTCAACCAATTACTACTACCTACTTGGCCTCTGACATGGTTGTGTTACGACCGCCGTCAAAGTCATCATCCATCAGCAACCAGGACCGACGGCTTAACGTGCCCTTCGAAGCACGGAACCATCCCCTTTCAGACAATCAGGTGGTTCAGCCTGCAATGTCCTAACAGGTCCGGAAACAAATTCACAAAGTGAAAAATAACAACTTTGTGACTGCCCCACCGAGAATCGAACCCGGAACCTTTGCGTCGCAGGCAGTCGCATTACCACTGCGCCACATCAGCCGCCATGTCTAGAAGATGACATTATCGAAGGCAGTCCAGATATGGTGTTCGAAGCCGGGCAGTCGCGTAACGCTATTATGAATGATTTTGACTTGCCGGAATCTACCTTTAACAAAATATAAAAAAATAAAGATTTTATAAAACTGCAGTGTGCGGAAGGACATGGAAATATTCAAAGGGACAAAGTTGTTAAATTTCCCGAAGTTGAAAAGTGTCTCATAGAATGGATTAAACAAACTCTTGATAAAAATATTTCATTCACATCTATATATGAGAGATACTACTCCCAAACCTGCATAAATGACAAACTGGTTTAGTAAAAAACCTCTATGAGCGAGAATAATATTCGGGTCCCTTGATATCTCGCTTATCCAGGTACATATAAAACCATGATAACAATTATTTGTCTAATACATGTGATTAAATAATACCCGCCTCCTATAATATTCATCGACAAACATTATGACATGAAACGGTAACATCACTATTGTTGCTATCGTCGAGAAGTCGGATTTATCGTGCGATCGATCTGTAATTTGTACGGGCGAGCGGACCAGATGTTGCTGAAAAATCCAACAACTATTTAAGAATTTAGTGTTTAAATGTATTAAATAGCAATAATATGTTAAGAATTTACTTACATGTGAAATGTTACACCATCTTTTTGTAAACTTGATGTTCCAGACCTCTTTTTACATTAAAAAACTAACATGTGTTCTCTTGCACGACTGGACTCGGTCTAGGAAAAAATCTGAACGGAACTGGTTTTTATAAACGCCAATGCCCATTTCGGCTTGTACTTTGACAGAGGGGAAATACTTTCTATGCCTACTCCCTTCCGGGACGGAAGGCCGTCGTTGCTCGAAGCCTGTGATAGTTATGTTTCTCTTGGTAATGAACTGCATAAAATATTTACAGGATATAAACATAATTTTAACCTCTGTCATATCAATGCTCAAAGTGTTCCCAAGCATCATGCTGACCTAATTGAGACATTTGCATCATCTCATATTCACGGAGTACTTATTTCTGAAACTTTTCTGAAACCGTCTCTTCTTTCAAATGCTTTCTCTCTTCCTGGTTTTGTATTAGTACGAAATGATCGAACTGGCAAGGGATGCGGTGGAGTGGGAATATATCTACGGAGTAATCTTTCATTTAAAATCGTAGCACAATCACCTTCTACTTACAGTCACTTTGCTGAATACTGCTTCCTTGAAGTAAATGCAAATGGTGCCCGCACCTTGCTTGGAGTGGTATACAGTCCACCTACTATTGATTATTTTGCTGACCTTGAGGCTTTGCTTCTTTCTTTGGTGCCAGAATATTCACACCATATTATCATGGGTGACCTAAATACAGATATTCTTATAAAAAGCCCTAGAGCATCAAAACTTCAGTCTCTTCTTTTCGCTTCCAATTTATTTACTCTTCCCTCTTTGGCTACACACCACACTGCAACTACTTCTACTCTCATTGATTTAATTGTAACATCTTCACCAGATCTAGTGGCTTCTCACGGTCAGATGTCTGCTCCTGTTTTCTCCCATCATGACCTTCTCTATTTATCATACAAACTAAAACCTCCAAAGCTGAAACCTCTAGTACTGCATTTGAGAAGCTTTGCGGGTATGGATGTGGAGAGCCTTAAGGAAGATGCTTCCGCTATTGACTGGACACCAGTGTATGAGTCTGTCGATATTGATGAGAAGGTTCGGCTGGTAAATAACATTATCACTAAACTCTATGATAAGCATGCTCCAGTCAAAGCTATCAGAGTAAAACGGCCTCCTGCCGCATGGATCACGCAGGGGGTTCGGATGGCCATGAGGAGGCGAGACCGTGCTTTCCGCAGGTACAAGAGGGATCGGTCTGAGGAGAACTGGTCTTTATTCAAAACAGCCCGTAATCGTTGCAATCAGATGGTAAGAGTAGCAAAACGCCGTTATTTTTCCGACAATATTATAAACTGTTCTCCAGCTGATGTTTGGAAATTTCTTAATACGCTAGGCTTAGGTAAGGGTTCATCTTCAAACAATTGTTCAACTGATATTCCCCTGAAAGATCTGAATCAGCACTTTGCTACTGTCCCAATTTTCAATATAAATACTAAAACTGCCACAATTGCTGATGTCAGTTCGAGGGTTCCTCTTTCTCATACTTCTTTCACTTTCAGCCCGGCTTCCAAGGAGATGGTAAGGAAAACTATCTTAAGCATCAAATCAAAGGCTACTTACTGGGTTCGATGATGTGAGTCGCACTATGGTAATAACCCATGTTATAAACTTTTCTCTTTCATCAGGTAGCTTTCCATCTCTTTGGAAAAAGGCTTACGTCCGTCCACTTCCTAAAATCTCTGTCCCTACGTTGCCTACTCATTTTTGACCTATATCCATCTCACCTTTTCTATCTAAAATTCTTGAGGCTATTGCACATAAGCAGCTTTCTTCTTATTTATTCGAACACAATCTTCTGAACCCTTACCAATCCGGTTTCCGCCCAGGGCATAGCACAGCCACTGCTCTATTGAAGGTAACGGATGACATTCGAGCATGACCTTATTGATCTATTAGAAAGTTAGTCATTATTTTTGTAAATATGTGTACATACAACACTGGTACTTATAAATACTTAGTAGGAACCTTAATAGTAGGTTCATATTCATAGGGCTTAATCGTCCGACTTAGTCATGTAAATAGGTAATGTGATTTCAAAATGCAGCTGTGCTTTATTATAGGTAAGTATTCAGTTATTATTGGAAGCAATACCATGGACTGTTTAGCTGTGGACTCCTTAAAAATGTTTACGCAATAAAAATGATAGCTCTGTGAGACTAGAAAGCAGAGCAGATTAAGAATTTTGAGCTAAAAATATTTCTATTTCTGTGTGACCTGTGTGATGATGCTGACGCAATATACCTAATCTGTGTGATCTGTGTGATGATGCTGACTCAATATACCTAATCTGTGTGACCTGTGTGATGATGCTGACTCAATATACCTAATGTGTGTGACCTGTGTGATGATGCTGACGCAATATACCTTATCTGTGTGATCTGTGTGATGATGCTGACTCAATATACCTAATCTGTGTGATCTGTGTGATGATGCTGACTCAATATACCTAATCTCTGTGATGATGCTGACTCAATTTACCTAATCTGTGTGATATGTGTGATGATGCTGACTCAATATACCTAATCTGTATGATGAAGCTCACTTAATATAATCTTTATGATCATGCGATGCGGACTTAATTTAACCTGTGTGAGGATACTGGTTTTATAACTAAGCAACCATTAGCAGAATCAAACTGAAAATAAGCAATCCTTTGAATAATGAGAAGAATAATATTGCTGCATCTTTGTGAATTTAAAATATTTACTGATCAAATCCCTTGTCTCTTACCCATTAAGTTTAAATGAGCAACATATTGTGCTGTATTTTTTTTTATTTCAGGATTCGGGTGCTGCTGTCGACAGGACTCCCAACAACATGGGGTATTCTACAGCCCCTGTACAACGCCGCGGGGCGCGGCCGTGGCAGGATGGCCGAGTGTTAGCGCC
Source organism: Tuta absoluta (assembly GCA_027580185.1). Classification (NCBI taxonomy): domain Eukaryota; kingdom Metazoa; phylum Arthropoda; class Insecta; order Lepidoptera; family Gelechiidae; genus Tuta; species Tuta absoluta. The sequence continues at coordinate 4,557,127 of JAQAHW010000041.1, read as the reverse complement.
ATCCATCTCCACTACGCCCAAACCATAAATATTAGCAGGATATTAGTTAAACATATTAGATAAATTTATAAGGCTATAATATTTAATTACTTTAAGAAATGATTACGTTTCGTTTATAAGTTACTTACTAATATTAATAATGTATCAAATAGCATTATAGAATAATTTATTTTCAAGTGGCAACACTAATTGATTTTTAAAAGAAGTGGCGGTTAGACAGCGATACTTTTTTGGTTGTAACTTGAGACTCGTCGAGAATACACGTGTTAACGCTATCAACTGATTTTATTCCATCTTCCCTGAAGCTCCACTGTTTCCAGAACCTGTACCCTTCGTTTCAGTTTATTGGGGTTAACAAACAGTGCGCACAATATGTAACTTACAACTAACATTTATACAGAAATGGGAGTTAATTATGCCACCAACACCGTTAACCACGGGTTGAGTGCAAGAGTTGAGAGTTGGTAATGTAGTACGGCCAGCCACACACCAAATCATGCTTCGAAGATTAATTGGCCGAGGTTAAACGCGTTTGTTTGGTATCTTGGCGTGCGGCCGTACGTACTACTGTATAACAATACGTAGGTATACTTTGTATCAAATACAATGATTACAAAATAAACAAGAGTATAGTTAACTTAATTTAACAGCCAAGGAGAGGTAAGATATCTTTTTTAAACCTACTAATACGAGTAGCAAAATATCTATAGAGGTTAAACGAGAGTTGTAAACATTTACCATGGTCTACTCGCAAAATGACCTAATTCCTAAACGCAAAACGGCCTGCTCGCAAAATGACCTAACTCCTATACGCATAATGTCCTACGCATAATGTCCTAAACGTATAATGTCCTAAACGCATAATGTCCTAAAAGCATAATGTCATAAACGCATAATGACCTAAACGCATAATGTCTTCAAAATAATTCTATAATTTACGGTGATTTCCCACACTTTTCCTCAACGTAGATACAATGTGTGATGCCTTTTGGTGTACTTACCTGCTATATATGGCCGTATATTGGTAAGAATTATGTTTCCATGTAAATATACATGGTGTAAGGGACGGTGTACCTAAAGTGATATTTTGTTTCCTAGAATGACATTTAGATTCCTAAAGTGACATTTAAATGCTAAAGTGACATTTAGGTTCCTAATGTGGCATTTAAATAGCTAAAGAGATATTTATTTTCCTTTTGCATATTTTGCTTTCAATAGTGCAATCAAAAAGCTAATTGATTTGTCGCAACTAAAAATTCCATGTAGAAAAACCAATTTTTCTAACTCCAATTGAACTACTGGGAATAGAAGATTTTGAGGACATTAGGCATTTAGGACGTTGTGTTTAGTTTAGGACATTACGCGTTTAGGGCATTAAGCGTTTAGGACATTAAATGTTTAGGTCATTAAGCGTTTAGGACATAAAGCGTTTAGGACATTAAGCATTTAGGACATTAAACGTTTAGGACATTATGCGTTTAGGTCATAATGAGCTTAGGTCATTGAGAGTTTAGGAATATTTTAGGATTTAGGACATTATGCGTCGGGATGATTGGTGATCATTTGCCAGCATTGGTACGACAACGTGTACCTAAATGGCTATGCACTTATTTCTCTACTTCACCACCAGGGGTGAGAAGAAAAAAAGAGTAAATAATCTTTTTATTTTGTTTTAGTATGTTACTAGAAATATTATAAACAGATTTCAGCTGTCAAATTCGATAAATGCAGGCCTGACCAACCAGTGCGCTGTCTCTATATTTAAAGTAAGAAATATTCTAATTGAATTACCAAACTACCTCAGAAGGTGGATTATGTTTATGAAGAGTATGTATGTAAGAATGTAAGTATATTATATATGTTTGAATGCGGACAAGAAAATTCTTTTTTACGGGCTACAGCTCAAACGGCTTATTGGATCTTGACATATGAGGTGTGGTTAGATTTGTCTCAACAGCACAAAACAGGCGCGCCGCCGCCAATACTTTCTTTGTGGCTTTGTGTCAGCAGCGCGATTGACACTGGCTATATTAAAATGTCATAAATCCAAAATGTCATATGTCCGGCTGAACGATCCCACTAAGCGGTGGAAGGCTCCGTAATGGGCCACCTGGCTCGCGACCACCATCCCACCGAATTCTGGCGCCAAGTAGCTTGCTGCGTTCCGTCAGTGTGTGGGAGTGCCAGTGTCTTAACAGGCTTCTTTTGGGTGAGCTCGCTCCATCTTAGACTCTGTCTCTGTCCTATAACCTAGACTAGAGTCAAGAGCAAACCCATCACTAATAAAAAAAAATGGTTGTTATGAAAATAGGACTTTGTAATAAAAATGCAGTCAAGTTTATGTTTTTTTATAATAAATTAGTTTGTATTTACAGAATGGTTGTTTGGTCTGAGCCTAATGCCTAAATAATTAGATCCCAGGATTCTTCTTGCTTCATCTGTTAGTTTCTCGACTCGGTCTTCTATTATTATTATTTACAGGAAAGGCAGCAATATATAATGTCTTTTATTTTTAAATATGTACTTTTTACACACACGCGTAATATTTTATCATAAAGTCTTTATTAAGTTATATTTACACCAATTGTCCAGTCTATTTTTAAAAAAGGTTCACTGACGGCGCAGACACAACGTAATCAGGGAGCTTATTCCGCACATTTACAATGCGATTCGTTAACACAACATTGGTATTTGAGTGCGAATGGTTCAGTTTAAGTGTGTGGCCACATTGAAAGCGTGATGACTTCAAAGTAAATATCTCTTGCATAGAGAGGTTACATAGTTCAGTGAGAATTTTGTAAGTTTCCATCAAGTCACCTCTCAACCTTCTATCTGTCAAGGATGTCAGCTGGAGTACTTCAAGCCTTTTTTCATATGACTTCTTTCTTCTGGACTTTATTCGCTGTCAGATTCCGATGATTCAGAAGATGAATCTTCACCAACATGAATATTGCACCCTTTTGCTAGACTCCAGAGCTCAGCACTGCCTCTATAAGACAGCACTGGCAGCGGTCGCCATGCAATGTGGGCTGTAGAGGGCTCGCAACGAAAGACGTGTTTACTGCGCAAAGTCCGTATATTGACTGCAAATAAGTGCTTATGTACTAGCTTACATAACTCATAGCGGGAAGGTGATGTCTGTACACTACAGTTTGTAGAGAACCATTCACTAAAAGCAATTAAAGTGGCGTTAGTAACTGTGTCCAGGTCCTCCACAGTTGGTTTGGACAATACTGCATTAGTGTCATCCGCATAAAGGATCAATTTAGCTTCAGGGACTCTATTGTTGATAAAGTTGATCAGGTCGTTATAGTCTGGCAACGTCGTGCATGCCGCTCCCTGCGGCGTTACAGACGTTCGGGGGGCAGGGTAATTATGATCTCTGAGGGGGTGCGGAAAGTGTGCGGGGAATGGGCGCAAGGTCATTTGCCGGCGGTCACTCGCCGCGGTCAGTTGTGTACTTAGGAACTCGAAACTTTTTACAAGACGCACATGAGATTACGACCCCAAGATGAGTCCTCCAATAAGAAAACAAACAAAGGAAGTTGTGTATAACATACACAAATTCTTTGAAGAACGCAAGAAAGATCCTTCTACGCAGGAACACCAGAATGATGTCAATTTAGCAAAATTAGTAGCCAGCGTTACGGGATTTTCAGAAAGATCTGTAAGGAATATTTTAAGCGAAGGCAGAACACCAAATCTTGGGAGATTCAAAGTTTAAATCTCCCAAGAAAAATTTATTTCCAAAAAAGCGAAAAGAGGTTGATAGTTTCACTTTGGGAGTGATTCGGCGAAAAGTGTCCCAGTTTTTATACTGTTAAAAAGGATAGCTTTTTTAACAGTATAAAAACTGGGACATTATTAGCAGAATTAAAAGAAGTTGCTCGCGTGAGTATTTAAGAAAAATTCTACACGATATGGGATTTAAATTTCGAAGTTGCTAGTCAAAAAGAAAGTTAATTATAGAGAGACATGACATAACGCGCTTGAGGTGGCATTATATTCGTGATATCAGAAGATATCGGGCCGAGGGAAGAACAATATTTTTTCTGGATGAGACATATGTTAATCAATCTCATAACGTAAGGAAATGCTGGCATTCTGAAAACGAACGTGGTGCCACAAAAGCATAAGTTTCCATTTTATAATGATTTGTACCTACATATTAAATTTTTTTCATATATTATTGTACTTTATTTATTTATGATTTATTGTACACATGAACATTAAAGAGAAAAACACATAGAGAATACAGACACAACAGGCACTGCTTATCTCTAATAAGAAATTTCTTACAGCAGACCTAGGAAGAGTAATGATATTATACGATATGCGGATAAGATATGCACAGAATATATATCTAAATTTCTAATTACTTTATTATTTATTAATTAACAACACAATGGCAATTTCACATGTTACCGTGTTATGTATAGGATCGACCCATTTTCTTCGCGCAAATGTCGTAATCAGCGACTAACGTCTGAAACGGCTCTCAAATATTTGTCAGATGGTCAAATGTGGCGATAGCAACCGTATTTTACGGCTGTTAACATTTTGCCTTACGCTGCAAGGTATAAAGGCCTTATGTGTGTGTGTGTGTGTAGATTTACTCGTGGAATCATTCGCGGCAAACATAAACATAAAAATATCCCACCAAAAATAAAAACATATGAAATTATTGAGAACCATAATTACCTATAAGTATTAATCTCGAGATATGTTCAGTAGAAATCTCTACGTGTGTAGCATACGCGTGCTAGTGACGTGCAACCCTCCCCCCGCCTCACCGCAACCAATGAAGGAGCGGCAAGCACGAAGCTGCCAGTCTATAGTAAAGATTATAAACAATATTGGCCCCAATATCGATCCCTGCGGAACCCCTCTGTCAATGTTCATAAGTTTTGACCAACCCACTTTTTCAGATCCATCTATCCCTAATTGTCTAACCTCTACAAATTGCTTGCGAATTTTTAAATAAGACTGGAATAAACTAAAAGCTGTACCCCTTATTCCGTAATGTTCCAGTTTAAGTAGTAGAATATTGTGATCGACCATATCGAAGGCCGAACTCAAATCCAGGAATCATCCATAACAATCATTGAATTAGGTTCTATCTTTGTTAATATGCGATCAAACCACTTTTCAAAATTATGGGCATCCATCTCACCATGGTAGTCTCCATCACCCTTTGACGCTAGAAATATTATTTCCCCTTTTTCTAAAAATCCAGTTGAAGATCCTGTAAAAAAACTTGATATTAATTAACCTAGAACCACATGTTAAATGGTCGTCACCATCACCAACTAAAAATGTCATACAAGCTCAAATAAAATTGTGTTAACATTCACTTCTGCTTTCTGATTCTGATTCATCCCTTAGTCTGTTTTAACGACACCCACAAATAGATATGGGGTGATGCTGTTCTAAGCTGGCACCATAACTAGTTTAGCTGGCCCTCTTCGATCACTATTCGCCAACAGAAGCTCCTCATCAAGCTGAACAACTTTTGCTTTGGTAATGGTAATGGTAAAACGGGCAGGTTTCCGCAACTCGACGTCTTCTTGCGCCTATTTTGCGTACAGGGTGGGGGCTCACTACTCGAGCCATCCTAGCTCCCTGAGGAAGCTCAGCAACCCTACCAAGTCACTGAGTGCCTCAGGGATCGACCTCGGGGTTCCAAGGTACTTTGCCCGGTATGTTGCCACCTCTTTGCAGTGTATCACCACATGGGCAGCTGTTTCTTCTTCCTCCATGCATGCTCTGCATAGGGGGCTGTCAGTAACACCTATGATTGAAAGATGTTTGTTGAAATGACCGTGACTGGTTATAACGCTAGTTACCATGCGAAGTTGGGGTTTTTTGAGTTTTATTAATTTGTTGGATAGACGGCTAGTCAGTGTAGGTATAGCCTCTCTGGCCTGCCTGCGGTCTTCCAACCCGGTTCAGTATGTGTTATGTTCGTTTTTGGTGCGTTCTTTCAGTAGGGAGCGGAACTTACCTGCCGGGATGGGTATGATCGGTTTCAGCCCGAAGGCATCAGTATCCGATCTCCTTCGGGCTAGTTCGTCCGCTGCATCATTGCCTCTGGAGCCGCTGTGTCCCTTAATCCATTGCAGGGTTAAGTGATTATGTTTACATACCTCCGTCAATCGCTGGTGGCATTCGTAGATTAGCCCTGAAGTCATTGTGTGACTGCTCAGTGCTTGTAGTACGGACATGCTGTCTGAGAGTATTCGGATTGAGTGACCCTTTACTTCCCTGGCAGCGATAGCTGTTGTAGCTAAAGAGATGGCCAGACACTCGGCTTGAAAAACTGAGTTTAGGTATCCCAGTGGAGTTGATAGTCTGATGTTTAAGTTCTCTGAGAAGACGCCAGACCCTGTTCCTGACTTCGTTTTGGACCCATCCGTGAAGATCCTTAGTTCTTTGGGATTAAGGCCCTCGTAGAGGTCGTCTTCATATAATTGTATTTTGTACTTTTTGTCAAAGACAAACTGCTTAGGGATTCTGTCACCTGTAGCTGCGAGAACTGGCAGATCCGTATGCGCTTCGTTTAAGATGTTGGCGTGTGGGGTGCTGCTTTTTCGTCAGAGTTTCAGAGAGTTGAGTCTTACAGCAGCCGCCGCCACCTCCTGTTTGACGAACAGGTGAAGCGGCGGCAGATCCAGCATGGCTTCCAGGGCTGCAGTTGGGGTTGTCCTCATACATCCCGTGCTGCTTGTGTTAGGTCGCAGACTGTGCTGGCCGACTTACCGGTGATAAGTATAGCCAGGTCGTCAGCGTATCCAATAGTGTAGAAGTGATTTGTGTTGAGTTCTGTGATTAGGCTATTTATTACCATGTTCCACAGAAGTGGTGAAAGGACGCCCCCTTGGGGACAGCCCCTTGCCACAATAGTTGTTTGTTTATTACCTGCAAATCTGACGCTGCGTTTGTTGCATGTTTTTTATCCAGTTTGTGAGAGCATCGTTGACTCCGTGGTTAACTAAAGCTGCGCCAATGCTTGTGTTGGTTTTGTCAAAGTCCCCCTCAATGTCAGTAAAAGTTGCCCATGCATATGCTTTTGCTTTGTATACCTGCCTCGATCTGACTTACCACCATATGTATGGCTGATTCAGTCGATTTTCCTGATGTGTAGGCATGCTGATTACCGTGGAGTGGTATGTTTTTCAGTACCTTGTCCCTTAGTTCCCGTTCGCACAGCCTCTCCATGGTCTTCAAAAGAAACGACGTGAGACTGATCGGCCGGAAGGCTTTGGCATTGGTGTAATCCCCTTTGCCTGGTTTGGGAATGAATATGACTGTAACCTCTCTCCAGCTTTTCGGAATGTATCTATGCGCCAGGCATGCTCTGTAGATACAAGCAAGGTGTAGTGCCAGAGCTTGACCTCCCCACCTTAGAAGCGCGGGGAAGATTCCGTCCGGTCCCGCCGCCTTGTAGGGCTGGAAGTTGTTTATGGCCCATGTGATCTTGCCTAGGGATACTACCTTTTGGGCATATTCCCAGTCTTGCGCTGTGGGTGTGATTGTGTTGGTATCTTGCCAATTAACTTCCTGTACTATCTCACAGCCGGGGAAGTGAGTTTCCAAGAGTAGTTGATTGGCTTCGTCAGGTGAGTTTGTATAAGTTCCGTCGGGTTTTCGAAGACTTCCGACGTCATGCTGTGGTTCTTAGGATAGTATTTTCCTTACCCGGTTTGCTTGTTCAAAGGTCATGATACTGCTGCAGAATCGCCTCCACGAGGCCGTGCTTCTGTATCTCAGACGTTTTTTGTATTTGGATTTGGTTGCCTTGTATTCTTCCCAATCTCGGTCTGCAGATGTGTTCATGGCCCTGTTAAGTAGTTTTCTGACCTTACCTCTTAAGCGCTCTAGTTCTGGCCCCCACCATTTGCTACTGCTTCGTGGATGGTCTGATGTAGCGGTCAGCGGGCATGTTTCCGTGTAACATTCCGTCATAGACCTAGTGACTGTAGTTACCTGTGTTTCTATTTGTGTGATGTCTGTTAGTACCGATGGGGCAGGAACTTCTGCAAGTTTCTGATACAGCATATTTTTGTATTTTGCCGTATCAGTCCTGCGAGGGTTCCTGCTTGGAGGAATCGGTGGTATGCTTACTTGTATTTTATATCGGATGCACCTGTGGTCTGAGCACGATACTTCCGTGGAGACATGCCAGCCCCGGATGTGATCCTTTGCTTTGTCTGTGGCTAGAGTTAGATCAATAATTGTTTTACAACGCTTAGTGACAAAGGTTGGCTCTGAGCCTGTATTGAGTAGGTTTAGATTGGTTGTGAATAGATATTCAACTAGGGTCTTACCTCTATTGTTGCATGTGTCCATACCCCATAGGGTGTGGTGTGCGTTTGCGTCAGTCGCCACCAGTACTTCTAACCCTGTTCTTTCGCAGAAGTCCATGAGTCTTGCGAAATCGTGCGATGGCGGATCATCGTCTTCGGGCATGTAGACCGACACGATGACCAATTTTGACATAGTTTGATAGTGTTGTATTTGTAGCCTGGCGGCATACAGATCTCTGGAACAGAACTCTGTTAAAGGCTGTGCATTTATGTTTTTTGTAATGTATATACAGGCTCTTGGTTTGTCATGGTCGGTAGAGACTAAAAGCTTACCTCCAAGACTGAAGAACCCTCGTATACAGCCTCCTCTAATCCACAGCGATCAGGGCTATGGCAGTGTGGTTAACCTCCAGCCATTTTCTTGCTTAAGCCGTTCCTGTTACGCTGTGCTGGAGGTTAACCTGTATTACTTCGATCTCAGACGAAGGGGACGCCATCTTTCGACGACATCTCCCCCTCCAAATCGAGCAGCAGATCCTCGAAGGCCTTGAGGGTGGCATCTTCGGTAGGCTTCTGAGCTTCAACCATGTCGCTGTCGGTCACCTCGGAACTCCCTATCACCTCCTCGGCGACTGACATGGTGCTGCTCCCCTGTGCGGGACTGCTGCATCTTGGCATTTGCACGCCTGTGATTTTGAGGCCTTTTGTGCCTTGTATGGTGCCTTCTGGCGGTGTTTCGTAGTATTTGCCTCCCAGCCCCTGGAACCGTATGTACACGGCCCCCAGGAGGCAAGAAAGGCATCGCCTCTTTTCTACCAAGGTTGGTACGAGGTCTTTTGGGACTGATACTACCATGAACCAGCCCACTGCTTGTTTTAGCTTCTTCTGCACCAGCCATCTCTCACACTGTGCCCACTTGTTTTGCCAGGCGAGCACGTGACCGATGTCCTTGGTCTCCTTCCATACACCCATGGGGTCCGGAATGAGGATGCCGACGCGCGTGCATTTCGGGATGTCTGCCTGACTCTTCACCGTCAGCTTTTCGCCGGATGGGAGTGTCATGGCAGAAACCGTTTGTTTTAACTAGTCCACCGTCTTCTGGTCGTCGCCGCACAAGCGTAGGTAGTGGTAACTTGGTAGGTAACTTTTGCTTTAGTGCCATTTCTGTATCTCCTCTAGTTAAGCTGGGCCCCTGGTGGTGCACTTGGTCTTCCTCATCAGGTACTCCAGACCCTCGAGAGGTGATAAAAACTACAGTACAATATTTTATAAATAATAATGAGGAAAATAATGTTTTATTGTTTGTATGTAATCGATAAACTCTGAAACTACTGGAACAACTTCAAAATATTTTTTTCAGTATTATGAGCTGCTTTTGCTGGCACTCAGAAATCGAGGGTTTGGTTTGAACCTGGTGATAAACAGGCAAAGATTATATTCCCATGGAATGTTCATAATATTCAGGTAAGTTATGCAGTGAGTGAAACTGCTGGGCGGGCTGCTTGTATATTACAATTTATATAATAGTTTCATGTATTACTTATAAGTATTTTGTCATAGCCAATTACCTTCATTCACCCATGTCTCATCCAAATAATATATTTTTTTGCCATCCTTCCTTGCCTGCTCAATCTCTTTTAGGTAATATACACGCCACTTCACAATATCACTTCTGTTAAGCAACATGCTTTTGCGAGTCCTTTTTGAATATATAAATCCAATTTTTTTGAGGGTTTTGGACAGTGTAGTTAATTTGAAGTGTTGGGAGGCTGTCGTCCTCGTTTGCGGCTTTTAATATTTTGCCTATAGTGGGCGGTTCATTTGCAAAAAAGAATTGATGCACTATTCTCCTTATGGCTACCAGGTCGAGATCATCTAGCTTATCGAAGAAAGCAGGGTTTTATTGCTGTTGGAAGTGGCGTTGATACACGACCCTCCGTTTTAGGTATACTCTTTAATTAGGCTTCTAATAGTCGTCGTCGATACACCTGCGATCTCGGCCGTCTGTGATACTATCTCTGTTTTGTAGGGATATTGGTCCTGAGGCCACGTCTCCTCCACTTACTTAAAAATATTTATAACGACTTGTTTTTCGCTGGAAGACAAAGACCCACTTCGACGACGTTTCTTCTTTGGAGATGGAAATGTCGGCCAAGTTTCTCCACTACTTGTTAAAGGCTGTGGGTTATCCATTGTCTGCTCAACAACACAGTCAGACAAATACTAATAACCTGAACACTTAGATTCGAAAAGAATCCAGAAAATCCTATGAAACTAACGATATTTAGCAAAAACAATATTGACAGCAAATGCAAACGAAAATTGTGGCGTCAGTTAATGCGACCAATTCTAAATGTAGTGAATAATTCAGGTTACATTATGAAAGTCCTGATCTATCTAAATCGGTCGTATAATATTAGCTCTTTTATTGGTTCTCCCTGCAAAAACGGGTGTTTTATTGTACACTGATTACTTTTTATGCCCAAAAAGTACATAATTAAATAAGGTTTGTTTTATTTCTTATCTTTTGATCGCATTATGTGGCATAAAATAAGAAAAACTTCATAACTGTATAATAGATTGAGTACAAATGAGTTTTGTTAAAAATAATAAAACTCTGCAGTGCCAAAAAACTTGAGTTATAAAACACCTAAGTTTGACATGTTTACAATTAAATAAGTACCAAAAACTTTTTTAGTATAGTAAAATTACTGATTATACCTATGGCTTTGTTCTATTATATGTATTTACCATCTTTAACAACTCTATACGGACCATTATATATTGGTTCCAAACTGTTACCTGTCTCATTCTTTACCAATAACATATCATCTTTCTTTTATACTATGGAATTAATATATTTATCATAAACTTATTTTATCCTATGTTTACTCGCGAGTAAATAATTTTGAGCATCTTTCCATGCTACCTGAAGCTTAAGACTACAACTTCTGGGAGATCGTTTTTTGACCCCTGACTGCTGGATACAAATGAGCCATATTTCACAAATAATTATTGACAAAAATTCAGCAAATAGTTATAGTAATTAGGGCAAAAATCCCATCTTTGCCAATTTAATCAACAAGACGTCATTATCCACCCTATCGAACGCCTTCTGGAAATCCAGGTAAACAACATCGACTTGAGAACCATCTTCTAATTTAGTAGAGATAAAGTCCACAAGTTGTACAAGATTCGAAGTCACAGAGTGTTTTGGAAGATGGCGATGTGTTCACGTAAATTTTATACAGACTTAAAAATACAAGAGTCCAATGGAATTAAAGTTATACAAGTAATAATATATTTCAAAAATTTGTAAAACTTTGAAAAATAACAATATTCACTAACAAATTAATTTATACAATACAAGTTAAACAGAATATTAATTAATAACAAAGCGCTTAAAACGAGGATGGACTCGGAAAGACCAATGACTTTTCTTACATGCCTTTCGTAGTCAGTTCAACGCCATCTACAGAGTGCTTGGAAAACTTAACTTTTTTTTTATTCTCAAAAAGAAAACTTCATATTACGTAGTTGTTGTTCAAGTTGCAGCGCCGTCTCACAGACCATAAAGAAGGGATATTATCACTGGTATGATAAACGATATCCATACTTGCGCCTGAAACAATTTATACATGGTGAAATTTAACTAGTGCCCGATAGCCTTAACTGAAGACGAGCTACGTCAGCTCAAAACATTTTTGTCATAGTTCGACCTATGTTCCTTGTATAAAGTTGTTCCATATCACCAACCCGTACTCTGTTTTCAGTATCGGTCACTAGTAAAATTTCACCAGATATATGGTGTGTGTGGCAGGGAATAAGTAGTAAGTAAGGGAAATGGGCAGTGCGAGCATGTAAACAGGTTACTCGTGCTGCTACTGCTGCTACTCGTCATGCCGCCTGCTGCCACTTCCCGTGCTCGAGTCCTGAATACCAAATTTTAAAACACTTCCCGTGTTAAGTATAAAATTTTTTGAACCTGCGACTTTCACATTATTAGTGGCGACGCCTCTTCCATCTGGGCTACCGCAGCTCATTCCTTGCTCGCCAATTTTGCAAGTGTATTTTAATGCCAGTAGCGCGTGGCACGGCTCCATCTACCGTTGTTTACTTTTATTCTGATAGTACAAATGTACTATCAAATTTTACAATAAGTTCAAATGAACTTATTGTAAAATAATGAAAATTTAAATTTGATTTTATTTTAAATTGTGTAGTATTTTAGTGGTCATGTATGGCATGGACTAACACTGCAGTATGAACAATTTTCTGTACTTGTCAAACCTATAATAAAAGTGCCCTTCTATTGGAGATTCTTACGTGTGCTCGAGTCAAAGGAACAACGGCGAGTAACCTGTTTACATGCTCGCGCTGCCCACTTCCTTATTACTTATTTCTCTGCCCATAGAGGCATAGTGAGGACGTGCTTTATGGAATTGTAAATAGTTACTTTACCCTGACTCTACCGTTTTGTCCTCTGTTCACCATATTATTACAAATTTCTGTCATAGTCATAGACAAATTTGAATGTTCTTTGCAACTTTTCACTACGACCATAATCTCTTTGCAATACCGACGCTTTTGCCATTTCTTAGTTATTATATTTGGATAGTTATTAGATACACCTTGCATTTCTGAAAGAAATAAATATCAATGCTACACTGAGAAAAAAATACGTAGGGTGCATACTGAAAAAACGTAGCGAAATGGTACAGCATGACGCTTGTAGCCGGCACAATGTTGCGTACGTAGCTAAGCGTAAATAGCTAAGCTACTTAACGCCGAGCTTCGTATTTTACTGCTGTACCATTTTTCTACGTATATTAAGTACATGTTTCGTTTGCTACTTACCTAAGTAGCTGTCAATATATATTAATTTACCCACTAAAACGTGGTGTACGGGTACGTATGCATAGCTTTGAATAGGATCAGGCCCAGTAAATAATGGTGCATCCTACGTACGTACGTATGCCGGACAGGTACCGTACTGGTTTAGGGCCAGTACATAATTGTGCTTCCTACGTATGTACGTATGCCGGACAGGTACCGTACTGGTTTAGGGCCAGTATATAATTGTGCATCCTACGTATGTACGTATGCCGGACAGGTACCGTACTGGTTCAGGGCCAGTACATAATTGTGCTTCCTACGTATGTACGTATGCCGGACAGGTACCGTACTGGTTCAGGGCCAGTACATAATTGTGCTTCCTACGTATGTACGTATGCCGGACAGGTACCGTACTGGTTCAGGGCCAGTACACGTCTTGATACGAGTGGTAAGAAGTGGTTGCGAATCACTCGAATTCACGGGAAAATTCACGGTTAGAAAGTTGCAATTTTGGGAATGCGCGTGGGAAAAGGGCCATTACGTGAGGGATTTCAGAGAGAAGAGAGAAGAAGAAGAGAAGATTATGAATACTTGGAAAATCGAGCTCCTGGACTTGTATGTGTAGCGCATGCATGCCGCTACAACATGCTCGGGAGTTTTTCTGTTGATAGTTCTGAATGTCAAACCAGAGGGCGCTGTGCTAAGTTGAAATTTTGACGTTCAACTTCCCTTACTATTTCCTTGCTTTTAGCGCGAGTGTGTAATCAAGGCTTTTTTCGGGATCGGATGTTGGAACTTTTTCGGACTCATCCTATTTTTTATCTTATTTTGATTGAAGGCAGATGACAAATTACAGCCAGAGTATTTGAATTTGATTTGAAAAATTTTTTTTTTCACGAATTTACATTTTAAAATCAAGAAATTGATTTGAATTTACATTCAAAATTTTACGTGTTCCTATATAATTTGATTCGTTTTTTTAATTGATTGTTATAATAATTATAAAGACGAAGAATCTCGAATTGCTCCAAGACTGCCGATTTGATAAAAAAAACGAAATCGTGTAAGGTAAAATACTGGTGCACCTATCTATTAACATTATCAGCCACAACAGTCCACTGCTGGACATAGCCCTCCTCCTGTTGGGGAGTATTGCCATACTCACCACGCTTGGCAGGCGGATTGACGAGCGCAGTGCAAGAAAGCTACTTGACAAATATCATAGTTTTCGGTCTTCGGAAACTACCCTAAATTTTTTTATTCCCTTGAGAGGGTCAAAAGCACGAGTTTTTACAGCATAAACAGCCGTTTCTTTTTTTAACGTTCTTTTCTTCTTTTTGTGTGGGACACCGAGTCGACGAGCGCCCGTGCCGCCCGCCTGTGGGGCACTCCCAACGTTAATAATATCACTTTGTAAATTTGTTTCCAGTCTGGTTAGGACATTGCAGGTAGAACCAGCTGATTGTCCGCAAGAAAGATGTTTACGGAGGGCACGTTAAGCCGTCGGTCCCGGTTGCTGTCTATGATTATTTATACCGTGGTCGTAACACAACCAAGTCAGAGGCCTGCTAGTGGTAGTTGGCGGTTGAAAAACTCTGACACTAGGGTTCATCGGGTCGTTGGACGACTCGGTATCCCACACGAAAAGAGAGACTAAGAACAATATTGTCTCATAATTTGGAGATTTCAAGAAATGAGAGCAAAATTCCGAACACTATCCAACTCAATACTCAATAACTTTATTGCTTTTCTTGTGGTTGATTTCTAAGCCCATTTTACCTTAAGGTAAGTGTAGGTATTCATTCATTCATTTCACAAAAAAATATTTTCTCCATATTACCTACTTAAACTATCTATTAGAATGTCCGTTGCCCAAATTTTAACATTAGAACCTTCAAACTCAATGAAACATTCGCTCTCTCTCTCTTTTCGTGTGGGACATTTGGCATCATAAAAAATACAGTGTGTTTTTTATCAATTTTCACCGGTTCTGCTCCCGGTGACTACAAGTGATTTTTCGAAAATACTTGAATGCAGTTATTGCTTTTACTCAAAAATCAGGGTAGTTTCCTTTGAGCGAAAAATCGTAGGTTAAATATTTGGGACACTTCCCTACAAAGTGAAAGTAGTTTCAAACACTCTGTATACGAACTAAACTAAGGCGGCCGTTGTGTAAATATTATTGTCTTACTTTTTGTTTTTGTTGGCGATTTCGGAAGAAAAATACAATTTTGAAAATCAAAAAATTAAAAAACAAGAAGGCGGTAATTTTTTGAGGTGAAGATGGTGTTTTTTCACCCGAATTGATCTCCAAGAACGAGACGTGGTGGGGTTTGGCAACGTTAAGGGTGTTTTTTGGAGTCTTTGAAGTTTTCAGGAGACGTCCGACATTTGGGAAAAACAAGATGGCGGCCAAGCTATGACGGTTTATTGAGTTTAGACTGAAAAGTAACCTTTTCTCCCAGATGCGCATGCGTTGGAGTTATCGCTGTTATTGAGTTAGATGAGGTTTATGATGTAGTTTACCAGAAAACTCCATACAGTTGGAAATTTCAAATGGCGGCTGAGCTATTAAAAAAATTTGAAAATCAAAACTTTTTCTAAGCCTTTTTTTCAGGTAGGAGTCGAAATAGAGCAAAGTGATGTAGGTATAAGCAGTTTGTACATGTGCATGTGCCGGGAACTGTAGCGCCGAAGCAAACAGAGCTAAGAAAATTTTGCATTTCAAAAATCTTCTACGGAACTATGGCAAATTTATAAGTTCGTATATAAATGTTTTAAACTACTGTCACTTGACGTAAATAAGTGATGTGATAATACTATCCTACATTGAATAAAGAATAAAGAAAATTTCAATTTCTTGGTAGGAGAAGTGTCCTAAATATCTAAGGGTCAATAATAAGAATCAATTTCTGCAAACTATCGCAAACTTACGAAAATTGGTCAAATTAATCAAAATTTGTTTGAAAATTTTCACTAAATTAAAAATACTTATAGCACATCCGCCATCTTGAAAATCTAACATTTTGGAGTTTTCTCGTAAACTACATCATTGAACTAATCTAATGGTATACTAACCAAAACGCTTACTAATTTATATCTGGGAGAACAATTCAGGTCTTTTGCGGTCTACCCGGAAAAAAAATATTGAATAAAATTTAAACAAAGCTTCAAAACTTTGCCGCCATCTTGTTTAAACGAAAACATATTTTTTCCATAAATTTTTCAAAGTCTACCTGAGTAAGGGTTTTCAAGGAAAATTCACGATTTGAATGTATTTTATTATTTTTCAGATGGCAAAACTTGTGTTGCAACTGGTCGCTGCATTGTTGCTAATAATTTGTAAGTTTAAATTTCAATCAATACTTTTAAGTAAATAAATGTAATAGTTTTATTTTTAACGACATCCTAAACAATGTATAGTGTATAGTTTGGGTTGATTGAATTTTCAAGCAGTTTAATAAAAAAAAATGAAATGGTAACACTGCTGCTTTGCAATTGGTCTGTACGCTTTTAAGGCCGACCAATGGGGAAGCAACACGTGCGCTGACACGTTTTTGGTGAGAGAAAGAGGGGATCAGCTGGGATCGTCGGTCAGAAGTGCCAGTCTTGGTTTGGTGATTGAATTGTTGTGTTAAAGAAATTTATATGAACATTCTGAAGAATAAACCTGAAGTTTTTAATATTCGATTCCGAAAGTACAGGTTTTTTATCGGGATGACGGTTTTAAATTACCTAATGCGTGGAATCCACTAATCAAAATGTGCAAAAAGTGTGATCGTGCGAATTGGTAGTGTTGTGACTTTCAAGTGAGTTCCTGTAGTGATCGACAGAATCGTGGGAAGAGGGTATGCAGAAGTGCATAACAATGATATGACAACTTCATCTACCCACCCGCAAAACATCAGTTCCGTGATCATGACCCATGTAACGAGGTCGAAATATCGGTCAATTCAACAAAAATTAGTATCGCGGTAAGAAGTCTTATTTAGTATTTTGAGTAATTAGAGAACTCTTATTATTAAGAAACCATTATGTTATTAAGCTTAAGAAGAAGCATGTAGCTCTGAAATTCTAGCGCAGCACAAGAAACACGCACTTATTTTATATACGACTAGCGGCCCGCTCAGCGGTTTCACCCGCTGCTACTTACCAGTTTTCCCGTAGAAATTGGATCTTGGCCCGCAGTAAAAAGTAATTTAGGTACTTCTTTACTCCGTTCCAGCAGAAATGACTCAACAGGACCATGTGCCAGCAAAAGCGGCCCATCGTGTTAAACAACTTTTAATGTGATGCCGATAACTTATCTCCTGTAGTTTAGTTGGGATGCTGGTGGTCTGCTTTAGGTACTCTAGGCCCTCGATGACCATGTACCAGCAAAAGCAGCCCGTCATGCTAAACAACTTTTACTTTGAAGCCATTACTGTAGCTCTTCTAGTTTAGTTGGGATGCTGGTGGTCTGCATCAGGTAATCCAGATCCTTGATGACCATGTCCCAGCAGAAGCGGCCCGTCATGCAGAACAACTATTGCTATCAAGCCATTATCGTATCTCATATAGTTTAGCAGTGCTCCTGGTGCCCACCATCAGGTACTCTAGACCCTCAATATCCACGTGCCAACAAAAGCGGCCCGTCATGATAAACTACTTTTACTTTGTAACCAATACAGTATCTTCTATAGATTAGATGGGATGCTGGTGGTCTGCATCAGGTACTCCATATCCTCGATAACCATGTGTCAGCAGAAGCGCCCCGTCATGCTGAACAACTTTTGCTATGAAGCCATTTTCGTGTCTCTAATAGTTTAGCTGTGCTCCTGGTGCCCTCCATCAGGTACTCCAGATCTTCAAGTGCTGACAAAAAGTAGTCCAAGTCCGTTTTCAATATACCACCAAATTTCACGAAGATCGCTAAATCGGTTTGGCTAATTTAGGTAATATCCGCTATATTTCCGGCTTTTCCTGCTTCTAACTGTTTTCCCGTGGGAATGAGGAATTTTCCCGTGGTAAAAAATGTTACTCAGTAATGGTGTAGCTTTCTAATGGTGAAAGAATTTTGCAAATCGGTTTAGTAGTTTCGGAGTTTATCGATTGCATAAATATAAAATCTTTCCTCTTTATTATATTAGTGTAGAAAACGGGGCGTGCGTAGAGTTTACACCTAATATAATTTGAAACCTATACACTCGCCGAAATCATCAAGCTCAAGTGCATATTACCCATCCTGCACAACCTGTTGTGTAAATATTGGGAAGCGGGATATATACCACAAGATATGCGCGATGCTAACATCGTTACCCTATACAAAGGCAAAGGTGACCGCGGTGACTGTAACTGTTATCGTGGTATATCCCTTTTAAGTATAGTAGGTAAATTATTTGCTCGGTTAGTCTTATTAATTCTCCAGAAACTAGCTGATCGTGTATATCCCAAATCGCAATGTGGATTCCGCGACCAGCGTTCCACAACAGATTTATGATCTTTACACTTCGCCAACTTCAGGAAAAGTGTAGAGAGCAGAGAATACCTCTGTTTGTGGCGTTCGTAGACCTTAACAAAGCCTTCGACACCGTTAGCAGAGAGGGCCTTTACACTGCACTTGTAAACATCGGGTGCCCGCCAAAACTTCTGAGCCTCGTTAAAGCCTTCCATATGGACATGAAAGGATCTGTTGTATTTAACGGCAATACATCCGAGCCGTTTGAAATGCGTAGAGGTGTTCGCCAAGGCTGCGTGTTGGCTCCTACCCTGTTTGGTATTTTCTTTTCATTGCTTTTTAAGTAGCTTCCGGTGATGACCAACAGGGTATCCACCTGCACATGAGGGTTGACGGGAAGCTGTACAATATCTCGCTTCTTAAGTCTAAACGAAACCGCGAAGACTTATTCGTTGATAGTCTTCTGTTTGCTGACGATGCAGCATTCGTTGCTAATTCTCAAAGTGAGCTTCAAGTCATTGTCGATAAGTTTTCCCATGCGTGTACTCTGTTCTCTATGACCATTAATGCCAAAAAAACAGTAGTGCTAGCTAAAGGCGCAGATGCACCACATATCATGCAAGCCGGTGTTCCCTTGAG
This sequence comes from Tuta absoluta, assembly GCA_027580185.1. Lineage (NCBI taxonomy): Eukaryota > Metazoa > Arthropoda > Insecta > Lepidoptera > Gelechiidae > Tuta > Tuta absoluta. The sequence goes on along the minus strand of JAQAHW010000041.1, from coordinate 4,537,909 downwards.
CATAGTCGATAAGTTTTGCTACCTGGGGTCGACTGTGTCGAATAATCTCACGCTCGATGCTGAGATCGATACGCGAATCGGCAAGGCGGCAACCATGTTCGGCAAGCTCAGTACAAGAGTATAGAACAATAAACACCTGACCACAAAAACCAAGATTATTGTTTATCAAACTTGCGTTTTAAGCATACTCTTGTACGGAGCTGAAACCTGGACATCGTATGCAAAACACGAACGTCGACTCAACACATTTCATATGCGCTGCGTAAGAAATATCTTGCAAATTACCTGGCAGGAGAGAGTCACAAACGAGCGAGTTCTAGAAATTGCGCAGCTGCCTAGTTATACCGCCCTGCTTAATCAGAGACGATTGCGGTGGCTAGGGCATGTGCACCGGATGTAACCTTCGCGTCTACCACGGCGTGTTCTGCTTGGCGCTGTAGCAAACGCTAAAAGAGGGGTTGGAAGGCCTATGCTGCGTTTCAAAGATTGCGCCAAGCGGGACATGGTTGCGTTTAACATTGACCATCAAAGCTGGGAGAAGCTTGCTGAGGATAGGGACGAATGGCGTAAGCGTGTGTTTGATGGGCGTAAAACATACGATAATGCCTGGTTTTCTGGTCTCGCTAAAAGGCAAAAACGTCATCTAAACATGCATGTGCCAGTCTCAAATTCCACCTTCACTTGTAGAGCGTGTGGAAAATTATGCCGCTCCTGTATCGGCTTATACAGCCATGAAAATTTTATTACTCATGTTTTACAAATAAAATATCTTTATCTTTATCTTTATCTTTAAAAGTCTTGCCTCAGACACTGATTAAATCGTCTGTCACAGACGTGTGACGCCAATGATGAATTACAACTAGTACAGCCAATAAGTCCAAGTCTGCACCACTAAACATAAAAAATTACGGTAGTAAACGGAACCCTACCATAAAATTAATACACCAAAATATACAAGGTTTTATGTCAAAACAGGATATTTTGGAAGTTACAATTTCAGAGCTGAAACTTTCCAACAAAAAACCCGATATACTATGTTTAACGGAAACATTTATTAGGGCTGGTAGTGAATGTCTTATTAATTTGTCAGGTTATAATTTAGCAGCTACTTACTGTAGGAAAAATGGCTCCAATAGAGGGGGGGTAGGTATTTTAACGGGTAAGGATATTGAGTTTAAAGAGTTGACAGATTTAGGTAGATTCACGCAAGACAGTTTATTTGAGTGCTGTGGCATCCGTCTCTTACCGTACAATATATATATCATAAGTGTATGGCGGGTGACAGGAGTGATGCCAATAGGCAGAATGGAGGGTTTCAGGTGGAGTCGGAAAAAGGGTAGCTACCCGCCTGGCCGGGTGTTGTGGCCAGGGGACCGACTGGTCCACCTGGATAGAATTGGAAGTTGTTTATATGCGTTGCGCGGTGAAACACTTCGATACCGCGTTTCAGGCTCTTTGTTCTGTCACGTGGCGCCATCTTGCAGCTATGTTGGAACTTCTGTTGCATCTTGCTTGCTCGTGAACCACTTTGAGTGAGCTTCTTGTCGTAGCTCCCAGAGGTCGCTACAAGTGTCTACAGTACCCCGGATTCTAATAAAACTTCATTCATATCTAAACTTGATGAAGTTCTACACAAGTATATAAAGAATGAAAAATCAGGGATCATTATAGCAGGGGATATAAATATAAACACGTTGATTTCGTGTAAGTTTACCAAACATCTTGTTGATGTTGTGAAAAATTGTAACTTGACTTTACATATCACAGAACCAACAAGAATGCATAAGTGTATTGATCATATAATTTCAAATCTGGAAGGAGCATATGGTGAACTGTTGCATTTATTTCTGCCTGATCACAATACAGCACAGTTTTTGCATGTACCTGTTCATGAAAAGTGCAATCATTTGCTCAATCACTTTAAATATGTCAGAGATTATAGTGACTAAAATTTAGGCAAGTTCAGTAAATATCTTGAAGCTTTGTCTTTCATGGAAATACTTAATGAGACAGACGTGAATGTGGCTATGAATGAATTCCATAGTTTATTGGTGTTATTGCATGACTTGTGTTTTCCAATGAATAAAATTAAAGTCTCAAATAATTATCTCAAACCCAAATGGGGCAAAGATTACAGAGTTTAGAGTTACAAAGGGCCTAAAAAGAAGAAAAGACGAAAATACTTTTACGTTACAATTTTTACCTTTGTAAGCCGGAAGAGAAAGTAGGTAAAAAAAAACAATACAAACGTTATTCTAAGCTTTTGCGCTCTTGTCTTAGTAACTCAAGAAAAATATATAATGATAAACTGATTAAAAACTCTAGTACTAAGGGTAGGACATCATGGTCAATAATTAAAAATAATTAAAATAATATCAATAGTGAGAAAATTATAAAGGAAATTATACATAATGGTAATAAAATTGACAAACCAGTACATATTGCTAATATTTTGAATAATTTTTTAGTGGATATGACTAATAATAATTTTTATTGTGTTAAAAACACCAATACAACTAGAATTCCCAACAGCATCTTTCTAGCGCCCTTTACACCTCATGAAATTGCTGGTTTAATTAGATCACTGAGACCTACAAACTCGACTGGATATAATAACTTACCTACTAGAGTTATAAAACACTGTAGCAAACAACTTGTTGAACCTCTGGACTTATCTGGTGAACCTATCATTAGAAAAAGGAATATTTCCGGAACTTCTTAAGAAGTCGATTGTAAAGCCTATACATAAAAAGGGCCCCATATATATGAAAAATTATCGCCCAATAACGTTGGTTCCAGTTCTATAAAAAAAAATTCAGAAAGCAATGAAATTGCGACTTTTCAACTTTGTAACTAAGTTCCAAATTCTAAGAAAAGAACAGTTTGGCTTTCAATCAAACAAATCTACCACCCTTGCTACCTTTAATCTACAATAATAATTCACAATATAACTGAAAACGTTAATGCTGGAATAAGAACCTCGGCGGTCTACTTTGACATGACCCGCGCCTTTGATTTTGTTTCGGGCATAAGGGGATTAGCTCTTCAGTGGTTGAGATCTTATTTGCATAACAGAACCCAAGCTGTACAAGTAAAAAGCTTAGACAATAATGGTTGTTTAGTGTCAAATATATATCGGATTTTAGAGTGAATGCTTGTGGTGTGCCTCAAGGCAGTGTACTTGGGCAGCTTCTGTTTTTGCTCTATATAAATGACCTTACGAATGTTACAAACTATAAATATGTGCTGTTTGCAGATGATGTGTCAGTTATTATAGCCTGTAAATCTGGCTTATCTACATATGAATCAGATATCAATAACACTGTGAAAAATATTATCATTTGGCAAAATAATAACAACTTCAGGGTGAATTTGGAGAAAAATAGTTATATACAATTTGGTACGAATATGCAAAAAAGAAATCACTTAATATTTACTGTGGAGATAACAAAATAAAAGAACAGACTAACACAAAATTTTTGGGTCTCACAGTAGATGAAAACCTTGCGTGGGCACATCATAGAGATAATGTGAGAAAAAGACTTAATAGTTTTGTTCATGTTTTACCTCGGTTGCGTCATATAACTGCAATTTCAACTTTACTCGCAGCTTATCATGAGTATGCTGTGTATTAGCACATTGTATGTATCTCCACAGTCAACAGTGGAACACAATAAAAATCTCCTATCGGTTATATCTGCAGTACACCCTGCACATTTTTTTAAAGTTTTCTATGTTTGTAGTTGCCATTTTAGAATAACAGTAAATGAATCAAATAAGTTCAATCCAGTACCAGGAATGCATAAAATTTGAAAGGAGCCTTGTTCACCGTGATTGTGCGCGAGGGTTACATGTATTCGAGTGAACTAGGAAGACTTGCTCGACGCGTTGTACCAGGCTAGCATAGGCGAGCTGCAGGTAAACGAGTTTGATCGACGTAGTTTGCGTAGCGTAGCCTTGCCCGTTTGTTTTAGTGCGCGCACACTAAAGTACGCGCGCGACTCACTCACTGTGACACACACAGATGCGAAGACCAACTTGCTTGACGGCACCGGTATACGTCACGTCAGACGTGACAGACACAAATCACATTGAATACGCGCACACTATCACAAAATAGAGAATGTACAGAAGGATCACTTGGCCCTATTTAAAAGCTTTTATTTAACTTGCAGTGTATGTAAGTAAGTAAGTAAGTAAGTAAGTAACAATGTTTGTTCGGTGCAAATCTTGCAAGTTTAATTTGAACCACTTCTCGGTATCCGATTGAGTTGAAATTTTGCATGTTGGTCCAGAACCGATGACAATGCATGTTAATCATAAATTTGACCTGATGCTGCTGCCAGGATCGGCTCCGTACGAGAGATCTCCTCAGCGGTTTATAGCTGGGACACAAAATTTTGTATACGAATTCGTTTATTATAGGCAGTTGGTAGGCCCACCATGAATTAGACGCTACATCCAGGGTTGTCTTCGAACTATGGAACTCCTCAATATTCAACTGCTGGGACTTGCTATTTTGTATACGAATTCATTTATTATAGGCAGTTGGTAGGCCCACCATGAATTAGACGCTACATCCAGGGTTGTCTTTGAACTATGGAACTCCTCAATATTCAACTGCTGGAACTTGCAATTTTGTATACGAATTCGTTTATTATAGGCAGTTGGTAGGCCCACCATGAATTAGACGCTACATCCAGGGTTGTCTTTGAACTATGGAACTCCTCAATATTCAACTGCTGGGACTTGCAATTTTGTATACGAATTCGTTCATGATAGGCAGTTGGTAGGCCCACCATGAATTAGGGTCACGTCAATAGAAGGCCTCCCGATAGAAGAATTAGACTGTTCGAAATTAACTGGGACTCGGCCATGTAATAATGACGCCATCAATGAAATGAAAAGACTAAGACATATTACAAGCTAATTCTTCTATTAGGATGCCCGAGGAGTAGGTACCAACCTACTTCTGTAGAATATAAAAGAGATAATTATACTTTATCCTAATGTTAGTTTTCCCCGTGCCTTAAGTTTTTCTATTGAAGGTCTCTCCGTTTTATAGAAAGACTTTCGTATTGATCAATAACTATCGTAACATAAACTAAAAAATATAAAATAAAATTATGTAAAAAAAAACTTTTAAAACAAGCTTTTATTTAAGTGCTCTGAAAAGATGAAAATAAAATTTTGAATGACATTAACCACATTCATTTATGACTTTACAGAAATGAAAATATAATAAAAGCTTGTCGCGAAACTTTCAATTTGTGATTGAAATTTTGTAATAAGGTACGCACCTAACTGTAATTAGGTAGTTTCTTCTAGGCATCGCGACAAGCTTTTATTATAAGTATTTTCATTTCTGTAAAGTCATAAATGAATGTGGTTAATGTCATTCAAAATTTTATTTTCATCTTTTCAGAGCACTTAAATAAAAGCTTGTTTTAAAAGTTTTTTTTACATAATTTTATTTCGATTATTTCCGCTTTCGGCAAGGGCTGCCACAGTTTTCTTACCGATTTTATTCAATGGAGTAGGTACCTAAGCATACAGGATAACAAAAAGGGTGTATCAAGCCGAAAGGTGCTCATGAAACTAAACATCTTTACCCATTTCCCCACTTTGACCTCATTTCGGCTTGATATACCCTTTCTGTTACTCCCTGTATTTACATAAGATATACTTCCTACATAGCACTATTATTATGAAATGGGGAATTACGAGTAGGTAGATATCGCTCTGAGGCTTGAGCATCACCCCATTTCTTTCCCGTGGGAGTCGTAAAAGGCAACTAAGAGACTTGAGGGTGTGTATTGCAATTTTTGAGCGATGGGCTGACAACCTGTCGCTATGGCGATACACAATTTTCCGAATACCCTCAAAAAATTGTTTGAGTTTATAAATTGTTGTAAATAGGTAGGTACCCGTTTTTGCAGCCGTTTACGCTCAGCCTGCCCCGCAAGTGATAATAGACGTGATATTTGTATATATAATGTATGTACGGTCGGATTCATAAGTGGAGTCATAGTTAGACCACTTGACAGATTGCAATACGGGTTATTATCCTCTGTACTTACTTAACTAACTTACGCACACACGTAAGATTATCGACTGTAAGTAGAAAAGTCCACCTTAAGGCGTAGCATTAAAACTTAAACAGATTACCACCTATAAGCGACATCTATGTTATCTTTGAAATAATTACTCGGCTAATAGCCTATTCGCCACCACATCACCACAAAGTATACATCACACTGGTTTGTCTAAAACTGTATTATAGTTATCCTTATTCGTTCACTTGTAGTAAAGCAATAGATTACATATCTTTATTTCGTCGTATTGATCACAAGCTACCGTAGCTTAGCGGTAATAATTCTTACCTTCTAATCAGAACGGAACCGGGTTCGCATCCGATCTCTGTATGTTGAATAATGTTTTTTTATATGTTTTTACCATATTTTCTCCAGTAATAATTATTTATTTTATATAATATTTTTCTATATATTCATCTATGTATTATATCTATAAATGTTTATTGTAAATTATGTATCAAAATATTATATCTAAAAACATAAACCTATAATTATTGTAATAAAACAAAAAGTAAGGTAAGAAATTATTTTATTGGTAGGTATGGTATTACTTTATGTAAATAACATTATGACATGAATGAGAACTTTTGGTAACCATAATATACGAGTATGTAAAACTACATAAAATACTTGCTGTCGTAATACTTAGTTTATAGTTTTGTTTGAATGATAAAACACAATATTATGTAAAATGATATTAAGTGTTCATTAGCTGAAACATCGATAGGTAATTATTTATAAGATCATAGGAATGATCCAAATCTTGGATTGAATCTTTCAATAATGTTATTTAAGTAATAATGTCGTTAGTAATTATTTTATTGTTCTATGTTTAACGATGATGCACTTTCCTCGGAAGTAAAAGTAATTGTAATAATAATAAATCAGTTATTTGCCTACATCTCAAGGTTTAAGCTTAAGTACTCGTTTTCGTAATGAAAAGATATTGAAGCAAGGCCTTAAGATAACTGACTAATAATGATCAATCTTATATAAATATATATCGATGTTTTAGCATAATTTAATTGCTAATGTAATGCTCCACAAATACCTACTGCAATAGTAGGCGGGTAAGCAGGTAAACAGAGGTTGAGTGAGCAACGATTTATCGGGCCCGCTTCGGCATACATTGCTGATTATTTTGTGTATATTCATATATTATAATGAAATACACAAGATAATCAGCAATGTATGCTAGATCGGGTCTGATTGGAATCTTAAGTAAAAATCGCCGCTTACATAATTAGTATTTGGTGTTACCTCCGCTGCTTTCAACAACACTTAATAAACACTTAATAGACTCGACCAAATAAATGCATATATCTGTTCCTCTGGTACACTCCCACACTCCCAGGCAGTGAGCCTCTAAAGCTTCTGTAGTTCTTTCATTGCGCATGTCCCACCTTTGCACCATTAAACCCCATAAATTCTCTATGGGATTTAAGTCCGGAGATTTTGCTGGCCAACAAATAACTTGGATATCTGGGTGCTGGCTAAACCAATTATACACCACGGCAGCTCGATGCACTGGACAATTTATCCTGGACAAATGCAAAACGAGGAACTTCACTAGCAGGATAAACAGTTAAACATTTCGCACCGTCGTCGGTAGCAGGCTTTCCTGTAGCATATCAACATAATTAGCGGCAGTTGCACGCCCTGTTTCTTGTGCTACTAATTCGCCTGGACCAGCGGCATAACCATTTTCTTCATATTGTTACACCATCATCCTCCGCTGTGAATCATTAATAAGACGAGTCGAGTTTTTACGCTACCTTCCTCTTCAAAACGTGTAACCCAACGTTTAACAGTCTTCCACTAAAACAAAGTAGCATTATTAATAAAAAAGTTTATACTAATCGGTTCACAGCTACCAACATACTATGAGTCAAAGATTTTAATATTTAAAATACAATTGTAATGAAATAAAACTATACTTACGGCCAGACCAGTCTGAGTAGCAATTTGAATTAAATTAAATCCAATATCATGCAGCGCCACAGATAATTGCAGCGCAACAATACGCTGCTTATCCTGCAAACTGATAATAGTATGCATTTCGAAGAAATAAACACTGAAGTTTAATAAATAAACTTAGGTTAAAAAAAATCACTTAGCACACGCACTATCTCGCAAACGATCTAGCAACAACTAAAATGTAATTCAAAATTTACTAAATTTTGCTTCATTTGATAAAATAAAAACTACAACGAAGATATCGGGATTCGATCCATTGTCTCCACAATAACAATCAAGAATTTGCTTGACCGCGCTACTGACCAAGCTACCGAAGCTAATGATTCATGTAGTGAAATAGTCAATACTACTCAGCCTATTATAGGTACAATGGTTCGTCAAATAATAGTATGTTATACGTCATTTGTGTCATTGTGTGAGTGTCGCCGCGGGTGCGAGCGACTTGTTTTCTGAGGTTTGTGTTAACTATGACTCCACTTTTGAATGCGACCGTACCTACATCAAAATGAAAAGTTGCCTTTATTTGAGTAGAAAAGAAATATAAACAAATATACTGATTAGAGTTATTAATCCTGTTTGTTCTTTTATGTAAGCAAGTTTTAATTTAAGTTGGTACAAAATATTAAAGGAACATTGTACAAATCACATCGTATACTAATAAACCTATTTATATTTGTGTGAAGCCATTTTGCACGTCCGCACCAAACGCGGTTGACACTCGACTACAAGTGTGTTTGGATTGGTTTGGATTTCCTTGTAAACGGCGGCGTGTCAAATTGTGGAGAGTTTCGTGACGTTTGCTTGAAGTGAGGTGAGCTCTCTGTATTCGGCGCGCAGCCGCCAATACTTACTTTGTGACACTATCTCCTGCGGTTTATGCACTCCTATTTTCTCACAACGTTTTTTTTTATTTTTAAATTTTAATTATTATTAAATTAAACGACTATTAAGGGTTCGGGGCACAAGTGCTCGCAAGCGAGGTCCGGGGGGGAAAAAGTCTAAGTAATCGCTGATGATGAGATGATGATGATAATGATGGGTATGATGATGATAATGATTATCGTGACCGCCGTCACTGCTCCACTACACCACACATCACTGATAGTCACCCTACAAAATTGAACGTTAAGGCGAGTGTAGCCGTGAACAACCTCGGCAGATATTTCATTGAGTTTGCAAACTCTTATTTTACTTCAGGATAATACAAAAACTTGGGCAACGGATATTCTGATAGATTGTTTGTATAAAGGGAAAAGATGTTTTTGTGAAGGTCGTTCACGGCTGCACTAGCCTAAACAAGTTGGTTAAACGTCGTTTAGTAGATGATGTTGTACTCAGCGATTGACCATATCCTACGGGGAAACTGACACTGTGATGAATTAGTTCTATATTTTTTCCATCTAAATATATGTAACATTTAATTTGTTCAGAACTAATTCTCAACCACTTGGCTAATTAACATTTAGTCGTGTGGTTGAAAGGTGTTCTTTGAATAATAAATTTATATGTAAAGGACGACAACTTACTTGGAAGTTTTCGCATCTAAAGGCAAACTAATACTTTACTCATTTTAAGTATTAGACCGGGTCTATCGCGATAGTGACCAGTCAACCCGCGACCACAATACAAGAAACTGTATTGAAACGTCGATACACAGATAAATTACTAATATTGCAAACAATCTATCAGAATATCCGTTGCCCAAGTTTTTAGTATTATCCTTAAGTAAAATTAGAACCTGCAAACTCAATGAAATATTCGCTGTAATTAAAATTATGGCAATTAATACTAAAAGTAGCCGTTTTTAGGTACTTTTTTCCATAACTTTAATTGCAGCGGATATTTTATTGAGTTAACAAGTTCTAATTTTACTTCAGGATAATACAGAAAACTTGGGCAACGGATATACTGATAGATTGTTTGTATAAAGAGAAAATATGTTTTTGTGACGGTCGTTCACGGCTGCACTCGCCTTAACAAGTTGGATAAACGTCGTTAAGTTGTATTGTAGAACTAATTGTCAACCACTTGGTTAATTAACATTTAGTCGTGTGGTTGAACGGTGTTCTTTGAATAATGAGTTTATACGACGTAAAGGACGACAGCTTACATGGAAGTTTTCGCATCTAAAGGCAAACTTATATGTTAAATAATAAACTGATACATTAAATATTAATATTATTTTTTGTTTTTCTTACCTCGCAAGCATTCCTTTTCAGTCTTCGCTTGGCAGTCATCAAGTGCAAAACCTGTAAATAAAATACTTAGTTTGTAGGTAGAAAGTAGGTAACTATCCTCTTTTTATATTTATATTGTTATTAATTCTTTATGCCCCATGCACTGCTATGTTTTCTTTACCACTTTCCTCCACCAGAAGGTTATCTGGAAGAAATCGCTATTACCGACAATTTCACATTGGCGCACTGTTTTTAATTATCCTGTATTCGTGTCTAGTTAATCGTTTTAACTTACTTACCTAAAGTAACAATATACGCCTAAATAACCGTTATTCATTTAAGATTTCAATACATATATACATACACATATCACGCCTATAATCCCTTGCGGGATAGGCAGGGCGTAAACGGCCGCATAAAACGGACATTTGCGCCACGTCTGACAAACATTTTGAGGGTCATCCGGAAAATTGTGTATCGCCATAGTGACAGGTTGTCAGCCCATCGCCTAAACTTGCAATACACATCCTCGAGTCCCTTAGTCGCCTCTTACGACTCCCACGAGCAAGAAATGGGGTAATGCTATTCTAAGCCGGCATCACACTATTTCAATTTCAATTTTTTTAATTTTGGTAAACCACGACTGTGTTATACCGTTATGTAAGTCCCTATGCCATGTTTACCCCATTTGTTTTAAAGACAAAAACAGGTATACTTGTATGAATGTTTACAAATAGTTGAATTTAAATACAAGCAAACGGTAAATATGACAAAAACAGATATACTTGTATGAATGTTTACAAATAGTTGAATTTAAATACAAGCAAACGGTAAATATGACAAAAACAGATATACCTACTTGTATGAATGTTTACAAATAGTTGAACTTAAATAAAAGAAAACGGTTAATATGACAAAAACAGACTTGTATGAATGTTTACAAATAGTTGAATTTGAATAAAAGCAAACGGTAAATAAATTCGTAATATTTTCCTAAAATACTTCACTTTTTCAAAGAGCAACCAATCAGCCCGGCTATCAATATTTCAAGATTTTAGTCCATTTATTTACTATTATGGCTAATAATATTTTTGAAAACTTGCAAAATTCTCAAGCGCGGGCTGGATTTGAACCTGCAACTTTGGCCATTACTAGTGGCGTCGCCTCTTTATTGTTATGCACTTCTGCATACCCTCTTCCCACGATTCTGTCGATCACTACAGGAACTCACTTGAAAGTCACAACACTACCTATTAGCACGATCACACTTTTTGCACATTTTTATCACTGGATTCCACGCACTAGGTAATTTAAAACCATCATCTCGATAAAAATCCTGTACTTTCTGAATTGAAAATTAAAACTTCAGGTTTAGGGTGCTTCTTCGGAGCGTAAAATTTCATTGTCCGGGGCCAAAACGCTATAGTTTTTTAAAAACAAAGACACGATATATTTTTTATTGGATAGTTCATACTTGATTCTAACTGGTACATTATAAAATTTAAGTATAGGATCATGCCAAGATAGTTAAAAAAAAATTCAAACTGCCGAAATCTGATTCCCGTAACGTGTCCGCGCCCCAAAATTCGATACTATAATGCATATATCTTTTTTTCTGTATTACTTATCTATTCAAACTATTTCTACATGATAAAACAGATGTACAATAGTCAAGGAAAAAAATATTTCAATTCTGTGAAAATATTAGATTTTGTTCTATAAGCTAATTTAAAAATGTCCGGCAACAAGTTCTGATTCCCGTGGAACGTCACTAAAGTCCGCGCACATCCCTAACTAAACGCCCCGAAAGTTAGTTCTATCCCCCCTCGTTATCTCTCAGTAGTGCTCTGTGCATCGTGGGAAGCAGAGGTACCGATTGTGCAGCATTCCCGAACTACGAAGGTTTGTTTGTTTTGGTTGAAAACTGATTCCCGTTTGTTGGTTTTAAATTAAAGTAAAAGTAACAGGGTGATTACTTCATACCAAATTTAATGACCGTAAGGTTCACTAACTTATATGTTTAAATTATAGCATAAGACTGCGTCAATTCGCAACAATTGCCATTTTTCGATTTTTTCTGATTCCCGTCACACTGATTCCCGTGTATAAAAGACTACGGGAATCAGCTTTTCACTCATTTTTACATCAGACTTGTCATTGTTTGTGCCTAAATCGTTCAAAAGCATTATCCTCTTGCGTAAAACGTCTATTTTGCAAAACATCTCAAATGCAAAATGTCACTTTCGCAAATATTTTTATCGCAATATTTTTCCCTGTCGTTTACCCTTTTGTCTTATATCAACACGTAGCTAAGTTGGGGTAATAAATAAGTCATTTTTCACACAATTATTAGGATATTTCTGGTTCCCGTGTCACAGAATCTGATTCCCGTGGGCGGTTAATTTTTAAATGCCCATATCTCGAAAGCTATTAATCTTGGATGAGTGCCTATTTGAAGTGTACCTTTGTTTTATACTAGAATTTGACCTGGAGTATCATATTAAGTCATATCATGAGAAATGAAAACGATTACGGGAATCAGCCGAAGAACGCGATTTCGAATAACCACCCTTTATTCTTCAGTATGTTCACATAACTTTCTTTAACACAACAATTCAATCACCAAACCAAGACTGGCGCTACTGACCGACGATACCAGCTGATCCCCTCTTTCTGTCACCAAAAACGTGTCAGCGCACGTGTTGCTTCCCCATTGGTCGGCCTTAAAAGCGTACAGACCAATTGCAAAGCAGCAGTGTTACCATTTCTTTTTTATTATTATTAAACTGCTTGAAAATTAAATCGACCCTAAATATAAACTATACATTGTTTAGGATGTCGTTAAAAATAAAACTATTTCATTAATTTACTTAAAAGTATTGATTGAAATTTAAACTTACAAATTATAAGCAACAATGCAGCGACCAGTTGCAACACAAGTTTTGCCATCTGAAAAATAATAAAATACAGTCAAATCGTGCATTTTCCTTGAAAACCCTTACTCAGGTAGACTTTGTTATTTTCCTAAATGTGTCTCATTCCTAACAAGTCTCTATTTGAAATCACAGATTTTGTTACAGGATATAATCAAAATAAATACTAAATACTAGTACAGCTCCTTAGCTCCGACTCTGTAAAAAGCTATAATCCCATCCGGAAACAATCATGAAATTTGATACGCTTGTAGCTTTCATGTGTGTATTTAATCATTTAAAGGGTAACAAGCTGTCAAATGAATGTTTCCCCCATTCCCCCCTTTTCATGTCCCTACTTTTAGTTTTTCTGCTTTTATTCGAAAATGGTTAATGTTACACAAAAACTTTAGAGAAGTTAAATATTCTGCATTATATTGTGTACAATAATTGTCTTTACGGTTTGTTGATAAGACTTACAGTTTTGAAGCTATGCTTATATTAATTGATCTAAAATGATCCGATTCCGGCCTTACCAGAAAACACCTATAAATCTACAACAAGTAACATCCACTCTCAATGTCCAAGAGGTAAACGAATTTACATTATTGGGAATAAACGTTTTTAAACTAGAAAAGTAATATAGATAAAATCAAAGCTAAATTGTCACAATTTATGTACACCATCTCAATATTTAAACAATAATTACGAAACAGTCCTAACAGCGTATTATGTGTAGGTACGCTTTTTCATGGATGCGATACGGTATTCTGCTTTGGGGAGACAGTACAGAAGCAGAAAAAATATAATTTAAGCCCAACAATAAATGTAAACCATAATTTCAAGCTAATATATGCTCACACTCCCGTCAATATACGATCAAGAGACGGCGATTTTCGTGAAAAAAACAAATAGAAAAAATGTATTACTGAACAAGGGAAAGACGTAAGAATGTGCTAAAGCTACCAGCACCAAAGATGGAAATATATAAAGCTAGTCCGTATTATCGCGCAATTACCATCAACATTGCGTTACCAAAATATATAAGGGAAGAAACAAAACCTAAACCATTCCAAAACAAAATGAAACGATTTCTTGTCCACAAAGGGTACTATACCATGCATGAATTTATAAATGATAAAAATAAATGAAAAATTAGGTACTTATTATAAAATATTTATTTATTGAATCAAATGCTTAGTTGAAGTTAAAGTTAAAATTAAATTAATTTAATTAAATTGTTAGTAAATATTTACAATGTACGTGTTTTTATTAAGAAATTATAGTGAATGTATGTGTGATTGATTATAATGAAATTATTATTAATTAATGTGTGATTATTTTATTTTTATAGTGTTATATTGTATGAGAATATTCCAATAGAATTTTTAAATTTGCAACACCCTTACAGGGTTCATGTATCACTACTACTGAGTACCATAGGACGTATGTAATAAATTGTACATGTAAGTAAAATAAAGAAATTCAATTTGAAATTCCATCGTTTTGAAAAGATGACTTCTCGTTCTGAATTAGTTATAGTTATAGTACCTTAAGGTAGAGTACTTTCTAAAATTTTGTATATAGTACGGCTCTTTAGCTCTAAGTACAGTCCCATCCGGAAGCAAGCATAAAACTTGGTATGCTGGTAGCTTTCATATGTGTAATTAATAATTTAAGGGGGAACAAGCTGCCAAATGAATGTGTCCCCCCCTTCTCCATTTTATAAGTCCCTGTTTTCGGTTTTTTGTTTTTATTCAATAACGGTTAATGTTACACAAAAACTTTTCAGGAGTAAAATATTCTGCTGGAAACATTCATTTGACAGCTTGTTCCCCCTTAAATTATTAATTACATATATGAAAGCTACCAGGCATACTAAGTTTCATACCTACTTGCTTCCAGATGGGACCATAGCTTCATACAAAGTCGGGCTAAGGAGCCGTAAAGTGAACAGACACATCGGCGGTGGTTTTATTAATTTATATTGTAGCGACCTCTGGGAGCTACGACAAGAAGCTCACTCAAAATGGTTCACGAGCAAGCAAGACGCAACAGAAGTTTCAACATATCTGCAAGGTGGCGCCACGTTACAGAACAAAGTCCGATAAATGCCGATGACGTAGTAGTTGGCTGCATGCTGTAGTGGTTGATGCGTGGTTGAAGGCTGCGAAGTCCAAGTCGTAGGGTCCCTAAAATTCTGACTTTCACACTACAAAATAGAGCCTCGCTCTTCCTTAGTGTTGCTTGCACCACACCAGTTTCATCGTGAACTTAATATTTGAACTTAGTATATGAACTTAGTATTTCAATTATAGGAACTTTCACGCCAACTTTTTTTGTGTTATTGTCAACTAGCTTGCTTTTAAAAGAAATAAATAACACGACACAAGCGTCTTAGTAAACTATTGGAATGCATCGATAGTCAAGCATCGATATTGTCAAGCACTAACTTGACAGCTTTACCTACCCTAAGCCTCCTCCCTTCCGGGTCGGAACGAGACGGAAGACCGAGTTGCTCAAAAAAATAGAGTCTAAATTATTTCAAAGCTTTTTTTCAGGTAGAAGTAGTCGAAATAGAGCAAAGTGATGGATAAACAGTTCGTACAGTACTAGCAGAATTCATGAAAAAAATATGTTTTGGTTAAAACAAGATGGTGGCAAAGTTTTAGAGCTTTGTTTCAATTTTATTCAATAATTTTTTTCCGGGTAGACCGCAAAAGACCTGAATTTATTGTTCTCCCAGATATAAATTAGTTAGCGTTTTGGTTAGTAGACCATTACATTAGTTTAATGATGTAGTTTACCAGAAAACTCCAAAATTATTTTTAATTTAGTGAAAATTTTCAAACAAATTTTGATTAATTTGACCAATTTTCGTGAGTTTGCGATAATTTGCAGAAATTGATTCTTATTATTGACCCTTAGATATTTGAGACACTTCTCCTACAAAGTGACAGTAGTTTAAAACATCTATACACGAACTTATAAAATTGCCATAGTTCCGTAGAAGACTTTTGAAATGCAAAATTTTGTTAGCTCTGTTTGCTTCGGCGCTACGGTTCCCGGCACATGCACATGTAAAAACTGCTTATACCTACATCACTTTGCTCTATTTCGACTCCTACCTGAAAAATAACAGCGATAACACCAACGCATGCGCATCTGGGAGAAAAGGTTGCCTACTTTTCAGTCTAAACTCAATAAACTGTCATAGCTAGGCCGCCATCTTGTTTTCTCCAAATGTCGGACGTCTCCTGAAAACTTAAAAGACTCCAAAAAACACCCTTAACGTGGCCAAACCCCACCACGTCTCGTTCTTGGAGATCAATTCGGTTGAAAAAACACCATCTTCACCTCAAAAAATTACCACCTTCTCGTTTTTTAAAAGCTTTTATTTAACTTGCAGCGTATGTAAGTATGTAAGTAAGTAAGTAAGTAAGTAACAATGTTTGTTCGGTGCAAATCTTACAAGTTTAATTTGAACCACTTCTCGGTATCCGATTGAAATGAAATTTTGCATGTTGGTCCAGAACCGATGACAATGCATGTTAATCATAAATTTGACCTGATGCTGCTGCCAGGATCGGCTCCGTACGAGAGATCTCCTCAGCGGTTTATAGCTGGGACACAAAATTTTGTACACGAATTCGTTTATTATAGGCAGTTGGTAGGCCCACCATGAATTAGACGCTACATCCAGGGTTGTCTTCGAACTATGGAACTCCTCAATATTCAACTGCTGGGACTTGCAATTTTGTATACGAATTCGTTCATGATAGGCAGTTGGTAGGCCTACCATGAATTAGACGCTACATCCAGGGTTGTCTTCGAACTATGGAACTCCTCAATATTCAACTGCTGGGACTTGCAATTTTGTATACGAATTCGTTTATTATAGGCAGTTGGTAGGCCCACCATGAATTAGACGCTACATCCAGGGTTGTCTTCGAACTAATATTCAACTGCTGGGACTTGCAATTTTGTATACGAATTCGTTTATTATAGGCAGTTGGTAGGCCCACCATGAATTAGACGCTACATCCAGGGTTGTCTTCAAACTTTGGAACTCCTCAATATTCAACTGCTGGGACTTGCAATTTTGTATACGAATTCGTTCATGATAGGCAGTTGGTAGGCCCACCATGAATTAGGGTCACGTCAATAGAAGGCCTCCTGATAGAAAAATTAGACTGTTCGAAATCAACTAGGACTCGGCCATGTAATAATGACGCCATCAATGAAATGAAAAGACTTAGACATATTCCAACCTACTTCTATAGAATATAAAAGAGATAATTATACTTTATCCTAATGTTAGTTTTCCCCGTGCCTTAAGTTTTTCTATTGAAGGTCTCTCCGTTTTATAGAAAGACTTTCGTATTGATCAATAACTATCGTAACATAAACTAAAGAATATAAAATAAAATTATGTAAAAAAAACTTTTAAAACAAGCTTTTATTTAAGTGTGTTTTATTTTATTTAATTGTGTTTGTTTTAACTTAAATTATTGGATCATGATTAAACCAATACTTAAAATTATGAAATAAAATATAAATATATATTTAAGTGCTCTGAAAAGATGAAAATAAAATTTTGAATGACATTAACCACATTCATTTATGACTTTACAGAAATGAAAATATAATAAAAGCTTGTCGCGATGCCTAGAAGAAACTACCTAATTACAGTTAGGTGCGTACCTTATTACAAAATTTCAAGCACAAATTGAAAGTTTCGCGACAAGCTTTTATTATATTTTCATTTCTGTAAAGTCATAAATGAATGTGGTTAATGTCATTCAAAATTTTATTTTTATCTTTTCAAAACACTTAAATATATATTTATATTTTATTTCATAATTTTAAGTATTGGTTTAATCATGATCCAATAATTTAAATTAAAACAAAACAAAACAAACACAATTAAATAAAATTAAACACACTTAAATAAAATAAAACACACTTAAATAAAAGCTTGTTTTAAAAGTTTTTTTTACATAATTTTATTTTATATTTTTTAGTTTATGTTACGATAGTTATTGATCAATACGAAAGTCTTTCTATAAAACGGAGAGACCTTCAATAGAAAAACTTAAGGCACGGGGAAAACTAACATTAGGATAAAGTATAATTATCTCTTTCATATTCTATAGAAGTAGGTTGGTTCCTACTCCTCCGGCATCCCTAATAGAAGAATTAGCTTGTAATATGTCTTAGTCTTTTCATTTCATTGATGGCGTCATTATTACATGGCCGAGTCCCAGTTAATTTCGAACAGTCTAATTCTTCTATCAGGAGGCCTTCTATTGACGTGACCCTAATTCATGGTGGGCCTACCAACTGCCTATCATGAACGAATTAGTATACAAAATTGCAAGTCCCAGCAGTTGAATATTGAGGAGTTCCATAGTTCGAAGACAACCCTGGATGTAGCGTCTAATTCATGGTGGGCCTACCAACTGCCTACCATGAACGAATTCGTATACAAAATTGCAAGTCCCAGCAGTTGAATATTGAGGAGTTCCATAGTTCGAAGACAACCCTGGATGTAGCGTCTAATTCATGGTGGGCCTACCAACTGCATATAATAAACAAATTCGAATACAAAATTGCAAGTTCCAGCAGTTGAATATTGAGGAGTTCCATAGTTCGAAGACAACCCTGGATGTAGCGTCTAATTCATGGTGGGCCTACCAACTGCCTATCATGAACGAATTCGTATACAAAATTGCAAGTCCCAGCAGTTGAATATTGAGGAGTTCCATAGTTCGAAGACAACCCTGGATGTAGCGTCTAATTCATGGTGGGCCTACCAACTGCCTATAATAAACGAATTCGTATACAAAACTGCAAGTCCCAGCAGTTGAATATTGAGGAGTTCCATAGTTCGAAGACAACCCTGGATGAAGCGTCTAATTCATGGTGGGCCTACCAACTGCCTATAATAAACGAATTCGTATACAAAATTTTGTGTCCCAGCTATAAACCGCTGAGGAGATCTCTCGTACGGAGCCGATCCTGGCAGCAGCATCAGGTCAAATTTATGATTAACATGCATTGTCATCGGTTCTGGACCAAAATGCAAAAATTCAACTCAATCGGATACCGAGAAATAGTTCAAATTAAACTTGCAAGATTTGCACCGAACAAACATTGTTATTTACTTACTTACTTACATACACTGCAAGTTAAATAAAAGCTTTTAAAGAAGAAAATTGCGTTATGCAAATTTCTTTTTTTTACAATGATCCGATCATGACGTCAATAAATGATAATGCTATCCTACATTGAATAAAGTTATTACATTTTCATCATTTTCATTTTCATATGGAGAAAATATTTTTTTGTGAAATGAATGAATGAATACCTACACTTACCTTAAGGTAAAATGGGCTTAGAAATCAACCACAAGAAAAGCTATAAAGTTATTGAGTATTGAGTTGGATAGTGTTCGGAATTTTGCTCTCATTTCTTGAAATCTCTAAATTATGAGACAATATTGTTCTTAGTCTCTCTTTTCGTGTGGGATACCGAGTCGCCCAACGACCCGATGAACCCTAGTGTCAGAGTTTTTCAACCGCCAACTACCACTAGCAGGCCTCTGACTTGGTTGTGTTACGATTACGACCACGATCTAAATAATCATAGACAGCAACCGGGACCGACGGCTTAACGTGCCCTCCGTAAACATCTTTCTTGCGGACAATCAGGTGGTTCTACCTGCGATGTCCTAACCAGACTGGAAACAAATTTACAAAGCGATATTATCAATGTTGTGAGTGCCCCACAGGCGGGCGGCACGGGCGCTCGTCGACTCGGTCCCACACAAAAAGAAGAAAAAGAACGTTAAAAAAAGAAACGGCTGTTTATGCTGCAAAAACTCGTGCTTTTGACCCTCTCAAGGGAATAAAAAAATTTAGGGTAGTTTCCGAAGACCAAAAACTATGATATTTGTCAAGTAGCTTTCTTGCACTGCGCTCGTCAATCCGCCTGCCAAGCGTGGTGAGTATGGCAATACTCCCCAACAGGAGGAGGGCTATGTCCAGCAGTGGACTGTTGTGGCTGATAATGTTAATAGATAGGTGCACCAGTATTTTACCTTACACGATTTCGTATTTTTTATCAAATCGGCAGTCTTGCAGCAATCCGAGGTTCTTCGTCTTTTTAATTATAATAACAATCAATTAAAAAAAAAAACAAATCAAATTATATAGTAACACGTAAAATTTTGAATGTAAATTCAATTCAATTTCTTGATTTTAAAATGTAAATTCGTGAAAACAAAATAAATTCAAATCAAATTCAAATACTTTGGCGTATTTTGGCTGTAATTTGTCATCTGCCTTCAATCAAAATAAGATAAAAAATAGCATGAGTCCGAAAAAGTTCCAACCTCCCGAAAAAAAATCCGGAAAAAGCCACGATATAAGCAGGGAAATAGTTATGTCCATGTCGCTGGCTCCCCAAAGTATATATTTTTCAAAGCTGAGAGGCTCAAACGTTTGTGACGAATGGATGGACTCTTATTTTAAGAGTGGTTTTCAATGTGACGCTACCTAGACTGAGATCTCAAGTCAAAAAAATTGGGGAGCTAGCGACATGTTTTTAGGTTAGAATTTCAGAGAAATCATCAGATTACTTGTTAACGGCGCAATGCACAGATGAATAAGATAATGTACTAGCGGAATGTGCCAAAATGATGGCTATGCTATGCCAAAGAAATGTGACGGAATTTGTGACAGCTACAAGCACATTCAATAGCTATGTGACTCAACTGGAGCTGAGAAATAAGCCATGGAATGTTTCCAACCCATGTCGCTGGCTCCCCAAAAATCCGGCATCCGAAATCTTTGCAAATACCACCTAAAACTACTAACCAAAGAGGAATTCTACTTAATATACGTAGAAAAATGGTACGTAGATCCGTAGAATGGCGGTAAGTAGATCAGCTAAGCGTAAGTAGCTCAGCTACTTACCGCCGGGCTACGTACGCAACATTGTGCCGGCTACAAGCGTCATGCATGCTGTACCATTTCACTACGTTTTTTCAGTATGCACCCTACGTATTTTTTTCTCAGTGTAGCATTGATATTTATTTCTTTCAGAAATGCAAGGTGTAGCGTAAAACTATCCAAATATAGTAACTAAGAAAGGGCAAAAGCGTCGGTAATGCAAAGGGATTATGGTTGTAGCGAAATATTGCGAAGAATATTCAAACATGACTCTTATAAGAGAAGTAACAGCACAATACAAGAATGTATTGAACAGAGGACAAAACGGTAGAGTCGGGGTAAAGTAACGATTTACAATACCATAAAGCACATTCTCACTACGCCTCTATGGGCAGAAAAATAAGTAATAAGGAAAATGGGCAGCGCGAGCATGTAAACAGGTTACTCGTCGTTGTTCCTTTGACTCGAGCACACGTAAGAATCTCCAATAGAAGGGCACTTTTATTATAGGTTTGACAAGTACAGAAAATTGTTTATACTGCAGTGTTAGTCCATGCCATAGATTACCACTAAACTACTACGTACAATTTATAATAAAATCAAATTTAATTTTTCATTATTTTACAATAAGTTAAACCCCGTCGTAGATGGCGCGAGGAGTTGGATAATTTCTCACGAAACTGGCATACGGAAGCCCAAAATAGAGATGGATAGAAGGAGAAGAGGGAGGCCTTTGCCCAGCAGTGGGATGGTGTGGGCTAGACAAGACAATAAGTTCAAATGTATTTTCAGAATAAAAGTAAACAAATTACGAAAAATAAACCGAAAAAATCCTAAGATACTGGTGCCGTAATAGATACAAGATATTTCCGGACGATATCTTTTATTTTTAAACTAGCGAAATGTGTTCTTTAGACAGTTCAGTACGGTTTGGTGGTTTGATCGCATATTAACAAAGATAGAACCTAATTCAGTGATTGTTTTGGATAATGCATCATACCATTCAAGAAAATTAGAAAAAATACCAGAAAACAGAAGTGGATGTTAACACAATGTTATTTGAGCTTGTATGACATTTTTAGTTGGTGATGGTGACGACCATTTAACATGTGGTTCTAGGTTAATTAATATCAAGTTTTTTACAGGATCTTCAACTGGATTTTTAGAAGAAGGGGAATTAATATTTCTAGCGTCAAAGGGTGATGGAGACTACCATGGTGAGATGGATGCCCATAATTTTGAAAAGTGGTTTGATCGCATATTAACAATGATAGAACCTAATTCAGTGATTGTTTTGGATAATGCATCATAACATTCAAGAAAATTAGAAAAAATACCAACCACCGCTACACGAACGAAAAGCTGACATTCAAAAGTGGCTTATGGAAAAGGGGATCCATTATGTAAGAAGTGAAGTAAAAGTTGAACTTCTACAAAAAATAAAAGATGTAAAGGATAGATTTCAAGCATATGTGGTTGATGAAAAGGCAAGGCAGAACGGCATTTCTATCATTAGACTGCCGCCATATCATTGCGAACTCAACCCTATAGAATTAATATGGGCGCAAGTTAAGGGACATATTGCTGCAAAAAATGACACCTATAAGTTGAAAGACTTGAAAAACTTATTTCCTGAGGCACTAAACAGAATCACAGCTGAAATCTGGCGGAATTGTGAGATTCACACCATTAAAGAAGAAAATAAAATGAAAGAATTGGACGGAATAATTGATAACATGACCGACCAATTCATTATTCATGTTGGTGAAGATTCATCTTCTGAATCATCAGAATCTGACAGCGAATAAAGTCCAGAAGAAAGAAGTCATATGAAAAAAGGCTTGAAGTACTCCAGCTGACATCCTTGACAGAAAACCACAGAATAATAACTAGTAACTAGCGTTACAGAAGCTTTACTTCGCAATGGTTTTCAAAGAAATATGTACTCAATCTGATAGACAATATGATTTAATTTAGCTCGCGTTCCAGTCGACCACGTGTTCATTTACATACCTGCCAATAGTAGTTTATGCAACTGTCATATAATGGGGGTCATTAGAATGCGAGTGTCTGTTTATCACACGAGGCGTAGCCGAGTGTGATAATAGATTGACACAAGCATTCTTATGCCTAATTATATGCAGTTGCATACAATATTTTAACTACACTCTCAAAAAATAAACTCAGTTAAACACTTTTCCAAACGTCCGCACCGGCGGCGGTTGCAAGGCCCGATACATGGTCGAATTCAATACGAGAACGTAATATGGCTTGATATGAATTTTTGAAAATTTTTTACTTACAGTTGTTTAGTTGTCGAGTCTGAACAACAAATAAGTAAACAACTGAAGAACAACGGAACAACAACTGAACAACAACTGAACAACACTGAACAACATCTGAACAACATCGGAATAACAACTGAACAACGTCTAAACAACTGCTCAACATCTGAACAACAACTTAAAAACATCTGAACAACAACTGAACAACATCTGAACAACATCTCAACAACAATAAAACATAAACATATTGAATCAACTAAACAACATCCGAAAAATTACCGTACAACAACAACTGTCAGGTGCGGCGGAAGATGGCGATTTGAGTATTGGCAAAAAAACTTCGTTTCATTTCTCAACTTTATCGAAGTTAGAGTTTTCTCATTAAGTCATTACGCTTCTGTAAATTTATATAAAACCGTAGTTTATATAGGCAGAATGCATAAAGTGGGTCTTTATGCAACTGTTTTCGAATTCATAATTCGAACATTATGAGACGAGTGTAGATAAATATTTTTTGATGGAATATGAGCCGCGGTCTAGGGTTGCTTACTTCGAGAAACTACTTACGCCATCTAGCGCACAACACGAGCGTTTACTCCTACTTTTGGCGGGCACGCAGCAGGCAGCGACGAGTACGTTCATGTAGTCTAAGACCTAGCAGCATAGTTGTATATGCTATACGATTATTGCCGAAGATTTAATTCAATGAAGTAATAAACCTGCAATAGTCCTTGCATCAGGCGGGTGCTGGCCCTGGGTGTACGAGTACTTCTATAGTGCAGACAGAGCAAGTATCCGCTTGATGTACCTACACATCACAACACATTATTTGGTATAAAAAAGGCCTCTGTGCTGTTGGCTTTGGCCCCACACATGCCTCAAAGGACCGGGTCCCTGTGGGCCCGAGATCCGAAAAGAATACCAACATAATAATAATAAAATGTATACTAATAATATTATAATGTATACTAATTTTTTTCCCGTGGGTGTCGTAAAAGGCGACGATGAACAATTTTAGGCGATGGGCTGACAACCTGTCACTATGGCGATTCACAATTTTCTGAATGACCCTAAAATGTTTGTCAGACGTGGCGTAAATGTCCGTTTTTAGCGGTCGTTTACGCTCTGCCTATATATGTATGTATGTAATAACAAGTCCTGGCGCTGGTTGCATATCTTGAAATTTTGTGAAATCACCCAAATCGATTAAAATTATTCTTCAGTTAAAAACCGATATCAGTTTAAAAAATAAAAACTAAGACGCGCGTGAACCCGCGGGTATCAACTAGTACCTAAATATGTGCTGAGTGTGAATAGTGCTCACCGAAACTAGCACAATATATTTTTTATCTTGCACCTACAATTTAACTGCAATATTGCAAAATATTATTTTATTTTTAAAATTATTTATTATATTTCCAAGCAAGAAATTCACAATATGGATTCGCAAACTTTATTTAAGTTGAAAAGAATTCCATAGACGTATCACATATAAATATTCTGCGTTGGGCTCTTAGTCTAAGTTCGTAAATGAATACGTACGACAGATGAAATGCAACTCGAATGAAACGACTAAACCTTTTTATTTAATTTTAAATACTTACTTTTAGGATTTGGAATAGTAGGTACTTTGTTCAACAAAAAAAGAAAGGGTTTGTTTAGAATTAAATTCATTTCAAAAAGGAACATAATGTAATCAAATCAAAAGTATTTCTTTGCTTTTTTTCGTCTGTCCATCTTGCAAAAATTGTCGAGAAAGTTGAACAAATAGCGCACGTGTGTGACTTCTTTCTCTCGCGGCAGCCCGCTAGATTAGCCCTTTCGCAGTGGCCGGCGCCTGGAGGTATGTTTTCAATACCTACACGCGGAGTGACACAGGCCTGACAGAACGAAGGTTGAGAGGTGACTTGATGGAAACTTAAAAAATTCTCACTGAACTATGTAACCTCTCTATGCAAGAGATATTTACTTTGAAGTCATGACGCTTTCAATGTGGCCACACACTTGAACTGAACCCTTTGCACTCAAATATCAATGTTGTGTTAACAAATCGCATTGTAAATGTGTGGAATAAGCTCCCTGATAACGTTGTGTCTGCGCCGTCTGTGAACCTTTTTTAAAAATAGACTGGACAATTGATGTAAATATACTTAATAAACACTTTATGATCAAATATTACGCGTGTGTGTAAAAAGAACATATTTAAAAATAAAAGACATTATGTATTGCTGCCTGTCCTGTAAATAATAATAATAGAAGACCGAGTCGAGGAACTAACAGATGAAGCAAGAAGAATCCTGGGATCTAATTATTTAGGCATTAGGCTCAGACCAAACAACCATTCTGTAAATACAAACTGATTAATTATAAAAAAACATAAACTTGACTGCATTTTTATTACAAAGTCCTATTTTCATGGCAACCATAATTTTGGATTTATGACATTTTAATACAGCCAGTGTTAATCGCGCTGCTGACACAAAGCCACAAAGAAAGTATTGGCGGCGGCGCGCCTGTTTTGTGCTGTTGAGACAAATCTAACGACACCTCATATGTCAAGATCCAATAAGCCGTTTGAGCTGTAGCCCGTAAAAAAGAATTTTCTTGTCCGCATCCAAACATATATAATATACTTACATTCTTACATACATACTCTCCCCTACATATCCCTCCAACACTAATAAAAAAATGTGTTGATGTATTAACCATTCCTTATACTCAACTTATAAACCAATCTTTTTCGGAAGGTTGCTTTCCAGACTCTCTAAAAACGTCCCTAATCAAACCTGTTCATAAAAAAGGAGACACCACAGACCAAAACAATTACCGCCCAATAGCACTTTTACCAACATCTGCCAAAATATTTGAAGGTGCATGGTGAAGAGGTTATATTCTTTTTATGAAAAATACAAAGTATTACATGAAAATCAAAACGGTTTCAGAAAGAACAGATCAACAATTCTTGCTATTTATACATATGCTCAAAAAATCTATGATGCTATAAATAACAAAAAATACGCCATTGGCCTTTTATTAGACATGAGTAAGGCTTACGATAGAGTATGCCACGAAAACCTGCTTACAAAACTATATGGGTCAGGAATACGCGGAATAGCATTCAAATGGTTTCAAACATATTTGCAAAATAGATTTCAATACGTAGAAATAGAAAACACGAATTACGAGACAGGAAAAATTAGACAAATTAGATCAGATAGACTATCATCGACAGGATCTATTCCACAGGGAAGCGTTTTAGGATGCATTTTATTCCTAGTGTACATAAACGACCTCCCCACCATACCGGAAAATTATTGCGTTCTTTTCGCGGATGACATTTCTGTTTTAATCCCCTGCTATAACACAGATGAACTTGAAACCACATTAAACTCAACCCTTGATAAAGTTATTAACTGGCTGGATGATAACTATCTAAAGCTAAACCTTGAAAAAACTAAATTGATACAATTTAAACCCTATCAAAAAACAGCACTTAAAATCGCATATAAATATGGTAACACACCAATAGAAACAATAAAAAGTGCTACCCTGCTTGGAATAGACTTAGATTCGCATATGAGTTGGAAACCCTACATTCAGAAATTAAAAAAAAAATTATCCTCATTTATTTATGGTCTATATAATCTAAAACAGGTAACTAATCTTAAAACTTCCCTCGCAGCTTACTATGCTTACGCGCATTCAAGGCTCTCTTACGGTATTATTTTGTGGGGAAATTGTTGTGATGTAGATGAAGTATTTATTCTGCAAAAGAAATGCGTACGCATATTAACCAATATACAAGATTTCGAATCCTGCCGACCCCATTTTATAAAGCATAATATACTTACTCTTACTTCAATCTATATCCTAGAAGCATGCACTTTTGTACGAAAGCATGCAAACCTATACACGGCGTTACTAAATAATAAAAGAAATAACCGAAATATGCACAAACTAAGAGTGCCATTTACGAAACTAAAATTGGTTTCTCATAGTCCTCATTTGATGACGATAAAAATGTACAATCATATTCCTAATTATATTAAGGAAATCCAAAAAGTGTCAGTTTTTGACAAACAATTGAAGACATTACTTGTAAAAAAATGCTATTATAATCTTAAGGAATTTTTTGACGATAAGCTGCAATAATTAAATCTTCCTTTGTGTTACTATGTTATTGTTATGAAATTGTAATTATTATTAATTTTATTGAGAACTAATGACATGTTAATAGAATTAGAATGCACGTGTTTGTTAATTTATTGTTATTTTTTTGTCAGTAATATCATTTATAAATAAACAAATATAATGTCTATAAATTGCTGTGCCCTTGCAGGGCGTCACATGTATGCCTAGTTTATTTAAGTACCTTCCACCTTTGTAATGATTTAATGTGAATTGCAATAAATAAACTATGAACTATGAACTCTTCATAAACAAAATCCACCTTCTAAGGTAGTCTGGTAATTCAATAAGAATATTTCTTACTTTAAATATAAAGATAGCCCACTGGTTGGTCAGGCCCGTCAGGCCTGCATTTATCCAATTTGACAGCTGAAATCTGTTTACAATTAGATAAGTACCTAAACATTTTTAGTATAATATTTCTAGCTTAATTAACAAAATAAAAAGATTATTTACTTTTTTTTTCTTCTCACCCCTGGTGGTGAAGTAGAGAAATAAGTGCATAGCCATTTAGGTACACGTTGTCGTACCAATGCTGACAAACGATCACCAATGTACAGACTGGTAAATGTTTACAACTCTCGTTTAACCTCTATAGATATTTTTGCTCGTATTAGTAGGTTTGAAAAAAATATCTTACCTCTCCTTGGCTGTTAAATTAAGTTAACTATACTCTTGTTTATTTTGTAATCATTGTATTTGATACAAAGTATACCTACGTATTGTTATACAGTAGTACGTACGGCCGCACGCCAAGATATCATCATCATCATCATGTCGTCCAAACCGTGTCCGGTGACGGCGACTCCTATATATTATGAAATTGGGTCTTTATTCCGGTGTGATCTAATGTGGCTGGCGAAACCGAACTTTGTCTTGAAGACACGGTTGCAAGAAGCACAGTACAACTGGCCAGCTGAATTATAGGTGTAAGTGTAGGTAAGTTTTGGCTTAGTCTTCCGTATTTGGCGCTTTACGTCAAGATCTTTTAGACGCTGTGTCTCAAAACGTTCCACACTTTTATGAATAGTTTGGCGCCATTCCGGTCTGAGACAGGCACGACTCTCCCAGCTTTCAGTCGGTATATTACAAGCCACGAGATTGCGTTTGATCACGTCCTTATAGCGCAGGTATTGTCCGCCTTGCTTGCGTTTTCCGCTAGAGAGTTCGGAGTAAAAGACTGCCTTTGGCAATCTGTTATCAGGCATGCGAAGGACGTGACCACTCCATCTTAGTTGGTGTTTTATAATCAATGCCTCTATTCCAGACATACCGGAACGACGTAGTACCTCGGTGTTTGAAATACGGTCCTGCCACTTAATCCGCAGAATAGATCTTAGACATTTAAGATGGAAGGTGTCTAATTGCTTGATGTCCGTTTTATAGCAGCACCAAGTTTCTGCAGCATACAACAAGGTAGGCAGGACAATAGCTTTGTATACTAACATTTTCGTTTGCAATTTTAGGTCATGAGAGTTCCAAACACGGGCTTTCAGTTTTCCAAAGGCTGCTGCAGCACCTGCTATGCGGGCTGGTATCTCCGAGGCTAAAGTATTATCGCACCTCAATCTGCTGCCTAAGTATTTGAAGTTTGATACTTCTTCCAGCGCAGACTTGTCCAAGGTGATAGAGGATTGCACAGAACGGCAGCCGCGGGCAGGTTGTTTGAGGATCTGAGTTTTGCTGGTACTTATAACCAGACCAAACTTGCGGCATGACACTTGCAGAGAGTTGACATAGGTTTGGAGAGACTCAATTGAGTCGGCCATTAGGCAAACGTCGTCAGCATACAAAATGTCCCGAATAGAAAGCTTGACGACTTGTCGCTTAGCTCGAAAACGCGAAAGATCAAAAACGCTTTTATCTGTTCTCGAGTTAATTTCGATTTGATCACTACAAGTCGTAGCTGCATCTCGCATAACAGAGGCAAAGTACAAAAAAAACAAGGTGGGAGCCAGGACACAGCCCTGTTTCACGCCACTGGTTACAGGAATTCGGTCTGAAAAGTTATTTTCATGTCGAACTCTTACGGTCATATTTTCATAAAATTGACGAATTAAGTTTAATAACTTTTCAGGACAACCAGCTTTCTTTAGCACAATCCACAGGGCTTCTCGCGGTACTCTGTCGAAAGCTTTTTCTAAATCAACAAAGCACATATAAAGATGTCGGTGTTGTTCCAAACTCTTTTCTTGGATTTGTCTTACGACAAAGATGGCATCAACCGTCCCTCTGCCTGGACGGAAGCCAAGATATAGATACCAAACAAACGCGTTTAATCTCGGCCAATTAATCTTCGAAGCATGGTTTGGTGTGTGGCTGGCCGTACTACATTACCAACTCTCAACTCTTGCACTCAACCCGTGGTTAACAGTGTTGGTGGCATAATTAACTCCCACTTCTGTATAAATGTTAGTTGTAAGTAAGTACATATTGTGCACACTGTTTGTTAACCCCAATAAACAAAACAATAATAAAAAATAATCACGTACTTGCTCTACTCGCACTACCGGGACGTCACCTATACAGTATGTGTACATTTGCGGCGAGCGTGAGCGAGTAAAGGTTATCATTTCGCATTTATTAGGGTTGAAAAACAGTTAATTATTCAGACTCCACTGGTACACATGTTGAATATAATTTTGAAGTGCCATCGAGTCCTCGACATTCGTAAGAGATCTTATTAGTTTGAAATCGTCTGCGAAGAGCAAAATCATCGAATCATGTACAACTTCTGGGATTTCGTTAGTAGCACAAAAAGCAATGGTCCTAGATTTGACCCCTGACTGACTCCAGAGAGCGTTTGATAGGGGCTGGATACATATGAGCCATATTTCACAAATAATTATTGACAAATAATTAGCAATTTGAGCGAAAATCCCATCTTTGTTAATTTAATCAACAAGACGTCATTATCCACCCTATCGAACGCCTTCTGGAAATCCAGATAAACAACATGGACTTGAGAACCATCTTCTAATTTAGTAGAGATAAAGTCCACAAGTTGTACAAGATTCGAAGTCACAGAGTGTTTTGGAAGATGGCGATGTGTTCACGTAAATTTTATACAGACTTAAATATACAAGAGTCCAATGGAATTAAAGAGAGTTATACAAGTAATAATATATTTCAAACAATACTAATAAAATATGTAAAACTTTGAAAAATAACAATATTCACTAACAAATTAATTTATACAATACAAGTTAAACAGAATATTAATTAATAACAAAGCGCTTAAAACGAGGATAGATTCGGAAAGACCAATAACTTTTCTTACATGCCTTTTGTAGTCAGTTCAACACCATCTACAGAGTGCCTGGAACACTTAACTTTGCTTGATAAGCTTCAGCGTCTTCAAAATTTGTGCGAAAGGTTTATTTTCGGGCTGCGCAAGTTTGATCATGTTTCCTCTTACCGTGCTCAACTGGAATGGCTAACGATCAGACAGCGTCGAGCTTCACACGCAAGCTGCGATTGTTTTTAGTGTTCTAAACAATCCCGTCATGCCCACCTACTTGTCCGAGCAGTTCCAATTCCTGGGTTTTGATCACGATACAGTGGTAAGATCAAAGTCCGACAACATCTTAAAGGCACCTTTTACAAAATCGGGTTACTACAAGGAATCTTTCCTTATTAAGTCCATCTACATCTGGAATGAGCTACCTCGAGAGATCCGACACTGCAAAACATTAGATTCCTTTAAAGCAAAGATTCATCAACATTACCTTTCAATGCCAAGGTCGGTTGTCAAATAATTTATATTAATTATCATATAGGTACTTATTACTTGTTTTATAAAACTAATGCTTTATTGTTTAAATAATTTTATCTACTCGTCTCATAATGTTCGAATTATGAATTCGAAAACAGTTGCATAAAGACCTACTTTATGCATTCTGCCTCTAAAAACTAGGGTTTACTATAAATTACAGAAGCGTAATGACTTAATGAGAAAGCTCTTACTACGTTAAAGTTGAGAAATGAAACGAAGTTTTTTTTGCCAATACTCAAATCGCCATCTTCCGCCGTACCTGACAGTTGTTGTTGTACGGTAATGTTGTTTAGTTGTTGTAATAGGTTTTTGTTCTGTTGCTGTTGAGATGTTGTTTAGTTGTTGTTCAGATGTTGATTAGTTGATTATCAGATGTTATTACGATGTTTTTCAGTGTTGTTTAGTTCTTGTTCAGTGTTGTTCACTTTACTTATTTGCTGTTGAGACTCGACATCTAAACAACTGTTAGTAAAGAATCTTCAAAAATTCATATCAAGCCATATTACGTTCTCGTATTGAATTTGACCATGTATCGGGCCTTGCAATCGCCGGTGCGGACGTTTGGAAAAGTGTTCAACTGAGTAAATTTTTTAGAGCGTAGATAAAATAGTGTATGCAACTGCATATAATTAGGCATTAGAATGCTCGTATTAATCTATTATCACACTCGCATTCTAATGACCCCCATTATATGACAGTTGCATAAACTACTAAAATGATAATCCTCTAATTTGTCTATGTTTCCATAAATTGTTTGAATGTGTATATATTTATATAAGTAGGTGTATATGTATTTATATGTACGTTTATTTATTTATATTTATATTTAATATGTATGTAAGAAGTATTATATTTATATTATTTATGTATAGCTTTAATTTTTAATTCTATAATTCAATAGTTGCTGCTGTTAAATAGTTATTAATGCTCTGTTTTCTTTACCAGTTTCCTCTACCCAAAGGTCGTCTGGAAGAGATCGCTTTCAGCGATAAGACCGCCTTTGCGCACTTCATATTAAGATTTTCTGTTTTTCAATTATCCTGTATTACATACATACACATATCACGCCTATAATCCCTTGCGGGGTAGGCAGAGCATAAATGGCCGCATAAAACGTATTTGTGTGTAAAAAAGAGTTTTTACTTACTTACTTAACTTTTTTTTTATTCCCAAAAAGAAAACTTCATATTACGTAGTTGTTGTTCAAGTTGCAGCGCCGTCTCACAGACCATCAAGAAAGGATATCATCACTGGTATGATAAACGATATCCATACTTGCGCCTGAAACAATTTATACATGGTGAAATTTAACTAGTGCCCGATAGCCTTAACTGAAGACGAGCTACGTCAGCTCAAAACATTTTTGTCATAGTTCGACCTATGTTCATTGTATAAAGTTGTTCCATATCACCAACCCGTACTCTGTTTTCAGTATCGGTCACTAGTAAAATTTCACCAGATATATGGTGTGTGTGGCAGGGAATAAGTAGTAAGTAAGGGAAATGGGCAGTGCGAGCATGTAAACAGGTTACTCGTGCTGCTACTGCTGCTACTCGTCATGCCGCCTGCTGCCACTTCCCGTGCTCGAGTCCTGAATACCAAATTTTAAAACACTTCCCGTGTTAAGTATAAAATTTTTTGAACCTGCGACTTTCGCATTATTAGTGGCGACGCCTCTTCCATCTGGGCTACCGCAGCTCATTCCTTGCTCGCCAATTTTGCAAGTGTATTTTAATGCCAGTAGCGCGTGGCACGGCTCCATCTACCGTTGTTTACTTTTATTCTGATAGTACAAATGTACTATCAAATTTTACAATAAGTTCAAATGAACTTAATGAAAAATTAAATTTGATTTTATTTTAAATTGTGTAGTATTTTAGTGGTCATGTATGGCATGGACTAACACTGCAGTATGAACAATTTTCTGTACTTGTCAAACCTATAATAAAAGTGCCCTTCTATTGGAGATTCTTACGTGTGCTCGAGTCAAAGGAACAACGGCGAGTAACCTGTTTACATGCTCGCGCTGCCCACTTTCCTTATTACTTATTTCTCTGCCCATAGAGGCGTAGTGAGAATGTGCTTTATGGAATTGTAAAAAGTTACTTTACCCTGACTCTACCGATACCATGACTCTGACCGCTGTCGACATATACAGGCTTGCAATCCCTTTTTGTGTCTTCTAAAAGTTGCTTGTCTACAGCTCTGCAGTTTTTCGCTTCCTTCAAAAATTCTTTGCAAAACTTACGCTTTGTTTCTTTATTGGAATTCATTGTATGGAAATACTTCTTATTTATACGTATTAGTTCTGAAAGAAATAAATATCAATGATAATAGCTACTGCTGGTTTGGTAGGTCAAGTTGACAGCATATTATTACATTATTAGATATGACGCGACACGAAAAATAATACATACATACATATATCACGCCTAT
This sequence comes from Tuta absoluta, assembly GCA_027580185.1. Taxonomy (NCBI): domain Eukaryota; kingdom Metazoa; phylum Arthropoda; class Insecta; order Lepidoptera; family Gelechiidae; genus Tuta; species Tuta absoluta. Next base: position 4,504,109 of record JAQAHW010000041.1, on the reverse strand, counting down.
ATTCCCTTGCGGGGTAGGCCGAGCGAAAACGGCCGCAAAACGGTAATTTACGCCACGTCTGACAAACATTTGAGGGTCGTTCGGAAAATTGTGTATCGCCATAGTGACAGGTTGTCAGCCCATCGCCTTATAGCGGGTGACAGGGGTGATGCCAATAGGCAGAATGGAGGGTTCCAGGTGGTGTCGGGAAAAGGGTAGCTACCCACCCTGCCTGGCCGGGTGTTGTGGCCAGGGGACCGACTGGTCCACCTAGATAGAATTGGAAGTTGTATATATGCGTTGCGCGGTGAAACACTTCGATACCGCGTTTCAGGCTCTTTGTTCTGTCACGTGGCGCCATCTTGTAGATATGTTGGAACTTCAGTTGCGTCTTGCTTGCTCGTGAACCACTTTGAGTGAGATTCTTGTCGTAGCTCCCAGAGGTCGCTACAGTACTCCCCCTCAAGACCGGAGGTCGACACCGTAAGCGAGCGAAGTGGGGCTGATGGCGTCATATGTAGCGTGATGATGCAGTCAGGCGTGGCGAAGCAGTGCTGGTTCCAATGTCCACGGTGAGTCGGGACGTCTACGGTGAGTCGAGACGATGATGGAAGACCAGTGAAGCTGCCGTGCTGTGACTGCGGTGGGTGCTGATGACGAAGTAGTTAGCTGCATGCTGTAGTGGTTGATCCGTGGTTGAAGGCTGCGAAGTCCAAGGTAGGGGTCACCAATATGGCGGGTGACAGGGGTGATGCCAATAGGCAGAATGGAGGGTTCCAGGTGGTGTCGGGAAAAGGGTAGCTACCCACCCTGCCTGGCCGGGTGTTGTGGCCAGGGGACCGACTGGTCCACCTGGATAGAATTGGAAGTTGTATATATGCGTTGCGCGGTGAAACACTTCGATACCGCGTTTCAGGCTCTTTGTTCTGTCACGTGGCGCCATCTTGTAGATATGTTGGAAAAGGGTAGCTACCCTGCCTGGCCGGGTGTTGAGGCCAGGGGACCGACTGGTCCACCTGGATAGAATTGGAAGTTGTATATATGCGTTGCGCGGTGAAACACCTCGATACCGCGTTTCAGGCTCTTTGTTCTGTCACGTGGCGCCATCTTGTAAATGTGTTGGAACTTCAGTTGCGTCTTGCTTGCTCGTGAACCACTTTGAGTGAGATTCTTGTCGTAGCTCCCAGAGGTCGCTACAGCCTTAAATTGCAATACACACCCTCGAGTCCCTTAGCTGCCTCTTCCAACTCCCACGAGAAAGAAATGGGGTGATGCTATTCTAAGCCGGCATCACACGTTGAAAAATAATCTTTTTTTAATAATCATCAACTTATCATCCGATAGAAAAATACATAAATAACGACCCTTTGAGTAACAATGTAGTAAAAGTCAAATCCTTTCCAAGTAGGCAAATGTCGGTCAGCTTCCTCAGCAGGCAAGGGCTGTTCTGTATGGACACATTCTTTCAGAAAAATCATTAACAAAAGTGAACCTTGAAGAGTCCTGACGGCAGAACGAAGAACGAGATTGACTTTATCATTACTATACGGATTAAAGGCATATATTTAGGGATGTCTCAGTGATAGCTTAGCTTTAATAACGGAAGCCGTCACCAACTTGTAAGAGACACTCAATAAATTTCAAGCTAGAAAGAAGCCGTATGGTGGGGTGAGGAATTGATATATTCGTAAAGTGATCTTATAAAGTAAATTATTTATAAGTTTTGTCAGAATCAGGGCTTACTAATGATAGGGATATCTATAGATCGCTCATTTCTAATTAGAAGATAATGAAAGATATGCGCAGAATTCAAACCGGAAGAGCACCAGAATAGGGTCAAGTCTATACATGGAGCAACAAAAAGGGTAAAACAAACTGAAAGGAGGAGACTAATGAAACTGAACAACTTTAACTAAACAAATTAAACTTTTAAAAAAATCATTTCATACTAAATAAATAAATAAATGTGCATCGTGCTTGAATAAAAAATCTAGTACACCGATTGTGATAAAACGAGTGATAAGTACTTTATATTTTGAGTCATTTACAATTAAGACTACAAACTTTATAACTTCCGTTACAATTAAGCACAGCAGAATTGAGGCCCAAGGTTACCTCTAAAGCAAAGCCATCGCGATTCATTATGCATGGAGTATGTCAATTAGATGAAGTATGTCAGATGATGGATAAGAGGCGCATAGATGTATTGTGTGTGAATGAAAAGAAGCGGAAAGGTTGCGACACGACGAAACATGGCCCCTACACAGCGTATTGGTCTGGGGTTTTGGGTTCTGACCGAGGCTATCAGGGAGTCGGCGTGATTCTTTCGCGCGAATGGCTGAATACGTAACTGAGTTCGAATGTGTGAGCCCTCGACACCTTTGGATTAAGTTGAAGGTTGGAATCACTCGAATCTTTGCACCAACGAATGTGGGTTTTGGTGGCTCCACAAAAGCTAAAAAGGAAAATGAGAAGTGGGGATAATGTAAGAGATGTTTTGAAAAACTGAAAGATGAATGAAAGAATTACTATGCTAGGTGATTTTAATCGATGGGTAGGTATAAAGCGAGATATGGAAATGAACACGTGGTCGACTGGAACGCGAGCTAAATTAAATCATATTGTCTATCAGATTGAGTACATATTTCTTTGAAAACCATTGCGAAGTAAAGCTTCTGTAACGCTAGTTACTAGTTATTATTCTGTGGTTCTGTCAAGGATGTCAGCTGGAGTACTTCAAGCCTTTTTTCATATGACTTCTTTCTACTGGACTTTATTCGCTGTGTACTCACCCAAGAAGTACAGACTCAGCAGCCTATGCGACACCCCAGAGTACCCTCGTGCATTTAAAGGAAGTGAGTTGAATGAACGGCCAGGTGGCCAGACTAAGTTAGGTAGCGCAATGCAACATATTGATTGATCGCCTTCACAATACCCACGGGTACAAACAAGGTGATGCTTTTCTTAGCCCGCATCACACGGCGCTCTAGTAACCTTATCTTCTAAGATTTATAATGGAATAATACAACAACGAAAACCTTGGGAAAGTTTATATTACAATGCTTTTTAATGTTCGTACGTAACAATGAAAAACTTGCAACCGCACATGCGAGATTATTATACTCTTTCTTTAAATAAATATACTAGTAAAAGTAATTACGTGTTTTTCGCAACATCCTAGATCACAACGTAAAACACGGCTAAGCAAATGCGAGGTTTTACTCGATAAAATGTGCATATCGAACGATACCGAGGTTCTCATTTTCATCGATAGAAGGTGTTCCCAGTATCGCAGCCCTGCCTTCGTTCGTCGTAAATGTGCGTTACGAGCTTTTCTTCCCGAAAATAAAATAAAAGAAAAATCATGATTTTGTGCTTCACGAGGTTTTCACTGCCGGCCGACGATATAGTGAAGCGATACTTTACGCCTGGACAGCTTTTAACTCTTTACAAAGCACAAGTCCGATCCTGCATGGAGTATTGCGTGAGTATTGCAGTCACCTTTGGGATGGCTCAGCCAAATACCAACTTGCCGCTCTTGACTCGATGGAACGCAGGGCCAAGAGGCTCTTAAGCGACAAAAAACTGGTGGACACCAAGCTACATAGCCTGGCACATCGCCGCAAGGTTGCCTGCTTGTCGGTTTTTACAGATTGTACTTCGGAGAGTGTGCTCAAGAGCTTCACGACCTTGTTCCACCGGCTCCCTTCTACCAGCGGACATCCAGACGCACCGCCGGATACCATCCATACCTGGTTGTCAATCCACCAATTCAGACTAAGCGCTTCCAGTCATCATTTATAATGCGCACTGCTAAAGAGTGGAACTCACTACCTGCGTCTGTGCTTCCAAACGCATACAACCCTAATATCTTCAAAGTAAGAGTGAACAGGCTTCTTCTGGGTGAGCTCGCTCCATCTTAGACTCTGTCTCTGTTCTATGACCTAGACTAGAGTTAAGAGCAAACCCATCATTAATAAAAAAAAATGCCTTGTTTGGCTGCTTACATATGGATGGCATTGTGTTGAAGATAGCCGTTACCCCGTAACCCCTGTTAGCGGCAGCCGTCCACACCTGTTAGCACCTGCCGGTCGACAAATCAACTGATACCTGCGACTACAAATAGTAGCCACGTCTTCGGCTATCGCTGACGGGTGTCAATGACTGTGCAGGAGGACCTTGCGGGAATGCCGGGCTGCAGGGCCACGAGGGATCGCCGGGCAGGAGGACCTCGCGGGAGCGCCGGGCTGGAGGGCCACGAGGGATTGCCGTGCAGTAGGACCTCGCGGGAGCGCCGGGCTGAAGGGGCCACGATGGATCGCTGGGCAGGAGATCCTCGCGTTAGCGCCGGGCTTCAGGGCCATGAGGGATCGCCGTGCAGGAAGGCCACGAGGGATCGCCGGGCTGGCTCAAAAACCCACTGCTGGACATTGGCCTCCCCTTATCGGGAGTATTGCCATCCTCTACACGCTCGGCTGGCGGATAGGCGAGTGCAGCACAAAATTTTGCATTCAGAGGGAACGCTGTTCTCTATTCCTTCAATGAATTTATCCCTTAGTCTTCTTTTACGACGCAGATTTTGTTTTTTCTGAAATAACCGCAATTTTTTTGTCAAACAAACGACCTAAAGCGACCGCATTTTACAGGCTTTTTCGATCTGTATACCCCGCAAGGAGTGAAAGCGTGATATTTCTAAATATGTTCCAGAAAACTGACCATGCTGGGGTAGAGGCGCGCAAGTTTGCATTATCGCTAGATCTGACCCAGCTGGTGAATGTAGCTACGCGGATACCGGATATCGAAGGCCATACACCCAATTGCTTGGACTTGCTGCTGACAACTGATCCAGGCAGTCATTCAGTTTCGGTCTCAGCTCCGCTGGGAACGTCCGACCACTGTCTGGTGAAATTTGCTTTCTCACTTGCAGAGTGAGCCAGCGATCCATCAGGTTTCAGCATTGGAGGTAAGGTGGGACGACAGAAATTAGTTTCAACCGCTTTGGACAGGGACCAAAACTTTTTACTACCCGGAGGGTGTGATGCTAGTTTGGCCCCTATTCGTCCGACATGGTCAAAAAGTGCCTTACGTAAAACCCGTTTGCAAGACTTGGTGGCAGAGTTGAAGATTCTTTTCTTCGCGCGAACCCTACGTGCTCTTAATTTGCAGTCGCGAGCCTTGACCCAAGCTTGGTATGCCGATTCTTTACGCGCCTCAGCTTGGGCGCATTCTGTGTTATACCAAGGCTGGGCTTTGTGACCTAGCGGGATGTCGGAAAATGGAATAAAATATTCCATCCCCTGCCGAATCACGTCCGCAACCGCATCTGCACAACACGAGGGGTCACGCGAAGAGAAGCACACTTGACGCCACGGGTAAGATGCAAAGAAGTGCCGCATCTCTTCCCAATCTGCTGACTCGTATCTCCAAACTCGCCTCGTGCCCCTGGGGCTGTCATCCAGAGGAGAGCAGGTCGATACGGATTTCACCAGACAGTGGTCGGACGTTCCCAGCGGAGCTGAGACCGAAACTGAATGACTGCCTGGATCAGTTGTCAGCAGCAAGTCCAAGCAATTGGGTGTATGGCCTTCGATATCCGGTATCCGCGTAGCTACATTCACCAGCTGGGTCAGATCTAGCGATAATGCAAACTTGCGCGCCTCTACCCCAGCATGGTCAGTTTTCTGGAACATATTTAGAAATATCACGCTTTCACTCCTTGCGGGGTATACAGATCGAAAAAGCCTGTAAAATGCGGTCGCTTTAGGTCGTTTGTTTGACAAAAAAATTGCGGTTATTTCAGAAAAAACAAAATCTGCGTCGTAAAAGAAGACTAAGGGATAAATTCATTGAAGGAATAGAGAACAGCGTTCCCTCTGAATGCAAAATTTTGTGCTGCACTCGCCTATCCGCCAGCCGAGCGTGTAGAGGATGGCAATACTCCCGATAAGGGGAGGCCAATGTCCAGCAGTGGGTTTTGAGCCAGCCCGGCGATCCCTCGTGGCCTTCCTGCACGGCGATCCCTCATGGCCCTGAAGCCCGGCGCTAACGCGAGGATCTCCTGCCCAGCGATCCATCGTGGCCCCTTCAGCTCGGCGCTCCCGCGAGGTCCTACTGCACGGCAATCCCTCGTGGCCCTCCAGCCCGGCGCTCCCGCGAGGTCCTCCTGCCCGGCGATCCCTCGTGGCCCTGCAGCCCGGCATTCCCGCAAGGTCCTCCTGCTCAGTCATTGACACCCGTCAGCGATAGCCGAAGCCGTGGCTACTATTTGTAGTCGCAGGTATCAGTTGATTTGTCGACCGGCAGGTGCTAACAGGTGTGGACGGCTGCCGCTAACAGGGGTTACGGGGTAACGGCTATCTTCAACACAATGCCATCCATATGTAAGCAGCCAAACAAGGCATTTTTTTTATTAATGATGGGTTTTCTCTTGACTCTAGTCTAGGTCATAGAACAGAGACAGAGTCTAAGATGGAGCGAGCTCACCCAGAAGAAGCCTGTTCACTCTTACTTTGAAGATATTAGGGTTGTATGCGTTTGGAAGCACAGACGCAGGTAGTGAGTTCCACTCTTTAGCAGTGCGCATTATAAATGATGACTGGAAGCGCTTAGTCTGAATTGGTGGATTGACAACCAGGTATGGATGGTATCCGGCGGTGCGTCTGGATGTCCGCTGGTAGAAGGGAGCCGGTGGAACAAGGTCGTGAAGCTCTTGAGCACACTCTCCGAAGTACAATCTGTAAAAACCGACAAGCAGGCAACCTTGCGGCGATGTGCCAGGCTATGTAGCTTGGTGTCCACCAGTTTTTTGTCGCTTAAGAGCCTCTTGGCCCTGCGTTCCATCGAGTCAAGAGCGGCAAGTTGGTATTTGGCTGAGCCATCCCAAAGGTGACTGCAATACTCACGCAATACTCCATGCAGGATCGGACTTGTGCTTTGTAAAGAGTTAAAAGCTGTCCAGGCGTAAAGTATCGCTTCACTATAATATTCAGGATGCCCAGCTTCTTAGCCTGATGCTTCGCCCCAGCAGTGCGTGACATACACAAGAAGATCACCAGTAGACCGCCCCCGCCGAAAGCCATATTGACGGTCACTGAGAAGATCATTCTCTTCAAGGTAGGTCAGCAACTTACTATTAAGTACCCTCTCCATGACCTTGCATAGGATGGAGGTAATAGCAATTGGACGGTAATGGGCAGGGTCAGCACGGTCGCCCTTTTTGGGAACTGGTTGCACATTAGCAAGCTTCCAGGCCCCCGGCACCGTTCTTTCTTTAAGAGAGAGGCGGAACAAGCGTGTCAGCACAGGAGACAGTTCAGGCGCACATAGTCTTAACACTCTCGCTGGTATGCCATCAGGTCCACTGGCTTTGTTCACGTCTAGACTGCACAATACTCTTCGAACCTCTTTTATGTGTACTGCGATCTCCGACATCGAAGAATCGCAACGAGGTACAGTAGGTGGTTGCTTGGAGCCAGCGTCCAGACGTGAGTTGCTTGCAAACAAGGAAGCGAACAAATTTGCTTTCTCACTTGCAGAGTGAGCCAGCGATCCATCAGGTTTCAGCATTGGAGGATCTGAGGCACAATTGCAAATTCGGTGGCACAAACCCAATTTCGGTGGCATGAATTCAATTTCGGTGACAAGGCAATTTCGGTGACCCAATTAACTCACCAAATACTATTGTTACATATTTCCCTGTTAATATATTATATTCAAAATGAGTATCTTTTGCTATACAGGTACAAAAAACATCAGATAAGCAGAAAATTAAAAAATCCACCGAAATTGACAAATATATGCAGTTGTTGAAAATGACTCATCTAGTGCCTGTTACTCACTTAAATCATAAAAAAATCTTGTAGATATAAACACACTAAAAATTACGTATTATCTTTACTTTGAAAGTGTGATGCGATATGGTTTAGAGGTATGGGGAAATTCATCAGTGATATCTTCGGTATTGGTAATGCAAATAAAATTCTGTAAAAAAAACTTTTAAAACAAGCTTTTATTTAAGTGCCCTAAAAAGATGAAAATAAAATTTTGAATGACATTAACCACATTCATTTATGACTTTACAGAAATGAAAATATAATAAAAGCTTGTCGCGATGCCTAGAAGAAACTACCTAATTACAGTTAAGTGCGTACCTTATTACAAAATTTCAATCACAAATTGAAAGTTTCGCGACAAGCTTTTATTATATTTTCATTTCTGTAAAGTCATAAATGAATGTGGTTAATGTCATTCAAAATTTTATTTTCATCTTTTTAGGGCACTTAAATAAAAGCTTGTTTTAAAAGTTTTTTTTACAGAATTTTATTTTACATTTTTTAGTTTATGTTACGATAGTTATTGGTCAATACGAAAGTCTTTCTATAAAACGGAGAGACCTTCAATAGAAAAACTTAAGGCACGGGGAAAACTAACATTAGGATAAAGTATAATTATCTCTTTTATATTCTATAAAAGTAGGTTGGTACCTACTCCTCCGGCATCCCTAATAGAAGAATTAGCTTGTAATATGTCTTAGTCTTTTCATTTCATTGATGGCGTCATTATAACATGGCCGAGTCCCAGTTAATTTCGAACAGTCTAATTCTTCTATCAGGAGGCCTTCTATTGACGTGACCCTAATTTATGGTGGGCCTACCAACTGCCTATAATAAACGAATTCGTATACAAAATTGCAAGTCCCAGCAGTTGAATATTGAGGAGTTCCATAGTTCGAAGACAACCCTGGATGTAGCGTCTAATTCATGGTAGGCCTACCAACTGCCTATAATAAACGAATTCGTATACAAAATTGCAAGTCCCAGCAGTTGAATATTGAGGAGTTCCATAGTTTGAAGACAACCCTGGATGTAGCGTCTAATTCATGGTGGGCCTACCAACTGCCTATAATAAACGAATTCGTATACAAAATTGCAAGTCCCAGCAGTTGAATATTGAGGAGTTCCATAGTTCGAAGACAACCCTGGATGTGGCGTCTAATTCATGGTAGGCCTACCAACTGCCTATAATAAACGAATTCGTATACAAAACTGCAAGTCCCAGCAGTTGAATATTGAGGAGTTCCATAGTTTGAAGACAACCCTGGATGTAGCGTCTAATTTATGGTAGGCCTACCAACTGCCTATAATAAACGAATTCGTATACAAAATTTTGTGTCCCAGCTATAAACCGCTGAGGAGATCTCTCGTACGGAGCCGATCCTGGCAGCAGCATCAGGTCAAATTTATGATTAACATGCATTGTCATCGGTTCTGGACCAACATGCAAAATTTCAACTCAATCGGATACCGAGAAGTGGTTCAAATTAAACTTGCAAGATTTGCACCGAACAAACATTGTTACTTACTTACTTACTTACTTACTTACATACTTACATACACTGCAAGTTAAATAAAAGCTTTTAAAAAGGCTATCATAATTTTAGCTAACGCGCCTTTCTTGGCACACTGCAAACCAATATTTAAAAAACTAAAGATTTTTACGGTACGTAATATAATTGTAGGTGTATTTATTATTGGTGAAAATGTATAAAGATAAGGATAAACTTATGGAATCTAATCAAAATAAACGTAAATTAGTTCAACCAACTTCAGAATATGGTGTATTCAAAAGAAGTGTTACATGTATTGGTTACACGATGTATAACTGCTTACCGCTCAGCTTACGTGATAGTCCTAACGAGGTAGATTTTTCAAGAAAAATGAAATCTATTTTAATTAACAATCCATTGTATGATCTGAATGAATACTTTGTAAAAAAATATGGTATTTAAATGAAGTATTGTTACGAATTTATTTGTAAAGCAACGGACTCAACACAGAGCCTTGAGGTAGGCTCCTCCATATTAGTCTTGTCTCTTCTGTACCATCATCTAAGAACAGGTGAATGCGTCTTTCCGACGAATATTAATTATGAAATTTGTTAAGTGGAGCGGAATATTCAAAATCTGTAATTTACTTTTGAGAACGCTAAGTCCCACATTATCATATGCGGCGTTGATATCAAGAAATGCTGCTAAGACTGACTCATTACTCGAGAAACCTATCCTTATATCAGTAATAAAGATACTTATGCTATCCATCGTGCTTCTTCCACGTCTGAATCTAAATTGAGTATTAACATTATAAGTAACAGACTATTTGATTCTATTAACCATTCTATTTGATTTTTGATCAAATGCTCAGCAATTTTCATGAGACCAGATGAAAGAGCTATTGGCCTGTATGATGAAGCGACCGTCGAATCTTTGTTTGGTTTCAATATAGGAATAACCTCTTGGGATTCCCATTCTGGATATGAAGTAGAAAGTAGGAAAGAGAATCATCACCAAGATGTGATATGAACGAATAGGGAATGCCATCTAACCTAGGAACTGAATCCTTAACTTTAGATAGAACTCCTTTTAGTTCGATTATAGAAAAAACTTCTCCGAGAGCGCCTTGGTGATTTATTAAGGGTGGGACAGAAGAACATATCGATAAATTTTCAGATACTGAGGGAGGAGCTAATTTTGATAAGAAACTATGCGCCAATGAAGAAGGAAACGATTTTGAGGATGAAATTGAAATTGAAATTGAAATTCTTTATTCAATGTAGGATAGTATTATCATATCACTTATTGACGTCATGAACCGTCATTGTAAAAAAAAGAAATTTGTATCACACAATTTTCTTTTTTTTATAACAATTTTGTAATGTCCTAATAGAAAACCGGCTCGGGCGGGAGAAAAAAATAAAAATCAAAGCACTGCCACGGGGCTGGCCAGGTTAATCACACGGCATGTAACTTTACGCCACCACCATCTGAAAACGATATTTGTTTCAAATTGAAGTCAAGATTTTTAAAGCGTGTAGTTTACATCCGTATAATTAATCGGACCTCCTGAACAGGAAAAACCCACCAAAAAACCTGCCCAGAAGTGCTCCTACTCTAAATTAACAATCTTTCTAGCCCCTAAGCTACCCTAGCTAATTCTGTAAGTAAAAAAAAATATGTATAGACCAAAAATGGCTACATATTTTTTTTGTAAAAATTGCAGTAGATTAATCTACCAGTTTTGACTTATAAAATATTTACTTTAAACAATTGAAATTACATCCATGCAGATTTATAAAATTATGTCAGTTGTAAACTCCACGCACGCCCCATTTTGGTATTAAAAATGAGTGCGTGTTTCTTGTGCTGCGCTGGAATTTCAGAGCTCCATGCCTCTTTGTCATTAATGTACTCATCTAACTTATAGTAAGCTTTATAACATAATGTTTCCTTGATAACAGACTTAAATTTACTTTCTGATAAACTCAATATAATCTTCCGGTATTTTGTTATAGTATCTTATACTTAGACCTTCAAATGAAGTCCTAACTTTAGCGAGTCTATGCTTAGGTTGATCTATTTTATTTTTACTCCTTGTATTGCGGTTATGCCTGTCACAATTTCTAGTGAAAGTATTTATATTTTTTCTAACATACATGATATTTTCATAAATATATTGACACGGTACAGTCATAATATTAATTTCCTTAAACAGTTCCCTTAGGGAATCACGACTGCAAAGTTTATAAATTGCTCTAATGGCCCTCTTTTGGAGAATAAAAATTGTTTCAATATCAGCGGCGCGCCCCCACAGCAAAATTCCATAGGACATAATGCTATGAAAATAACTAAAGTAAACAAGATGAATCCTTATAAGCCAACCAAAACTTCCTAATATTCTTCGAAACTTCAGAGGGAGGAACGTCGGAGATAAGGAAAGACAAAAGGCCTTCCAACATTCAAACTTTTTCTTTTTAATTAATTTTTAATCATATCAGTAAGTAGGTCAATTGTTGTTGAGAAAGTTGTTGCCGAGCACGATGTTAAGAAGCATATATTATCCATGAAATCTACTGCCGTGGGCAATGATGATCTCTCCTCCTGTATGATTTCCCTTATCCTTACCGAACTCTTGCCAATCCTCACACACATCTTTAATTTATCTCTGGTAACGAGTTCTTACCCCTCAGCATGGAAACGTGCTTATCTTATACCTCTCCCTAAGGTTCCCAATCCCTCATCGTTCTCCCATTATCGTCCCATCTCAATTCTTCCATTCCTATCCAAGATCCTTGAACACATTGTCCACAAGCAGGTATCTGACTTCATCACATCAGCTTAACAGTCTTCTTTCTCCGTATCAGTCTGGCTTTCGTGCTGGTCACAGCACTTATCAAAGTTACTGATGATATTTGCTTTGCCATGGAGAATAAGTCTTTGACTATTCTTATTTTACTTGATTTCAGTAATGCCTTCAACTCGGTAGATTTTGATGTACTTCTTGCTATCCTTCGCTCTCTTAACATCTCTTCTCCGGCAATAACTTGGTTCGATTCATACCTTCGGGGTCGTTTACAGCGGGTCCGCTTTGATGAGGCTTTCTCGGAGTGGTGTGACCTCTCTGCAGGCGTACCGCAGGGTGGCGTCCTTTCACCTCTTCTCTTTTCGGTTTTCATTAACATAGTTACTTCTGTCCTCTCTTCTAGCTTCCATCTTTACGCAGACGATTTGCAGATTTATCGTCATTTCACCTGTGATGATATCAATACTGCAACTGCGGCTATCAACAGCGACCTCAGAAAAATTTCTGAATGGGCTGAATCTTTCGGTCTCGTGATCAACCCAATAAAATCTCAGACAATGCTAATAGGTAGTTCTTATATGTGCAGGCAAGTTGACCATCCTAGTATCCCACCCGTTAATAACGGCACGTCTATAGCTTACACAAAAACTGCAAAAAATCTTGGTATTTTGCTGGATTCCAATCTCAGTTGGACTGCGCAGGTCAACGTTGTCAGCAGTAAAGTATTTTTCTCTTTTCATTCGCTTAAACGCCTTCAAAACTTCTTGCCGCTAAAGACTAAGATCACTCTTGCTCAGACACTTCTCTTTCTCCTGTTAGACTACGCCGACACCTGCTACTTGGATGCCACTGAGGAGTTATTGAGCAAACTTGAGCGTCTCCAAAACCTCTGCATCAGATTCATTTTCGGCTTACGCAAATACGACCATGTCTCACAGTTTCGCTCTCAACTCAAGTGGCTCCCGATCCGGCACCGACGCAATGCTCACGTTCTTTCTTGCCTTTACAATGTTCTATACAACCCTTCTTCTCCTTCTTATCTCAAAGAACGCTTTAAATTCTCTCGACCCCTGGACAAGCCCTGTCGCTTCCATGTTCGAACGCTTCTGTCAATACCGATCCATCACTCTGACTTCTAAAGCTATTCTTTTACCGTTCATGCGGCCAGACTGTGGAACTCCCTCCCGCACACAGTGCGTGACAGCCCTTCTATTTCTATATTCAAAAAACGAGTACAAGAGCATTAATCACAATAAAACAATTTTAAACGGATTTAAGTTGTGTTTATTTTGGATTTTACAATTCCTATTTACGTTACGCTAGGCAATTAAGAAATAGATGGCGGTAGAACAACAAAACTAATTTCAATTCTAAATAATGACGTCTAACACCTTAGTCATCCGTGACCACGGGCTCTGTAAAGAGCTCGAAACGTAGGAATTGTAAAATCCAAAATAAACACAACTTAAATCCGTTTAAAATTGTTTTATTGTGATGAGTAATAGTTGTGCAAACTCAAGAAAATATTAAAAGAGCATTATTTTTCTCTGTCTAAATAATTTGTATAGGTTTATTATTTAAAGTATTGTTTAATATGTAAGATTATCTTATAGTTCATATAATTAGGTATACTTTAGGATACATTATTATTTTATTTATTGTACTAAGTATTCTTGTTGTATTAGCCTAAATTTATTTTTATCATACTAAGTAAGTTGTACACATCAACTGCCTCACTTTATGCCTTCTCACTTCCCTAGGTCTGCTGAAAGAGATTTCTTTTTAGAAATAAGCTGACCTGTTGTGTATTGATCTATATGTTATGTCCTTTGTGTTATATTGTGTACAATAAACGGTTAAATTAAATTAGGTCAAAGTTTTCACCAGATCCGCACTCATTGTATATGAGCTCTATTTCTTTCCTACTTTTAATTGCTTCGGAACATTCACTATTCTACCATGCTGGAAAAGAGATTTAATCACTATACCCCAACCTTTTAACAGGAAAAACACCCTCAGCCGCTTCAACAAAAGCTCTAGCTAGAGCTGTGCGGCGGAGCGGAGCGTGCCCTCCGCAGCACGGAACCATTTATTTTCGGACAATCAGGTGGTTCACCCTGCAAAGTCCTAACCAGACCGGGAACAAATTCACAAAGTGATAAATATCAACTTTATGAGTGTCCCACCGAGAATCGAACCCGGAACCTTTGAATCGCAGGCAGACGCGCCACATCGGCCGTCATGATGACTGATGATGATGACCGTGATAATGATGGGTATGATGATGATAATGATTATCGTGACCGCCACCGCTGCCCCACTACACCAGTACACCACACATCACTGATGGTCACCCTACAAAATTGAACGTTAAGGCGAGTGTAGCCGTGAACGACCTCGGCAGATATTTCATTGAGTTTGCAAGCTCTTATTTTACTTCAGGATAATACAAAAACTTGGGCAACAGATGTTCTAATAGATTTTTTGTATAAAGGGAAAAGATGTTTTTGTGAAGGTCGTTCACGGCTGCACTAGCCTTAACAAGTTGGTTAAACGTCGTTAAGTTGTATTGTAGAACTAATTGTCAACCACTTGGTTAATTAACATTTAGTCGTGTGGTTGAACGGTGTTCTTTGAATAATGAATTTATATGTAAAGGACGACAACTTACATGGAAGTTTTCGCATCTAAAGGCAAACTAATAATTACCGAGTAAAATCATACAACTATGGTCCAGAATTCTACATTTTCAACTTTGCGATCTTCTATAAAATGGAAATACGCTGCTATCGTGATACCTTGATCATATTTCTTTAATATTTATAGGGTAGTATCTGTAAAAAACACTTCAAGTATTTTGTTTATTTTTTTTTAAATTTGGACCATTGTTGTCTTACGTGCTTTCAAATATGGTCTTAGTTCAATTTCCCCTCAAAAACGTATGATAACTTAATAAAGGACTATAATTGGGATCATATTGTGTGAGGGGGTTTTGACAACATGTATAGCAAGAAAAAGAAAACGTAAAAAAATCGTATTTTTTATAAGCTGAAAGCTAAACATGAGATCAAATTTAACAAAATCTTCTTTCTTCTACTTAATACTTAAAAAAAACAAAAATGGTCTTCTTAAATAGGACCAAAGTTTTATGACAGGACCATAGTTGTATGATTTTACGGTACTCATTTTAAGTATAAGACCGGGTCTATCGCGATAGTGACCAGTCAACCCGCAACCACAATACATGAAACTGTATTGAAACGTCGGGATACAGATAAATTAGGTACTAATATTTACCTAAATACTATCGCGATAGACCCGGTCTAATACTTAAAATGAGTGAAAGTGATCGCGAGTGCTTAAAAAGTTATAAAACTAATAATTATGTTAAATAATAAACTGATATGAATGGCAATAATTTTTATTGTTTTTCTTACCTTTTTCGCATTTCTCTCCAGTCTTCGCTTGGCAGTCATCAAGTGCAAAACCTGTTAATAAAATACTGAGTTGGTAGGTAGATTATAAGTAGGTAACTATCCTCTTTTTATATTTATATTATTAAGTAATTGTATCAGGCGTTACTTTGCGGAAGTCCATCTTGATTGAATTAGATAGAAGGTATTTAGGTTCTTCCGCACTTATACTACTTCATAGTGATAAGTGCGGAATAAACTAAATACCTTTCTATCTAATTCAATTTATATTATTATTAATTCTTTATGCCTCATGCACTGCTATGTTTTCTTTACCACTTTCCTCTACAAGAAGGTTATCTGGAAGAAATCGCTATTACCGACAATTTCACATTTGCGCACTGTTTTTAATTATCCTGTATTCGTGTCTAGTAAATCGTTTTAACTTAGGTACTTACCTAAAGTAACAAAATACGCCTAAATAACCGTTATTAATTATAGATTTCAATACATACATACATACACATATCACGTCTATAATCCCTTGCGGGATAGGCAGGGTATAAACGGCCGCATAAAACGGACATTTGCGCCACGTCTGACAAACATTTTGAGGGTCATCCGGGAAATTGTGTATCGCCACAGTGACAGGTTGTCAGCCCATCGTCGCCCTTAGTCGCCTCTTACGACTCCCACGAGCAAGAAATGGGGTAATGCTATTCTAAGCCGGCATCACACTAGATTTCAATTTCAGTTTTTTTTTAATTTTGGTAAACCACGACTGTGTTATACCGTTATGTAAGTCCCTATGCCATGTTTACCCCATTTGTTTTAAAGACAAAAACAGGTATACTTGTATGAATATTTACAAATAGTTGAATTTAAATACAAGCAAACGGTAAATATGACAAAAATAGATATACTTGTATGAATGTTTACAAATAGTTGAATTTAAATACAAGCAAACGGTAAATATGACAAAAACAGATATACTTGTATGAATGTTTACAAATAGTTGAACTTAAATAAAAAAGAAAACGGTAAATATGACAAAAACAGACGTGTATGAATGTTTACAAATAGTTGAATTTGAATAAAAGCAAACGGTAAATAAATTCGTAATATTTTCCTAAAAGACTTCACTTTTTCAAAGAGCAACCAATCAGCCCGGCTATCAATATTTAAAGATTTTAGTCCATTTATTTACTATTTATGGCTAATAATATTTTTGAAATCTTGCAAAATTCTCAAGCGCGGGCTGGATTTGAACCTGCAACTTTGGCCATTACTAGCGTCGCCTCTTTATTGTTATGCACTTCTGCATACCCTCTTCCCACGATTCTGTCGATCACTACAGGAACTCACTTGAAAGTCACAACACTACCTATTAGCACGATCACACTTTTTGCACATTTTGATCAGTGGATTCCACTCACTAGGTAATTTAAAACCATCATCTCGATAAAAATCCTATACTTTCGGAATAGAAAATTAAAAACTTCAGGTTTATTCTTCAGTATGTTCACATAACTTTCTTTAACACAACAATTCAATCATCAAACCAAGACTGGCGCTACTGACCGACGATCCCAGCTGATTCCCTCTTTCTGTCACCAAAAACGTGTCAGCGCACGTGTTGCTTCCCCATTGGTCGGCCTTAAAAGCGTACAGACCAATTGCAAAGCAGCAGTGTTACCATTTCTTTTTTATTATTATTAAACTGCTTGAAAATTAAATCGACCCTAACTATAAACTATACATTGTTTAGGATGTCGTTAAAAATAAAACTATTTCAATAATTTACTTAAAAGTATTGATTGAAATTTAAACTTACAAATTATTAGCAACAATGCAGCGACCAGTTGCAACACAAGTTTTGCCATCTGAAAAATAATAAAATACAGTCAAATCGTGCATTTTCCTTGAAAACCCTTACTCAGGTAGACTTTGTTATTTTCCTAAATGTGTCTCATTCCTAACAAGTCTCTATTTGAAATCACAGATTTTGTTACAGGATATAATCAAAACAAATACTAAATACTAGTACAGCTCCTTAGCTCCGACTCTGTAAAATGCTATAATCCCATCCGGAAACAAGCATGAAACTTGATACGCTTGTAGCTTTCATGTGTGTATTTAATCATTTAAGGGGTAACAAGCTGTCAAATGAATGTTTCCCCCATTCCTCCCTTTTTATGTCCCTACTTTTAGTTTTTCTGCTTTTATTCGAAAATGGTTAATGTTACACAAAAACTTTAGAGGAGTTAAATATTCTGCATTATATTGTGTACAATAATTGTCTTTACAGTATGTTGATAAGACTTACAGTTTTGAAGCTATGCTTATATTAATTGATCTAAAATGATCCGATTCCGGCCTTACCAGAAAACACCTATAAATCTACAACAAGTAACATCCACTCTCAATATCCAAGAGGTAAACGAATTTACATTATTGGGAATAAACGTTTTTAAACTAGAAAAGTAATATAGATAAAATCAAAGCTAAATTGTCACAATTTATGTACGCCATCTCAATATTTAAACAATAATTACGAAACAGCCCTAACAGCATATTATGTGTAGGTACGCTTTTTCATGGATGCGATACGGTATTCTGCTTTGGGGAGACAGTACAGAAGCAGAAAAAATATAATTTAAGCCCAACAACAAATGTAAACCATAATTTCAAGCTAATATATGCTCACACTCCCGTCAATATACGATCAAGAGACGGCGATTTTCGTGAAAAAAACAAATAGAAAAAATTTATTACTGCACAAGGGAAAGACGTAAGAATGTGCTAAAGCTACCAGCACCAAAGATGGAAATATATAAAGCTAGTCCGTATTATCGCGCAATTACTATCTACATTGCGTTACCAAAAGATATAAGGGAAGAAACAAAACCTAAACCATTCCAAAACAAAATGAAACGATTTCTTGTCCACAAAGGGTACTATAGCATGCATGAATTTATAAATGATAAAAAAAAATGATAAAAATAAATGAAAAATTAGGTACTTATTATAAAATATTTATTTATTGAATCAAATGCTTAGTTGAAGTTAAAGTTAAAATTAAATTAATTTAATTAAATTGTTAGTAAATATTTACAATTTACGTGTTTTTATTAAGAAATTATAGTGAATGTATGTGTGATTGATTACTATGAAATTATTATTAATTAGAATGTGATTATTTTATTTTTATATTGTTATATTGTATGAGAATATTCCAATAGAATTTTTAAATTTGCAACACCCTTACAGGGTTCATGTATCACTACCTCTGAGTACCATAGGACGTATGTAATAAATTGTACATGTAAGTAAAATAAAGAAATTCAATTTGAAATTCCATCGTTTTGAAAAGATGACTTCTCGCTCTGAATTAGTTAGTTATAGTACCTTAAGGTAGAGTACTTTCTAAAATTTGGTATATAGTACGGCTCTTTAGCTCTAAGTACAGTCCCATCCGGAAGCAAGCATAAAACTTGGTATGCTGGTAGCTTTCATATGTGTAATTATAATTTAAGGGGGAACAAGCTGTCAAATTAATGTTTCCCCCCCTTCTCCCCTTTAAATGTCCCTACTTTCGGTTTTTTGTTTTTATTCAATAACGGTTAATGTTACACAAAAACTTTTCAGGAGTAAAATATTCTGCATTAAATTTTGTACCCTAATTTTCTTAAAAGTATGTTGATGAGACTTACAGTTTTCAAGTTATGCCTATATGAATTCCATCATTTTTATGCAGATGACTTTTTGCTCTGAATTAGTCATAAGTACCTTGTGGTAAAGTTCTTTCTAAAATTTGGTGTAGGCGTTTGCTACTTATATAGCCATTAAAGAAAACCCGCAGAGACTACAATTAATTTATGCATATAGTGGTGGAGAGAGGGGGGCAAAGTTTGTTTTTTCTGAGCTGAACTTGAAGACGATGAGAAGATATTTTCAGCTACACAGATAACTTTGTAAAAATGTATCGGGTTTTGTAGGCACCGTATTTTTATCATGCAGGTGAATAAGGCTTCCAGCATGTATTATTATCTTACAAGTTTGTCTCCAGGTTAAAAAGAGAACAGCGTTGAAATGAGAACGAAAATACGTATTTTTCTAATTATTCCTACTAATTTTACTTTTGATTGTATGGAATGTACTCAAAATCGTTTCAAAAATTAATACTCAATCCTTGGTTTATCAGAAAATGATACCCAAGTTGTCCTTGCGCATAAACATAAAGAACCATAAGTCTTCAAGTTCAGCTCAGAAAAAACAAACTTTTCCCCCTCTCCCGACCACTATAGGCGTAAATTAATTGTATTTTCTGCGGATTTCCTTTAAAGGCTATATAAGTAACAAACGCCGATACCAAATTTTAGAAAGGACTCTAGCACAAAGTACTTATGACTAATTCAGACAAAAAGTCATCTTCACAAAAATTATTTAAATTCATATAAGCATAACTTAAAAACTGTAAGTCTCATCAACATACATTTATGACAATAAGGGTACAGAATTTAATCCAAAATATTTTACTCCTGAAATTGAAATTGAAATATTTTTATTTGCTGTAAATGTGGTACAATAAATACATTTCATGAGATCTTAGGAAAAATACAGTTTGACACATTTAACCAAAAGTCATGGCATGCAAATACTGAGAGGGCAAAACAGTCTTACAAGTTAATTATTAAATAGATATTATTACAACGTCAAATAGTCAAGATATAATATTACAATGTCAAATTTTAGTTATTCAAAATGTCAAAAATAACAAAATAACAGGTATGTATAGAAAATAGATATGTCAGTACAATAAGATAAAATGTCATTCACAAATTTCACAATATAAAAATTAACACTAACTTCAGAGCCTTTGTACATTCAATGTTCAATTTATTTATTTATTTATTTATTTAACTTTATGCACAAAAATGTACACGGGCGGACTTAACGCCAAAGGCGTTATCTCCCAGTCTACCTTAGGGCATGTGGAAAGGGTCAAAGCAGGTGCATTAACCAAAAAAAAATTAAAGAAAGGCTTGAATATATATATAACACAGCAATATATACATATGTATAATAACAACAGCAATATACAATAAATACTACACATATACGTCTATCATATATAAATATTCATATATATAAATAATACACTAATACATAAATATACTTATATTATACCTGACATATTATATATTCAATGTTGATATTAAGAAAATCTTGAACGCTGTAAAAGCTGAAAAGTTTTTGTGTAACATTAACTGTTTTTTAATAAAAGCAGAAAAACCGAAAGTTGGGACATAAAAGGGGGGGGGGCAGGGGGGAAACATTCATTTGACAGCTTGTTCCCCCTAAAATTATTAATTACACATATGACAGCTACCAGCATACCAAGTTTCATGCTTGCTTCCAGATGGGACCATAGCTTCATACAAAGTCGGGCTGAGGAGCCGTAAAGTGAACAGACACATTGGCGGTGGTTTTATTATTTTATATTAAAGCGACCTCTGGGAGCTACGACAAGAAGCTCACTCAAAGTGGTTAACGAGCAAGCAAGACGCAACAGAAGTTCCAACATATCTGCAAGATGGCGCCACGTGACAGAACAAAGTGCGGTGGGTGCCGATGACGTAGTAGTTGGCTGCATGCTGTAGTGGTTGATGCGTGGTTGAAGGCTGCGAAGTCCAAGTCGTAGGGTCCCTAAAATTCTGACTTTCACACTACAAAATAGAGCCTCGCTCTTCCTTAGTGTTGCTTGCACCACACCAGTTTCATCGTGAACTTAATATTTGAACTTAGTATATGAACTTAGTATTTCAATTATAGGAACTTTCACGCCAACTTTTTTGTGTTATTGTCAACTAGCTTGCTTTTAAAAGAAATAAATAACACGACACAAGCGTCTTAGTACACTATTGGAATGCATCGATGGTCAAGCATCGCTGTTGTCAAGCACTAACTTGACAGCTTAACCTACCCTAAGCCTCCTCCCTTCCGGGTCGGAACGAGACGGAAGACCGAGTTGCTCAAAAAAAAAAGAGTCAAAATTATTTCTAAGCTTTTATTCAAGTAGAAGGAGTCGAAATAGAGCGAAGTGATGGATAAGCAGTTTGTACAGTACTAGTAGAATTCATGAAAAAAATATGATTTGTTTAAAACAAGAAAATGGCAAAGTTTTAGAGCTTTGTTTCAATTTTATTCAATAATTTTTTTCCGGGTAGACCGCAAAAGACCTGATTTGTTCTCCCAGATATAAATTAGTAAGCGTTTTGGTTAGTATAATGGCAGAAAAAGCATGAAAGTAGAATAAATGCGGTAGAAATGAGAGCGCTTAGAAGTATGATTGGAGAGAAATTGAGTGACAGGATAAGGAATAGTGTGATTAGAGAACGTTGCGGTATAAAAGAAGACGTAGTGACTGGTATAGAAAAAGGAATGCTGAGATTGTTTGGTCACATTGAGATATTGAATGAAAGAAGATTAACGAAACAGGTGTATATGGTGAGTGTGGATGGGAACGTTGGAAGGGGAAGACCAAGACGCACGTACTTGGATCAGATCGGGGACGTTCTAAAGAAAGGTCTGGTCAAGAGTACCCTAAACCGACGAGCCTGTATGAACAGATTGATGCATGTTGAAGAAGCGGAAGAGGTATGTCAGGATCGTAGCAAGTTGAAAGATGTAGTCTCTGCCTACCCCTATGGGAAAGAGGCGTGATTATATGTATGTATGTATGTTCAAGATGGCGGATGTGCTATAAGTATTTTTAATTTAGTGAAAATTTTCAAACAAATTTTGAAATACTGTTATAAATACAAACTTACTCGAACTATGCGGAAGCCAAAGCACACACGACCCGCGGGCTGCTTGCAGCCCGCGCACCACCCAACCAACTAGTACGAACTTATAAATTTGCCATATAGTTCCGTAGAAGACTTTTGAAATGCAAAATTTTCTTAGCTCTGTTTGCTTCGGCGCTACGGTTCCCGGCACATGCACATGTACAAACTGCTTATACCTACATCACTTTGCTCTATTTCGACTCCTACCTGAAAAAAGACTCAAAAAAGTTTTGATTTTCAAATTTTTTTAATAGCCATCTGAAATTTCCAACTGTATGGAGTTTTCTGGTAAACTAAATCATAAACCTCATCTAACTCAATAACAGCGATAACTCCAACGCATGCGCATCTGGGAGAAAAGGTTACTTTTCAGTCTAAACTCAATAAACCGTCATAGCTTGGCCGCCATCTTGTTTTTCCCAAATGTCGGACGTCTCCTGAAAACTTCAAAGACTCCAAAAAACCCTCTTAACGTGGCCAAACCCCACCACGTCTCGTTCTTGGAGATCAATTCGGGTGAAAAAACACCATCTTCACCTCAAATAAAATTATGTAAAAAAAACTTTTAAAACAAGCTTTTATTTAAGTGCTCTGAAAAGATGAAAATAAAATTGATGACCGCTCATTTCGTAAACCTACCGATATTATTAGCTTAAATTAAACTTTAGTGAACAAGTGGAGCCCCCGAGTAACATTTTAGAAAAAACAACACTTTTATCCCTTTTTATTTAAATATTTTAAAACTGCTCATTCTAAAAGGTCGTAAGTGCATGATGACGTCAGAATACGATTATTAAAATGGTATCACTACAATTCTTGAAAATAATAAAATATAATGGCAATACTGATGATTGAAAGATGATTGACAGCGACATTACCACACATTTCCAGGGTTGCCAACCGTACAATACAAGGTTCCTCGTACGAATACGAAACTATGGTCTCCCGTACGACACGCGAGGACAAGTATTCACTGCTGTACGAGGTTTTGGAATTTTTCATAATATTGAAATGTTTTGATTAAATTGGATGTTAAAGAAGTCTAAAGGCGGAAACATACTATCTGACGCATCCATCAGCCGCGGCTTAAGACAGTGTGCACGGAGTGTCCGTGGACGAAATTCGTCTATGGTCGCGGTCGCGATGATGACGTCGAGCAACGCGTAGGACGAATTTTTTTATTTAACTGTGGCCACATTGTATTGCCTACCAAGAAATTAGATAAAAAGAAGCGTTTACGTGTTTACGTCCACGAAATAAATTAAAAGCGACTCCAGAGTCTAAAGGCCAGTGCACATTGTCTATGGCATCCAACCGGCTAGATATCTTTCTCAGACAGTGCGCGACTTAGATAGTTTGCAGTTTCACATAAATTACTACACAGATTCAAATAAGTCGCGGCTGACGGACGCATCAGATAGTATAGTTCCGCCTTAATTAGGAAGTAAAAAACGTTGCAGAATGGGAGGGTGGAAGGGAAAAGAGAAAGACGAAGACGCACAAACTTTACTCAAATTAAGAAACGGAGAGTCTACGAGTCGTGACTAACGTAACTTTAGTAGAGTCGTGTAGTACTAAGAGGTCAAAACCCCAGCAGGAAAGACACAAGTGTGGGAATACCACACTGCTGGACATGGGCCTCCCCCTATAAGGGGTTATTTGCCATACTCACCACGCTTAGCAGGTGGAATGGCGAGCGCAGTGTAAGGTGTTGTATTCACTGACAACGCTGCTGCCCATTTCCTGGAGTCATTCCTTAGTCGGCTTTTACGACACCCGGTAGATATTGATATTGATAAGCATTTTGTTTTGCCTTTGGCATCTAATCTAGTAACTTAGTCAGTTGGCACTCTTCGGTAGTTACCTACTTGTTGGCGTGTGACATGTCAAGTCAACACGGCCCGCATCTGGTGTCGCATGTTCATGGCATGTTTCTTAAGGGACTAAGGGACTCGAGGGTGTGTATTGCAATTTTAGGCGACGGGCTGACAACCTGTCACTATGGTGCTACACAGTTATCTTATTGACCCTCAAACTTTTGTCAGACGTGGTGTTAATATCCGTTGAACGGCCGTTAACGCTCTGCCTACCCCGTAAGGGATATAGGCGTGATTTGTGTATGTGTATGTATGTATGTTTCTTAAGCTTCCAGTTCCATATTGGTTCCATAGATTACAACCGGTGCGTCGACGCGAGTGCTTCATTTACGTAGACGTACAAGCCACAGTCTGCGCTAGCCTTAAGTTCTTCAGTACGAAAAAAAAATCCCAGTTGGCAACCCAGCCAACTATGTACTTTGACGTTATTGACAGTTTTGGCGCTCATGATGCGCTTTTTTTTGGAAATTTACGTCTACAAACGGATGTGTTTTTTTTGCAGGATAATCATCGTATTGTGACGTCACAAGCACGATTTCAGAAAATTGATTATTTTTTCCTAGATTTTCAACAGAAAAATTTGAACTTTTTCACTATGAATCTGCAATCAGAAATCTCCGAAATGGTCATAGAAAAAGTGGATATTATGAAATTTGAGCGCTTGTCAATTTTGAATGACATTAACCACATTCATTTATGACTTTACAGAAATGAAAATATAATAAAAGCTTGTCGCGATGCCTAGAAAAAACTACCTAGTTACAGTTAGGTGCGTACCTTATTACAAAATTTCAATCACAAATTGAAAGTTTCGCGACTAGCTTTTATTATATTTTCATTTCTGTAAAGTCATATTAAATGAATGTGGTTAATGTCATTCAAAATTTTATTTTTATCTTTTCAGAGCACTTAAATAAAAGCTTGTTTTAAAAGTTTTTTTACATAATTTTATTTTATATTTTTTGTTTATGTTACGATAGTTATTGAGCAATACGAAAGTCTTTCTATAAAACGGAGAGACCTTCAATAGAAAAACTTAAGGCACGGGGAAAACTAACATTAGGATAAAGTATAATTATGTCTTTTATATTCTATAGAAGTAGGTTGGTACCTACTCCTCCGGCATCCCTAATAGAAGAATTAGCTTGTAATATGTCTTAGTCTTTTCATTTCATTGATAGCGTCATTATTACATGGCCGAGTCCCAGTTAATTTCGAACAGTCTAATTCTTCTATCAGGAGGCCTTCTATTGACGTGACCCTAATTCATGGTGGGCCTACCAACTGCCTATCATGAACGAATTCGTATACAAAATTGCAAGTCCCAGCAGTTGAATATTGAGGAATTCCATAGTTCGAAGACAACCCTGGATGTAGCGTCTAATTCATGGTGGGCCTACCAACTGCCTATAATAAACGAATTCGTATACAAAATTGCAAGTCCCAGCAGTTGAATATTGAGGAGTTCCATAGTTCGAATACAACCCTGGATGTAGCGTCTAATTCATGGTAGGCCTACCAACTGCCTATAATAAACGAATTCGTATACAAAATTGCAAGTCCCAGCAGTTGAATATTGAGGAGTTCCATAGTTCGAAGACAACCCTGGATGTAGCGTCTAATTCATGGTGGGCCTACCAACTGCGTATAATAAACGAATTCGTATACAAAATTGCAAGTCCCAGCAGTTGAATATTGAGGAGTTCCATAGTTCGAAGACAACCCTGGATGTAGCGTCTAATTCATGGTGGGCCTACCAACTGCCTATAATAAACGAATTCGTATACAAAATTTTGTGTCCCAGCTATAAACCGCTGAGGAGATCTCTCGTCAAATTTATGATTAACATGCATTGTCATCGGTTTTGGACCAACATGCAAAATTTCAAATCAATCGGATACCGAGAAGTGGTTCAAATTAAACTTGCAAGATTTGCACCGAACAAACATTGTTACTTACTTACTTACATACTTACATACACTGCAAGTTAAATAAAAGCTTTTAACAAGTTAAATAAAAGCTTTTAAAAATTACCGCCTTCCTGTTTTTTAATTTTTTGATTTTTAAAATCGTATTTTTCTTCCGAAATCGCCAATAAAAACTAAAAGTAAGACAATAATATTTACACAACGGCCGCCTTAGTTTAGTTCGTATACAGAGTGTTTGAAACTACTTTCACTTTGTAGGGGAAGTGTCCCAAATATTTAACCTACGACTTTTCGCTCAAAGGAAACTACCCTTATTTTTGAGAAAAAACAATAACTGCATTCAAGTATTTTCGAAAAATTACTTGTAGTCACCGGGGTCCGGGAGTAGAACCGGTGAAAATTGATAAAAAACACACTGTATTTTTATGATGCCAAATGTCCCACACGAAAAGAGAGAGAGAGAGCGAATGTTTCATTGAGTTTGAAGGTTCTAATGTTACTTGAGGATAACGGTAAAAATTTGGGCAACGGACATTCTAATAGATAGTTTAAGTAGGTAATATGGAGAAAATATTTTTTTGTGAAATGAATGAATGAATACTTACACTTACCTTAAGGTAAAATGGGCTTCGAAATCAACCACAAGAAAAGCAATAAAGTTATTGAGTATTGAGTTGGATAGTGTTCGGAATTTTGCTCTCATTTCTTGAAATCTCCAAATTATGAGACAATATTGTTCTTTGTCTCTCTTTTCGTGTGGGATACCGAGTCGTCCAACGACCCGTTGAACCCTAGTGTCAGAGTTTTTCAACCGCCAACTACCACTAGCAGGCCTCTGACTTGGTTGTGTTACGACCACGATCTAAATAATCATAGACAGCAACCGGGACCGACGGCTTAACGTGCCCTCCGTAAACATCTTTCTTGCGGACAATCAGGTGGTTCTACCTGCGATGTCCTAACCAGACTGGAAACAAATTTACAAAGTGATATTATCAACGTTGGGAGTGCCCCACAGGCGGGCGGCACGGGCGCTCGTCGACTCGGTGTCCCACACAAAAAGAAGAAAAAGAACGTTAAAAAAAGAAACGGCTGTTTATGCTGTAAAAACTCGTGCTTTTGACCCTCTCAAGGGAATAAAAAAATTTAGGGTACTTTCCGAAGACCGAAAACTATGATATTTGTCAAGTAGCTTTCTTGCACTGCGCTCGTCAATCCGCCTGCCAAGCGTGGTGAGTATGGCAATACTCCCCAACAGGAGGAGGGCTATGTCCAGCAGTGGACTGTTGTGGCTGATAATGTTAATAAATAGGTGCACCAGTATTTACCTTACACGATTTCGTATTTTTTATCAAATCGGCAGTCTTGCAGCAATCCGAGGTTCTTCGTCTTTTTAATTATAATAACAATCAATTAAAAAAAAACAAATCAAATTATACAGTAACACGTAAAATTTTGAATGTAAATTCAATTCAATTTCTTGATTTTAAAATGTGAATTCGTGAAAACAAAATAAATTCAAATCAAATTCAAATACTTTGGCGTACTTTGGCTGTAATTTGTCATCTGCCTTCAATCAAAATAAGATAAAAAATAGCATGAGTCCGAAAAAGTTCCAACCTCCCGAAAAAAAATCCGGAAAAAGCCACGATATAGGCAAGGAAATAGTTATGTCCATGTCGCTGGCTCCCCAAAGTATATATTTTTCAAAGCTGAGAGGCTCAAACGTTTGTGACGAATGGATGGACTCTTATTTTAAGAGTGGTTTTCAATGTGACGCTACCTAGACTGAGATCTCAAGTCAAAAAAAAATTGGGGAGCTAGCGACATGTTTTTAGGTTAGAATTTCAGAGAAATCATCAGATTACTTGTTAACGGCGCAATGCACAGATGAATAAGATAATGTACTAGCGGAATGTGCCAAAATGATGGCTATGCCAAAGAAATGTGACGGAATTTGTGACAGCTACAAGCACATTCAATAGCTATATGACTCAACTGGAGCTGAGAAATAAGCCATGGAATGTTTCCAACCCATGTCGCTGGCTCCCCAAAAATCCGGCATCCGAAATCTTTGCAAATACCACCTAAAACTACTAACCAAAGAGGAATTCTACTTAATATACGTAGAAAAATGGTACGTAGATCCGTAGAATGGCGGTAAGTAGATCAGCTAAGCGTAAGTAGCTCAGCTACTTACCGCCGGGCTACGTACGCAACATTGTGCCGGCTACAAGCGTCATGCATGCTGTACCATTTCACTACGTTTTTTCAGTATGCACCCTACGTATTTTTTTCTCAGTGTAGCATTGATATTTATTTCTTTCAGAAATGCAAGGTGTAGCGTAAAACTATCCAAATATAGTAACTAAGAAAGGGCAAAAGCGTCGGTAATGCAAAGGGATTATGGTTGTAGCGAAATATTGCGAAGAATATTCAAACATGACTCTTATAAGAGAAGTAACAGCACAATACAAGAATGTATTGAACAGAGGACAAAACGGTAGAGTCGGGGTAAAGTAACTATTTACAATACCATAAAGCACATTCTCACTACGCCTCTATGGGCAGAAAAATAAGTAATAAGGAAAATGGGCAGCGCGAGCATGTAAACAGGTTACTCGTCGTTGTTCCTTTGACTCGAGCACACGTAAGAATCTCCAATAGAAGGGCACTTTTATTATAGGTTTGACAAGTACAGAAAATTGTTTATACTGCAGTGTTAGTCCATGCCATAGATTACCACTAAACTACTACGTACAATTTATAATAAAATCAAATTTAATTTTTCATTATTTTACAATAAGTTAGACCCCGTCGTAGATGGCGCGAGGAGTTGGATAAATTCTCACGAAACTGGCATACGGAAGCCCAAAATAGAGATGGATAGAAGGAGAAGAGGGAGGCCTTTGCCCAGCAGTGGGATGGTGTGGGCTAGACAAGACAATAAGTTCAAATGTATTTTCAGAATAAAAGTAAACAAATTACGAAAAATAAACCGAAAAAATCCTAAGATACTGGTGCCGTAATAGATACAAGATATTTCCGGACGATATCTTTTATTTTTAAACTAGCGAAATGTATTCTTTAGACAGTTCAGTACGGTTTGGTGGTTTGATCGCATATTAACAAAGATAGAACCTAATTCAGTGATTGTTTTGGATAATGCATCATACCATTCAAGAAAATTAGAAAAAATACCAGAAAACAGAAGTGGATGTTAACACAATGTTATTTGAGCTTGTATGACATTTTTAGTTGGTGATGGTGACGACCATTTAACATGTGGTTCTAGGTTAATTAATATCAAGTTTTTTACAGGATCTTCAACTGGATTTTTAGAAGAAGGGGAATTAATATTTCTAGCGTCAAAGGGTGATGGAGACTACCATAGTGAGATGGATGCCCATAATTTTGAAAAGTGGTTTGATCGCATATTAACAATGATAGAACCTAATTCAGTGATTGTTTTGGATAATGCATCATACCATTCAAGAAATTTAGAAAAAATACCAACCACCGCTACACGAACGAAAAGCTGACATTCAAAAGTGGCTTATGGAAAAGGGGATCCATTATGTAAGAAGTAAAGTAAAAGTTGAACTTCTACAAAAAATAAAAGATGTAAAGGATAGATTTCAAGCATATGTGGTTGATGAAAAGGCAAGGCAGAACGGCATTTCTATCATTAGACTGCCGCCATATCATTGCGAACTCAACCCTATAGAATTAATATGGGCGCAAGTTAAGGGACATATTGCTGCAAAAAATGACACCTTTAAGTTGAAAGACTTGAAAAACTTATTGCCTGAGGCACTAAACAGAATCACAGCTGAAATCTGGCGGAATTGTGAGATTCACACCATTAAAGAAGAAAATAAAATGAAAGAATTGGACGGAATAATTGATAACATGACCGACCAATTCATTATTCATGTTGGTGAAGATTCATCTTCTGAATCATCAGAATCTGACAGCGAATAAAGTCCAGAAAAAGAAGTCATATGAAAAAAGGCTTGAAGTACTCCAGCTGACATCCTTGACAGAAAACCACAGAATAATAACTAGTAACTAGCGTTACAGAAGCTTTACTTCGCAATGGTTTTCAAAGAAATATGTACTCAATCTGATAGACAATATGATTTAATTTAGCTCGCGTTCCAGTCGACCACGTGTTCATTTACATACCTGCCAATAGTAGTTTATGCAACTTTCATATAATGGGGGTCATTAGAATGCGAGTGTCTGTTTATCACACGAGGCGTAGCCGAGTGTGATAATAGATTGACACAAGCATTCTTATGCCTAATTATATGCAGTTGCATACAATATTTTAACTACACTCTCAAAAAATAAACTCAGTTAAACACTTTTCCAAACGTCCGCACCGGCGGCGGTTGCAAGGCCCGATACATGGTCGAATTCAATACGAGAACGTAATATGGCTTGATATGAATTTTTGAAAATTATTTACTTACAGTTGTTTAGTTGTCGAGTCTGAACAACAAATAACTAAACAACTGAAGAACAACGGAACAACAACTGAACAACAACTGAACAACACTGAACAACATCTGAACAACATCGGAATAACAACTGAACAACGTCTAAACAACTGCTCAACATCTGAACAACAACTTAACAACATCTGAACAACAACTGAACAACATCTGAACAACATCTCAACAACAATAAAACATAAACATATTGAATCAACTAAACAACATTCGAAAAATTACCGTACAACAACAACTGTCAGGTGCGGCGGAAGATGGCGATTTGAGTATTGGCAAAAAAACTTCGTTTCATTTCTCAACTTTATCAAAGTTAGAGTTTTCTCATTAAGTCATTACGCTTCTGTAAATTTATATAAAACCGTAGTTTATATAGGCAGAATGCATAAAGTGGGTCTTTATGCAACTGTTTTCGAATTCATAATTCGAACATTATGAGACGAGTGTAGATAAATATTTTTTGATGGAATATGAGCCGCGGTCTAGGGTTGCTTACTTCGAGAAACTACTTACGCCATCTAGCGCACAACACGAGCGTTTACTCCTACTTTTGGCGGGCACGCAGCAGGCAGCGACGAGTACGTTCATGTAGTCTAAGACCTAGCAGCATAGTTGTATATGCTATACGATTATTGCCGAAGATTTAATTCAATGAAGTAATAAACCTGCAATAGTCCTTGCATCAGGCGGGTGCTGGCCCTGGGTGTACGAGTACTTCTATAGTGCAGACAGAGCAAGTATCCGCTTGATGTACCTACACATCACAACACATTATTTGGTATAAAAAAGGCCTCTGTGCTGTTGGCTTTGGCCCCACACCATGCCTCAAAGGACCGGGTCCCTGTGGGCCCGAGATCCGAAAAGAATACCAACATAATAATAATAAAATGTATACTAATAATATTATAATGTATACTAATTTTTTTCCCGTGGGTGTCGTAAAAGGCGACGATGAACATTGAAATTGAAATTGAAATTGAAATTCTTTATTCAATGTAGGATAGTATTATCATATCACTTATTGACGTCATGAACCGTCATTGTAAAAAAAAGAAATTTGTATCACACAATTTTCTTTTTTTTATAACAATTTTGTAATGTCCTAATAGAAAACCGGCTCGGGCGGGAGAAAAAAATAAAAATCAAAGCACTGCCACGGGGCTGGCCAGGTTAATCACACGGCATGTAACTTTACGCCACCACCATCTGAAAACGATATTTGTTTCAAATTGAAGTCAAGATTTTTAAAGCGTGTAGTTTACATGCGTATAATTAATCGGACCTCCTGAACAGGAAAAACCCACCAAAAAACCTGCCCAGAAGTGCTCCTACTCTGAATTAACAATCTTACTAGCCCCTAAGCTAGCCCCTAAACAATTTTAGGCGATGGGCTGACAACCTGTCACTATGGCGATTCACAATTTTCTGAATGACCCTAAAATGTTTGTCAGACGTGGCGTAAATGTCCGTTTTTAGCGGTCGTTTACGCTCTGCCTATATATGTATGTATGTAATAACAAGTCCTGGCGCTGGTTGCATATCTTGAAATTTTGTGAAATCACCCAAATCGATTAAAATTATTCTTCAGTTAAAAACCGATATCAGTTTAAAAAATAAAAACTAAGACGCGCGTGAACCCGCGGGTATCAACTAGTACCTAAATATGTGCTGAGTGTGAATAGTGCTCACCGAAACTAGCACAATATATTTTTTATCTTGCACCTACAATTTAACTGCAATATTGCAAAATGTTATTTTATTTTTAAAATTATTTATTATATTTCCAAGCAAGAAATTCACAATATGGATTCGCAAACTTTCTTTAAGTTGAAAAGAATTCCATAGACGTATCACATATAAATATTCTGCGTTGGGCTCTTAGTCTAAGTTCGTAAATGAATACGTACGAAAGATGAAATGCAACTCGAATGAAACGACTAAACCTTTTTATTTAATTTTAAATACTTACTTTTAGGATTTTGGAATAGTAGGTACTTTGTTCAACAAAAAAAGAAAGGGTTTGTTTAGAATTAAATTCATTTCAAAAAGGAACATAATGTTATCAAATCAAAAGTATTTCTTTGCTTTTTTTCGTCTGTCCATCTTGCAAAAATTGTCGAGAAAGTTGAACAAATAGCGCACGTGTGTGACTTCTTTCTCTCGCGGCAGCCCGCTAGATTAGCCCTTTCGCAGTGGCCGGCGCCTGGAGGTATGTTTTCAATACCTACACGCGGAGTGACACAGGCCTGACAGAATGAAGGTTGAGAGGTGACTTGATGGAAACTTAAAAAATTCTCACTGAACTATGTAACCTCTCTATGCAAGAGATATTTACTTTGAAGTCATGACGCTTTCAATGTGGCCACACACTTGAACTGAACCCTTTGCACTCAAATATCAATGTTGTGTTAACAAATCGCATTGTAAATGTGTGGAATAAGCTCCCTGATAACGTTGTGTCTGCGCCGTCTGTGAACCTTTTTTAAAAATAGACTGGACAATTGGTGTAAATATACTTAATAAACACTTTATGATCAAATATTACGCGTGTGTGTAAAAAGAACATATTTAAAAATAAAAGACATTATGTATTGCTGCCTGTCCTGTAAATAATAATAATAGAAGACCGAGTCGAGGAACTAACAGATGAAGCAAGAAGAATCCTGGGATCTAATTATTTAGGCATTAGGCTCAGACCAAACAACCATTCTGTAAATACAAACTGATTAATTATAAAAAAACATAAACTTGACTGCATTTTTATTACAAAGTCCTATTTTCATGGCAACCATAATTTTGGATTTATGACATTTTAATACAGCCAGTGTCAATCGCGCTGCTGACACAAAGCCACAAAGAAAGTATTGGCGGCGGCGCGCCTGTTTTGTGCTGTTGAGACAAATCTAACGACACCTCATATGTCAAGATCCAATAAGCCGTTTGAGCTGTAGCCCGTAAAAAAGAATTTTCTTGTCCGCATCCAAACATATATAATATACTTACATTCTTACATACATACTCTCCCCTACATATCCCTCCAACACTAATAAAAAAATGTGTTGATGTATTAACCATTCCTTATACTCAACTTATAAACCAATCTTTTTCGGAAGGTTGCTTTCCAGACTCTCTAAAAACGTCCCTAATCAAACCTGTTCATAAAAAAGGAGACACCACAGACCAAAACAATTACCGCCCAATAGCACTTTTACCAACATCTGCCAAAATATTTGAAGGTGCAATGGTGAAGAGGTTATATTCTTTTTATGAAAAATACAAAGTATCACATGAAAATCAAAACGGTTTCAGAAAGAACAGATCAACAATTCTTGCTATTTATACATATGCTCAAAAAATCTATGATGCTATAAATAACAAAAAATACGCCATTGGCCTTTTATTAGACATGAGTAAGGCTTACGATAGAGTATGCCACGAAAACCTGCTTACAAAACTATATGGGTCAGGAATACGCGGAATAGCATTCAAATGGTTTCAAACATATTTGCAAAATAGATTTCAATACGTAGAAATAGAAAACACGAATTACGAGACAGGAAAAATTAGACAAATTAGATCAGATAGACTATCATCGACAGGATCTATTCCACAGGGAAGCGTTTTAGGATGCATTTTATTCCTAGTGTACATAAACGACCTCCCCACCATACCGGAAAATTATTGCGTTCTTTTCGCGGATGACATTTCTGTTTTAATCCCCTGCTATAACACAGATGAACTTGAAACCACATTAAACTCAACCCTTGATAAA
The DNA here is from genome assembly GCA_027580185.1 of Tuta absoluta. NCBI lineage: Eukaryota > Metazoa > Arthropoda > Insecta > Lepidoptera > Gelechiidae > Tuta > Tuta absoluta. The sequence goes on along the minus strand of JAQAHW010000041.1, from coordinate 4,469,641 downwards.
GTTATTAACTGGCTGGATGGTAACTATCTAAAGCTAAACCTTGAAAAAACTAAATTGATACAATTTAAACCCTATCAAAAAACAGCACTTAAAATCGCATATAAATATGGTAACACACCAATAGAAACAATAAAAAGTGCTACCCTGCTTGGAATAGACTTAGATTCGCATATGAGTTGGAAACCCTACATTCAGAAATTAAAAAAAAGATTATCCTCATTTATTTATGGTCTATATAATCTAAAACAGGTAACTAATCTTAAAACTTCCCTCGCAGCTTACTATGCTTACGCGCATTCAAGGCTCTCTTACGGTATTATTTTGTGTGGAAATTGTTGTGATGTAGATGAAGTATTTATTCTGCAAAAGAAATGCGTACGCATATTAACCAATATACAAAATTTCGAATCCTGCCGACCCCATTTTATAAAGCATAATATACTTACTCTTACTTCAATCTATATCCTAGAAGCATGCACTTTTGTACGAAAGCATGCAAACCTATACACGGCGTTACTAAATAATAAAAGAAATAACCGAAATATGCACAAACTAAGAGTGCCATTTACGAAACTAAAATTGGTTTCTCATAGTCCTCATTTGATGACGATAAAAATGTACAATCATATTCTTAATTATATTAAGGAAATCCAAAAAGTGTCAGTTTTTGACAAACAATTGAAGACATTACTTATAAAAAAATGCTATTATAATCTTAAGGAATTTTTTGACGATAAGCTGCAATAATTAAATCTTCCTTTGTGTTACTATGTTATTGTTATGAAATTGTAATTATTATTAATTTTATTGAGAACTAATGACATGTTAATAGAATTAGAATGCACGTGTTTGTTAATTTATTGTTATTTTTTTGTCAGTAATATCATTTATAAATAAACAAATATAATGTCTATAAATTGCTGTGCCCTTGCAGGGCGTCACATGTATGCCTAGTTTATTTAAGTACCTTCCACCTTTGTTATGATTTAATGTGAATTGCAATAAATAAACTATGAACTATGAACTCTTCATAAACAAAATCCACCTTCTAAGGTAGTCTGGTAATTCAATAAGAATATTTCTTACTTTAAATATAGAGATAGCCCACTGGTTGGTCAGGCCCGTCAGGCCTGCATTTATCCAATTTGACAGCTGAAATCTGTTTACAATTAGTTAAGTACCTAAACATTTTTAGTATAATATTTATAGCTTAATTAACAAAATAAAAAGATTATTTACTTTTTTTTTCTTCTCACCCCTGGTGGTGAAGTAGAGAAATAAGTGCATAGCCATTTAGGTAGCCACGTTGTCGTACCAATGCTGACAAACGATCACCAATGTACAGACTGGTAAATGTTTACAACTCTCGTTTAACCTCTATAGATATTTTTGCTCGTATTAGTAGGTTTGAAAAAAAATATCTTACCTCTCCTTGGCTGTTAAATTAAGTTAACTATACTCTTGTTTATTTTGTAATCATTGTATTTGATACAAAGTATACCTACGTATTGTTATACAGTAGTACGTACGGCCGCACGCCAAGATATCATCATCATCATCATGTCGTCCAAACCGTGTCCGGTGACGGCGACTCCTATATATTATGAAATTGGGTCTTTATTCCGGTGTGATCTAATGTGGCTGGCGAAACCGAACTTTGTCTTGAAGACACGGTTGCAAGAAGCACAGTACAACTGGCCAGCTGAATTATAGGTGTAAGTGTAGGTAAGTTTTAGCTTAGTCTTCCGTATTTGGCGCTTTACGTCAAGATCTTTTAGACGCTGTGTCTCAAAACGTTCCACACTTTTATGAATAGTTTGGCGCCATTCCGGTCTGAGACAGGCACGACTCTCCCAGCTTTCAGTCGGTATATTACAAGCCACGAGATTGCGTTTGATCACGTCCTTATAGCGCAGGTATTGTCCGCCTTGCTTGCGTTTTCCGCTAGAGAGTTCGGAGTAAAAGACTGCCTTTGGCAATCTGTTATCAGGCATGCGTAGGACGTGACCACTCCATCTTAGTTGGTGTTTTATAATCAATGCCTCTATTCCAGACATACCGGAACGACGTAGTACCTCGGTGTTTGAAATACGGTCCTGCCACTTAATCCGCAGAATAGATCTTAGACATTTAAGATGGAAGGTGTCTAATTGCTTGATGTCCGTTTTATAGCAGCACCAAGTTTCTGTAGCATACAACAAGGTAGGCAGGACAATAGCTTTGTATACTAACATTTTCGTTTGCAATTTTAGGTCATGAGAGTTCCAAACACGGGCTTTCAGTTTTCCAAAGGCTGCTGCAGCACCTGCTATGCGGGCTGGTATCTCCGAGGCTAAAGTATTATCGCACCTCAATCTGCTGCCTAAGTATTTGAAGTTTGATACTTCTTCCAGCGCAGACTTGTCCAAGGTGATAGAGGATTGCACAGAACGGCAGCCGCGGGCAGGTTGTTTGAGGGTCTGAGTTTTGCTGGTACTTATAACCAGACCAAACTTGCGGCATGACACTTGCAGAGAGTTGACATAGGTTTGGAGAGACTCAATTGAGTCGGCCATTAGGCAAACGTCGTCAGCATACAAAATGTCCCGAATAGAAAGCTTGACGACTTGTCGCTTAGCTCGAAAACGCGAAAGATCAAAAACGCTTTTATCTGTTCTCGAGTTAATTTCGATTTGATCACTACAAGTCGTAGCTGCATCTCGCATAACAGAGGCAAAGTACAAAAAAAACAAGGTGGGAGCCAGGACACAGCCTGTTTCACGCCACTGGTTACAGGCATTCGGTCTGAAAAGTTATTTTCGTGTCGAACTCTTACGGTCATATTTTCATGAAATTGACGAATTAAGTTTAATAACTTTTCAGGACAACCAGCTTTCTTTAGCACAATCCACAGGGCTTCTCGCGGTACTCTGTCGAAAGCTTTTTCTAAATCAACAAAGCACATATAAAGATGTCGGTGTTGTTCCAAACTCTTCTCTTGGATTTGTCTTACGACAAAGATGGCATCAACCGTCCCTCTGCCTGGACGGAAGCCAAGATATAGATACCAAACAAACGCGTTTAATCTCGGCCAATTAATCTTCGAAGCATGGTTTGGTGTGTGGCTGGCCGTACTACATTACCAACTCTCAACTCTTGCACTCAACCCGTGGTTAACGGTGTTGATGGCATAATTAACTCCCATTTCTGTATAAATGTTAGTTGTAAGTAAGTACATATTGTGCACACTGTTTGTTAACCCCAATAAACAAAACAATAATAAAAAATAATCACGTACTTGCTCTACTCGCACTACCGGGACGTCACCTATACAGTATGTGTACATTTGCGGCGAGCGTGAGCGAGTAAAGGTTATCATTTCGCATTTATTAGGGTTGAAAAACAGTTAATTATTCAGACTCCACTGGTACACATGTTGAATATAATTTTGAAGTGCCATCGAGTCCTCGACATTCGTAAGAGATCTTATTAGTTTGAAATCGTCTGCGAAGAGCAAAATCATCGAATCATGTACAACTTCTGGGATTTCGTTAGTAGCACAAAAAGCAATGGTCCTAGATTTGACCCCTGACTGACTCCAGAGAGCGTTTGATAGGGGCTGGATACATATGAGCCATATTTCACAAATAATTATTGACAAATAATTAGCAATTTGAGCGAAAATCCCATCTTTGTTAATTTAATCAACAAGACGTCATTATCCACCCTATCGAACGCCTTCTGGAAATCCAGATAAACAACATGGACTTGAGAACCATCTTCTAATTTAGTAGAGATAAAGTCCACAAGTTGTACAAGATTCGAAGTCACAGAGTGTTTTGGAAGATGGCGATGTGTTCACGTAAATTTTATACAGACTTAAATATACAAGAGTCCAATGGAATTAAAGAGAGTTATACAAGTAATAATATATTTCAAACAATACTAATAAAATATGTAAAACTTTGAAAAATAACAATATTCACTAACAAATTAATTTATACAATACAAGTTAAACAGAATATTAATTAAGAACAAAGCGCTTAAAACGAGGATAGATTCGGAAAGACCAATAACTTTTCTTACATGCCTTTTGTAGTCAGTTCAACACCATCTACAGAGTGCCTGGAACACTTAACTTTGCTTGATAAGCTTCAGCGTCTTCAAAATTTGTGCGAAAGGTTTATTTTCGGGCTGCGCAAGTTTGATCATGTTTCCTCTTACCGTGCTCAACTGGAATGGCTAACGATCAGACAGCGTCGAGCTTCACACGCAAGCTGCGATTGTTTTTAGTGTTCTAAACAATCCCGTCATGCCCACCTACTTGTCCGAGCAGTTCCAATTCCTGGGTTTTGATCACGATAGAGTGGTAAGATCAAAGTCCGACAACATCTTAAAGGCACCTTTTACAAAATCGGGTTACAACAAGGAATCTTTCCTTATTAAGTCCATCTACATCTGGAATGAGCTACCTCGAGAGATCCGACACTGCAAAACATTAGATTCCTTTAAAGCAAAGATTCATCAACATTGCCTTTCAATGCCAAGGTCGGTTGTCAAATAATTTATATTAATTATCATATAGGTACTTATTACTTGTTTTATAAAACTAATGCTTTATTGTATAAATAATTTTATCTACTCGTCTCATAATGTTCGAATTATGAATTCGAAAACAGTTGCATAAAGACCTACTTTATGCATTCTGCCTCTAAAAACTAGGGTTTACTATAAATTACAGAAGCGTAATGACTTAATGAGAAAGCTCTTACTACGTTAAAGTTGAGAAATGAAACGAAGGTTTTTTTGCCAATACTCAAATCGCCATCTTCCGCCGTACCTGACAGTTGTTGTTGTACGGTAATGTTGTTTAGTTGTTGTAATAGGTTTTTGTTCTGTTGCTGTTAAGATGTTGTTTAGTTGTTGTTCAGATGTTGATTAGTTGATGTTCAGATGTTATTACGATGTTTTTCAGTGTTGTTCAGTTGTTGTTCAGTGTTGTTCACTTTACTTATTTGCTGTTGAGACTCGACATCTAAACAACTGTTAGTAAAGAATCTTCAAAAATTCATATCAAGCCATATTACGTTCTCGTATTGAATTTGACCATGTATCGGGCCTTGCAATCGCCGGTGCGGACGTTAGGAAAAGTGTTCAACTGAGTAAATTTTTTAGAGCGTAGATAAAATAGTGTATGCAACTGCATATAATTAGGCATTAGAATGCTCGTATTAATCTATTATCACACTCGCATTCTAATGACCCCCATTATATGACAGTTGCATAAACTACTAAAATGATAATCCTCTAATTTGTCTATGTTTCCATAAATTGTTTGAATGTGTATATATTTATATAAGTAGGTGTATATGTATTTATATGTACGTTTATTTATTTATATTTATATTTAATATGTATGTAAGAAGTATTATATTTATATTATTTATGTATAGCTTTAATTTTTAATTCTATAATTCAATAGTTGCTGCTGTTAAATAGTTATTAATGCTCTGTTTTCTTTACCAGTTTCCTCTACCCAAAGGTCGTCTGGAAGAGATCGCTTTCAGCGATAAGACCGCCTTTGCGCACTTCATATTAAGATTTTCTGTTTTTCAATTATCCTGTATTACATACATACACATATCACGCCTATAATCCCTTGCGGGGTAGGCAGAGCATAAATGGCCGCATAAAACGTATTTGTGTGTAAAAAAGAGTTTTTACTTACTTACTTAACTTTTTTTTTATTCCCAAAAATAAAACTTCATATTACGTAGTTGTTGTTCAAGTTGCAGCGCCGTCTCACAGACCATAAAGAAGGGATATTATCACTGGTATGATAAACGATATCCATACTTGCGCCTGAAACAATTTATACATGGTGAAATTTAACTAGTGCCCGATAGCCTTAACTGAAGACGAGCTACGTCAGCTCAAAACATTTTTGTCATAGTTCGACCTATGTTCATTGTATAAAGTTGTTCCATATCACCAACCCGTACTCTGTTTTCAGTATCGGTCACTAGTAAAATTTCCCAGATATATGGTGTGTGTGGCAGGGAATAAGTAGTAAGTAAGGGAAATGGGCAGTGCGAGCATGTAAACAGGTTACTCGTGCTGCTACTGCTGCTACTCGTCATGCCGCCTGCTGCCACTTCCCGTGCTCGAGTCCTGAATACCAAATTTTAAAACACTTCCCGTGTTAAGTATACAATTTTTTGAACCTGCGACTTTCGCATTATTAGTGGCGACGCCTCTTCCATCTGGGCTACCGCTGCTCATTCCTTGCTCGCCAATTTTGCAAGTGTATTTTAATGCCAGTAACGCGTGGCACGGCTCCATCTACCGTTGTTTACTTTTATTCTGATAGTACATTTGAACTTATTGTAAAATAATGAAAAGTTAAATTTGATTTTATTTTAAATTGTGTAGTATTTTAGTGGTCATGTATGGCATGGACTAACACTGCAGTATGAACAATTTTCTGTACTTGTCAAACCTATAATAAAAGTGCCCTTCTATTGGAGATTCTTACGTGTGCTCGAGTCAAAGGAACAACGGCGAGTAACCTGTTTACATGCTCGCGCTGCCCACTTTCCTTATTACTTATTTCTCTGCCCATAGAGGCGTAGTGAGAATGTGCTTTATGGAATTGTAAAAAGTTACTTTACCCTGACTCTACCGATACCATGACTCTGACCGCTGTCGACATATACAGGCTTGCAATCCCTTTTTGTGTCTTCTAAAAGTTGCTTGTCTACAGCTCTGCAGTTTTTCGCTTCCTTCAAAAATTCTTTGCAAAACTTACGCTTTGTTTCTTTATTGGAATTCATTGTATGGAAATACTTCTTATTTATACGTATTAGTTCTGAAAGAAATAAATATCAATGATAATAGCTACTGCTGGTTTGGTAGATCAAGTTGACAGCATATTATTACATTATTAGATATGACGCGACACGAAAAATAATACATACATACATATATCACGCCTATATTCCCTTGCGGGGTAGGCCGAGCGAAAACGGCCGCAAAACGGTAATTTACGCCACGTCTGACAAACATTTGAGGGTCGTTCGGAAAATTGTGTATCGCCATAGTGACAGGTTGTCAGCCCGTCGCCTTATAGCGGGTGACAGGGGTGATGCCAATAGGCAGAATGGAGGGTTCCAGGTGGTGTCGGGAAAAGGGTAGCTACCCACCCTGCCTGGCCGGGTGTTGTGGCCAGGGGACCGACTGGTCCACCTGGATAGAATTGGAAGTTGTATATATGCGTTGCGCGGTGAAACACTTCGATACCGCGTTTCAGGCTCTTTGTTCTGTCACGTGGCGCCATCTTGTAGATATGTTGGAACTTCAGTTGCGTCTTGCTTGCTCGTGAACCACTTTGAGTGAGATTCTTGTCGTAGCTCCCAGAGGTCGCTACAGTACTCCCCCTCAAGACCGGAGGTCGACACCGTAAGCGAGCGAAGTGGGGCTGATGGCGTCATATGTAGCGTGATGATGCAGTCAGGCGTGGCGAAGCAGTGCTGGTTCCAATGTCCACGGTGAGTCGGGACGTCTACGGTGAGTCGAGACGATGATGGAAGACCAGTGAAGCTGCCGTGCTGTGACTGCGGTGGGTGCTGATGACAAAGTAGTTAGCTGCATGCTGTAGTGGTTGATCCGTGGTTGAAGGCTGCGAAGTCCAAGGTAGGGGTCACCAATATGGCGGGTGACAGGGGTGATGCCAATAGGCAGAATGGAGGGTTCCAGGTGGTGTCGGGAAAAGGGTAGCTACCCACCCTGCCTGGCCGGGTGTTGTGGCCAGGGGACCGACTGGTCCACCTGGATAGAATTGGAAGTTGTATATATGCGTTGCGCGGTGAAACACTTCGATACCGCGTTTCAGGCTCTTTGTTCTGTCACGTGGCGCCATCTTGTAAATGTGTTGGAACTTCAGTTGCGTCTTGCTTGCTCGTGAACCACTTTGAGTGAGATTCTTGTCGTAGCTCCCAGAGGTCGCTACAGCCTTAAATTGCAATACACACCCTCGAGTCCCTTAGCTGCCTCTTCCAACTCCCACGAGAAAGAAATGGGGTGATGCTATTCTAAGCCGGCATCACACGTTGAAAAATAATCTTTTTTTAATAATCATCAACTTATCATCCGATAGAAAAATACATAAATAACGACCCTTTGAGTAACAATGTAGTAAAAGTCAAATCCTTTCCAAGTAGGCAAATGTCGGTCAGCTTCCTCAGCAGGCAAGGGCTGTTCTGTATGGACACATTCTTTCAGAAAAATCATTAACAAAAGTGAACCTTGAAGAGTCCTGACGGCAGAACGAAGAACGAGATTGACTTTATCATTACTATACGGATTAAAGGCATATATTTAGGGATGTCTCAGTGATAGCTTAGCTTTAATAACGGAAGCCGTCACCAACTTGTAAGAGACACTCAATAAATTTCAAGCTAGAAAGAAGCCGTATGGTGGGGTGAGGAATTGATATATTCGTAAAGTGATCTTATAAAGTAAATTATTTATAAGTTTTGTCAGAATCAGGGCTTACTAATGATAGGGATATCTATAGATCGCTCATTTCTAATTAGAAGATAATGAAAGATATGCGCAGAATTCAAACCGGAAGAGCACCAGAATAGGGTCAAGTCTATACATGGAGCAACAAAAAGGGTAAAACAAACTGAAAGGAGGAGACTAATGAAACTGAACAACTTTAACTAAACAAATTAAACTTTTAAAAAAATCATTTCATACTAAATAAATAAATAAATGTGCATCGTGCTTGAATAAAAAATCTAGTACACCGATTGTGATAAAACGAGTGATAAGTACTTTATATGTTGAGTCATCCCCAAATAGACTTCCGTTACAATTAAGCACAGCAGAATTGAGGCCCAAGGTTACCTCTAAAGCAAAGCCATCGCGATTCATTATGCATGGAGTATGTCAATTAGATGAAGTATGTCAGATGATGGATAAGAGGCGCATAGATGTATTGTGTGTGAATGAAAAGAAGCGGAAAGGTTGCGACACGACGAAACATGGCCCCTACACAGCGTATTGGTCTGGGGTTTTGGGTTCTGACCGAGGCTATCAGGGAGTCGGCGTGATTCTTTCGCGCGAATGGCTGAATACGTAACTGAGTTCGAATGTGTGAGCCCTCGACACCTTTGGATTAAGTTGAAGGTTGGAATCACTCGAATCTTTGCACCAACGAATGTGGGTTTTGGTGGCTCCACAAAAGCTAAAAAGGAAAATGAGAAGTGGGGATAATGTAAGAGATGTTTTGAAAAACTGAAAGATGAATGAAAGAATTACTATGCTAGGTGATTTTAATCGATGGGTAGGTATAAAGCGAGATATGGAAATGAACACGTGGTCGACTGGAACGCGAGCTAAATTAAATCATATTGTCTATCAGATTGAGTACATATTTCTTTGAAAACCATTGCGAAGTAAAGCTTCTGTAACGCTAGTTACTAGTTATTATTCTGTGGTTCTGTCAAGGATGTCAGCTGGAGTACTTCAAGCCTTTTTTCATATGACTTCTTTCTACTGGACTTTATTCGCTGTGTACTCACCCAAGAAGTACAGACTCAGCAGCCTATGCGACACCCCAGAGTACCCTCGTGCATTTAAAGGAAGTGAGTTGAATGAACGGCCAGGTGGCCAGACTAAGTTAGGTAGCGCAATGCAACATATTGATTGATCGCCTTCACAATACCCACGGGTACAAACAAGGTGATGCTTTTCTTAGCCCGCATCACACGGCGCTCTAGTAACCTTATCTTCTAAGATTTATAATGGAATAATACAACAACGAAAACCTTGGGAAAGTTTATATTACAATGCTTTTTAATGTTCGTACGTAACAATGAAAAACTTGCAACCGCACATGCGAGATTATTATACTCTTTCTTTAAATAAATATACTAGTAAAAGTAATTACGTGTTTTTCGCAACATCCTAGATCACAACGTAAAACACGGCTAAGCAAATGCGAGGTTTTACTCGATAAAATGTGCATATCGAACGATACCGAGGTTCTCATTTTCATCGATAGAAGGTGTTCCCAGTATCGCAGCCCTGCCTTCGTTCGTCGTAAATGTGCGTTACGAGCTTTTCTTCCCGAAAATAAAATAAAAGAAAAATCATGATTTTGTGCTTCACGAGGTTTTCACTGCCGGCCGACGATATAGTGAAGCGATACTTTACGCCTGGACAGCTTTTAACTCTTTACAAAGCACAAGTCCGATCCTGCATGGAGTATTGCGTGAGTATTGCAGTCACCTTTGGGATGGCTCAGCCAAATACCAACTTGCCGCTCTTGACTCGATGGAACGCAGGGCCAAGAGGCTCTTAAGCGACAAAAAACTGGTGGACACCAAGCTACATAGCCTGGCACATCGCCGCAAGGTTGCCTGCTTGTCGGTTTTTACAGATTGTACTTCGGAGAGTGTGCTCAAGAGCTTCACGACCTTGTTCCACCGGCTCCCTTCTACCAGCGGACATCCAGACGCACCGCCGGATACCATCCATACCTGGTTGTCAATCCACCAATTCAGACTAAGCGCTTCCAGTCATCATTTATAATGCGCACTGCTAAAGAGTGGAACTCACTACCTGCGTCTGTGCTTCCAAACGCATACAACCCTAATATCTTCAAAGTAAGAGTGAACAGGCTTCTTCTGGGTGAGCTCGCTCCATCTTAGACTCTGTCTCTGTTCTATGACCTAGACTAGAGTTAAGAGCAAACCCATCATTAATAAAAAAAAATGCCTTGTTTGGCTGCTTACATATGGATGGCATTGTGTTGAAGATAGCCGTTACCCCGTAACCCCTGTTAGCGGCAGCCGTCCACACCTGTTAGCACCTGCCGGTCGACAAATCAACTGATACCTGCGACTACAAATAGTAGCCACGTCTTCGGCTATCGCTGACGGGTGTCAATGACTGTGCAGGAGGACCTTGCGGGAATGCCGGGCTGCAGGGCCACGAGGGATCGCCGGGCAGGAGGACCTCGCGGGAGCGCCGGGCTGGAGGGCCACGAGGGATTGCCGTGCAGTAGGACCTCGCGGGAGCGCCGGGCTGAAGGGACCACGATGGATCGCTGGGCAGGAGATCCTCGCGTTAGCGCCGGGCTTCAGGGCCATGAGGGATCGCCGTGCAGGAAGGCCACGAGGGATCGCCGGGCTGGCTCAAAACCCACTGCTGGACATTGGCCTCCCCTTATCGGGAGTATTGCCATCCTCTACACGCTCGGCTGGCGGATAGGCGAGTGCAGCACAAAATTTTGCATTCAGAGGGAACGCTGTTCTCTATTCCTTCAATGAATTTATCCCTTAGTCTTCTTTTACGACGCAGATTTTGTTTTTTCTGAAATAACCGCAATTTTTTTGTCAAACTTAGACCTAAAGCGACCGCATTTTACAGGCTTTTTCGATCTGTATACCCCGCAAGGAGTGAAAGCGTGATATTTCTAAATATGTTCCAGAAAACTGACCATGCTGGGGTAGAGGCGCGCAAGTTTGCATTATCGCTAGATCTGACCCAGCTGGTGAATGTAGCTACGCGGATACCGGATATCGAAGGCCATACACCCAATTGCTTGGACTTGCTGCTGACAACTGATCCAGGCAGTCATTCAGTTTCGGTCTCAGCTCCGCTGGGAACGTCCGACCACTGTCTGGTGAAATTTGCTTTCTCACTTGCAGAGTGAGCCAGCGATCCATCAGGTTTCAGCATTGGAGGTAAGGTGGGACGACAGAAATTAGTTTCAACCGCTTTGGACAGGGACCAAAACTTTTTACTACCCGGAGGGTGTGATGCTAGTTTGGCCCCTATTCGTCCGACATGGTCAAAAAGTGCCTTACGTAAAACCCGTTTGCAAGACTTGGTGGCAGAGTTGAAGATTCTTTTCTTCGCGCGAACCCTACGTGCTCTTAATTTGCAGTCGCGAGCCTTGACCCAAGCTTGGTATGCCGATTCTTTACGCGCCTCAGCTTGGGCGCATTCTGCGTTATACCAAGGCTGGGCTTTGTGACCTAGCGGGATGTCGGAAAATGGAATAAAATATTCCATCCCCTGCCGAATCACGTCCGCAACCGCATCTGCACAACACGAGGGGTCACGCGAAGAGAAGCACACTTGACGCCACGGGTAAGATGCAAAGAAGTGCCGCATCTCTTCCCAGTCTGCTGACTCGTATCTCCAAACTCGCCTCGTGCCCCTGGGGCTGTCATCCAGAGGAGAGCAGGTCGATACGGATTTCACCAGACAGTGGTCGGACGTTCCCAGCGGAGCTGAGACCGAAACTGAATGACTGCCTGGATCAGTTGTCAGCAGCAAGTCCAAGCAATTGGGTGTATGGCCTTCGATATCCGGTATCCGCGTAGCTACATTCACCAGCTGGGTCAGATCTAGCGATAATGCAAACTTGCGCGCCTCTACCCCAGCATGGTCAGTTTTCTGGAACATATTTAGAAATATCGCGCTTTCACTCCTTGCGGGGTATACAGATCGAAAAAGCCTGTAAAATGCGGTCGCTTTAGGTCGTTTGTTTGACAAAAAAATTGCGGTTATTTCAGAAAAAACAAAATCTGCGTCGTAAAAGAAGACTAAGGGATAAATTCATTGAAGGAATAGAGAACAGCGTTCCCTCTGAATGCAAAATTTTGTGCTGCACTCGCCTATCCGCCAGCCGAGCGTGTAGAGGATGGCAATACTCCCGATAAGGGGAGGCCAATGTCCAGCAGTGGGTTTTGAGCCAGCCCGGCGATCCCTCGTGGCCTTCCTGCACGGCGACCCCTCATGGCCCTGAAGCCCGGCGCTAACGCGAGGATCTCCTGCCCAGCGATCCATCGTGGCCCCTTCAGCTCGGCGCTCCCGCGAGGTCCTACTGCACGGCAATCCCTCGTGGCCCTCCAGCCCGGCGCTCCCGCGAGGTCCTCCTGCCCGGCGATCCCTCGTGGCCCTGCAGCCCGGCATTCCCGCAAGGTCCTCCTGCTCAGTCATTGACACCCGTCAGCGATAGCCGAAGCCGTGGCTACTATTTGTAGTCGCAGGTATCAGTTGATTTGTCGACCGGCAGGTGCTAACAGGTGTGGACGGCTGCCGCTAACAGGGGTTACGGGGTAACGGCTATCTTCAACACAATGCCATCCATATGTAAGCAGCCAAACAAGGCATTTTTTTTATTAATGATGGGTTTGCTCTTGACTCTAGTCTAGGTCATAGAACAGAGACAGAGTCTAAGATGGAGCGAGCTCACCCAGAAGAAGCCTGTTCACTCTTACTTTGAAGATATTAGGGTTGTATGCGTTTGGAAGCACAGACGCAGGTAGTGAGTTCCACTCTTTAGCAGTGCGCATTATAAATGATGACTGGAAGCGCTTAGTCTGAATTGGTGGATTGACAACCAGGTATGGATGGTATCCGGCGGTGCGTCTGGATGTCCGATGGTAGAAGGGAGCCGGTGGAACAAGGTCGTGAAGCTCTTGAGCACACTCTCCGAAGTACAATCTGTAAAAACCGACAAGCAGGCAACCTTGCGGCGATGTGCCAGGCTATGTAGCTTGGTGTCCACCAGTTTTTTATCGCTTAAGAGCCTCTTGGCCCTGCGTTCCATCGAGTCAAGAGCGGCAAGTTGGTATTTGGCTGAGCCATCCCAAAGGTGACTGCAATACTCACGCAATACTCCATGCAGGATCGGACTTGTGCTTTGTAAAGAGTTAAAAGCTGTCCAGGCGTAAAGTATCGCTTCACTATAATATTCAGGATGCCCAGCTTCTTAGCCTGATGCTTCGCCCCAGCAGTGCGTGACATACACAAGAAGATCACCAGTAGACCGCCCCCGCCGAAAGCCATATTGACGGTCACTGAGAAGATCATTCTCTTCAAGGTAGGTCAGCAACTTACTATTAAATACCCTCTCCATGACCTTGCATAGGATGGAGGTAATAGCAATTGGACGGTAATGGGCAGGGTCAGCACGGTCGCCCTTTTTGGGAACTGGTTGCACATTAGCAAGCTTCCAGGCCCCCGGCACCGTTCTTTCTTTAAGAGAGAGGCGGAACAAGCGTGTCAGCACAGGAGACAGTTCAGGCGCACATAGTCTTAACACTCTCGCTGGTATGCCATCAGGTCCACTGGCTTTGTTCACGTCTAGACTGCACAATACTCTTCGAACCTCTTTTATGTGTACTGCGATCTCCGACATCGAAGAATCGCAACGAGGTACAGTAGGTGGTTGCTTGGAGCCAGCGTCCAGACGTGAGTTGCTTGCAAACAAGGAAGCGAACAAATTTGCTTTCTCACTTGCAGAGTGAGCCAGCGATCCATCAGGTTTCAGCATTGGAGGATCTGAGGCACAATTGCAAATTCGGTGGCACAAACCCAATTTCGGTGGCATGAATTCAATTTCGGTGACAAGGCAATTTCGGTGACCCAATTAACTCACCAAATACTATTGTTACATATTTCCCTGTTAATATATTATATTCAAAATGAGTATCTTTTGCTATACAGGTACAAAAAACATCAGATAAGCAGAAAATTAAAAAATCCACCGAAATTGACAAAAATATGCAGTTGTTGAAAATGACTCAGCTAGTGCCTGTTACTCACTTAAATCATAAAAAAATCTTGTAGATATAAACACACTAAAAATTACGTATTATCTTTACTTTGAAAGTGTGATGCGATATGGTTTAGAGGTATGGGGAAATTCATCAGTGATATCTTCGGTATTGGTAATGCAAAAAAGGCTATCATAATTTTAGCTAACGCGCCTTTCTTGGCACACTGCAAACCAATATTTAAAAAACTAAAGATTTTTACGGTACGTAATATAATTGTAGGTGTATTTATTATTGGTGAAAATGTATAAAGATAAGGATAAACTTATGGAATCTAATCAAAATAAACGTAAATTAGTTCAACCAACTTCAGAATATGGTGTATTCAAAAGAAGTGTTACATGTATTGGTTACACGATGTATAACTGCTTACCGCTCAGCTTACGTGATAGTCCTAACGAGGCAGATTTTTCAAGAAAAATGAAATCTATTTTAATTAACAATCCATTGTATGATCTGAATGAATACTTTGTAAAAAAATATGGTATTTAAATGAAGTATTGTTACGAATTTATTTGTAAAGCAACGGACTCAACACAGAGCCTTGAGGTAGGCTCCTCCATATTAGTCTTGTCTCTTCTGTACCATCATCTAAGAACAGGTGAATGCGTCTTTCCGACGAATATTAATTATGAAATTTGTTAAGTGGAGCGGAATATTCAAAATCTGTAATTTACTTTTGAGAACGCTAAGTCCCACATTATCATATGCGGCGTTGATATCAAGAAATGCTGCTAAGACTGACTCATTACTCGAGAAACCTATCCTTATATCAGTAATAAAGATACTTATGCTATCCATCGTGCTTCTTCCACGTCTGAATCTAAATTGAGTATTAACATTATAAGTAACAGACTATTTGATTCTATTAACCATTCTATTTGATTTTTGATCAAATGCTCAGCAATTTTCATGAGACCAGATGAAAGAGCTATTGGCCTGTACCTATGATGAAGCGACCGTCGAATCTTTGTTTGGTTTCAATATAGGAATAACCTCTTGGGATTCCCATTCTGGATATGAAGTAGAAAGTAGGAAAGAGAATCATCACCAAGATGTGATATGAACGAATAGGGAATGCCATCTAACCTAGGAACTGAATCCTTAACTTTAGATAGAACTCCTTTTAGTTCGATTATAGAAAAAACTTCTCCGAGAGCGCCTTGGTGATTTATTAAGGGTGGGACAGAAGAACATATCGATAAATTTTCAGATACTGAGGGAGGAGCTAATTTCGATAAGAAACTATGCGCCAATGAAGAAGGAAACGATTTTGAGGATGAAATTGAAATTGAAATTGAAATTCTTTATTCAATGTAGGATAGTATTATCATATCACTTATTGACGTCATGAACCGTCATTGTAAAAAAAAGAAATTTGTATCACACAATTTTCTTTTTTTTATAACAATTTTGTAATGTCCTAATAGAAAACCGGCTCGGGCGGGAGAAAAAAATAAAAATCAAAGCTCTGCCACGGGGCTGGCCAGGTTAATCACACGGCATGTAACTTTACGCCACCACCATCTGAAAACGATATTTGTTTCAAATTGAAGTCAAGATTTTTAAAGCGTGTAGTTTACATGCGTATAATTAATCGGACCTCCTGAACAGGAAAAACCCACCAAAAAACCTGCCCAGAAGTGCTCCTACTCTAAATTAACAATCTTACTAGCCCCTAAGCTACCCTAGCTAATTCTGTAAGTAAAAAAAAAATATGTATAGACCAAAAATGGCTACATATTTTTTTTTTGTAAAAATTGCAGTAGATTAATCTACCAGTTTTGACTTATAAAATATTTACTTTAAACAATTGAAATTACATCCATGCAGATTTATAAAATTATGTCAGTTGTAAACTCCACGCACGCCCCATTTTGGTATTAAAAATGAGTGCGTGTTTCTTGTGCTGCGCTGGAATTTCAGAGCTCCATGCCATTTTGTCATTAATGTACTCATCTAACTTATAGTAAGCTTTATAACATAATGTTTTCTTGATAACAGACTTAAATTTACTTTCTGATAAACTCAATATAATCTTCCGGTATTTTGTTATAGTATCTTATACTTAGACCTTCAAATGAAGTCCTAACTTTAGCGAGTCTATGCTTAGGTTGATCTATTTTATTTTTACTCCTTGTATTGCGGTTATGCCTGTCACAATTTCTAGTGAAAGTATTTATATTTTTTCTAACATACATGATATTTTCATAAATATATTGACACGGTACAGTCATAATATTAATTTCCTTAAACAGTTCCCTTAGGGAATCACGACTGCAAAGTTTATAAATTGCTCTAATGGCCCTCTTTTGGAGAATAAAAATTGTTTCAATATCAGCGGCGCGCCCCCACAGCAAAATTCCATAGGACATAATGCTATGAAAATAACTAAAGTAAACAAGATGAATCCTTATAAGCCAACCAAAACTTCCTAATATTCTTCGAAACTTCAGAGGGAGGAACGTCGGAGATAAGGAAAGACAAAAGGCCTTCCTGTTAAGGTTTGAAGTATTTAGAAACCTTCTTGTATTGTTTGGTGGCCTATGATGTTTTTATAAAAGTTTACTTTGTCCTTTTATGTCACTGTCTCAACTGTCTCTGTGTTCTGAAATATATCGTTATGACATGTTGGTGAAAAATTCAATGGTTTTATAATGAAATATTAAAATAGTCAAATGATGGTAATCACTGCACACTCTACTTGAAGACCAAATATCCTAAGTGGTTATGGGCCTGCAGTAACGTTTAATTACCGAAAATGGAGCTAAGCAAAGTTCAAATTCAGAAGCTTGACACGACCAATTGGATCCATTGGAAGTACCGAATCGAGGCATTATTACGCGGATTGGGTATGATGGAGATTGTTCAAGGAAAGTCAAAGCGACCTGTTAGACCTGATGCCGGTGGTGATGCAGATGCAGCTGCTGTCACGGCAATGAAGGAATTTGAGAAGGCCGAAGCGGAGTACACAAAGGCTGAGTGTACTGCCCTGCTCCTGATTACTAACAATATTTCAGACGAGACGCTTGATAAAGTAATGAGATTCTCCAATCCAAAAGACGTTTGGGATGAACTTCATAGACTGTATGATGGTGTCAATGATAACAAGTTATACGAGGTCTGCATGGAATTCTTCCAATTTCGTTACGAAACGTCATGTGACATCGCGACCCACATTGCCAAGCTGAAGAATTTGTGGCATCGGATGAAAACAGAACTATCAAAGGATGATGAATCTAAGGATCTGCCAGAATTCCTTTTGATATGTTAGATTCTGGACACGCTGCCTGCAGAATACTTCTCCTTTAAGTCGAGCTGGATGTTGATAGATAAAAAGGATCGGACAATCGAGAATATTACGAGTCAACTTTGTGCCCATGAAAAAGCATTGGCAAATAAAGAGGATGCTGGGCCATCGGAAGCGCTTGCGTTAACCAAAAGAAAGAAATCTGATGGAAAAAAGGAACAAACGTCAGTAAAGGGACCTAGGTGTTATACTTGCAAGAAAGTTGGACATCTTAAAAGGGATTGCCCCGAGAAGGATGAAAGAGATGGTGGTACTAGTAGCTCAAGAAGAGGCACTACAAGCACTAATATCGTACTTTCAATTTACTTGACTGACCGTGGCGTTGATCGTGACGCTTGGTACGTGGATAACGGTGCAACGAACCACGTGACGATGTGCAATGATATTTTCCAGGATTTTACAGAATTTACTGAATCTCACACAGTCATGACGGCGGATGGGACGGTTATACCGGCTCTTGGGAAGGGTACGGTGATAATAGCAGCCACCAGACACGGGAAGCGGGAAACAGCTAGCTTGGAAAATGTATGGCTAGTTCCCCAACTGAGCAGAAACCTGTTCTCAGTTCTTTTGGCCCATGACAAGAACCCTAAAAGCTTGTTTCAGTCGAAAGTGACCACCTGTGAAATGAGGATTGGTGGTGATAAAGTATTTGCTATCGGAAAAAGGGAGAAATATGGCGGACTTTACAAGTTGAACTTTAAGGCCATACCTCAGAGAGCAGCGAAAATCAACGTGGTTGATGATAAGGGTGATAAGATGGACATGCTGCAACTGTATCATGAGCGCATGGGACATCAGAACAAAAGGCATGTCAGAAACCTAATCGAAAGAGAGATGGGGATTAAAACCAAAGACTCGGGCGAATTATGCGAAGGATGCATTTTTGGGAAAACGCACCGGAAGAAGTTTGGTACTAGGGAGAAAGCCACAACGCCAGGAGAGCGAATACATGCAGACGTCTGTGGCCCCTTTCCTCCTTCTAACTTAAAATTTCGGTACTTTGCACTCTTCAAGGACGAATTCACGAAATTTCGCTTTGTGTATCTGATGAAACACAAGAGTGAGGTACACAGCAAATTGAAATTGATGTTAGCTGCATCAAAAACGCAGGGGCACAACATCAAGGAATTTCTTAGTGATAATGGAGGTGAATTTGATAACAAAGAAGTTAGAGAAGAGTTGGGCAAGTATGGGATTAGACAAAGATTGACAATGCCGTTTACCCCAGAGCAGAATGGGTGCTCTGAGCGAGATAATCGAACGATCGTTGAATCAGCGAGAGCCATGATGCACGCGCACGAGGAGCTGCCGCAGTATATGTGGGCTGAGCTGGTGAATACGGCTGCCTATATTCTGAACAGAAGCGGGACAAGCTCAGTAAATGATAAATCTCCTTATGAGCTTTGGATAGGCAAGAAGCCTCAGCTTAAACACCTGAGGATTATTGGGTCTAAATGCTTCGCGCACATTCCAAAACAACAGAGGAAGAAGATGCACAAAAAGGCTAAGAAGTGCGTATTGATTGGCTATGATAACGATGACGGTTACAGACTTTGGAACAAAGAATCGAACACTATTGTGCGCTCAAGGAACGTGACCTTCGATGAAAGACCCATACCATCGAAGCTTCATGAAGAGTCTGTGGAAGATGCAAGTGATATGACAGAAATTGAGGTTGAGCTACCAAGACGCTCTACTCAAGAGACCCCAATCACGATCGATGAAGGTGATGGTACCTCGGATCCTAATGGCACTTCAATAAGGGAAGGAATGCCACGGATGGAAGATAACCAACCTGAGGACGCATATGAATCTGTTGAATCAGGGGGGGAAGAAGTGGAAGAAGGGGTAGAAGACCCTACCACAGAAGATCCCGAGCCTGAAATACTCGCGGATAGAGCCGTGAGAGTATTGCGAGACCGCTCGAATCTAAGGGCCCCTAGTAGATTCAAAGATTGCTGCGTACTAGCAGTGGAAGAAAATCAGCTAGAACCCGCTTGTTTTAAGCAAGCAGTAGCCTGTCCTGAGAAAAATTTGTGGACACAGGCTATGGATAAAGAGATCAACTCCCTGAAAGAGAATAAAACTTGGGAATTGGAAAAACTCCCGAAGAATAGGAAAGCTATTCCTTGTAAGTGGGTCTACAAGATAAAGCTTAATGCTGATGGAACTGTCGACAAGTACAAGGCTAGACTTGTTGCCAAGGGCTTTAAACAGAAGAAAGGTGTAGATTATGACCAGACCTTCAGTCCTGTGGCAAAGATGGCAACTGTACGTTCAGTTATAAGCATAGCTGCTAGTGAAGGGATGAAATTGACGCAATTTGACGTCTCAACAGCGTTTCTGTATGGGTCCCTATCTGATGAGGAAATATACATGAAACAACCAGAAGGCTACGATGATGGATCTGGAAGAGTTTGTCGCTTAAAGAAAAGTCTTTATGGGTTAAAACAAGCTCCGAGATGTTGGAATGCAACAATACTTGATTTCTTCAAGAAAATTGGTTTTCAAGTCAGCAAAGCGGATCCATGTTTGTTCCAACGTACCACAGAGAAAGGAAAACTGATCGTAGCCCTGTACGTTGATGACGGGCTAGTCGCTGGGAGTAATAAAATGGTGATTGACGAGTTTCTGAAACAACTCGAAACACAGTTTAAGATAACTTCCAAACCGGC
The DNA here is from genome assembly GCA_027580185.1 of Tuta absoluta. Taxonomy (NCBI): domain Eukaryota; kingdom Metazoa; phylum Arthropoda; class Insecta; order Lepidoptera; family Gelechiidae; genus Tuta; species Tuta absoluta. The sequence goes on along the minus strand of JAQAHW010000041.1, from coordinate 4,449,032 downwards.
GACTTATTTTCTTGGTCTGGAGATTTTGAACAAAGAAGATGGTATTTTGGTACACCAAAAGTCTTATGCTCAAAAAGTCTTGCACAGGTTTGGCATGAAAGACTGTAAACCTGTTACAACTCCAATAGTAAAGGAAGACATGCTGTCTAAAGAAGAAAAGGTTGATCTGAACCTTACTGAGAACTACAGGCAGATTGTAGGAAGTCTTGCATACTTAATGGTTGGTACACGACCGGATTTAGCGTATGCTATAAGTATCGCATCACGCAACCTGGAAAATCCCTCAGCAATAGACTGCCTAAGAATTAAAAGGATATTCAGATACCTACAGTATACTACGGACTTAGGAGTGATGTACAAGAAGAACTATAAGGAGGGAATCTTGGAAAGTTATAGTGACGCTGATCATGGAGGAGATATTTCCACAGGCCGATCAACATCAGGAGTACTATGCATGTATGCAGGTGGAGCAATCTCCTGGCTTAGTCAGAGACAAGCAAGTGTGGCTATATCAACAACAGAAGCAGAAGTTGTCGCAGCCAGCGAAGGCGCAAGAGAGACAATCTGGTTGAAGAGATTGTTTGGTGACTTGGTCGAATTGAAGCAGATACCAGTCTTGAAGATTGATAATGAAGCGGCTCTGAGATTAGCTGAGAACCCAGAGTTTCACCGTAGGACTAAGCACATCCGAATAAGACATTTCTTCGTGAGAGAGCTAGTCACCAGTGAAGAGATCAAAGTCGAGAAAGTGAGCACTGAACTACAAGTGGCGGATATGCTGACCAAACCGCTTGCCCGGCCACGGTTGACTAAACTAAATGAACTGATAGGTTTACTAAATCAGGGGAGGTGTTAAGGTTTGAAGTATTTAGAAACCTTCTTGTATTGTTTGGTGGCCTATGATGTTTTTATAAAAGTTTACTTTGTCCTTTTATGTCACTGTCTCAACTGTCTCTGTGTTCTGAAATATATTGTTATGACATGTTGGTGAAAAATTCAATGGTTTTATAATGAAATATTAAAATAGTCAAATGATGGTAATCACTGCACACTCTACTTGAAGACCAAATATCCTAAGTCTTCCAACATTCAAACTTTTTCTTTTTAATTAATTTTTAATCATATCAGTAAGTAGGTCAATTGTTGTTGAGAAAGTTGTTGCCGAGCACGATGTTAAGAAGCATATATTATCCATGAAATCTACTGCCGTGGGCAATGATGATCTCTCCTCCTGTATGATTTCCCTTATCCTTACCGAACTCTTGCCAATCCTCACACACATCTTTAATTTATCTCTGGTAACGAGTTCTTACCCCTCAGCATGGAAACGTGCTTATCTTATACCTCTCCCTAAGGTTCCCAATCCCTCATCGTTCTCCCATTATCGTCCCATCTCAATTCTTCCATTCCTATCCAAGATCCTTGAACACATTGTCCACAAGCAGGTATCGACTTCATCACATCAGCCTAACAGTCTTCTTTCTCCGTATCAGTCTGGCTTTCGTGCTGGTTACAGCACCGTGACAGCACTTATCAAAGTTACTGATGATATTTGCTTTGCCATGGAGAATAAGTCTTTGACTATTCTTATTTTACTTGATTTCAGTAATGCCTTCAACTCGGTAGATTTTGATGTACTTCTTGCTATCCTTCGCTCTCTTAACATCTCTTCTCCGGCAATAACTTGGTTCGATTCATACCTTCGGGGTCGTTTACAGCGGGTCCGCTTTGATGAGGCTTTCTCGGAGTGGTGTGACCTCTCTGCAGGCGTACCGCAGGGTGGCGTCCTTTCACCTCTTCTCTTTTCGGTTTTCATTAACATAGTTACTTCTGTCCTCTCTTCTAGCTTCCATCTTTACGCAGACGATTTGCAGATTTATCGTCATTTCACCTGTGATGATATCAATACTGCAACTGCGGCTATCAACAGCGACCTCAGAAAAATTTCTGAATGGGCTGAATCTTTCGGTCTCGTGATCAACCCAATAAAATCTCAGACAATGCTAATAGGTAGTTCTTATATGTGCAGGCAAGTTGACCATCCTAGTATCCCACCCGTTAATAACGGCACGTCTATAGCTTACACAAAAACTGCAAAAAATCTTGGTATTTTGCTGGATTCCAATCTCAGTTGGACTGCGCAGGTCAACGCTGTCAGCAGTAAAGTATTTTTCTCTTTTCATTCGCTTAAACGCCTTCAAAACTTCTTGCCGCTAAAGACTAAGATCACTCTTGCTCAGACACTTCTCTTTCTCCTGTTAGACTACGCCGACACCTGCTACTTGGATGCCACTGAGGAGTTATTGAGCAAACTTGAGCGTATCCAAAACCTCTGCATCAGATTCATTTTCGGCTTACGCAAATACGACCATGTCTCACAGTTTCGCTCTCAACTCAAGTGGCTCCCGATCCGGCACCGACGCAATGCTCACGTTCTTTCTTGCCTTTACAATGTTCTATACAACCCTTCTTCTCCTTCTTATCTCAAAGAACGCTTTAAATTCTCTCGACCCCTGGACAAGCCCTGTCGCTTCCATGTTCGAACGCTTCTGTCAATACCGATCCATCACTCTGACTTCTAAAGCTATTCCTTTACCGTTCATGCGGCCAGACTGTGGAACTCCCTCCCGCACACAGTGCGTGACAGCCCTTCTATTTCTATATTCAAAAAACGAGTACAAGAGCATTAATCACAATAAAACAATTTTAAACGGATTTAAGTTGTGTTTATTTTGGATTTTACAATTCCTATTTACGTTACGCTAGGCAATTAAGAAATAGATGGCGGTAGAACAACAAAAATAATTTCAATTCTAAATAATGACGTCTAAAACCTTAGTCATCCGTGACCACGGGCTCTGTAAAGAGCTCGAAACGTAGGAATTGTAAAATCCAAAATAAACACAACTTAAATCCGTTTAAAATTGTTTTATTGTGATGAGTAATAGTTGTGCAAACTCAAGAAAATATTAAAAGAGCATTATTTTTCTCTGTCTAAATAATTTGTATAGGTTTATTATTTAAAGTATTGTTTAATATGTAAGATTATCTTATAGTTCATATAATTAGGTATACTTTAGGATACATTATTATTTTATTTATTGTACTAAGTATTCTTGTTGTATTAGCCTAAATTTATTTTTATCATACTAAGTAAGTTGTACACATCAACTGCCTCACTTTATGCCTTCTCACTTCCCTAGGTCTGCTGGAAGAGATTTCTTTTTAGAAATAAGCTGACCTGTTGTGTATTGATCTATATGTTATGTCCTTTGTGTTATATTGTGTACAATAAACGGTTAAATTAAATTAGGTCAAAGTTTTCACCAGATCCGCACTCATTGTATATGAGCTCTATTTCTTTCCTACTTTTAATTGCTTCGGAACATTCACTATTCTACCATTCTGGAAAAGAGATTTAATCACTATACCCCACCCTTTTAACAGGAAAAACACCCTCAGCCGCTTCAACAAAAGCTCTAGCTAGAGCTGTGCGGCGGAGCGGAGCGTGCCCTCCGCAGCACGGAACCATTTATTTTCGGACAATCAGGTGGTTCACCCTGCAAAGTCCTAACCAGACCGGGAACAAATTCACAAAGTGATAAATATCAACTTTGTGAGTGTCCCACCGAGAATCGAACCCGGAACCTTTGAATCGCAGGCAGACGCGCCACATCGGCCGTCATGATGACTGATGATGATGACCGTGATAATGATGGGTATGATGATGATAATGATTATCGTGACCGCCACCGCTGCCCCACTACACCAGTACACCACACATCACTGATGGTCACCCTACAAAATTGAACGTTAAGGCGAGTGTAGCCGTGAACGACCTCGGCAGATATTTCATTGAGTTTGCAAGCTCTTATTTTACTTCAGGATAATATAAAAACTTGGGCAACAGATGTTCTAATAGATTTTTTGTATAAAGGGAAAAGATGTTTTTGTGAAGGTCGTTCACGGCTGCACTAGCCTTAACAAGTTGGTTAAACGTCGTTAAGTTGTATTGTAGAACTAATTGTCAACCACTTGGTTAATTAACATTTAGTCGTGTGGTTGAACGGTGTTCTTTGAATAATGAATTTATATGTAAAGGACGACAACTTACATGGAAGTTTTCGCATCTAAAGGCAAACTAATAATTACCGAGTAAAATCATACAACTATGGTCCAGAATTCTACATTTTCAACTTTGCGATCTTCTATAAAATGGAAATACGCTGCTATCGTGATACCTTGATCATATTTCTTTAATATTTATAGGGTAGTATCTGTAAAAAACACAGTTTCTATTCTATTCTATTCTATTCTAAGTATTTTGTTTATTTTTTTTTAAATTTGGACCATTGTTGTCTTACGTGCTTTCAAATATGGTCTAAGTTCAATTTCCCCTCAAAAACGTATGATAACTTAATAAAGGACTATAATTGGGATCATATTGTGTGAGGTTAGGGGTTTTGACAACATGTATAGCAAGAAAAAGAAAACGTAAAAAAATCGTATTTTTTATAAGCTGAAAGCTAAACATGAGATCAAATTTAACAAAATCTTCTTTCTTCTACTTAATACTTAAAAAAAACAAAAATGGTCTTCTTAAATAGGACCAAAGTTTTATGACAGGACCATAGTTGTATGATTTTACGGTACTCATTTTAAGTATAAGACCGGGTCTATCGCGATAGTGACCAGTCAACCCGCAACCACAATACATGAAACTGTATTGAAACGTCGGGACACAGATAAATTAGGTACTAATATTTACCTAAATACTATCGCGATAGACCCGGTCTAATACTTAAAATGAGTGAAAGTGATCGCGAGTGCTTAAAAAGTTATAAAACTAATAATTATGTTAAATAATAAACTGATATGAATGGCAATAATTTTTATTGTTTTTCTTACCTTTTTCGCATTTCTCTCCAGTCTTCGCTTGGCAGTCATCAAGTGCAAAACCTGTAAATAAAATACTGAGTTGGTAGGTAGATAATAAGTAGGTAACTATCCTCTTTTTATATTTATATTATTAAGTAATTGTATCAGGCGTTACTTTGCGGAAGTCCATCTTGATTGAATTAGATAGAAGGTATTTAGGTTCTTCCGCACTTATACTACTTCTTATTGATAAGTGCGGAATAAACTAAATACCTTTCTATCTAATTCAATTTATATTATTATTAATTCTTTATGCCTCATGCACTGCTATGTTTTCTTTACCACTTTCCTCTACAAGAAGGTTATCTGGAAGAAATCGCTATTACCGACAATTTCACATTTGCGCACTGTTTTTAATTATCCTGTATTCGAGTCTAGTAAATCGTTTTAACTTAGGTACTTACCTAAAGTAACAAAATACGCCTAAATAACCGTTATTCATTATAGATTTCAATACATACATACATACACATATCACGTCTATAATCCCTTGCGGGATAGGCAGGGTATAAACGGCCGCATAAAACGGACATTTGCGCCACGTCTGACAAACATTTTGAGGGTCATCCGGAAAATTGTGTATCGCCACAGTGACAGGTTGTCAGCCCATCGTCGCCCTTAGTCGCCTCTTACGACTCCCACGAGCAAGAAATGGGGTAATGCTATTCTAAGCCGGCATCACACTAGATTTCAATTTCAGTTTTTTTTTAATTTTGGTAAACCACGACTGTGTTATACCGTTATGTAAGTCCCTATGCCATGTTTACCCCATTTGTTTTAAAGACAAAAACAGGTATACTTGTATGAATATTTACAAATAGTTGAATTTAAATACAAGCAAACGGTAAATATGACAAAAACAGATATACTTGTATGAATGTTTACAAATAGTTGAATTTAAATACAAGCAAACGGTAAATATGACAAAAACAGATATACCTACTTGTATGAATGTTTACAAATAGTTGAACTTAAATAAAAAAAAAAAACGGTAAATATGACAAAAACAGACGTGTATGAATGTTTACAAATAGTTGAATTTGAATAAAAGCAAACGGTAAATAAATTCGTAATATTTTCCTAAAAGACTTCACTTTTTCAAAGAGCAACCAATCAGCCCGGCTATCAATATTTAAAGATTTTAGTCCATTTATTTACTATTTATGGCTAATAATATTTTTGAAATCTTGCAAAATTCTCAAGCGCGGGCTGGATTTGAACCTGCAACTTTGGCCATTACTAGCGTCGCCTCTTTATTGTTATGCACTTCTGCATACCCTCTTCCCACGATTCTGTCGATCACTACAGGAACTCACTTGAAAGTCACAACACTACCTATTAGCACGATCACACTTTTTGCACATTTTGATCAGTGGATTCCACGCACTAGGTAATTTAAAACCATCATCTCGATAAAAATCCTATACTTTCGGAATAGAAAATTAAAAACTTCAGGTTTATTCTTCAGTATGTTCACATAACTTTCTTTAACACAACAATTCAATCATCAAACCAAGACTGGCGCTACTGACCGACGATCCCAGCTGATTCCCTCTTTCTGTCACCAAAAACATGTCAGCGCACGTGTTGCTTCCCCATTGGTCGGCCTTAAAAGCGTACAGACCAATTGCAAAGCAGCAGTGTTACCATTTCTTTTTTATTATTATTAAACTGCTTGAAAATTAAATCGACCCTAACTATAAACTATACATTGTTTAGGATGTCGTTAAAAATAAAACTATTTCAATAATTTACTTAAAAGTATTGATTGAAATTTAAACTTACAAATTATTAGCAACAATGCAGCGACCAGTTGCAACACAAGTTTTGCCATCTGAAAAATAATAAAATACAGTCAAATCGTGCATTTTCCTTGAAAACCCTTACTCAGGTAGACTTTGTTATTTTCCTAATTGTGTCTCATTCCTAACAAGTCTCTATTTGAAATCACAGATTTTGTTACAGGATATAATCAAAACAAATACTAAATACTAGTACAGCTCCTTAGCTCCGACTCTGTAAAATGCTATAATCCCATCCGGAAACAAGCATGAAACTTGATACGCTTGTAGCTTTCATGTGTGTATTTAATCATTTAAGGGGTAACAAGCTGTCAAATGAATGTTTCCCCCATTCCCCCCTTTTTATGTCCCTACTTTTAGTTTTTCTGCTTTTATTCGAAAATGGTTAATGTTACACAAAAACTTTAGAGGAGTTAAATATTCTGCATTATATTGTGTACAATAATTGTCTTTACAGTATGTTGATAAGACTTACAGTTTTGAAGCTATGCTTATATTAATTGATCTAAAATGATCCGATTCCGGCCTTACCAGAAAACACCTATAAATCTACAACAAGTAACATCCACTCTCAATATCCAAGAGGTAAACGAATTTACATTATTGGGAATAAACGTTTTTAAACTAGAAAAGTAATATAGATAAAATCAAAGCTAAATTGTCACAATTTATGTACGCCATCTCAATATTTAAACAATAATTACGAAACAGCCCTAACAGCATATTATGTGTAGGTACGCTTTTTCATGGATGCGATACGGTATTCTGCTTTGGGGAGACAGTACAGAAGCAGAAAAAATATAATTTAAGCCCAACAACAAATGTAAACCATAATTGCAAGCTAATATATGCTCACACTCCCGTCAATATACGATCAAGAGACGGCGATTTTCGTGAAAAAAACAAATAGAAAAAATTTATTACTGCACAAGGGAAAGACGTAAGAATGTGCTAAAGCTACCAGCACCAAAGATGGAAATATATAAAGCTAGTCCGTATTATCGCGCAATTACTATCTACATTGCGTTACCAAAAGATATAAGGGAAGAAACAAAACCTAAACCATTCCAAAACAAAATGAAACGATTTCTTGTCCACAAAGGGTACTATAGCATGCATGAATTTATAAATGATAAAAAAAAATGATAAAAATAAATGAAAAATTAGGTACTTATTAAAAAATATTTATTTATTGAATCAAATGCTTAGCTGAAGTTAAAGTTAAAATTAAATTAATTTAATTAAATTGTTAGTAAATATTTACAATTTACGTGTTTTTATTAAGAAATTATAGTGAATGTATGTGTGATTGATTACTATGAAATTATTATTAATTAATGTGTGATTATTTTATTTTTATAGTGTTATATTGTATGAGAATATTCCAATAGAATTTTTAAATTTGCAACACCCTTACAGGGTTCATGTATCACTACCTCTGAGTACCATAGGACGTATGTAATAAATTGTACATGTAAGTAAAATAAAGAAATTCAATTTGAAATTCCATCGTTTTGAAAAGATGACTTCTCGCTCTGAATTAGTTATAGTTATAGTACCTTAAGGTAGAGTACTTTCTAAAATTTGGTATATAGTACGGCTCTTTAGCTCTAAGTACAGTCCCATCCGGAAGCAAGCATAAAACTTGGTATGCTGGTAGCTTTCATATGTGTAATTATAATTTAAGGGGGAACAAGCTGTCAAATTAATGTTTCCCCCCCTTCTCCCCTTTAAATGTCCCTACTTTCGGTTTTTTGTTTTTATTCAATAACGGTTAATGTTACACAAAAACTTTTCAGGAGTAAAATATTCTGCATTAAATTTTGTACCCTAATTTTCTTAAAAGTATGTTGATGAGACTTACAGTTTTCAAGTTATGCCTATATGAATTCCATCATTTTTATGCAGATGACTTTTTGCTCTGAATTAGTCATAAGTACCTTGTGGTAAAGTTCTTTCTAAAATTTGGTGTAGGCGTTTGCTACTTATATAGCCATTAAAGAAAACCCGCAGAGACTACAATTAATTTATGCATATAGTGGTGGAGAGAGGGGGGCAAAGTTTGTTTTTTCTGAGCTGAACTTGAAGACGATGAGAAGATATTTTCAGCTACACAGATAACTTTGTAAAAATGTATCGGGTTTTGTAGGCACCGTATTTTTATCATGCAGGTGAATAAGGCTTCCAGCATGTATTATTATCTTACAAGTTTGTCTCCAGGTTAAAAAGAGAACAGCGTTGAAATGAGAACGAAAATACGTCTTTTTCTAATTATTCCTACTAATTTTACTTTTGATTGTATGGAATGTACTCAAAATCGTTTCAAAAATTAATACTCAATCCTTGGTTTATCAGAAAATGATACCCAAGTTGTCCTTGCGCATAAACATAAAGAACCATAAGTCTTCAAGTTCAGCTCAGAAAAAACAAACTTTTCCCCCTCTCCCGACCACTATAGGCGTAAATTAATTGTATTTTCTGCGGATTTCCTTTAAAGGCTATATAAGTAACAAACGCCGATACCAAATTTTAGAAAGGACTCTAGCACAAAGTACTTATGACTAATTCAGCCAAAAAGTCATCTTCACAAAAATTATTTAAATTCATATAAGCATAACTTAAAAACTGTAAGTCTCATCAACATACATTTATGACAATAAGGGTACAGAATTTAATCCAAAATATTTTACTCCTGAAATTGAAATTGAAATTGAAATATTTTTATTTGCTGTAAATGTGGTACAATAAATACATTTCATGAGATCTTAGGAAAAATACAGTTTGACACATTTACCCAAAAGTCATGGCATGCAAATACTGAGAGGGCAAAACAGTCTTACAAGTTAATTATTAAATAGATATTATTACAACGTCAAATAGTCAAGATATAATATTACAATGTCAAACTTTAGTTATTCAAAATGTCAAAAATAACAAAATAACAGGTATGTATAGAAAATAGATATGTCAGTACAATAAGATAAAATGTCATTCACAAATTTCACAATATAAAAATTAACACTAACTTCAGAGCCTTTGTACATTCAATGTTCAATTTATTTATTTATTTATTTATTTATTTAACTTTATGCACAAAAATGTACACGGGCGGACTTAACGCCAAAGGCGTTATCTCCCAGTCTACCTTAGGGCATGTGGAAAGGGTCAAAGCAGGTGCATTAACCAAAAAAAAATTAAAGAAAGGCTTGAATATATATATAACACAGCAATATATACATATGTATAATAACAACAGCAATATACAATAAATACTACACATATACGTCTATCATATATAAATATTCATATATATAAATAATACACTAATACATAAATATACTTATATTATACCTGACATATTATATATTCAATGTTGATATTAAGAAAATCTTGAACGCTGTAAAAGCTGAAAAGTTTTTGTGTAACATTAACTGTTTTTTAATAAAAGCAGAAAAACCGAAAGTTGGGACATAAAAGGGGGGGGGGGCAGGGGGGAAACATTCATTTGACAGCTTGTTCCCCCTAAAATTATTAATTACACATATGACAGCTACCAGCATACCAAGTTTCATGCTTGCTTCCAGATGGGACCATAGCTTCATACAAAGTCGGGCTGAGGAGCCGTAAAGTGAACAGACACATTGGCGGTGGTTTTATTAATTTATATTAAAGCGACCTCTGGGAGCTACGACAAGAAGCTCACTCAAAGTGGTTAACGAGCAAGCAAGACGCAACAGAAGTTCCAACATATCTGCAAGATGGCGCCACGTGACAGAACAAAGTGCGGTGGGTGCCGATGACGTAGTAGTTGGCTGCATGCTGTAGTGGTTGATGCGTGGTTGAAGGCTGCGAAGTCCAAGTCGTAGGGTCCCTAAAATTCTGACTTTCACACTACAAAATAGAGCCTCGCTCTTCCTTAGTGTTGCTTGCACCACACCAGTTTCATCGTGAACTTAATATTTGAACTTAGTATTTCAATTATAGTAACTTTCACGCCAACTTTTTTGTGTTATTGTCAACTAGCTTGCTTTTAAAAGAAATAAATAACACGACACAAGCGTCTTAGTACACTATTGGAATGCATCGATGGTCAAGCATCGCTGTTGTCAAGCACTAACTTGACAGCTTTACCTACCTTAAGCCTCCTCCCTTCCGGGTCGGAACGAGACGGAAGACCGAGTTGCTCAAAAAAAACAGAGTCAAAATTATTTCTAAGCTTTTTTTCAAGTAGAAGGAGTCGAAATAGAGCGAAGTAATGGATAAGCAGTTTGTACAGTACTAGTAGAATTCATAAAAAAAATATGTTTTGGTTAAAACAAGATAGTGGCAAAGTTTTAGAGCTTTGTTTCAATTTTATTCAATAATTTTTTTCCGGGTAGACCGCAAAAGACCTGATTTGTTCTCCCAGATATAAATTAGTAAGCGTTTTGGTTAGTATAATGGCAGAAAAAGCATGAAAGTAGAATAAATGCGGTAGAAATGAGAGCGCTAAGAAGTATGATTGGAGAGAAATTGAGTGACAGGATAAGGAATAGTGTGATTAGAGAACGTTGCGATATAAAAGAAGACGTTGTGACTGGTATAGAAAAAGGAATGCTGAGATGGTTTGGTCACATTGAGATATTGAATGAAAGAAGATTAACGAAACAGGTGTATATGGTGAGTGTGGATGGTGAGTGTGGATGGGAACGTTGGAAGGGGAAGACCAAGACGCACGTACTTGGATCAGATCGGGGACGTTCTAAAGAAAGGTCAGGTCAAGAGTACCCTAAACCGACGAGCCTGTATGAACAGATTGATGCATGTTGAAGAAGCGGAAGAGGTATGTCAGGATCGTAGCAAGTTGAAAGATGTAGTCTCTGCCTACCCCTATGGGAAAGAGGCATGATTATATGTATGTATGTATGTTCAAGATGGCGGATGTGCTATAAGTATTTTTAATTTTGTGAAAATTTTCAAACAAATTTTGAAATACTGTTATAAATACAAACTTACTCGAACTATGCGGAAGCCAAAGCACACACGACCCGCGGGCTGCTTGCAGCCCGCGCACCACCCAACCAACTAGTACGAACTTATAAATTTGCCATAGTTCCGTAAAGACTTTTGAAATGCAAAATTTTCTTAGCTCTGTTTGCTTCGGCGCTACGGTTCCCGGCACATGCACATGTACAAACTGCTTATACCTACATCACTTTGCTCTATTTCGACTCCTACCTGAAAAAAAGACTCAAAAAAAGTTTTGATTTTCAAATTTTTTTAATAGCCATCTGAAATTTCCAACTGTATGGAGTTTTCTGGTAAACTAAATCATAAACCTCATCTAACTCAATAACAGCGATAACTCCAACGCATGCGCATCTGGAAGAAAAGGTTACTTTTCAGTCTAAACTCAATAAACCGTCATAGCTTGGCCGCCATCTTGTTTTTCCCAAATGTCGGACGTCTCCTGAAAACTTCAAAGACTCCAAAAAACCCTCTTAACGTGGCCAAACCCCACCACGTCTCGTTCTTGGAGATCAATTCGGGGAAAAAAACACCATCTTCACCTCAAATAAAATTATGTAAAAAAAACTTTTAAAACAAGCTTTTGTTTAAGTGCTCTGAAAAGATGAAAATAAAATTTTGAATGACATTAACCACATTCATTTATGACTTTACAGGAATGAAAATATAATAAAAGCTTGTCGCGATGCCTAGAAAAAACTACCTAATTACAGTTAGGTGCGTACCTTATTACAAAATTTCAATCACAAATTGAAAGTTTCGCGACTAGCTTTTATTATATTTTCATTTCTGTAAAGTCATAAATCAATGTGGTTAATGTCATTCAAAATTTTATTTTCATCTTTTCAGAGCACTTAAATAAAAGCTTGCTTTAAAAGTTTTTTTACATAATTTTATTTTATATTTTTTGTTTATGTTACGATAGTTATTGATCAATACGAAAGTCTTTCTATAAAACGGAGAGACCTTCAATAGAAAAACTTAAGGCATGGGGAAAACTAACATTAGGATAAAGTATAATTATCTCTTTTATATTCTATAGAAGTAGGTTGGTACCTACTCCTCCGGCATCCCTAATAGAAGAATTAGCTTGTAATATGTCTTAGTCTTTTCATTTCATTGATGGCGTCATTATTACATGGCCGAGTCCCAGTTAATTTCGAACAGTCTAATTCTTCTATCAGGAGGCCTTCTATTGACGTGACCCTAATTCATGGTGGGCCTACCAACTGCCTATCATGAACGAATTCGTATATAAAATTGCAAGTCCCAGCAGTTGAATATTGAGGAGTTCCATAGTTCGAAGACAACCCTGGATGTAGCGTCTAATTCATGGTGGGCCTACCAACTGCCTATAATAAACGAATTCGTATACAAAATTGCAAGTCCCAGCAGTTGAATATTGAGGAGTTCCATAGTTCGAAGACAACCCTGGATGTAGCGTCTAATTCATGGTAGGCCTACCAACTGCCTATAATAAACGAATTCGTATACAAAATTGCAAGTCCCAGCAGTTGAATATTAAGGAGTTCCATAGTTCGAAGACAACCCTGGATGTAGCGTCTAATTCAAGGTGGGCCTACCAACTGCCTATAATAAACGAATTCGTATCCAAAGTTTTGTGTCCCAGCTATAAACCGCTGAGGAGATCTCTCGTACGGAGCCGATCCTGGCAGCAGCATCAGGTCAAATTTATGATTAACATGCATTGTCATCGGTTCTGGACCAACATGCAAAATTTCAACTCAATCGGATACCGAGAAGTGGTTCAAATTAAACTTGCAAGATTTGCACCGAACAAACATTGTTACTTACTTACTTACATACTTACATACACTGCAAGTTAAATAAAAGCTTTTAACAAGTTAAATAAAAGCTTTTAAAAATTACTGCCTTCTTTTTTTTTAATTTTTTGATTTTTAAAATCGTATTTTTCTTCCGAAATCGCCAATAAAAACTAAAAGTAAGACAATAATATTTACACAACGGCCGCCTTAGTTTAGTTCGTATACAGAGTGTTTGAAACTACTTTCACTTTGTAGGGGAAGTGTCCCAAATATTTAACCTACGATTTTTCGCTCAAAGGAAACTACCCTTATTTTTGAGTAAAAACAATAACTGCTTTCAAGTATTTTCGAAAAATTACTTGTAGTCACCGGGAGTAGAACCGGTGAAAATTGATAAAAAAACACCCTGTATTTTTATGATGCCAAATGTCCCACACGAAAAGAGAGAGAGAGAGCGAATGTTTCATTGAGTTTGAAGGTTCTAATGTTACTTGAGGATAACGGTAAAAATTTGGGCAACGGACATTCTAATAGATAGTTTAAGTAGGTAATATGGAGAAAATATTTTTTTGTGAAATGAATGAATGAATACCTACACTTACCTTAAGGTAAAATGGGCTTAGAAATCAACCACAAGAAAAGCAATAAAGTTATTGAGTATTGAGTATTGAGTTGGATAGTGTTCGGAATTTTGCTCTCATTTCTCGAAATCTCCAAATTATGAGACAATATTGTTCTTCGTCTCTCTTTTCGTGTGGGATACCGAGTCGTCCAACGACCCGTTGAACCCTAGTGTCAGAGTTTTTCAACCGCCAACTACCACTAGCAGGCCTCTGACTTGGTTGTGTTACGACCACGATCTAAATAATCATAGACAGCAACCGGGACCGACGGCTTAACGTGCCCTCCGTAAACATCTTTCTTGCGGACAATCAGGTGGTTCTACCTGCGATGTCCTAACCAGACTGGAAACAAATTTACAAAGTGATATTATCAACGTTGGGAGTGCCCCACAGGCGGGCGGCACGGGCGCTCGTCGACTCGGTGTCCCACACAAAAAGAAGGAAAAGAACGTTAAAAAAAGAAACGGCTGTTTATGCTGTAAAAACTCGTGCTTTTGACCCTCTCAAGGGAATAAAAAAATTTAGGGTAGTTTCCGAAGACCAAAAACTATGATATTTGTCAAGTAGCTTTCTTGCACTGCGCTCGTCAATCCGCCTGCCAAGCGTGGTGAGTATGGCAATACTCCCCAACAGGAGGAGGGCTATGTCCAGCAGTGGACTGTTGTGGCTGATAATGTTAATAGATAGGTGCACCAGCTTTTTACCTTACACGATTTCGTATTTTTTATCAAATCGGCAGTCTTGCAGCAATCCGAGGTTCTTCGTCTTTTTAATTATAATAACAATCAATTACAAAAAAAACAAATCAAATTATATAGTAACACGTAAAATTTTGAATGTAAATTCAATTCAATTTCTTGATTTTAAAATGTAAATTCGTGAAAACAAAATAAATTCAAATCAAATTCAAATACTTTGGCGTACTTTGGCTGTAATTTGTCATCTGCCTTCAATCAAAATAAGATAAAAAATAGCATGAGTCCGAAAAAGTTCCAACCTCCCGAAAAAAAATCCGGAAAAAGCCACGATATAAGCAGGGAAATAGTTATGTCCATGTCGCTGGCTCCCCAAAGTATATATTTTTCAAAGCTGAGAGGCTCAAACGTTTGTGACGAATGGATGGACTCTTATTTTAAGAGTGGTTTTCAATGTGACGCTACCTAGACTGAGATCTCAAGTCAAAAAAATTGGGGAGCTAGCGACATGTTTTTAGGTTAGAATTTCAGAGAAATCATCAGATTACTTGTTAACGGCGCAATGCACAGATGAATAAGATAATGTACTAGCGGAATGTGCCAAAATGATGGCTATGCCAAAGAAATGTGACGGAATTTGTGACAGCTACAAGCACATTCAATAGCTATGTGACTCAACTGGAGCTGAGAAATAAGCCATGGAATGTTTCCAACCCATGTCGCTGGCTCCCCAAAAATCCGGCATCCGAAATCTTTGCAAATACCACCTAAAACTACTAACCAAAGAGGAATTCTACTTAATATACGTAGAAAAATGGTACGTAGATCCGTAGAATGGCGGTAAGTAGATCAGCTAAGCGTAAGTAGCTCAGCTACTTACCGCCGGGCTACGTACGCAACATTGTGCCGGCTACAAGCGTCATGCATGCTGTACCATTTCACTACGTTTTTTCAGTATGCACCCTACGTATTTTTTTCTCAGTGTAGCATTGATATTTATTTCTTTCAGAAATGCAAGGTGTAGCGTAAAACTATCCAAATATAGTAACTAAGAAAGGGCAAAAGCGTCGGTAATGCAAAGGGATTATGGTTGTAGCGAAATATTGCGAAGAATATTCAAACATGACTCTTATAAGAGAAGTAACAGCACAATACAAGAATGTATTGAACAGAGGACAAAACGGTAGAGTCGGGGTAAAGTAACTATTTACAATACCATAAAGCACATTCTCACTACGCCTCTATGGGCAGAAAAATAAGTAATAAGGAAAATGGGCAGCGCGAGCATGTAAACAGGTTACTCGTCGTTGTTCCTTTGACTCGAGCACACGTAAGAATCTCCAATAGAAGGGCACTTTTATTATAGGTTTGACAAGTACAGAAAATTGTTTATACTGCAGTGTTAGTCCATGCCATAGATTACCACTAAACTACTACGTACAATTTATAATAAAATCAAATTTAATTTTTCATTATTTTACAATAAGTTAGACCCCGTCGTAGATGGCGCGAGGAGTTGGATAATTTCTCACGAAACTGGCATACGGAAGCCCAAAATAGAGATGGATAGAAGGAGAAGAGGGAGGCCTTTGCCCAGCAGTGGGATGGTGTGGGCTAGACAAGACAATAAGTTCAAATGTATTTTCAGAATAAAAGTAAACAAATTACGAAAAATAAACCGAAAAAATCCTAAGATACTGGTGCCGTAATAGATACAAGATATTTCCGGACGATATCTTTTATTTTTAAACTAGCGTAATGTGTTCTTTAGACAGTTCAGTACGGTTTGGTGGTTTGATCGCATATTAACAAAGATAGAACCTAATTCAGTGATTGTTTTGGATAATAATAATAATAATAATCATTTATTTGCCATTAAACAAGGTATACAGAGGATGGTAGAATAAAATTGTTATAAACTAGGTTCACTTGTTTAGCCAGAAATAGCATGCAAATATAAATTTAAAATAAAATACAAATTGTCACATTTATGAATAAAAATATACAGAAAGTCGGAGTCAACGTAAAAATTATTATAATGCAAATGGTCACACAGAGAAAACAGTAACATAGTACCTACGTGCACATTTACTCTTAAATCCAGTAATGGCATGGAAATCACCGTCCACTTGGTTCATTTATTTAAATTCCAAAAACTCTTTTACAGAATAAAAATTGTGAACTTGTAACCAATTTCGTAAATCTCTTTTGAATTTTGTGAAGGTTTGATCTTTGAAGTGTTGTGGAATGTTATTATAAATTTTCACACACATAGCGAAGCAATTTTTTTGATATCGGGTGGATCTTGGAATTGTGTTTAAAATAAGTCTGTTTGGATAGCGCATGTTTTGTCGAGTAGATACCTCACTTGCTTTGGTAAATAAGCGAGGATGCTGTTTAACGAAACATGCGACTTCGAACACGTACAAACATGGCAAAGGTAGAATTTTTAGCATATTGAAAAACGGCTTACACGATTCATCTGGAGCGATGCTTGTAATAGCACGGATACACTTTTTTTGTGCAATGAATACCTTGTTTGCATGTGTGCCGTTTCCCCATATTATGAGGCCGTATCTGAGAATAGACTCGACGTATGCAAAATAGGCAATAACTGCTGTTTTTTGTGATGCAGTTCTCGTCAATTTAAATAATGCATATGTAAAGCTGTTAATTTTACTACAGACTTTTTCCATATGTGCCTTCCAGTTTAATTCTTGATCAATAATTAAGCCTAGGTAGGTTACACACTTAGCGTGTTTAAGTGTCTGATTTTTGTAACTTAATGAATTTAAATAATTGTGTAGATTAAAATTTATATAGTTAGTTTTATCGATGTTGATCCGTAAATTGTTATGATTGAGCCAGTTTGCTGTTATGTTAATAGTATTAATTATTTCTGTGGCATGATTTTCAATGGTCAAACTTTTGGGTGATGATATCAGTACGGTTACATCGTCAGCAAACAAAATGGTTTTGTGTTTTATTAAGCCAGGTAGGTCGTTTATATACAATAAAAACAACAGCGGCCCAAGTACGCTGCCTTGAGGGACTCCAGAACCATTGTGCTTGTGGGTAGAGAAGCAACTATTTACTTGCCGACCTGAGCCAATGCTACTTATTTCAACACATTGGGTGCGATTTTCTAAATAGGATTTAATCCAACCCAATGCTACCCCTCTTATACCATAGCTTTCCAATTTTGCTAACAGTAGGCGATGAGATACAAAGTCGAACGCTTTCGACATGTCTAGAAAGACAGCGGTAGTAAAATGTTTATTATTGAATGCATCATACCATTCAAGAAAATTAGAAAAAATACCAGAAAACAGAAGTGGATGTTAACACAATGTTATTTGAGCTTGTATGACATTTTTAGTTGGTGATGGTGACGACCATTTAACATGTGGTTCTAGGTTAATTAATATCAAGTTTTTTACAGGATCTTCAACTGGATTTTTAGAAGAAGGGGAATTAATATTTCTAGCGTCAAAGGGTGATGGAGACTACCATGGTGAGATGGATGCCCATAATTTTGAAAAGTGGTTTGATCGCATATTAACAATGATAGAACCTAATTCAGTGATTGTTTTGGATAATGCATCATACCATTCAAGAAAATTAGAAAAAATACCAACCACCGCTACACGAACGAAAAGCTGACATTCAAAAGTGGCTTATGGAAAAGGGGATCCATTATGTAAGAAGTGAAGTAAAAGTTGAACTTCTACAAAAAATAAAAGATGTAAAGGATAGATTTCAAGCATATGTGGTTGATGAAAAGGCAAGGCAGAACGGCATTTCTATCATTAGACTGCCGCCATATCATTGCGAACTCAACCCTATAGAATTAATATGGGCGCAAGTTAAGGGACATATTGCTGCAAAAAATGACACCTTTAAGTTGAAATGATGAATGATGAATGAAATTTGTAACTTCTCTACGAGATACCCAAACCGGTTAGTGGCACCTCCCTGCTCTACAACTTGTTACCAAAGAAATTGTTATTATATGTCCATCAAACTTTTTAATAAATTACCGGACAATATAAAAGAATTGCCTCTGACTAGATTTAAGACTACGCTGTACAAACGGTTATGTGATGGATGCTTCTACAGTATTGACGAATTTATGATGTACAAAAATCTTTAATTTTCTATTTCTATTTTATGAGATGACATTTTTTTATTTTTTATTTTATTTGATATTATTGTATTACTTTGACATTTCTTCTTCATAATTTAAATGACTATTGTTGTAAATTATATTGAAATCTTATCGATTATTTAAAAGCGCGCCTCTTTCATATTTGTATACCAATTGATTATAATATTGGTTAAATGTGTGTGACTGAAATATTCATTGTAAACCAACTATGTATGACCACATTTACTGCAAATAAAATTTCTGTATTTCTGTATTTCTGAAAGACTTGAAAAACTTATTGCCTGAGGCACTAAACAGAATCACAGCTGAAATCTGGCGGAATTGTGAGATTCACACCATTAAAGAAGAAAATAAAATGAAAGAATTGGACGGAATAATTGATAACATGACCGACCAATTCATTATTCATGTTGGTGAAGATTCATCTTCTGAATCATCAGAATCTGACAGCGAATAAAGTCCAGAAGAAAGAAGTCATATGAAAAAAGGCTTGAAGTACTCCAGCTGACATCCTTGACAGAAAACCACAGAATAATAACTAGTAACTAGCGTTACAGAAGCTTTACTTCGCAATGGTTTTCAAAGAAATATGTACTCAATCTGATAGACAATATGATTTAATTTAGCTCGCGTTCCAGTCGACCACGTGTTCATTTACATACCTGCCAATAGTAGTTTATGCAACTGTCATATAATGGGGGTCATTAGAATGCGAGTGTCTGTTTATCACACGAGGCGTAGCCGAGTGTGATAATAGATTGACACAAGCATTCTTATGCCTAATTATATGCAGTTGCATACAATATTTTAACTACACTCTCAAAAAATAAACTCAGTTAAACACTTTTCCAAACGTCCGCACCGGCGGCGGTTGCAAGGCCCGATACATGGTCGAATTCAATACGAGAACGTAATATGGCTTGATATGAATTTTTCAAAATTCTTTACTTACAGTTGTTTAGTTGTCGAGTCTGAACAACAAATAACTAAACAACTGAAGAACAACGGAACAACAACTGAACAACAACTGAACAACACTGAACAACATCTGAACAACATCGGAATAACAACTGAACAACGTCTAAACAACTGCTCAACATCTGAACAACAACTTAAAAACATCTGAACAACAACTGAACAACATCTGAACAACATCTCAACAACAATAAAACATAAACATATTGAATCAACTAAACAACATCCGAAAAATTACCGTACCACAACAACTGTCAGGTGCGGCGGAAGATGGCGATTTGAGTATTGGCAAAAAAACTTCGTTTCATTTCTCAACTTTATCGAAGTTAGAGTTTTCTCATTAAGTCATTACGCTTCTGTAAATTTATATAAAACCGTAGTTTATATAGGCAGAATGCATAAAGTGGGTCTTTATGCAACTGTTTTCGAATTCATAATTCGAACATTATGAGACGAGTGTAGATAAATATTTTTTGATGGAATATGAGCCGCGGTCTAGGGTTGCTTACTTCGAGAAACTACTTACGCCATCTAGCGCACAACACGAGCGTTTACTCCTACTTTTGGCGGGCACGCAGCAGGCAGCGACGAGTACGTTCATGTAGTCTAAGACCTAGCAGCATAGTTGTATATGCTATACGATTATTGCCGAAGATTTAATTCAATGAAGTAATAAACCTGCAATAGTCCTTGCATCAGGCGGGTGCTGGCCCTGGGTGTACGAGTACTTCTATAGTGCAGACAGAGCAAGTATCCGCTTGATGTACCTACACATCACAACACATTATTTGGTATAAAAAAGGCCTCTGTGCTGTTGGCTTTGGCCCCACACATGCCTCAAAGGACCGGGTCCCTGTGGGCCCGAGATCCGAAAAGAATACCAACATAATAATAATAAAATGTATACTAATAATATTATAATGTATACTAATTTTTTTCCCGTGGGTGTCGTAAAAGGCGACGATGAACAATTTTAGGCGATGGGCTGACAACCTGTCACTATGGCGATTCACAATTTTCTGAATGACCCTAAAATGTTTGTCAGACGTGGCGTAAATGTCCGTTTTTAGCGGTCGTTTACGCTCTGCCTATATATGTATGTATGTAATAACAAGTCCTGGCGCTGGTTGCATATCTTGAAATTTTGTGAAATCACCCAAATTGATTAAAATTATTCTTCAGTTAAAAACCGATATCAGTTTAAAAAATAAAAACTAAGACGCGCGTTAACCCGCGGGTATCAACTAGTACCTAAATATGTGCTGAGTGTGAATAGTGCTCACCGAAACTAGCACAATATATTTTTTATCTTGCACCTACAATTTAACTGCAATATTGCAAAATATTATTTTATTTTTAAAATTATTTATTATATTTCCAAGCAAGAAATTCACAATATGGATTCGCAAACTTTATTTAAGTTGAAAAAAATTCCATAGACGTATCACATATAAATATTCTGCGTTGGGCTCTTAGTCTAAGTTCGTAAATGAATACGTACGACAGATGAATTGCAACTCGAATGAAACGACTAAACCTTTTTATTTAATTTTAAATACTTACTTTTAGGATTTTGGAATAGTAGGTACTTTATTCAACAAAAAAAGAAAGGGTTTGTTTAGAATTAAATTCATTTCAAAAAGGAACATAATGTAATCAAATCAAAAGTATTTCTTTGCTTTTTTTCGTCTGTCCATCTTGCAAAAATTGTCGAGAAAGTTGAACAAATAGCGCACGTGTGTGACTTCTTTCTCTCGCGGCAGCCCGCTAGATTAGCCCTTTCGCAGTGGCCGGCGCCTGGAGGTATGTTTTCAATACCTACACGCGGAGTGACACAGGCCTGACAGAATGAAGGTTGAGAAGTGACTTGATGGAAACTTGAAAAATTCTCACTGAACTATGTAACCTCTCTATGCAAGAGATATTTACTTTGAAGTCATGACGCTTTCAATGTGGCCACACACTTGAACTGAACCCTTTGCACTCAAATATAAATGTTGTGTTAACAAATTGCATTGTAAATGTGTGGAATAAGCTCCCTGATAACGTTGTGTCTGCGCCGTCTGTGAACCTTTTTTAAAAATAGACTGGACAATTGGTGTAAATATACTTAATAAACACTTTATGATCAAATATTACGCGTGTGTGTAAAAAGAACATATTTAAAAATAAAAGACATTATGTATTGCTGCCTGTCCTGTAAATAATAATAATAGAAGACCGAGTCGAGGAACTAACAGATGAAGCAAGAAGAATCCTGGGATCTAATTATTTAGGCATTAGGCTCAGACCAAACAACCATTCTGTAAATACAAACTGATTAATTATAAAAAAACATAAACTTGACTGCATTTTTATTACAAAGTCCTATTTTCATGGCAACCATAATTTTGGATTTATGACATTTTAATACAGCCAGTGTCAATCGCGCTGCTGACACAAAGCCACAAAGAAAGTATTGGCGGCGGCGCGCCTGTTTTGTGCTGTTGAGACAAATCTAACGACACCTCATATGTCAAGATCCAATAAGCCGTTTGAGCTGTAGCCCGTAAAAAAGAATTTTCTTGTCCGCATCCAAACATATATAATATACTTACATTCTTACATACATACTCTCCCCTACATATCCCTCCAACACTAATAAAAAAATGTGTTGATGTATTAACCATTCCTTATACTCAACTTATAAACCAATCTTTTTCGGAAGGTTGCTTTCCAGACTCTCTAAAAACGTCCCTAATCAAACCTGTTCATAAAAAAGGAGATACCACAGACCAAAACAATTACCGCCCAATAGCACTTTTACCAACATCTGCCAAAATATTTGAAGGTGCAATGGTGAAGAGGTTATATTCTTTTTATGAAAAATACAAAGTATCACATGAAAATCAAAACGGTTTCAGAAAGAACAGATCAACAATTCTTGCTATTTATACATATGCTCAAAAAATCTATGATGCTATAAATAACAAAAAATACGCCATTGGCCTTTTATTAGACATGAGTAAGGCTTACGATAGAGTATGCCACGAAAACCTGCTTACAAAACTATATGGGTCAGGAATACGCGGAATAGCATTCAAATGGTTTCAAACATATTTGCAAAATAGATTTCAATACGTAGAAATAGAAAACACGAATTACGAGACAGGAAAAATTAGACAAATTAGATCAGATAGACTATCATCGACAGGATCTATTCCACAGGGAAGCGTTTTAGGATGCATTTTATTCCTAGTGTACATAAACGACCTCCCCACCATACCGGAAAATGATTGCGTTCTTTTCGCGGATGACATTTCTGTTTTAATCCCCTGCTATAACACAGATGAACTTGAAACCACATTAAACTCAACCCTTGATAAAGTTATTAACTGGCTGGATGATAACTATCTAAAGCTAAACCTTGAAAAAACTAAATTGATACAATTTAAACCCTATCAAAAAACAGCACTTAAAATCGCATATAAATATGGTAACACACCAATAGAAACAATAAAAAGTGCTACCCTGCTTGGAATAGACTTAGATTCGCATATGAGTTGGAAACCCTACATTCAGAAATTAAAAAAAAGATTATCCTCATTTATTTATGGTCTATATAATCTAAAACAGGTAACTAATCTTAACTTCCCTCGCAGCTTACTATGCTTACGCGCATTCAAGGCTCTCTTACGGTATTATTTTGTGGGGAAATTGTTGTGATGTAGATGAAGTATTTATTCTGCAAAAGAAATGCGTACGCATATTAACCAATATACAAGATTTCGAATCCTGCCGACCCCATTTTATAAAGCATAATATACTTACTCTTACTTCAATCTATATCCTAGAAGCATGCACTTTTGTACGAAAGCATGCAAACCTATACACGGCGTTACTAAATAATAAAAGAAATAACCGAAATATGCACAAACATAGTCCTCATTTGATGACGATAAAAATGTACAATCATATTCCTAATTATATTAAGGAAATCCAAAAAGTGTCAGTTTTTGACAAACAATTGAAGACATTACTTATAAAAAAATGCTATTATAATCTTAAGGAATTTTTTGACGATAAGCTGCAATAATTAAATCTTCCTTTGTGTTACTATGTTATTGTTATGAAATTGTAATTATTATTAATTTTATTGAGAACTAATGACATGTTAATAGAATTAGAATGCACGTGTTTGTTAATTTATTGTTATTTTTTTGTCAGTAATATCATTTATAAATAAACAAATATAATGTCTATAAATTGCTGTGCCCTTGCAGGGCGTCACATGTATGCCTAGTTTATTTAAGTACCTTCCACCTTTGTAATGATTTAATGTGAATTGCAATAAATAAACTATGAACTATGAACTCTTCATAAACAAAATCCACCTTCTAAGGTAGTCTGGTAATTCAATAAGAATATTTCTTACTTTAAATATAGAGATAGCCCACTGGTTGGTCAGGCCCGTCAGGCCTGCATTTATCCAATTTGACAGCTGAAATCTGTTTACAATTAGATAAGTACCATTACACGTTGGTACACGTTGACAGGTACACGTTGTCGTACCAATGCTGACAAACGATCACCAATGTACAGACTGGTAAATGTTTACAACTCTCGTTTAACCTCTATAGATATTTTTGCTCGTATTAGTAGGTTTGAAAAAAATATCTTACCTCTCCTTGGCTGTTAAATTAAGTTAACTATACTCTTGTTTATTTTGTAATCATTGTATTTGATACAAAGTATACCTACGTATTGTTATACAGTAGTACGTACGGCCGCACGCCAAGATATCATCATCATCATCATGTCGTCCAAACCGTGTCCGGTGACGGCGACTCCTATATATTATGAAATTGGGTCTTTATTCCGGTGTGATCTAATGTGCCTGGCGAAACCGAACTTTGTCTTGAAGACACGGTTGCAAGAAGCACAGTACAACTGCAAATAACATATCCTCTGAGTCTCTCAAAGGTTGACTGGAAGAGATCCCTTTGTGGGATAAGTCCGCCTTTGTGCCTCCTGTTTTATTCCATCCTTTACTGATCATGTAAATTTGTTTTGTGGTACAATAAAGTTAATACATACATACATACATACAACTGGCCAGCTGAATTATAGGTGTAAGTGTAGGTAAGTTTTGGCTTAGTCTTCCGTATTTGGCGCTTTACGTCAAGATCTTTTAGACGCTGTGTCTCAAAAAGTTCCACACTTTTATGAATAGTTTGGCGCCATTCCGGTCTGAGACAGGCACGACTCTCCCAGCTTTCAGTCGGTATATTACAAGCCACGAGATTGCGTTTGATCACGTCCTTATAGCGCAGGTATTGTCCGCCTTGCTTGCGTTTTCCGCTAGAGAGTTCGGAGTAAAAGACTGCCTTTGGCAATCTGTTATCAGGCATGCGTAGGACGTGACCACTCCATCTTAGTTGGTGTTTTATAATCAATGCCTCTATTCCAGACATACCGGAACGACGTAGTACCTCGGTGTTTGAAATACGGTCCTGCCACTTAATCCGCAGAATAGATCTTAGACATTTAAGATGGAAGGTGTCTAATTGCTTGATGTCCGTTTTATAGCAGCACCAAGTTTCTGCAGCATACAACAAGGTAGGCAGGACAATAGCTTTGTATACTAACATTTTCGTTTGCAATTTTAGGTCATGAGAGTTCCAAACACGGGCTTTCAGTTTTCCAAAGGCTGCTGCAGCACCTGCTATACGGGCTGGTATCTCCGAGGCTAAAGTATTATCGCACCTCAATCTGCTGCCTAAGTATTTGAAGTTTGATACTTCTTCCAGCGCAGACTTGTCCAAGGTGATAGAGGATTGCACAGAACGGCAGCCGCGGGCAGGTTGTTTGAGGATCTGAGTTTTGCTGGTACTTATAACCAGACCAAACTTGCGGCATGACACTTGCAGAGAGTTGACATAGGTTTGGAGAGACTCAATTGAGTCGGCCATTAGGCAAACGTCGTCAGCATACAAAATGTCCCGAATAGAAAGCTTGACGACTTGTCGCTTAGCTCGAAAACGCGAAAGATCAAAAACGCTTTTATCTGTTCTCGAGTTAATTTCGATTTGATCACTACAAGTCGTAGCTGCATCTCGCATAACAGAGGCAAAGTACAAAAAAAACAAGGTGGGAGCCAGGACACAGCCCTGTTTCACGCCACTGGTTACAGGAATTCGGTCTGAAAAGTTATTTTCGTGTCGAACTCTTACGGTCATATTTTCATGAAATTGACGAATTAAGTTTAATAACTTTTCAGGACAACCAGCTTTCTTTAGCACAATCCACAGGGCTTCTCGCGGTACTCTGTCGAAAGCTTTTTCTAAATCAACAAAGCACATATAAAGATGTCGGTGTTGTTCCAAACTCTTCTCTTGGATTTGTCTTACGACAAAGATGGCATCAACCGTCCCTCTGCCTGGACGGAAGCCAAGATATAGATACCAAACAAACGCGTTTAATCTCGGCCAATTAATCTTCGAAGCATGGTTTGGTGTGTGGCTGGCCGTACTACATTACCAACTCTCAACTCTTGCACTCAACCCGTGGTTAACAGTGTTGGTGGCATAATTAACTCCCACTTCTGTATAAATGTTAGTTGTAAGTAAGTACATATTGTGCACACTGTTTGTTAACCCCAATAAACAAAACAATAATAAAAAATAATCACGTACTTGCTCTACTCGCACTACCGGGACGTCACCTATACAGTATGTGTACATTTGCGGCGAGCGTGAGCGAGTAAAGGTTATCATTTCGCATTTATTAGGGTTGAAAAACAGTTAATTATTCAGACTCCACTGGTACACATGTTGAATATAATTTTGAAGTGCCATCGAGTCCTCGACATTCGTAAGAGATCTTATTAGTTTGAAATCGTCTGCGAAGAGCAAAATCATCGAATCATGTACAACTTCTGGGATTTCGTTAGTAGCACAAAAAGCAATGGTCCTAGATTTGACCCCTGACTGACTCCAGAGAGCGTTTGATAAGGCTGGATACATATGAGCCATATTTCACAAATAATTATTGACAAATAATTAGCAATTTGAGCGAAAATCCCATCTTTGTTAATTTAATCAACAAGACGTCACTATCCACCCTATCGAACGCCTTCTGGAAATCCAGATAAACAACATGGACTTGAGAACCATCTTCTAATTTAGTAGAGATAAAGTCCACAAGTTGTACAAGATTCGAAGTCACAGAGTGTTTTGGAAGATGGCGATGTGTTCACGTAAATTTTATACAGACTTAAATATACAAGAGTCCAATGGAATTAAAGAGAGTTATACAAGTAATAATATATTTCAAACAATACTATTAAAATATGTAAAACTTTGAAAAATAACAATATTCACTAACAAATTAATTTATACAATACAAGTTAAACAGAATATTAATTAATAACAAAGCGCTTAAAACGAGGATAGATTCGGAAAGACCAATAACTTTTCTTACATGCCTTTTGTAGTCAGTTCAACACCATCTACAGAGTGCCTGGAACACTTAACTTTGCTTGATAAGCTTCAGCGTCTTCAAAATTTGTGCGAAAGGTTTATTTTCGGGCTGCGCAAGTTTGATCATGTTTCCTCTTACCGTGCTCAACTGGAATGGCTAACGATCAGACAGCGTCGAGCTTCACACGCAAGCTGCGATTGTTTTTAGTGTTCTAAACAATCCCGTCATGCCCACCTACTTGTCCGAGCAGTTCCAATTCCTGGGTTTTGATCACGATAGAGTGGTAAGATCAAAGTCCGACAACATCTTAAAGGCACCTTTTACAAAATCGGGTTACTACAAGGAATCTTTCCTTATTAAGTCCATCTACATCTGGAATGAGCTACCTCGAGAGATCCGACACTGCAAAACATTAGATTCCTTTAAAGCAAAGATTCATCAACATTACCTTTCAATGCCAAGGTCGGTTGTCAAATAATTTATATTAATTATCATATAGGTACTTATTACTTGTTTTATAAAACTAATGCTTTATTGTATAAATAATTTTATCTACTCGTCTCATAATGTTCGAATTATGAATTCGAAAACAGTTGCATAAAGACCTACTTTATGCATTCTGCCTCTAAAAACTAGGGTTTACTATAAATTACAGAAGCGTAATGACTTAATGAGAAAGCTCTTACTACGTTAAAGTTGAGAAATGAAACGAAGTTTTTTTTGCCAATACTCAAATCGCCATCTTCCGCCGTACCTGACAGTTGTTGTTGTACGGTAATGTTGTTTAGTTGTTGTAATAGGTTTTTGTTCTGTTGCTGTTGAGATGTTGTTTAGTTGTTGTTCAGATGTTGATTAGTTGATGTTCAGATGTTATTACGATGTTTTTCAGTGTTGTTCAGTTGTTGTTCAGTGTTGTTCACTTTACTTATTTGCTGTTGAGACTCGACATCTAAACAACTGTTAGTAAAGAATCTTCAAAAATTCATATCAAGCCATATTACGTTCTCGTATTGAATTTGACCATGTATCGGGCCTTGCAATCGCCGGTGCGGACGTTTGGAAAAGTGTTCAACTGAGTAAATTTTTTAGAGCGTAGATAAAATAGTGTATGCAACTGCATATAATTAGGCATTAGAATGCTCGTATTAATCTATTATCACACTCGCATTCTAATGACCCCCATTATATGACAGTTGCATAAACTACTAAAATGATAATCCTCTAATTTGTCTATGTTTCCATAAATTGTTTGAATGTGTATATATTTATATAAGTAGGTGTATATGTATTTATATGTACGTTTATTTATTTATATTTATATTTAATATGTATGTAAGAAGTATTATATTTATATTATTTATGTATAGCTTTAATTTTTAATTCTATAATTCAATAGTTGCTGCTGTTAAATAGTTATTAATGCACTGCTCTGTTTTCTTTACCAGTTTCCTCTACCCAAAGGTCTGGAAGAGATCGCTTTCAGCGATAAGACCGCCTTTGCGCACTTCATATTAAGATTTTCTGTTTTTCAATTATCCTGTATTACATACATACACATATCACGCCTATAATCCCTTGCGGGGTAGGCAGAGCATAAATGGCCGCATAAAACGTATTTGTGTGTAATAAAGAGTTTTTACTTACTTACTTAACTTTTTTTTTATTCCCAAAAAGAAAACTTCATATTACGTAGTTGTTGTTCAAGTTGCAGCGCCGTCTCACAGACCATCAAGAAAGGATATCATCACTGGTATGATAAACGATATCCATACTTGCGCCTGAAACAATTTATACATGGTGAAATTTAACTAGTGCCCGATAGCCTTAACTGAAGACGGGCTGGTGACAAGGAACACCTTCCTCCAAGGATCAGGTCAAAATATGAAAAAAAACCTGTGGTC
Source organism: Tuta absoluta (assembly GCA_027580185.1). Classification (NCBI taxonomy): domain Eukaryota; kingdom Metazoa; phylum Arthropoda; class Insecta; order Lepidoptera; family Gelechiidae; genus Tuta; species Tuta absoluta. Next base: position 4,419,675 of record JAQAHW010000041.1, on the reverse strand, counting down.
CTCCCATACTACATTGCCGACAGCTGATTTAGGTTACAACGTCAGCTCAAAACATTTTACGTCAGCTCAAAACATTTTTGTCATGGTTCGACCTATGTTCCTTGTATAAAGTTGTTCCATATCACCAACCCGTACTCTGTTTTCAGTATCGGTCACTAGTAAAATTTCACCAGATATATGGTGTGTGTGGCAGGGAATAAGTAGTAAGTAAGGGAAATGGGCAGTGCGAGCATGTAAACAGGTTACTCGTGCTGCTACTGCTGCTACTCGTCATGCCGCCTGCTGCCACTTCCCGTGCTCGAGTCCTGAATACCAAATTTTAAAACACTTCCCGTGTTAAGTATACAATTTTTTGAACCTGCGACTTTCGCATTATTAGTGGCGACGCCTCTTCTATCTGGGCCACGGATCTGGGCCACCGCAGCTCAGTCCTTGCCCGCCAATTTTGCAAGTGTATTTTTATTATTTATTATTTTATTATTTATTTATTAGGTTCACCAACAGGTAAATACATATCAACTTAACCTAGATAAATATTGCTTATAATAATTTATGACTATATGTACACCCAATAATAGGTAAACTCAACCTGCGTTGTATTCTTTCTTAATGGTTGGACTTAAAACTATGTAATATAATGCAAAACTTATATATAAGACTTATAATTTAATAGGAACTTTTTAAACCTATGCAAAGTACAGTTAGATATATCTAGATCTCTGTTATCTTCCTTAAATAGTGAGTTGTACTGACGGCAGATTCTATTGAGTACACAATGGAAACCTATATTAGTCCTGGAACTCAATAATGCAAACGGTCTGAAGTTGCACAACCGGGAACCACGGCGAGGAATAGAAAATTTTATTTTTGATAAAACTTTTGGACAGTCAAGAACTCCTGTGACAATTTTAAAGAGAAGGACTAGGTCTGCAATCCATCTCCTGTCCTCGAGTGTGGTCAACTTAAAATGGGTTAACCGGCTCTTGTATGAGTTCAATTGCCGTTTTTTGTTTCCATGAACTGTAAGAAAGAAAAGAAAACGTTTTTGCACTCGCTCCAATCTATCGATGTGATTCCGGTAGTGCGGACTCCAAATGCTAGAGCAGTATTCTAAGTTACTACGAACTAATGTGTAGTATAATATTTTTAATGGGTAATAAGATAACTTTTAAATTTTTTACAAGTACGCCAAACAAATCCCAGCATTTTAAGGGACTTTTTTATAATACCATCAATATGATCATTAAAAATTTGCCGTGTGTTGCCGGCCTAGAATAGCATCACCCCATTTCTTACTCATGGGTGTCGTAAGAGGCGACTAAGGGACTCGAGGGCGTGTATTGCAATTTTAGGCGATGGGCTGACAACCTGTCACTATAGTGATACACAGCTATCTGATTGACCCTCAAACTTTTGTCAGACGTGGTGTTAATATCCGTTTTACGGCTATTAACGCTCTGCCTACCCCGTAAGGGATAAAGGCGTGATTTATGTATGTATGTATGTATGATCATTAAAAGTAAGTTTTGTGTCCAGTGTTACGCCAAGGTCTTTGATGGAAACCACTTCCTCAAGAACTGTCCCGTTGATCTGGTAAGACGACGCATAGGGGAGTTTTTTTCTACAAAATTTTATATGTTTACACTTTTTATTGTTCAAAGGTAATTTATTGGCTTCAGTCCACGCAGACACTTTGTCGAGATCTTCCTGTAAAGATTGTGAGTCCGAAGGACTTTTAATTATTTTAAATAATTTTAGGTCATCTGCAAAAAGAGAGAATTCAGAACTAGAAATTACCGTAGTTAAATCATTTATGAAAATTAAGAATAAAAGTGGCCCTAAATGCGAACCTTGGGGTACACCAGAGGTTGCTATAAATGTCTTAGAACTAGCTCCACAAACTATGACTTTTTGATCGGAATTGAAGATATGAGGAAAACCAAGCAAGGAGACTACTATGCATGCCTATACTGAAAAGTTTACGTAATAAAAAGTAATGGTCCACTTTGTCAAAGGCTTTACTTATGTCAGTGTAGATGGCATCGACTTGCTGGCCTTTGTCAAGGGCTTGAGAAATATGAGATGTGTAATCTACTAGGTTAGTAACTGTGGACATATTTGGCCGAAATCCATGTTGCTCAGATACCAGGATTGGCTTTAGGTGGGCTGTTATTATTGGACAAATAAGTGACTCGAATGCCTTAGCTAATGTTGATAAAAGCGATATTTATCAACTATATTTTATTTTACTATATTTTTTTTTTAAACTATATTATATTTTAATGCCAGTAACGCGTGGCACGGCTCCATCTACCGTTGTTTACTTTTATTCTGATAGTACTTTTTATCGAACTTATATTTATTCTGATAGAACTTATTGTAAAATAATGAAAAATTAAATTTGATTTTATTATAAATTGTGTAGTATTTTAGTGGTCATGTATGGCATTGTCTAAAACTGCAGTATGATAAATTTACTGTACTTGTCAAACCTATAATAAAAGTGCCCTTCTATTGGAGATTCTTACGTGTGCTCGAGTCAAAGGAACAACCACAGATTACCTAATAGTTACGTTACTACGTAACAGATAAATCACTCCAAGGAAAAATGTCAATACCTTCTGCTATAATAACCTACTCTTTTGAGTAGCTAGTCGCTGCAAGCCAAAGAGAAACAAAACTCACGAACATAAAGTTAACTTTCCTCTGTAGTTGCGCGCCGCCATGTGCTGAGGGTGGATTGCCAGGGCTGCCTCTTTCGATATTTAAATCAGTTGGTATTTACTGAACACTTTATAAATGAAAGAATAAAATATTTTTACTGTTTTGACATGTTTTATTTTTAAATAATAATGATGTACACAATTTACAAATGTTTTATTTTTATGTAATGATTGATAATTTTTTTGCCTTGACGAAATTCTCGGTTATTGAACTTGATTGTGGAAAATATTCTAAATCGTTTAAATAGTTTTAGTAGGTACTCTTGTGGGAAACAAGGGCAAGGGGAATTGAAAGGGATGTCTTGTAAAAGATCTAATAGCTTGCTACCGGGTTTTTGTCTCATGTTTATTTCAAAATTTTTAATGAATGTGATCTCTAGATTTTTTACGTAATCGTAAAAGGAATCTGAAGGTACCTTTAAACTTCCATAGAAAGATGATGTTTTGTTGAATGCTTTAAAATGAATGAACATTCTGGATTCATCGACACTGGGAATGTTATTTAATTCTGAAGTGAACTCTGCGCAGGCATGCTTCTTACTGCATTTATAAAGTAAATATCCGGATATATATACTAAAGCATTTTCAGTTGGCAAGTCAAACCGAAAGTCTGTTTCACCATTTAAAGCGACAGCTGAAGGTGCAGTACGACGGCGGGTAGGATCTCTGTTTCTGGACATCTCCAAAAAATCATTTTGTTTTTGAAGTAGCTCGCAAACGTCTTCTTCACAGTTTGTGTTTGGGGAGTTTTTCAACATATTTGACAGGAACAACTTTGAAAAAGCTCTTTGAAACTGAATTGCCGTAGGATCGCGGCAGTTACCCCCCTGTTGTCTCACGGTGCCAAAAAAATTTTCAAGACAGTCTTGATTAAGACGTCTTGTGAAAACGAAATTAAATCCTTCTTTTTTCATATCTTCGCATAGCATTTTGATGGATTGGATAATTATTTGTAAATTTTTGAATGTTTTTATCCTGTTAGTATTATTAGCACCTTTTTTTGAATCGATGGCTCTCAAATGTGTGAATGTTGTTATAGCGTCTTCTAGCACATCCAATATATTTCGGTCAGTAAGAAGTGCAAATCGAAGTCCAGAATCCGAAATCCACATTAATCCGCTGCTAAAAGTCTAAAAGTGGAACACCGTGGCCTAGCTTTGGTCATGTACAGTCTCTTATACCACTTAAGGTAACAGGCATGCATATGCAAAGTATCAAAGGAATTTATTCTCTATTCAACACAAAGATGGCACCACCAGCGACACTAACTATAAAATTACAACCACATACCACCACATATAACTCTTCGCCAATATTTAAACTTGGTGGCAGCACTGAGCTTGTTAGCCGGAATCTACTAGCGATGCATACGTCACTTAAACCTGTTTAAATTACTTGCTGGAAACTTTCTCGCAAGCCAAATACGAAGTATAATCGAACTCGCAATCATTCACTTAGGAACTAAAATTTTAACATAAAAATATGACAGTTACCACTCTGGCGCAGGCCGAGATTCGAACCGTGGCTATGCTGCGTTGTATCCGACAGCGAAGCCCCTAGACCAGATGCTTGTTACGTAGAATGTTTAAATTTTTAACTGGTTGCTACAAGCTTATCAATAACATGGCGCGTCATAGATAGTCAGATCAGAAATGGTTGAATATACCGCGAGTCTTATAAAATTACAGGTAGCCAATAAAAATTACTTATAAATAACCAGTTCAGCTTGAATGAATTCGCTTCTTTACTGTTGATCGTCTTCTTTGGAAGCGACAACAATGTTTTTGAATTCTAACAGAACTTTAACAATTTTTATTATAATGCATAATTAATCAGTTTTTATGAAGGCTGAAATTGTGGTGTTACATGAACAGGAAATGTCAATGAGTGCAATCGCTCGTAAATTAAATATTTCGGTAAGTAAAATATTGTGTTACGTCATTGTAATTTAATTATGTGATCCTCATTTCAATAGTAACCTACAAATAGATATGTATTATAATATAAATGACAATGTATTATAATATTAGGTTTCAATAAATGTTAAATGGTAGGAAGAAAACTTTGTAGGATCATTCTTCTAATTTAGGATTTATTTATTTGCAGAGAAAAGCCGTACGATTGTGAATTCAGCATCATGGTGACACTGGAGATGTTCAACGTATTAAGCCTGGTTTTGCCCCCAAGATGTTTGCTCCTCAGTCTGCACGCCGCCATCGGGATGTTATTGCAAAGCACACTGCGAATCCATTTGCATCAACAAAGGAAACAGCAATTGCACATGGTATATCTGTACAAACCGTGCTAAGATTTGCATGCGAAATGATTCAAAACATACAAACCTGCAAAAAAAATCGTTTTGTCTAATAGACATAGTCAGGACATAATTCGATTTGCCTGGGAGTATTTTTTGTAATTTTACAGACCACATTATTAAGTTTGTTTAACCTAAATGTATTAAAAATATCAGAGGGAACCCTACAAATAACCGGAGTGAAGCCAAGACAAACGCTCAAATATAATTTGATGCACTAAAAATACACGAGATACTCTGTTTATACTTACAAAAAAATGAGCTTTTTTGTATTTGAGCGTGCATTATTATATGAATGAATAAGTTTTTATACATTGTTAGTTTCATTTTGGTTGGTCGTAAGGTTCCTTCTGGAACATTTCTTTACCCTAAGATGTGTGACAAAATTATTACAGCTATGCAACTCATTCTTAAATAAGCGCCAAAGTGATGTTATTGTATTTAACTATATGTAGGAAGAGCGGTGGTAGGAGGGTTCTCATCAGAACCCATCATCCTGACGTGGGCTTTGGGCGAGGTAATTTTTAAAGAAATATAAGACGAAATCCACAAATAATCAAACCATAATACACTTCCAATAGTTACAATTAATTTATCAACGTATTTAGCACTGATTATTACGGATTTAATCAAATGGCGTAGACAATCCGTCGATGCAACGACCGCTCATTCCAAAGTGAAGAACAACATGGCCGCCGCTAGTGACGTTCTGTCAGAGTGACATTTGATCTTCACTCTCGCCAAGATGTGCTTTTCTCGAACGTTTACGGCGCTAATGGTGCGCCGTCACGGCCGGACTGACATAAGCCCGTCCTCGGGCGCTCTCCTTTCTCACATCCTGTAAAACAGAAATAAAACACTCAACACAAGCTCGTCTATCCTGACATCACCAACGTCACAGATAGCAATAAATCAACACACACATGTCAATGGACCGGATAATTGAAGCTCTACACCAATATCCCTTCGACCATCAACCCATTACTCTACAAGGACCGGATGAGTGCACCCTTTCGACTGACAATAAGACAGACCGGATGACACTACCCTTTCGACCTTTTCTCTGGGATGCAGGACCGGACTAGTGTACCCCTACGACTGTCCACCAGTGACAGTCCGGATGACACCGCCCCTTCGACCTGTTCCCGTTGGACCGGATAAGTGCGCCCCTTCGAACTTGAAAAAGTATCAAGAACCGGACAACACCATCCCTTCGACCAACCTCAGCAGGACCGGATAAGGTGTACCCTTACGACTGGCTACCATTGTAGTGCAGACCGGATGACACCTTCCTTTCATCCCAACACAAAATAAGTGCGCCCTTTCGAACTTGATAGACTATCAAGAACCGGACTACACTACACCACAACCAATGAACTCAGATGAATTTACCGAAAACTCCGATTTCAAACTAAAGCTCAATCACATTCACAGGAACCTCAGATATAGTAATTTTTCAAAATTATCAAGACTTACTCTTCAGTAGCATGAATATCCGCGCTGACGTTAAATGTCATGACCGGATTCTCATCTTCAGAATCAGCTGACAACGTGTCTGAATTAGCTGTGTCTGTCAAACTGCCTTCTGTTAGACTATTAGATCCTGCTGTCATCGTGTCAAAACTACGAATTGACATTGTGTCATTATTATCGTGTTCTATCAGCTCATCGTCGGGTGCCGTCACGGTTATCTCTTCCTCGCCATTCATTATGTTCGATGCAATTTCTATCAAACCCTCATGTCCCCTTGGTACTAATCGAAGACTATCATGAGCGTACTTTAAAATTCGGTTGCAACCATCGACACTACGCAGTTCATATCTATCATTTTCAAGAACGCGTGATATTACAAATGGTCCTCTGAATTTACGATCTAATTTGGTCTGGTTGCGCTCAGAACTTTTTACAAATACAAAATCTCCTTGGCGTAAAGGTTTGACCTTTGCTCGGCCGCGATTAAACCGTTCGGTGTCAGACCTTGCAGCCTTTTCTATATTCTGTGAAGCATCGGCACGAATAGAATTCAAATCTAAACGTGGTGTTTGCGAAGACGCAACCGATATCTTAGCTAAGCCCAACGACTGTGCTTGAACACCGAACATCAATTCTGTTGGTGTACACTTTGTCACGGAAGACCTTGTGCTATTAAGCGCAAGCTGTACATTGCCCAACTCGTCTCGCCATGTTTTGTGGGTGTCATTTTCTACAATGGTGAGTAGGCTTTTGAGCGTTCGCATTACCCTCTCCACCTGACCGTTTGCTCGGCTTGAGCCAGTTGCTATAAAGTGCAACTCGATATTATGTTCGGCACAAAATCGTTTAAATTCCGAACTTATGTAGCAGCGACCTTGGTCTGCCACTACTCGTTTTGGTGTTCCAAATAAGCTAACTGCTTTTTTCAATGCAGTAATAGCGCTAGCAGCATCTACAGACGTAGTGTGTTCCAAAAGCACGTACTTTGTAAAACCGTCTATTATAACTGAGCAGTACTCTTTTTGGTCACTTTTCCCGCTCAGTTTTCCCGAAAAGTCTATGTGAACCGTGTGCCAAGGGATCGACACTTTCGGTATCGAATGTAAGCGAACTGCTTGAGCTCCGGATTCCCCTTTAGATGCTTTGCACACAATACAAGAGTCAACAAATCGACGGACATTCTTGGACATTTCGGGGAACCAATATTGTTCGTAAAGTTTATCGAGTGTCTTATCACTACCTAAATGTTGGATTTCGGAGTGTACGTGGCTAATTAGCGTCCAAATTAGGGACCGAGGGACAATAGGAAGCCAAAGTGTCATCTTATTGCGTGAAACTTTACGATAAAGAACGCCATTTCTAACATCGTACGTCTGTGCCAAGGTTTCTGGAAGTTCTTTGCTGATACATTTGGAAATAAGATCTTGAATTTCTTTGTCTCGTTTCTGTTCAACCAAGAGCCAACCTTCGTGCAGTTCAACAAAATTGACAGTCTTAATTTTATTAGGACTATCAACCTTTGGAACATCGACTTGTTGAACAGATGTGATTGAATTTTCTGTCACCAGATTCCTTGAAAGGTAATCTGCGTGCTCCATACAACGGCCTTCCCGATATACGATATCGAAGTCGTACGCCTGTAAAATCGCCCACCATCTGTGGACACGCGGCGTTAAGTCAGCCTTTGACTTCGATGCTTTCAAAGAATTACAGTCTGTGTGAACTGTAAATTTCCGACCGTACAAGTAGTGGCGGAAGTGCTCAACCGCCCGAACGACCGCCAACGTCTCGAGCTCGTAAGAGTGATAGCGAGACTCTACCTCTTGATTATTTGTGGATTTCGTCTTATATTTCTTTAAAAATTACCTCGCCCAAAGCCCACGTCAGGATGATGGGTTCTGATGAGAACCCTCCTACCACCGCTCTTCCTACATCAGAAGTGGTACGTGAAGGGCAATCATCCGAAATAAACCGGCCATCAGGTGATAGTGCACATTTAATTTTGCAAAGTATGGAGAGTATGTTATCTCGAATATTGACATCACAGCAATCTACCTCGATGAGTTCAAGCGCAACTAACTTGCTGAAATTTGATCCTGACGACCATGATGCTGACATCGAAGGTTGGTGTCGCATCACAGAAATGATTATTATGCAAAAGAAATTACAGGGAGTTGATTTGTTACTCGCACTCACGAATGCCCTGAAAGGGCGGGCGGCCGCCTGTCTTACTAAGGTGAATTTAGATCAACTTGATTGGAATTCAGTGAAGGAGTTCCTTATTGCCAAATTTGCCAGACCCAGACTTGTGCAAGACCATTTTGACGAAATTTTACGATTCCAAATTGGACCAAAAGAGACTGCAAGTGAAGCAGCGTTGCGTCTTTGGGTCATGATCGAAAGAATACCCAAAATCGAAATGCCAGAAGAAATCATAACCGGTTTTGTCATATCCGTTTTGTGCAGTAAGGATGGATTAATCAGACGAGAGTTGAATTCCAACAATATCACAACGAAAACACAACTATTTCGTGTTTTAGGTGGAATTTCCTTAAAGAGAAGGGCAGAAGGTTATGACGCAATTGAGGTGGATGCGAAGCGACTGCGCGCCAATGATTCAAGGTTTCCTGGAAGATGTCACTCTTGTGGGAACGTGGGTCACAAAATAGCTGACTGCAGGAAGCGACGCGATGATGCTACTGGAACTAAACCGGGAGAGACGACACAACCAATCCGTTTTAATGATAAAAAATATTCTGTTTCCTGCTTCACGTGTGGAAAGCCAGGCCACACCTCCAACATCTGCCCGGAGAAGAAGATCAACGCAACCAGTGAACCTGCAAGAAAAGAAGTCAATGTTTGTGAACACAGTGGTACACGAGGTATTCTTACGTCATCATCTGGTGAGAAAATATCATTCCTTTTTGATAATGGTTCATCTTGCTCATTAGTCAGAGATAGTGTTGCCAAAAATCTACCGGGTACAAAGTTCAGTGACCTTGTTTATTTGACAGGTTTAGGGGGAGGGGTACTTGAATGTCGCTCACAGATTTCTAGTGTCGTAAAAATTGATGACATTCCTACGACCTTATTATTTCATATCGTACCTGACACCGCTATCTCAGCACCTGTTTTCGTTGGTAGGGATTTTCTGAAACAAGGGGTGCGTGCGGAAATAGATAACAATACCGTATCGTTTCGTCCTGTTAAGCACGTTAATGCATGCGAGTTAGGGGGGAGTATTGACTGGAGACAAATTGACACGGACTTGATAGGGAAAGATAGGGAAGACCTTCTTTTTATTTTAAATAAACATGCTGGCAGTTTCGTTACCGGTACACCCACTCAGCGAGTAAAAACTGGTCAAATGGAAATTAAGCTGATTGATCCTTCCAAAATAGTACAAAGAAGACCTTATAGATTAGCTCCTTCCGAAAAAGAAGTTGTAAGAGAAAAGGTTCAGGAATTACTAGATGCCGGGGTCATCCGCGAAAGCTCATCTCCATTCGCGAGCCCAATTCTACTTGTAAAAAAGAAGGATAACACTGATCGCATGTGTGTCGACTATCGCGAGTTAAATGCTAACACACAACCTGAACATTATCCCTTACCACTCATAGAGGATCAAATAGATCAGCTTGCGGGGGCACATTTCTTCTCATCTTTGGATATGGCAGCTGGTTTCCACCAGATTTTGATTCATCCCGATTCTGTGGAAAAAACGGCTTTTGTTACCCCTGAAGGGCAGTACGAGTACCTCGCAATGCCTTTCGGACTTCGTAACGCACCTTCAGTTTATCAACGATGTATAAACACAGCATTAAAAGGTTTAAATGAAACGCCGCTGGTCTACATGGATGATATCCTATGTTATTCCTCGGATGTACGAGAGGGTCTAAAGCGCTTAGACGAGGTACTTGGGGCATTATCGACAGCGGGTTTTTCAATAAACCTTCGCAAATGCACTTTTATGAAACGCCAGGTCAATTATTTAGGTTACGCTATACAGTCGGGTGAAATAAGACCTAATTCTCTGAAAATAAAAGCCTTGGCTGAGACATCTCCGCCCAAGAGTGCCACGCAAGTACGACAGTTCCTTGGTCTTGCGTCGTATTTCAGAAAATTTATACCGGACTTTACACGGATAGTAGGCCCGTTATACCCATTGACAAAACTGAAAGGTGCTATAAAATGGACAGATCGTTTTGAAGAGATTCGTCAAAAAGTTATTGAGATTTTAACATCGAAGCCAGTTCTGACCATTTTTGACTCAAAATTACCGGTTGAACTTCACTGCGACGCAAGTTCAGACGGCTATGGCGCTATTCTAATTCAGAAGAAAAACAACATGCCACATGTAGTGGCCTATTACAGCCACCGTACGACTGAGGTAGAGTCTCGCTATCACTCTTACGAGCTCGAGACGTTGGCGGTCGTTCGGGCGGTTGAGCACTTCCGCCACTACTTGTACGGTCGGAAATTTACAGTTCACACAGACTGTAATTCTTTGAAAGCATCGAAGTCAAAGGCTGACTTAACGCCGCGTGTCCACAGATGGTGGGCGATTTTACAGGCGTACGACTTCGATATCGTATATCGGGAAGGCCGTTGTATGGAGCACGCAGATTACCTTTCAAGGAATCTGGTGACAGAAAATTCAATCACATCTGTTCAACAAGTCGATGTTCCAAAGGTTGATAGTCCTAATAAAATTAAGACTGTCAATTTTGTTGAACTGCACGAAGGTTGGCTCTTGGTTGAACAGAAACGAGACAAAGAAATTTAAGATCTTATTTCCAAATGTATCAGCAAAGAACTTCCAGAAACCTTGGCACAGACGTACGATGTTAGAAATGGCGTTCTTTATCGTAAAGTTTCACGCAATAAGATGACACTTTGGCTTCCTATTGTCCCTCGGTCCCTAATTTGGACGCTAATTAGCCACGTACACTCCGAAATCCAACATTTAGGTAGTGATAAGACACTCGATAAACTTTACGAACAATATTGGTTCCCCGAAATGTCCAAGAATGTCCGTCGATTTGTTGACTCTTGTATTGTGTGCAAAGCATCTAAAGGGGAATCCGGAGCTCAAGCAGTTCGCTTACATTCGATACCGAAAGTGTCGATCCCTTGGCACACGGTTCACATAGACTTTTCGGGAAAACTGAGCGGGAAAAGTGACCAAAAAGAGTACTGCTCAGTTATAATAGACGGTTTTACAAAGTACGTGCTTTTGGAACACACTACGTCTGTAGATGCTGCTAGCGCTATTACTGCATTGAAAAAAGCAGTTAGCTTATTTGGAACACCAAAACGAGTAGTGGCAGACCAAGGTCGCTGCTACATAAGTTCGGAATTTAAACGATTTTGTGCCGAACATAATATCGAGTTGCACTTTATAGCAACTGGCTCAAGCCGAGCAAACGGTCAGGTGGAGAGGGTAATGCGAACGCTCAAAAGCCTACTCACCATTGTAGAAAATGACACCCACAAAACATGGCGAGACGAGTTGGGCAATGTACAGCTTGCGCTTAATAGCACAAGGTCTTCCGTGACAAAGTGTACACCAACAGAATTGATGTTCGGTGTTCAAGCACAGTCGTTGGGCTTAGCTAAGATATCGGTTGCGTCTTCGCAAACACCACGTTTAGATTTGAATTCTATTCGTGCCGATGCTTCACAGAATATAGAAAAGGCTGCAAGGTCTGACACCGAACGGTTTAATCGCGGCCGAGCAAAGGTCAAACCTTTACGCCAAGGAGATTTTGTATTTGTAAAAAGTTCTGAGCGCAACCAGACCAAATTAGATCGTAAATTCAGAGGACCATTTGTAATATCACGCGTTCTTGAAAATGATAGATATGAACTGCGTAGTGTCGATGGTTGCAACCGAATTTTAAAGTACGCTCATGATAGTCTTCGATTAGTACCAAGGGGACATGAGGGTTTGATAGAAATTGCATCGAACATAATGAATGGCGAGGAAGAGATAACCGTGACGGCACCCGACGATGAGCTGATAGAACACGATAATAATGACACAATGTCAATTCGTAGTTTTGACACGATGACAGCAGGATCTAATAGTCTAACAGAAGGCAGTTTGACAGACACAGCTAATTCAGACACGTTGTCAGCTGATTCTGAAGATGAGAATCCGGTCATGACATTTAACGTCAGCGCGGATATTCATGCTACTGAAGAGTAAGTCTTGATAATTTTGAAAAATTACTATATCTGAGGTTCCTGTGAATGTGATTGAGCTTTAGTTTGAAATCGGAGTTTTCGGTAAATTCATCTGAGTTCATTGGTTGTGGTGTAGTGTAGTCCGGTTCTTGATAGTCTATCAAGTTCGAAAGGGCGCACTTATTTTGTGTTGGGATGAAAGGAAGGTGTCATCCGGTCTGCACTACAATGGTAGCCAGTCGTAAGGGTACACCTTATCCGGTCCTGCTGAGGTTGGTCGAAGGGATGGTGTTGTCCGGTTCTTGATACTTTTTCAAGTTCGAAGGGGCGCACTTATCCGGTCCAACGGGAACAGGTCGAAGGGGCGGTGTCATCCGGACTGTCACTGGTGGACAGTCGTAGGGGTACACTAGTCCGGTCCTGCATCCCAGAGAAAAGGTCGAAAGGGTAGTGTCATCCGGTCTGTCTTATTGTCAGTCGAAAGGGTGCACTCATCCGGTCCTTGTAGAGTAATGGGTTGATGGTCGAAGGGATATTGGTGTAGAGCTTCAATTATCCGGTCCATTGACATGTGTGTGTTGATTTATTGCTATCTGTGACGTTGGTGATGTCAGGATAGACGAGCTTGTGTTGAGTGTTTTATTTCTGTTTTACAGGATGTGAGAAAGGAGAGCGCCCGAGGACGGGCTTATGTCAGTCCGGCCGTGACGGCGCACCATTAGCGCCGTAAACGTTCGAGAAAAGCACATCTTGGCGAGAGTGAAGATCAAATGTCACTCTGACAGAACGTCACTAGCGGCGGCCATGTTGTTCTTCACTTTGGAATGAGCGGTCGTTGCATCGACGGATTGTCTACGCCATTTGATTAAATCCGTAATAATCAGTGCTAAATACGTTGATAAATTAATTGTAACTATTGGAAGTGTATTATGGTTTGATTATTTGTGGATTTCGTCTTATATTTCTTTAAAAATTACCTCGCCCAAAGCCCACGTCAGGATGATGGGTTCTGATGAGAACCCTCCTACCACCGCTCTTCCTACATATAGTTAAATACAATAACATCACTTTGGCGCTTATTTAAGAATGAGTTGCATAGCTGTAATAATTTTGTCACACATCTTAGGGTAAAGAAATGTTCCAGAAGGAACCTTACGACCAACTAAAATAGATAATAGGTATACAATTGTTAATGTCCAATAAATTATCAACTAAGACTATCTAGAAAAATACTAGTACTTACAATTGAAACATTGAGGGAGTGATAACCCTTTCTATTTATATATCTTTCTTCTTGGTGATCAGGCCTCAGTGTCTGGCAGATATTATGTAATGAACTTTGTCCTACCAGAGATTCCATCTGCTCTCTTTGGTCGGAGGATGTGGGCTCATATTTTGGATAAGACGGATTACTGACCTCTTATCGAGGCAGTACGTCTTCACAAACTCCCTATCGGAAACGTCTTGTATTGGGTCTACTATTATTCGGGCCAACACACGCTGCCGGCGACACTGTATGACCCTCAAGAGCTGCCGGTGGAGGACTGTAGATCAGTCAAAACTAATACTCTCCATCGGAGCAAATACGACACGAATGGTCTCATTCTATAATAATTGCCCGATAACAGCAAAAACGTGAAAAAAACACGCAAACACCTATTTCACTGTGAATCCTTTGTGAAAAAAGCAGTGTCTGCTCAGTGGTCGTTTGACGGCTTGGATATCATTGAGAGAAACGTCAAAAAATTAGTAGACTACGAATTTCATCTACCATCGATTCGTCATTATATAGTAGAATACCAAAAATGACAATGACTTATGAATTGTAGTTCATTGATTTGCTACTGACAGTCAAAGTTTTAACAGAATACGAAACGACTAAAACCATACCATTGAGACTACATTGGTAAACGATTTATACGATTTTTATTTAGTAGACTTCGGGCCCAGGACTCTCACCTCTGGCTTGCCTTAGTTGGCCGGCCAGAGTGGGGCCGCTAGAGTTCGAGCCTGTGCCCGGACTCGAGGGGTGGAAGTGAAACATGCGTAAGTCGCGAGTTGGTGTATGTTCTGGCCCTTGCCCAGGACCTCTGCGCAGAAAGCGGTGTACACCTCTCGACACCCCTTCAGTCGCCCGCGCCAGTGTTGCGACCCGGCACCACGCTCTACGCGTACAGCCCTTAGTGGAGGCCCACCTAGCGGGCGGCGAGTCGCCGTCTGCCGATATTATCAAGATTGGGACATTTGATTTGGCAGGCGTCCCGTTGTCTCAATCAATAGCCCAGCAACCGGTCCAGCAAATTCCTCCCCATAACCCTATTATTCCGACCCTCACCTGCAATAGTCCTTGCATCAGGCGGGTGCTGGCTCTGGGTGTACTTCTATAGTGCAGACAGAGCGGGTATCCGCTTGATGTACACATCACAACACATTATTTGGTGCAAAAAGGCCTCTGTGCTGTTGGCTTCGGCCCCACTCATGCCTCAAAGGACCGGGTCCCTGTGGGCCCGAGATTCGGAAACGTACCAACATAATAATAATAATATTCTTTATTTCAGGCAGTAAAAAACCCATAGTTACATTAAATTACAACTTAAATACAATACAATGATACTATTTAATAAAAATATAATACAGATATAAATAAGATACTTGAAAAAAAACTCTTAAAAAATTGACGTTAACTATATTTCCTCGTTCCCACACATGTGCATTGCGGACCAGTGCTTGGCAAAGGGGTTAGTAAAATCATCAGCAACCAAAGCCAAAATGGTATTGGTGCTGCTTCTCACTCGCGCCCAGAAAGATGCGGTCCGTGCCCTCAATACGGCGAAGAAATCAGGGACCCTCGCATCAGCGAACATGCCCTTTGCGCTGCAGTACCGCGGTAACCTAAACAGGATCCGGAACGCGTTGTTGTACTGCACGCGTAGCGCACTGTACGACTGCTTAGTATACTTTGTCCAAAGTTGGCAGGTATAAAAACACTGGCAGAACGCTTTGAACAAAGTAACCTTAACATCGTCGGTACAGCGCGAAAATCTGCGTGCAAGCATATTGCACCGCATAGCAAGGGCCCTTCGATCCCTCTCCATATCGTCGTCATCCGTCAGTTTGTCATTCATAATATGACCTAGGTATTTAAAACGTTTTACAACCCGAATTGGCGATCCATACAGACATACTGGCAGCACTTTCTCCGGACCCCTTCCAGACCTGAAAACTAGCATCTCTGTTTTTTGAACGTTGTATAGAAGACCATGGGCCTTAGAAAACCTCACACATATTTGGAGAAGTTTTCTAAGTCCATTTATCGAGGGGCTAAGCAGCACCATATCGTCAGCGTAGCTCAAATTGTTAATGCACACATTACCAATATGGCATCCGATTTTAGAGCCGCTCAGCTCCTCTATAAGGTCATTTACGTATAGGCTGAACAGGTCCGGAGAAGTGAGCCCACCTTGACGCACGCCACACTCTAATCTGAAGTCATTAGAGAGTGCGTCGCCCCATTTAACATTGTTTATTTGGTTTTCGTACCAGTACCTCATCAAACCAATGATTTCGCCAGGTGCACGAGATTGGAGTTTGTGCCAAAGGATGTTATAATTAACAAGGTCAAAAGCTCGGCTGAGGTCCAAGAAGCAGGCGTATACTGTGGTGTCCCTATTCACATAATAGTTCACAGCATACTTCAGGCCTAAAATAGCCGAGTCGGTAGAGAGACCGGTACGAAAACCAAATTGCGCGTCACTTAGATCAAAGTTTTTCGTCAATTCGGGTTGCAAAAGTCTCTCGAGTATCTTACCTAAAACTGTGCCTAATGATATAGGCCTATAGTTTTTCAAACTAGACAGATCGCCGGTTTTATTTTTTACAATAGGCACCACCACAGTTCGCATAAGGTCCGGAGGTAAGTACCTATGTATTATACATAAGTTAAAGAAATCAGTCATAACTCTAAACATCTCGTCGCTACCATAAACGACGTGCTCGATGCTCAGTCCGTCATGACCTGGGGATTTACCACGTTTTATTTGCTTTGTAGCTTTTTTAACTTCACTAATTGTAAACAACTTATTTGCCTTCCTAGATTCCAAGGGTCCTTCCTCAATGTTCGGTGCATCGAGCACGTCGTCTATGGCAACGGGTTTAACTTTAAAGTGTTCGGCAAACTTTTCTGCTATACCTGTGGCATCTTGCTCGTTGTCTACCGTAACAGGTAGCATCTCTTTGTACTTAAAAGATTTACATGATTTCCAAAATTTTACAAAGTTCTTTTTCTCGGCGCTTAAAGCTAATATGTTATTTTTAATCGTTTCTTCGTTTTTTATGCACCAGTTCAACTTATTTTTAAATATTTTTCTTGTTGTTCGCATTTTATCGTAAGAGTATCCATTAGTAGGTTTACCACATTGCACCCACCACTCAAAATGTAACCTAGCTTCCTGGTGTACGACACTGACATGATGGTTCCACCCGACGATCTGTCTCTTTTTACCATTAGCACGGGTGGTGTGGGAACGGGAACTAACTATGGAAGCCTGTTGCATGGTACTGACTATTTGTAAATATACATTATTAATATTCTTTTTATGCTCATCACTATCACACGAAACAGTAGACGAAATATCACAGATTTGACTAGAGTTAAATTTACATAATTCTCTATAACAATGTGCTCCATACTTATTTATTTGTTCTAGATGCCGCTTGCCATAATTTTGAGGTTATAAAAATATTTTGACCCTGTGACACTGTAAAATGGCGATATTTCTAAAATCGTTGCGGTACAAATGTTCTCATTACCAAAATAAGCAATCTTATCAAAGGTACAAAAGGTATGTGAAGGCAGAATCTTGAAATAAGCTGTGGACCCTAGAATAAAATAGACACCCCGCCGATATTGACTGACCAAATAATTCAGATTAACCGGCCAATTCTGATTACTCGGGAATTCGGTAGATAGTCATGCCATTGAAAGTACCAAAACATACAAGTAGGAACGAAATTAGACACCAAAAATATTTTTAGTACCTACTAAATTGTATCACCTAAATATCTCGCCTGCAATGCGTATTTTCATATGAATGATTTAAAAAAGTAGGTAGGTACTCACCTTTCTTCATCAGCAGGTAAATGGAAAAAAGATAAGTTCTTGTCTCTTCTCCTGCTGGATCTGCATCCTTCAACTGCACCACAGATCTCTTATATATATGTCCTAAAGGACAGATAAGCAACTAGCCTTAGTACATGAAGTCCTTACTGAATTGACCATAGACTTACAATATACCACTACGTGAATTGACCATGGATTGTGTAATTTTACTGTGATGTACCATGGACGTACTCGCTACGTTATATTGTTACCTCCTAGTATCTAATAGTGATGTGTAGTAGTCACAGTAATAGGTAGTGTTTTTCACAGGTATTTTTATTATACAGGTAATTTAAATAAAATGAATGTTACATAATTTAAAATAATTTTATTACAGCAAACTAAAAACGAATAATTTTATTACAGCAAACTAAACACGAAGTAAACGACTGTCACCTCAAGCCGCCATACGCCGGTTTCTTATTCGTATCACTCTGGGAGCCTGAAAATAAAGCATAGGAAAACTTTATTAAAAACGATACGATAGATAAATCTCAAAGTACGAGCCTTCTGTCCGTCGCAATGAATGTATGCAATTTAAATACAACAGGATAAGATAAATAAAGATCCACACAATAATAATTGAGTGTGTCAAAGAAATTTGAGTTTCTATTTACTTTGCTGATCATGACCAACCGATTTTTTGATAAAATAGACGTGCAAACCTAGATTGTTTATATCAGGTTTATAATTATGTGTTTTCAGAGCTGAATAACGAAAACGCCACCCAGCCCACCAAGCTTATATGGTACACTTATTTTTTCTCCATGCTAATGTTTAAATTAAAATTAAGTTTAATTTGTCTTATATAAAAGATAACAAAACTAGGTTTTGGTCTAAAACCTGCGACATTACCTTCTACCTTATCAGGTAGGCAAAATAGGCGCGGATACGATTCTTATTTTTTTTTCTGTATCAGTCTAGCGCTGATACTGCCCATAGAATTGCACTATTCTGAAACATTAATATAGTGTTAGGCTGTAATTGTTCTATTGTATATAATAAGTGTAGGGAAGTCGTGAGTTTATTTATTATAGGCAAGGTGGTGAAGAATGTGGGACATCATGCTATATTGACGCACACCTTCTGTGATGCAGAAGTCTAGCGTCTATTGATACTTAGCCAACTTATCGCTCGGTGTAGCTGTTCTCAATTTCAATTGTACATTGCTTGCGAGAGCATATCAAGCCATCAGGCCGGGATGATGTTTAAGATGATTCTACTTAAATGCTGATCGCTACACTGCCTCGTCGGCCTAGTAGGCAGTTTAAATACGCTGATACTGCGGTTATTCGTGCGGAAAGAGAAAAAGTATAACTCACCATGCATTTAATTCACCAGTTTGGATGCCGACGAAGAATCGAATGTGTGGATCTTCATTTGTATGGAACTCAACAGATCACCAGTCTACTAAGATCACAACATCTAAGTTGCTCTAATCTTTGGTATATTCTGAAAGTAGAAAGCATTGGATTGTTTTAAACTGGTCACTACCGTAATGAACGCACCAAAGAAACTAGACACTTAGACACACATCAGCAAAAAAATATTGTGATATCAACATCAAGGGAAACTGCTTACATTTGCTATAGCGAATAAGTATGAACGTTGAAGTCATATCATTACTTATATTACATACCACAAAAATTGCAGCGAAACTGCGTTCTAAACGATGTTCTAAACAGTTTCAATAAATTCTTGATCGTAAAAACAGCAATACAAATTTTTATCGAATGCCGTCACCTCGTATTCGCCAAGTTCACTTTTCTTCGTCTTTGCCCATAGCACAGGTCAAAATAAAATAAATGGTTATAAAATGGTCAATGTTTACAATAATATTAAGGATAAATGTAATTAAAGAAATAGAAATCGTTAGAAGTTGGCCGTGAAAAAAATGACAGTTTGAATTTGACAGGCATAGATAAAATTCTTTTGTATTCTATTTATCCATTGGACAGGCAAAGGTCTTAAAACCATACAGCCTCGTCTCGATGTAGCTAATCGTAACTCAGAAGATAATCGTGGGACTGGGACAGGTATACGGTCCGGTAGCTTTGTTCGGAGATTCCAATGGCTGAACTGCACATAGTGTGCCACTTTTATTATTATTATTAGTCGCCATGTCAAGTTACCAAGTTACAAATAACGAACGTCAAAGTCAAGCAAAATATTTTCGCGCGTACGGACGCTCAACGCGGCTGTCGACAACCATAGAGGTATTATGTATAATAATTGGCCACAATTCGGGATATAAATTCTCCTTACTTGCCTTAAATTAGTGCTGTCATTTTCCGTCAAATATGTTTAGAAAAGGATAGAAGATATTTTAGTCGTGTCATGTCTTATATAATACCAATAAACCATAGAGGTATTATGTATAATAGAGGTATAATGTATAATACCTCTATGTCGACAACCCACTGAGCTATGGGCAGCCGGCTGCCCGGCGGCCGGTAGGTACTTATCGCGCGCAAGTACATGGAGTGACAGAGGCCTGGAACAACGACGAGTAACCTGTTTACATGCTCGCGCTGCCCACTTTCCTTATTACTTATTTCTCTGCCCATAGAGGCATAGTGAGAACGTGCTTTATGGAATTGTAAATAGTTACTTTACCCTGACTCTACCGTTTTGTCCTCTGTTCAATATATTATTACAAATTTCTGTCATAGGCGTCGTCACATTTGAATGTTCTTCGCAACTTTTCACTACGACCATAATCTCTTTGCAATACCGACGCTGTTGCCATTTCTTAGTTACTATTTTTGGATAGTTTTTAGCTACACCTTGCATTTCTGAAAGAAATAAATATCAATGCTACACTGAGAAAAAAATACGTAGGGTGCATACTGAAAAAACGTAGCGAAATGGTACAGCATGACGCTTGTAGCCGGCACAATGTTGCGTACGTAGCTAAGCGTAAATAGCTAAGCTACTTAACGCCGAGCTACGTATTTTACTGCTGTACCATTTTTCTACGTATATTAAGTACATGTTTCGTTTGCTACTTACCTAAGTAGCTGTCAATATATATTAATTTACCCACTAAAACGTGGTGTACGGGTACGTATGCATAGCTTTGAATAGGATCAGGCCCAGTAAATAATGGTGCATCCTACGTATGTACGTATGCTGGACAGGTACCGTACTGGTTCAGGGCCAGTACATAATTGTGCTTCCTACGTATGTACGTATGCCGGACAGGTACCGTACTGGTTCAGGGCCAGTACATAATTGTGCATCCTACGTATGTACGTATGCCG
Source organism: Tuta absoluta (assembly GCA_027580185.1). NCBI lineage: Eukaryota > Metazoa > Arthropoda > Insecta > Lepidoptera > Gelechiidae > Tuta > Tuta absoluta. The sequence continues at coordinate 4,398,555 of JAQAHW010000041.1, read as the reverse complement.
GACAGGTACCGTACTGGTTCAGGGCCAGTACACGGCTTGATACGAGTGGTAAGGAGTGGTTGCGAATCACTCGAATTCACGGAAAAATTCACGGTTAGAAAGTTGCAATTTTGGGATTGCGCGTGGGAAAAGGGCCATTACGTATGGGATTTCAATTACGAATACTTGGGAAATCGAGCTCCTGGACTTGTATGTGTAGCGCATGCGTGCCGCTACAACATGCTCGGGAGTTTTTCTGTTGATAGTTCTGAATGTCAAACCAGAGGGCGCTGTGCTAATTTTGACGTTAAACTTCCCTTACTATTTCCTTGCTTTTAGCGCGAGTGTGTAATCGTGGCTTTTTTCGGGATCGGATGTTGGAACTTTTTCGGACTCATGCTATTTTTTATCTTAGGTATTTTGATTGAAGGCAGATGACAAATTACAGCCAGAGTATTTGAATTTGATTTGAATAATTTAAATTCCGAACACTATCCAACTCAATACTCAATAACTTTATTGCTTTTCTTGTGGTTGATTTCTAAGCCCATTTTACCTTAACGGGCCTACTTCCATGAAGTGAGGTGAAAACGAGCTACGAGAATGCATTTTATACATATTCTAAGGAACATCACTGTCAACAAAATTTTGTTTTTTATTCTTCAAGATATGAGGAATAAGCCAGGGCAGCGCAAAATCTCATTTTATATTTAATAACGGAGAAATTAAAATTTGAAGTTACCTCTATTTTTCAGTGATGAAGCGTGGCGTAAGAGATTTCTTCCGCTAGTGCTAATCGAACTGTATTGATCTTAGTATGATTATTAATGGCAATTTCACGTTGAACCCGCCCGGGCGGCTATTTTTTGACAAAACAACTTAGTTATTAAGAAATTTAGCAAAACACTTACTGTTTCCGGCTGCTTTCCTTGGGAATAAAAGGTTTTTGTTTTGATGTGTTTCCTCTGCTGTCAAAAATGACGTGGAATTGATCATAGATAAACGGAATATGATGCAGACGCGACACACTGTACATTTGTTCGATATTTTGACCGTGAAAAATTATTGTAGCTAGAATTTTGCCGTAAAATATATCAACTATCTACAACAACGGCATTCTATCCGCTATGGATAATTTTGCCAATGTCAATACTACGTTGATTGGTACATCGAACGAAACGCAAAATATGAACCGATTAGACGTAGGTATTAAAAATATTTTTACGATCAAATAATAGGATGACGTGGTTGTTAGTGCAGATTAGTATGAAATAGTAAGGTTCGATTTATATGCAACACTAGGCGGCGACACGGCGGCACAAAAGCAGTTTTTTAACCGCGGCGGAAATTTTTAAATGTATATATGGAGCGCTGCGCATACGGTCACCACCAACCACAGTTTTAGGACAAATTATAAGAAAGCAAGTATTAGTACATTGTTGTCGAGGTATGGAAAATAAGACTTTGCTGGACGAGTATAGTTCAATTATACAAGTCAAGCAAAGTAATTTTCCCCGAGGCTTACATAGTGCTTTTCTCAAAAAAAGGCTAGGAAATGAAAGATTGTTCTTCTTATAAAAGTTAGCTAGCGACAACAACACAACGAAACAAATAAAAATTTACAATTTTCCCACCAATTGTAATTTTTTAAAATAAATTCGCCTGTAAGGCACAGTATTACGTAATATTCTGCCATACTAAATGTTTAGTTCATTCTTTTCTTTTTTAATTCTGGACAGGCAAGGGTCTTCACATCATACAGCCTCGTCTTTAGTTACCTGTTTCATACAAAATTACGTTCCGTTTCTATGAGAGTCATCGAGATAATTTTGAAATCAAATTATGTGGGTTTAGCGTATAACGAATTTATCTTAATGGACACCAGCAAAGGATTTCCATACAACTTTGCTGGCGTGATCTGAGACGTGACAAACAATGTGAAACTTCGCGGTTTCTTTTTTTGAAAGAAATGAACACATTTCCTAGCATGTGTGAGAAAAATAATTATGTACATGTACTTACGTACATACATACATACACATATCACGCCCATATCTCTTGAAACTTGCGTACCTAGTATACAAAAGTATTATTTATGTAGTAAAAGATTTTTGTCAGATTTCAGTTCAAGAGTGGGATCAATTGATTCGGAAGGTTTTTAGTGTTATGGGGTAGAAAGGTTCTAGAGTGGCACTGTGTCAAGATGTTCATGCTAGGATAACACTGGGTTGAAAGGTTCTAGACTTATACCTAGCTGGAAAGTCCTAGAGTGTCACCGAACAAAATGCCAATACTAATGTTAAAATTAATTTCCAGGTAGGTACTTATCATTTCGGGAAGGTCGAGGGTATCATTATATTAAAGGTTGTGGTCACCCTGGTTCGTTGGTAACACCGAAATATACCAAACATTGTATAGGGCTATAAATCCCTTTTCTAAAAATACCAATTTCAAGACCAAAAATTATAGGATTATCCAGATAGGAATGGATTAAAAACCTTAGTCAAACAAACAATTAGAAGCACCTTCGATTTTAATTTTTCTTAGTTACTTTAATAGATACCACCAAAATGTATGATAATTTTTAACTATGAAGCAATTCAACTGGTGTCGGTGATTAAAGGAAAAAGATTGTAAAAGGTGTTCGAAGGTATGAAATTTTTAAGGCATGCGGCTCTGTGTTTGTCTGATGGTCAACAAATATTGTTCAAAAACTAATGAACGGTGCGAGAATGCGACCGCTATTTTATATATTATCATATCATAATATCATACTCGAATATATAATGGCCGTCGCTAATTGGTTTTTCCTATTTATATTTTGAACTTACATCTATGTATACTGATTTATGCAATAAACGTTTAAAATTATATTGAAATTTAACAGTATTAGTTGCGCTTAAGGTGCACGCAATGACGAAAATGACAAAGAAATATCCAAAAAAAGTGTCTTAATGTCGAAGTTCGCAAAAAAATTTACAATACCAGGATGGACAAAACCGAAACAAAAATATGTTCGCGCAAAGTGCGTTACATGATACTGACCACTTGCATTTTTAAACCTGAACTAATAAGTTGGCTTTATTTAGTTTAATGACTTTGCTTCTTCTGAAATAACGTACAACTAAAAAGTTGTAAATATGATTTGAGATGTTATGAAGATAAGTGTTTTGTGAACTGATTAAGCCCTTATTTTTAGACTAATTCTTTTCATGTACTGAAAGTGGAAGAATAACAAACAAACATACAGTACAGTTTATACAGTTCATAATTAATATGGATACTATGCGTTCAGCTAAGTCTTGGCGAATGGTTCAGCTTATTCCAAAATATGGTCCTTATGATATAATGTAGGTTAATATTCCTTCCAAGTTATAATATCAACTTTGTGAGTAGTCCACTGAGAATCGAACCCGGAACCTTAGCGCCGCAGGCAGTCGCACTACCATTAGTCGTCAAGTATTGTATCAGTACCAGTTAGAATAACATTATATGAAATGGTGACACCTCTATAATATACTCTTTGACATGACTTCCGAATTTCATTTGAATTTCGTTCCTTCCGTCGAAGTACAAGCCTTAAGGTAAGTATTCATTCATTCATTTCACAAAAAAATATTTTCTCCATATTACCTACTTAAACTATCTATTAGAATGTCCGTTGCCCAAATTTTAACATTAGAACCTTCAAACTCAATGAAACATTCGCTCTCTCTCTCTTTTCGTGTGGGACATATTTTGGCATCATAAAAATACAGTGTGTTTTTTATCAATTTTCACCGGTTCTGCTCCCGGTGACTACAAGTGATTTTTCGAAAATACTTGAATGCAGTTATTGCTTTTACTCAAAAATCAGGGTAGTTTCCTTTGAGCGAAAAATCGTAGGTTAAATATTTGGGACACTTCCCTACAAAGTGAAAGTAGTTTCAAACACTCTGTATACGAACTAAACTAAGGTGGCCGTTGTGTAAATATTATTGTCTTACTTTTTGTTTTTGTTGGCGATTTCGGAAGAAAAATACGATTTTGAAAATCAAAAAATTAAAAAACAAGAAGGCGGTAATTTTTTGAGATGAAGATGGTGTTTTTTCACCCGAATTGATCTCCAAGAACGAGACGTGGTGGGGTTTGGCAACGTTAAGGGTGTTTTTTGGAGTCTTTGAAGTTTTCAGGAGACGTCCGACATTTGGGAAAAACAAGATGGCGGCCAAGCTATGACGGTTTATTGAGTTTAGACTGAAAAGTAACCTTTTCTCCCAGATGCGCATGCGTTGGAGTTATCGCTGTTATTGAGTTAGATGAGGTTTATGATGTAGTTTACCAGAAAACTCCATACAGTTGGAAATTTCAAATGGCGGCTGAGCTATTAAAAAAATTTGAAAATCAAAACTTTTTCTAAGCCTTTTTTTTCAGGTAGGAGTCGAAATAGAGCAAAGTGTTGTAGGTATAAGCAGTTTGTACATGTGCATGTGCCGGGAACTGTAGCGCCGAAGCAAACAGAGCTTAGAAAATTTTGCATTTCAAAAATCTTCTACGGAACTATGGCAAATTTATAAGTTCGTATATAAATGTTTTAAACTACTGTCACTTGACGTGTGATGCCGGCTTAGAATGGCATCACCCTATTTCTTACCCATGGGTGTCGTAAGAGGCGACTAAGGGACTCGAGGGTGTGTATTGCAATTTTAGGCGACGGGCTGACAACCTGTCACTATGGTGATACACAGTTATCTTATTGACCCTCAAACTTTTGTCAGACGTGGTGTTAATATCCGTTGAACGGCCGTTAACGCTCTGCCTACCCCGTAAGGGATATAGGCGTGATTTATGTATGTATGTATGTATGTCACTTGACGTTAAGAAGTGATGTGATAATACTATCCTACATTGAATAAAGAATAAAGAAAATTTCAATTTCTTGGTAGGAGAAGTGTCCTAAATATCTAAGGGTCAATAATAAGAATCAATTTCTGCAAACTATCGCAAACTTACAAAAATTGGTCAAATTAATCAAAATTTGTTTGAAAATTTTCACTAAATTAAAAATACTTATAGCACATCCGCCATCTTGAAAATCTAACATTTTGGAGTTTTCTCGTAAACTACATCATTGAACTAATCTAATGGTATACTAACCAAAACGCTTACTAATTTATATCTGGGAGAACAATTCAGGTCTTTTGCGGTCTACCCGGAAAAAAATTATTGAATAAAATTTAAACTAAGCTTCAAAACTTTGCCGCCCTCTTGTTTAAACGAAAACATATTTTTTCCATAAATTTTTCAAAGTCTACCTGAGTAAGGGTTTTCAAGGAAAATTCACGATTTGAATGTATTTTATTATTTTTCAGATGACAAAACTTGTGTTGCAACTGGTCGCTGCATTGTTGCTAATAATTTGTAAGTTTAAATTTCAATCAATACTTTTAAGTAAATAAATGAAATAGTTTTATTTTTAACGACATCCTAAACAATGCATAGTGTATAGTTTGGGTTGATTGAATTTTCAAGCAGTTTAATAAAAAAAAATGAAATGGTAACACTGCTGCTTTGCAATTGGTCTGTACGCTTTTAAGGCCGACCAATGGGGAAGCAACACGTGCGCTGACACGTTTTTGGTGAGAGAAAGAGGGGATCAGCTGGGATCGTCGGTCAGAAGCGCCAGTCTTGGTTTGGTGATTGAATTGTTGTGTTAAAGAAATTTATATGAACATTCTGAAGAATAAACCTGAAGTTTTTAATATTCGATTCTGAAAGTACAGGTTTTTTATCGGGATGACGGTTTTAAATTACCTAATGCGTGGAATCCACTAATCAAAATGTGCAAAAAGTGTGATCGTGCGAATTGGTAGTGTTGTGACTTTCAAGTGAGTTCCTGTAGTGATCGACAGAATCGTGGGAAGAGGGTATGCAGAAGTGCATAACAATGATATGACAACTTCATCTACCCACCCGCAAAACATCAGTTCCGTGATCATGACCCATGTAACGAGGTCGAAATATCGGTCAATTCAACAAAAATTAGTATCGCGGTAAGAAGTCTTATTTAGTATTTTGAGTAATTAGAGAACTCTTATTATTAAGAAACCATTATGTTATTAAGCTTAAGAAGAAGCATGTAGCTCTGAAATTCTAGCGCAGCACAAGAAACACGCACTTATTTTATATACGACTAGCGGCCCGCTCAGCGGTTTCACCCGCTGCTACTTACCAGTTTTCCCGTAGAAATTGGATCTTGGCCCGCAGTAAAAAGTAGTTTAGGTACTTCTTTACTCCGTTCCAGCAGAAATGACTCAACAGGACCATGTGCCAGCAAAAGCGGCCCATCGTGTTAAACAACTTTTAATGTGATGCCGATAACTTATCTCCTGTAGTTTAGTTGGGATGCTGGTGGTCTGCTTTAGGTACTCCAGGCCCTCGATGACCATGTACCAGCAAAAGCAGCCCGTCATGCCAAACAACTTTTACTTTGAAGCCATTACTGTAGCTCTTCTAGTTTAGTTGGGATGCTGGTGGTCTGCTTTAGGTACTCCAGGCCCTCGATGACCATGTACCAGCAAAAGCAGCCCGTCATGCTAAACAACTTTTACTTTGAAGCCATTACTGTAGCTCTTCTAGTTTAGTTGGGATGCTGGTGGTCTGCATCAGGTAATCCAGATCCTTGATGACCATGTCCCAGCAGAAGCGGCCCGTCATGCAGAACAACTATTGCTATCAAGCCATTATCGTATCTCATATAGTTTAGCAGTGCTCCTGGTGCCCACCATCAGGTACTCTAGACCCTCAATATCCACGTGCCAACAAAAGCGGCCCGTCATGATAAACTACTTTTACTTTGTAACCAATACAGTATCTTCTATAGATTAGATGGGATGCTGGTGGTCTGCATCAGGTACTCCATATCCTCGATAACCATGTGTCAGCAGAAGCGCCCCGTCATGCTGAACAACTTTTGCTATGAAGCCATTTTCGTGTCTCTTATAGTTTAGCTGTGCTCCTGGTGCCCTCCATCAGGTACTCCAGATCTTCAAGTGCTGACAAAAAGTAGTCCAAGTCCGTTTTCAATATACCACCAAATTTCACGAAGATCGCTAAATCGGTTTGGCTAATTTAGGTAATATCCGCTATATTTCCGGCTTTTCCTGCTTCTAACTGTTTTCCCGTGGGAATGAGGAATTTTCCCGTGGTAAAAAATGTTACTCAGAAATGGTGTAGCTTTCTAATGGTGAAAGAATTTTGCAAATCGGTTTAGTAGTTTCGGAGTTTATACATTGCATAAATATAAAATCTTTCCTCTTTATTATATTAGTGTAGAAAACGGGGCGTGCGTAGAGTTTACACCTAATATAATTTGAAACCTATACACTCGCCGAAATCATCAAGCTCAAGTGCATATTACCCATCCTGCACAACCTGTTGTGTAAATATTGGGAAGCGGGATATATACCACAAGATATGCGCGATGCTAACATCGTTACCCTATACAAAGGCAAAGGTGACCGCGGTGACTGTAACTGTTATCGTGGTATATCCCTTTTTAGTATAGTAGGTAAATTATTTGCTCGGTTAGTCTTATTAATTCTCCAGAAACTAGCTGATCGTGTATATCCCAAATCGCAATGTGGATTCCGCGACCAGCGTTCCACAACAGATTTATGATCTTTACACTTCGTCAACTTCAGGAAAAGTGTAGAGAGCAGAGAATACCTCTGTTTGTGGCGTTCGTAGACCTTAACAAAGCCTTCGACACCGTTAGCAGAGAGGGCCTTTACACTGCACTTGTAAACATCGGGTGCCCGCCAAAACTTCTGAGCCTCGTTAAAGCCTTCCATATGGACATGAAAGGATCTGTTGTTTTTAACGGCAATACATCCGAGCCGTTTGAAATGCGTAGAGGTGTTTGCCAAGGCTGCGTGTTGGCTCCTACCCTGTTTGGTATTTTCTTTTCATTGCTTTTTAAGTAGCTTCCGGTGATGACCAACAGGGTATCCACCTGCACATGAGGGCTGACGGGAAGCTGTACAATATCTCGCTTCTTAAGTCTAAACGAAACCGCGAAGACTTATTCGTTGATAGCCTTCTGTTTGCTGACGATGCAGCATTCGTTGCTAATTCTCAAAGTGAGCTTCAAGTCATTGTCGATAAGTTTTCCCATGCGTGTACTCTGTTCTCTATGACCATTAATGCCAAAAAAACAGTAGTGCTAGCTCAAGGCGCAGATGCACCACATATCATGCAAGCCGGTGTTCCCTTGAGCATAGTCGATAAGTTTTGCTACCTGGGGTCGACTGTGTCGAATAATCTCACGCTCGATGCTGAGATCGATACGTGAATCGGCAAGGCGGCAACCATGTTCGGCAAGCTCAGTACAAGAGTATGGAACAATAAAAACCTGACCACAAAAACCAAGATTATTGTTTATCAAACTTGCGTTTTAAGCATACTCTTGTACGAAGCTGAAACCTGGACATCGTATGCAAAACAGGAACGTCGACTCAACACATTTCATATGCGCTGCGTAAGAAATATCTTGCAAATTACCTGGCAGGAGAGAGTCACAAACGAGCGAGTTCTAGAAATTGCGCAGCTGCCTAGTTATACCGCCCTGCTTAATCAGAGACGATTGCGGTGGCTAGGGTATGTGCACCGGATGTAACCTTCGCGTCTACCACGGCGTGTTCTGCTTGGCGCTGTAGCAAACGCTAAAAGAGGGGTTGGAAGGCCTATGCTGCGTTTCAAAGATTGCGCCAAGCGGGACATGGTTGCGTTTAACATTGACCATCAAAGCTGGGAAAAACTTGCTGAGGATAGGGACGAATGGCGTAAGCGTGTGTTTGATGGGCGTAAAACATACGATAATGCCTGGTTTTCTGGTCTCGCTAAAAGGCAAAAACGTCATCTAAACATGCATGTGCCAGTCTCAAATTCCACCTTCACTTGTAGAGCGTGTGGAAAATTATGCCGCTCCTGTATCGGCTTATACAGCCATGAAAAGTCTTGCCTCAGACACTGATTAAATCGTCTGTCACAGACGTGAGTAGTGTATTATTGTTCCTTCTGCATCAAGGTCCGAGCTGACGCTCGGACCTCGATGCAGAGAGGAACAATAACACACTACTTTTCAATATTATACCGATCAACCGATTCATATAATTTGACTTTAAACTTCTTTCAATTATTCAATGAACTACTCAACAAATTATACTTTCTTACTATAAGGCTACAAGCGACTGTGTATTTGAATGTTGTGAATGGAATGTGCATTTATATAAAACATTGTGCTCGCTTGGCTATATGAGTCAAGCATTACAAAATTATATTGAACGAAAATACGATGCAGAACAGATCGGCTTATTAATTCATTAGCATAACATTACACACTACCTAACAAACCTTAGGTATGGTATACTGTGTGTTACATATAGGTCGTACGTATTGCACTGCTGCAAGGATTTTGTATTGTCTGTTTTCATATTATATGCTTTCTATCCAAACAAGTAAGCATACTATAATGAGTGTGTGTTTTTTTTTCTAAGTAACCCTACAATATGAGTTACAATGACACCTCAAGTGTTTAACTGGAGCTCAGCTTGACTGTACATGAAAGGACATAGAAATAAAAATAAAATAGAATAGGTACTCAAAAAATTATTATTCATACACCATTTCTTTAAACATGTTACATTTCTAAGAGCACATATTGTTGGATGATAAATACAGCTATAAACATCATTACAATTTCTATATTCTTCATACAAAGATAACAAATTAGGGCAACGCATATCCTCTATATTAATAACATCACAATGACCTAATATATTTTTAATCCATATAGCTTTTTCAATTCCCTTGCAATAAATTGTTTTTCCTATTAGAAATTCGTCAATATACAAAATGTATTGATTATAGGGTATAAAACCATCATTCCAATTAGTTTTTCTGTTCCTTTCTATCCACTTTACTTGTTTCCTTTCTGAGGTTGTAAGATTGTGGAATGGGAAAGGAGGCTGAATCAAAAGAACTTGAACTTTATCACCTTCCAAAATAGCAATTTCTTTCAGAATAAAATTATTGTCTGCTGTTTTAAACCCTTGAACATCTATGATGACAATCGATTTCATGTTAACTTGCGTACTATATTACTCAGAGGTTTATATTCTACCAAACGATCGTTTATAATCAAACAATAAGCACTTGTGTTATTTGGAAACTCAGAAGAGCTTTCTATTTTTAAGCGAACATCAACTGGACCGGTTTTCAAATTTTCATTTTGTCTTGAACAATCAATAACGAATAATGGAGCTTTCTTCTTGAAACTATTAAAATCAAGCAGTGGATCTATAGGAAGGTTATAGAACGACTGGCGGAATCTAGCATACATATCATATAATATACTGTATTTGTTAGCATCAAATTTCAAGTTAAGAGCATCATATGGATAATAGTAAGAATTAAGAAAAAGTGTAATGTTCGTAATATTACAATGATCAAATGATGCGCTATCATTCACTTTATTATTTCTTCTGTTCGTTTGTAAACCAAATATAACATATCGAGGCTTTTCTAATTGGGAAGTAGTTTTAACAGACCATGAATGTTTAGTTGTCTTTGGTAAAATAGGATATTCATATAAATCCCAATTTCTGAACGCAATTTGGATAGGTTTATCCTTTTCTAAATGTTTCAATAATGTTAACCTTTGATGATCAGATACTTTAACATGAGGCATGCGCCATTGAATTTTATTTAAACTGAGCTCTATAGAATCATCATTTTCACACATTACACTGTTTAAATTTGTGCTACTCCTATTCAGTATTAATTCATGTTTGCAATTGATGATGATCTTCCTATAGTCTTCTGCAAAACCCAATAACTTATTCAACGGTAAAAGAATACTAAATTCCCCATCACCATTTTTAAATCCATCTACATTCCAACCCCACATTTCAGAAGCCTTGCTTTCTCCACTGTTCATAGAAACTAATGATTTCATTGTTGTAGTTATACCAGAATTCCTTATACGATCTATTTCAACTCCATTCATTTCATACCTAATGTCTTGAAAAAGAAAAGAAATTGCATTATTAACAAAATTCACTTTTTTGGCTTTTATAACACCAGTTGTGGCTTCTTTAAATTTTATACTAAATCTTCCTTCTATGTATATTGCACTTGCTGAGGGCAATACATAAATATCCTGTTGATGGATAGGTATCCGTATTTCATCATTTTCTTTAAAGCTATTATTGTATGGATTATAAGTATGGATTTCATAACTTTCAATAGTATTATCAAATTGAGGATGATCAGATATTTGAAGAATACTCATATTTTAAATCCAAGAGCACGAAGAAACTCTTGATTTTCTTTTGTAATTTTTGATTTTGTTTTACGTCTGGAACGTTTGATGTTTGTCTTTGTAATGGTTGTGTTTTTATTTTTGCACTGGATTTTGTTAATTCTAGGATTATCATTGAAAACAATCATTTTAATTTTCGTATATGAAGACACAAATGAATATTTTCCTTTCTAAAATCAATTAAGTTTCCTTGTAAATCTGTTATTTTAATCGAAATTGAGGTAATCACTTTCTTTCTTATAGGTAAATAGATAATATTTTTTGGTACTTCAATAAGTTGCTGTCCTGGAGGCACGTCAAGCACAAATTCGTGAATGATGTGAGTTGGTAAACCGTTTGTGTAAGAACTTTGAATTAGATCACATTCGATCCGTATCACTGATACTGGAATAATGTTAACAGGGTAGACTGATTCATGCCATTTATTTGATTCTAAAGTTTTTGGTGGGAATCCTAATAATGAACCTACACTATTCTCAACTGTGAAATCAATTGGTTGAGAAGAAAACAAAGAGCATGTAAAAGTATTATTGTTTGGCTTGATTATTATATCACAGTCTTCAACATTGGTTTTTAGATATTCAAATAAATCAAATAAATCATATGTACCGCAAGGGATTATTAGTTTATTATTTTCACCGTAAGCAAATATATTGTTATTTTCTTTAATATTGGGTATTGAATTAAATGTCGAAAAATATAATAATCCACACTCAAAATTACCATCTAACATAAGTGGAGGTATAAATTCTGATTGGAGTACAGATTGATTTCCAGTGACTGTTAACGTTATAGACATTGTGATGAAACTAAACTTCTATGAATCATGTGTGTACTATTTATGTTGCATCCAAAATGACTGTAGAAATTTTATACATAAATGTCCGCATATATATGGATGACGCTGTTGTTCATTAGTGTAGTTGTAAGAAATATTAGATCCAATATATTTAATAAATTCTTCAGGAGGTTTTAAATTCCCATAACTATCGAAATATTCAACATAATTATTATTTTTTGCATAGGCTACCCAATGAGTACCAGAGTTTTGAGAACTATCAAGATTTATTATACCACATTCCCTGTTTAAATAACGTTTTGGCAATTGATCTCTCATGAACACTCCTCTAAAATAAGGAATATCTTTACAAAATTTGAGCAAATCTATGTTAGTAAGCGCTCTATTAGGTAGCCTTGTAATTCGTTTTTTTTATTTGTTATATAGAGCCCTAAACCATTTCCCAATTCTTTAAGTTGAAGACCTCTTCCTATATGCAACGTTTCCATTTTTTTATTATGCCTCTTCAGTTCTTGTAAACGTTCTTTAGCAGCTTTTATAGCATTGACTGCTCTTGCTATTCCAGCCGCTCCACCTGCTAAACCGCCAGCAGCAGATAATCCAGCAAATATGGGTACTAGAGGAAGAAATCCTCCAACTTTTGGTACAGGTATTACTCGTGGTATGTTAATGGATGAATCCAAATCCGTCGTTAGTTCTTTCACAACAGCAATTGCCAGGTCAATAGCTGCTTTCTTACATTTTGGTTTGAATTTTTTAATATGATTCTTGGTAAGAGAGACGATATTGTGAAATGATTTTTTTATTCCAGTACCACATTTAATATTTCTTGTTGCATTTGAAGTATTTTTCTTTTTATTATTTTCACAGCCAGTTTTAGGATTTTTCCTCAAAGTGTTCTTCATATTGTGTTTCATTTTTTAATTATGAAATTAAATAGGTAACTAATAACACCCTTTCCAGATGCAGTTCCTAAATAGAAATGATAATATTGTTACTACCATCTTGTTTATAAAACATTTGACTTATCTATCCAACTGTTTTCTTCTGATGGCAAACCTAACCATTTCACAAATAATTTATTCCCTTTATTTTTTATTACTTTCTCAACCAGGTAAATGTTGGGATATTTAGTTTTTTGTAACTCCTGTGGATAAAATGATCCTAGGATTGGACGATGTTTAGCGTCTTCTAGAAGATAGGTAATAGGACTTGTATTTTGAACTTTATTGACAGTAAAAATTTCAGTGGACCAATTTGGCGTATACCCCTTTTCAAACGTTCCTTTATATTTACTAATTCTAACAAAATCTCCGACTTTAAATTTAGCTTTTTCTCTTTCAGACTCTGGTTTAAGGATTTTTTTTGTACTTTTCCAATACAAGACTTTTATTACTAGAATTAACTTCGATGGGTTTTAGACCAATTGTTCTATGTTTTGTATTGTTATACATATTTATTAATTTGGAAAGCGAACCAATCCATGTATAATTCCCTTGCAAACTTAAATGTTTATACAGTTTACCTTTAAAAGTTCTTATGAATCTTTCCACTATCGAGGCTTTTTTCGTGGAGTATGTAGAATAATGATTTATTTTAAAAGCGTTTAAAACTCTTTTCAAATTTTCATTATAAAATTCTGTACCTGAGTCAGTCTGTAAGTTCTTCGGAAAACGACCCATTTTAAATAGCTTTTCAAATTCTCGAGTAACATGTTCCTTACTTTTTTGTTTTAAAGGAAACACCCATGAATATTTTGAAAAGGTATCAATAATAGCCAAAATATATTTAAAATTTTTGTTTTTTCCTGACAGCGATTGCATATCAATAAGATCAGCTTGCCATAGATCATCTATGTCTTTCATCACAACATGTCTACGAGGAAAATTTTTTCTTGTTTGTTTATGTATTTCATTAACTACATTTTCTTTACTCATTTTTTTCTTGTTTTTTGCGAAACTGTGTCAATGTTTTGTTTAAGACTATTAATTTCTATTTGAATTTGAGCAAGAGTCTGATGTAAAGATTTAATGTTGTTATTTAATTTACTAGACAAATTATTTAAAGATTCGTCAACATAATGCTTGGTTGCATAATTGCCAGAATGCATAAAAGTATATTCTTCAAGGCTTTTATACAAACTCTTCACAGTTTCATCTACATATTGTTTGTTGACACAGTCTTTTAATTCTACTGGTAACCCTACATGTTTGATGATCCTATTTCTAGCATCAAAGCAAATGCTATCCATTAATGTAGTATTTGGTTGTAAATCATTATTATGTTTATATTTTTTTAAAACATGATGCCCAAACTTGTCAACATTCATGGTCAACTAACGATGATTAAATAAAGTGATTTGAAATTTTGCACTCTTTTTATTCTTTAATGATACCAGCTTCCTTTAATTCTTCTAAAATTGAAATTATTTCATTGTCATGGTTAATATTGATTCTCGCACTACCGACGGGTTGGCTGGAAGAGATCTCTTCTTAGAGATAAGCTCGCCTTTGCTCACACTGTTTGTACATTTTTCGTTTGTTTTTATGCAATAAAGGATATATATATATATGGTTTGTGTTGCCAGCATCCTTGGAGGCAATCAAAATTTTTAATCTGTCAACTAGTTCATTAGGATCGTCCCAATAAACTAAATCAGTCTTAGATTTATATTGTTTTAAAACTGGCAAATTTCCACCTTGTTTTACGCTTTTTGTAATATTTTCCGAGAAGAGAGGTTTGATTATTTGACAATATTTCATTCCTGAATTCCCCTGTATCTGACCAGATTCTTCATACCCTCTTTTATGTGCGTTTGTATGAATCAAAATGTTTTTATACGTTAGTTTATCTGTTTCAGTTATCAATCGCACATCGGGTTTATTTTGAAATAAAAGTTGAGATAAACCCGGAGTCATTTCATAACTTTTATCTTTTAAAGTCAGTATTGAATAGTTTTTCGAGTTAGAATCTCCTATTTGTTTGATTGTTATAGGAACATTTCCAATCATTAATTTTTCCCCATCATCTCTTACACCATAAGGTACACAAATATTTTTGGTGTCACTTTCGATGTGAAATGTGTTTAATTCTGTATCTTGATCTTCCTTCACAGGAGATTTAAAATCATTTTCATCTAAAGAGTCATTACTATTACTGTGAGAGTCTAGTTCAATAGTTTGGTCACGTGTATCTTCATTTTTTTTTACATCCTTATAATAATTAACATTATTATAATCCTGACATTGTTTTTTCAGTGTAACCATTGCTTCCAATGGGTCGGTTAATGGTTTAAACATTTTTCGACTTTTAAATTCTAAGTTATCTTCTTCTTTGCGCATTTGCTGCAATTTGCTTTTAATATTTTTTACCGATTTTATTAATTGTTCTTTTATGTTAGACTCCATATTCCAAAACAATTTTGTACACTTCTACTAACTGTTATAGCTTATGCTTTAATGGTATGAACTTTAAGAAGTATTCCCTATTTGTAACATCAAATTATTCAAAATTGACGTATAAATCAAACGATTTCCTGTATCTTCCATTATTAAGCTCACAATCTTTGTTGATTATTAAACAAGCGTATGGATCTGCCCATATCCTTGAAGCTAAAGACTTAAAATTCTGCCAACTCATATCAGAATTAACATGTTCATCATATATATGCTTTAAGTTAATGTCATCCTGTTTAAAAATTATTATTAAATTAACATTATCTCTTATTAAATGTTTCGGTATTTTTACATATGTTTGCGACAAGTAAAAACAGTCTATTGCTTTATGTCGGCCCATTGAAAAATAATTAGATATATTAATTTGTTTTTCGCAAGCCACATCGTCAAAAATAAACACAGAGTTGTTCAAAGCCTCATTAGGAGATATAACATCCTTCTCATCTTGAAACATCAAAAGTTTAACATCAGGAATTTTCTTAACGACTTCTTCCAAAAAACGATATTTGGGTTGAAAAGTAGTTTTCGAGTAAACGTAAATATTATAAAATTTTAGACCATTTTCTTGTAGTAACAAGCTTAACATAGTGTTTGTTTTACCGCAATTTGAAGGACCGCATATTATGCAACGGATGGAGTTGGGTAAAAGTATACTATGTTTAGAATTTTTTGAATATGGGTCAGCATCAATCTTATCAATAGGCAAAGATACGAGTTGTTTGATTAGCTTCATTTTACTTTCTGATAACTAAATTGTTTTATTTGTTATTATGTAGGTACACCTTAGAACGAAATAACCAATAAATCTTGTTTCAACTAAAATTGTATTGAGGTTACTATAACTTTTATCTTGCAGTGAAACCTACAGCTCAAGCACAGGATTAAGTAATCCATTACTTTCAGTTGAATAAGCAGCTTTTGTAATGATAAAATATTTATTTAAATCGATTCAGTACTTTCATAATACATACCTACATTTAAAAAAACAGATGTTTTTTATATTTTTATACCTATATGTGCTAAGGTAAGTTTCTACATATTTATAATTTGACCTTAACTCGTTCATTCACCCATAAGTCTGCAGTTGTAAGCAAAAATTACTAGGTCAGTCATATGGTTAGTCATTCTTACTTTGTCATCATATTTCAGGTCAGCGGTTCTTAAAGTTACCTGTGTCACAACCCACCTAACGATAGAATGGGACAGCTCGATTACTTACAACTAGTCACGATCGAGTCAGCAATTCGTTCAATATCAGACCCTCCACCAAGAATCCGCTTGCAAACGTGACAGTTTGGGAATGACTTCCACTAAAAAAAATTAAAATAAAGGGTAAAAAGGGTATAAATTGGTAGTCAAAATTTAGTTTATTTGAAGACTTTCAAAGAAGCACAAGTGAAGTAAAGCATATTTATAATTTGCAGATTTAAAATTGGTAAGTATTTGCATCATGTGTCTAATCTACCTGCCTAAGAGACTGTTTTAAATAGTTTGTTGAAGCACATTTTACTTGTATTATTATGTATGCGAAACATAAAATTATCTTTGTTTCAGAGTATGGCAGGCTCACAACCTAATGAAAAGGAACATCTCGACAGACCATTCTTCTATTCTCAGGGTTTAGATGTTGATGGGCTTCCATATTCTCAAGATTTGGACGCCTACCTCAAATATCAGGACACCTATTTGAGGCCAATTCCAATTCCAACTACAACCACCGAAGAACAAGTAGCAAATGGAAATAAAACGAACAAAAGAAAAAAATCTACTGATCCCGCATCTCATATAATAAAGAAGGGAAAAAAGGGAAGGCGTATTATTAAAATTAGTATTTCAAACCTTGATGATAGTGTTGAATGTGATGAAGTGATGGTGCAATATATAATTCATGAACAATATGATGAAATTTTAGAATCAACTGAAAATATTGTGGAGCAAATTGCCAAGAAAATAAGTCGGTGTAACGATATTTAATAGTTTTTTTGTTTGTTATCAATTATCATAATCATAATATCCTAATATTCAACCTATTTTTTTTTCGCTGGTAATGTTATCGGTTTATTTCCAGTAAGATAAGATTGAAATTTGAAAAACTCATCTCGTTTAGAGTTGATGCGCACTCGAACACAACTAAATGCACCAACAACTCTGTGAGTGGATTTAAAACACTGTAAATTTTATATTTTTGAGCACTTCGTTTTGTTTGAGCAATTGTATGTTAAATCTGAGTGAGACGACTTTTCTTTCGCCTTCACTCTAATTGATCGTAGAGTTCCCTCTAAACATTTTTTTTAAGACTATCATACATTATTTTTTATGTTAAATTATTGAAATCAATATAAATAATCAGAAAGAAATTTTGTTGTTTTTTATTATTTTACACCCTATTCTTTGACAGGACTATAGGATTTTGGGTTAAGTACCTATTTGACAAGACGATTAGTTAGAACCTGTCTGTAACCACTATGTATTTTTTTTCTGAAATAAACACTAGTCATGAGTAGTAAAACCGATATTTAATAGGCTGTTGACGCACTGTCTATCCCCTTAGAGCGTATAAACATGATTTTGTGTATCTATGTATGTGCGTATTATATATATATATATATAAAATACGCACATATATATATATATATATTAGATCATACATACACACATACCTATATGCATACGTACTTACTATCAACAGCACTTCGATTTACCCCGTTCAACATAAACTGGTTCCCTAATACAGTTGTTAAGAATAATCAATACAGGTTGATCTGTGAATAACTGGGGCTACAGTTGATAGTACCTAATAATCCTCATAGTTCATGTATTGTTAACTTTTAGACGAATTAATATTGAAAAACCAATTTGACATGATACATGACACATTTCTAAAAGTTTGATAGAGTACATAGGCTTCCCTTATTAGATTTACGTCTCAGATATCTGCGGCGGAATGTCGCCATTATTTTTAAGGATCGAGAGTGCACACATAGCAAAGGTGTTAATACTAATGAACTCTATTTACTTTGTCCGACAGTATAATTTTGGACAACTTTAATCAATTTTAGATTTCTCGTTGCATTGTGCTCAACACATCTAAACTACTGTTCTATAAATTAATGAGTTGCTCTGGAGTGATCAAACATTCGGGGCAAACCCTTCTCAGTGCAACATCTACGGTTTAGAAGAAACTACAAAGTTACAAGTATGTAAGTATTTCTTTTTTTATTTTATTTTATTGTGTGTTGTTTTTTTTTAATTATTTTTAATGTACATTCGAGCTCAGCTCCGGTTTGACACTCGAAGCACCATTGTTACTCTTAACGCGAGTGGCATAAAAACGGTACAAAGTCCAAAGTGTCTAACGGGAATCGGAGCTGAGCTTATCTACACATAGTTACATTGTAAGTCTGCCTACCCTGCTGTAAGATATACAGGCATGATGTTATTGTCTACTTCTCATCCATATTTCTTTTTCGGTTCCATATTTTGATTCTAAAACTAGCTATTGTTTAATTTCAGGTCATCTGCTCCTTTCAATCCGTTTGATTCCGACGCGGAAGAGCGCCAAGCAAGCGCTACCCAACCTCAGCCAAAAAAGAGAAACAACAGCAAACCGGCGGCGGCATCTAGTTCGAGCAAAAATTCAAGCAAACCGAAGCCGAGTGCTAAAAAACAGACTGCATCACCACAGCCGTCAGCCTCACAACCAGTACGCTCTCCACCAACGGTTCAAGACTTGTTTGGTGATATATCGGACAGCGACTCCGAGGCTGAAAGTTGCATCGTGCCGGCTCCCGCTCCCGCTCCCGCTAAGAAGCGTAAAACAAAACAATGCATAGAGGTAAGCGTAATTTTTTTTTTCATTTTATGACTCATGTGGTGTGAATGTAAAATGATAGGTGTAACACGTCTTTAGTTTTATTGAAATCTAGTGCTGTTTTTAATCTCTTGTGTCCACTGCCTCCGTGGTCTAGCGGTCTAAGCCTTAGGCTCACGACCCGGGGGGCCTGGGTTCGATTCCCGGCAGAAGATGGAAAACATAGGTGATATTTGTAAGATTGTTTTCCTGATTAGTTAAGACATTGCAGACGGAATCACCTGATTGTCTGAAAAAGTGAGATGATTTCATGCCTATTTATATTACTTAGTTGCTCCTTACACAATTATGTCAGTGTCAGGGTATCTCGATCTCATAAATTACAACTAGACTTTTCAATTGATTCAGGAGGAAGAGCTGCAGGAGCAGGAGCCAGTTCGCGCGTCAGTGCTTAGAAGCTTTTTGTCTCGCATGACGGGCTCGGGAGTATCGTTTCAACGTGACTACACACGTCGAGGAGAATATTACGTAGAGCTGCGTGTGTACAGCGCTCGAGAGGCGGAGCGGCTGGGCACTGATAGATGGAAATCTGCTTTAGTGTCATACAAGGCGGCTGTTTATCCCGATTCTCCAACTTGGAAAGCTACAGCTGAGTTGGTAAAAGCAGCCAAAAAAGAATTTCAGCATATACAGCCTATTTTATATCCAAATCAAATAATTTAAATGAATGTTTACACTAAAGCAGTTCTCTTAATCGTTTATAGAACTATATAATTAACCTTTATAACCTTAATCACTTATGCAATTATATTAAACAAAGTATGACATGTTATATTATGTAGAAAAATAAATACCTACTTAAATACATTGATTAATTAATAATTTGTGTTTTCTCAATACAGCTCAAACAAAAGTCTTGGTTTTTTGGTACTTTCAGTAATCTCGATTTCAAATTCTGAAAAAGTTAAAGACTGTAATAATGTTTTTCTGTAACTCTTGTAATATACCTGTCTCAAAATTTTCTGCACATAAAAAGTCAAACCTACATAAATCTAATTGTTTATTACATACTCAATTTGATGATGTATATATCATAGCGACCGCTTTTAGAAATCGTATAGTTAGCTATAAAATTAAACCTCAGAAAACTATTATTTTACCTGAAACATTTATGAAACAAGTTTCTAAAACAGTATGCCATCTTATAAAAAGTTCTTTAAAAAAACACACATCTATTAAAGTTAATGTTGAACTATTTGTTAACTACTTACTTCCAAAAAATAATGAGAAATCTCTGAAATCTTTTAATACGAAATATGAAGTAGTACTACAAAGCACAGATACATCATTTTTGTATAAACAGTTTTCAGATAAGATGGTTTCTAAATCAATAGAGTTTGAAATGTCTGAATCAGGATGGTCAATTCAGTCTACAAGTCATTTAGAATTAAATATAGTTAAATACAATCCATTGCGAGCTGGTACATACTTGCCTTTACCGAAGCGTATTCTTAATACAAAGTCATGTCTAAATATTCGTAATGAAGATTCTCATTGTTTTCTTTGGTGTATTGTAGCACATATGTATCCCGCGAAACAAAATCCTAATCGAATATCTTCATATCCTCACTATTCAAAATTGCTCAATACTTCTAACATGTCCTTCCCTCCTAGTTTTGAAGATATTCGGAATTTCGAAATGAATAATGATACTGTAAGTGTTAACATTTATGGAGTCGATCATAAAAATACAGTAACTGGTCCATTATACAAAACATTAACCAGAAAATTATGTCATGTTAACATGTTATACTTTACTGATGGGGATAAAAGTCACTTTTGTTTGATTAAAGACTTTGAGAAACTTGTTCATAAACAACTTACAAAACATAGATCTAAGATACATTTATGTGATGAATGCTTTCTGTATTTTGACAGTAAAGAAAAATTGGCTAATCATGATTGTGCAAGAGTCCAAACCATTTTGCCTGAAAGTGGAACAAAGCTAAAATTTTCAAATTTTGAAAGAACTCAAAGAATACCGATAGTTATTTATGGTGACTTTGAATGCTTATTACGAGAATATTCTGATAAAAACAAGTCTTCTTTTGTGGAAAATATACAAGTTCATGAAGCTACTTGTTTTGCTTACTATATTTGTTGCTATTCCAACCCAGACCTTAACACTCTTGTCTCCTATAGAGGTAAAAATTGTTCTAAGAAATTTGTGGAATGTTTGAGTAAAGATGTAGTTCGATTACATGAAATACTTTCTGATGACAAAAGCATGATTCCACTGACAGAAGATGAATTGAATTCTTTTAATATGAGTACAGAGTGTCATATTTGTAAAAATAAATTTGAAAGCAATGATGATGTAGTTAAAGATCATGATCATTTTACAGGTAAATATAGAGGACCGGCTCATAATACTTGTAACCTAAAAGCGAAGACTTGTCCTTTTATTCCAATCATATTCCACAATCTTGCTGGTTATGATAGTCACTTGTTTATTAATGAACTTTCTCACATAGCTGGCAGAATCAAGCTTATACCAAGAAACAAGGAGAAATATATTTCATTCACAAAATTAATACCTGTTAATGAAGAAAATGTAGTGCAAATGAAGTTTATTGATTCATTCAATTTTTTAAATTCAAGTCTTGATAACATAGTCAAAACAATGGAAAAAAGCGATTTAAAACATTTAAAATCATTTTTTGAAGATCCTTATTTATTTGAGATGGTACAAAGAAAAGGAATCTATTGTTATGACTATATTGATTGTTGGGAGCGCTATGATGAGACTGAATTACCAGATCGTTCGAAGTTTTTCAACAAGCTAACAAATGAGCCTATTACCCAAGAAGACTATAGTCATGCTATGAATGTCTGGAACTCTTTTAAAATCAAAAATTTAGGTGAATTCACAGATATCTATTTAAAATGTGACACCTTGTTGCTCTGTGACTCGTTTGAAAAATTTCGATGCATGAGCTTAGAAAACTATGATCTTGATCCTTGTTACTATGTTTCATCTCCATCTTTAAGCTGGGACGCCATGTTGTTTCATACTAAAGTTGAACTAGATCTAGTATCAGATATAGAAATATATCAAATGTTAGAGAAGGGTATAAGGGGTGGTCTGGCTCAATGTTCACATAGATATGCAAGGGCAAATAATAAGTATTTACCTGATCACACAGATACAGAGTCTAGCAGTTTTTTGGTTTATTTAGATTGTGTGAACTTGTATGGATATGCTATGATGCAAAAGCTACCAGCTGGAGATTTTAGATTACTTGATGATGATGAAATACCTATCTCGTTTTGATATTATGTCTATACCGTTAGATTCAGATACTGGTTTTATTCTGGAAGTAGATATGCATTATCCTTCAAATTTACACGATGCACATTCCGATTTACCCTTTGCCGCTGAAAAATTTACTCCAGTTGGCAGTAAACAGCAAAAATTAATTGCTAGTGTCTACGATAAATACAAGTATGTGATCCACTACATTCATTTAAGAACATGCTTAAAAAATGGATTAAAACTTTTAAAAATTCATAGAGTATTGACATTTAAACAGTCTCGATTTTTGGAATCATATATATCTTTAAATACAACACTCAGACAAAAAGCAAAAACCGAATTTGAACGCAGCTTTTTTAAGAAACAAAACAATTCTGTGTTTGGTAAAACTATTGAAAATAAACGAAAGCAGGTTGATGTTAGGTTAGTGAATATATGGAAAGATAACTTTAACAAAACCAATAAGATTTGCGGCGCTGAAAAATACATCAACGCTCCAAATTTCAAGGACTTATCAATCATATCAGATTCACTAGTATCTATACACATGCAGAAAACAAAATTGATTCTTGATCGACCTATTTATATTGGTTTAAGTATTTTGGAACTATCTAAAAGTCATTTGTATAATTTTCACTATTCTGTCATGACACGAATGTACAAAGATAACATTAAACTTTGCTATACGGACACTGATAGTCTGTTGTATTTGATATATACAGAAGATTTTTACGCGGACATGAAAAATAATTTACGATATTTTGACACAAGCAATTTTGAATCAAATAACATATATAACATACCAAATGTAAATGCAAAGGTACCTGGCTATTTCAAAGATGAATTAAGTGGAGATATTATTTCAGAATATGTTGGTTTAGGAGCAAAACTTTACTGTATTGAATCTATGAAATCTTCTATAAAGAAAGCTAAAGGTGTAAAAAAGTGTGTAACTAAAAAACTTGGAATTCAAAAGTATAAAGACGCTTTACTTCATGATTTAACACTTCGAGATAATATGTGTATAATTAGATCGAAAAACCATAAAATTTTTACCCAGAGGATCCACAAGTCAATTTTCACAACTAAAGATGATAAGAGACAAGTTCATGAAGATAAAATCTTTACTTATCCCTGGGGACATTATAATACAGTCTTTTAAAAAGAAATGTACCTTCCCTAACGCTATAATAATACGAAATATAATTGTTACATACACTATTTGTAGTTGTAAGGCTGTAACTAATTGATAAGTAGTACTTACCTACATTTAAACTGTAACCTAACAATAAAAATATATTTGAATATTACTTTTTTCTTTATTATTCCACCCCTTATCCTTGGTAGGTACACAGACAACTTTCCAAATAAATATCTGTATACTGCTTAGGCATGCAACTGAGCAAACGAAGTTTGTAATATTTGTAATAGCTATAAGCACACCAAGTTTAAAGTCAAATCATACAAATCGATTGTTCTCTATGATATTAAAAAGTAGTGTGTTATTGTTCCTCTCTGCGTCAAGGTCCGAGCGCCAGCTCGGGCCTTGACGCAGAAGGAACAATAATACACTACTGACGTGTGACGCCAATGATGAATTACAACTAGTACAGCCAATAAGTCCAAGTCTGCACCACTAAACATAAAAAATTTCGGTAGTAAACGGAACCCTACCATAAAATTAATACACCAAAATATACAAGGTTTTATGTCAAAACAGGATATTTTGGAAGTTACAATTTCAGAGCTGAAACTTTCCAACAAAAAACCCGATATACTATGTTTAACGGAAACATTTATTAGGGCTGGTAGTGAATGTCTTATTAATTTGTCAGGTTATAATTTAGCAGCTAGTTACTGTAGGAAAAATGGCTCCAATAGAGGGGGGTAGGTATTTTAACGGGTAAGGATATTGAGTTTAAAGAGTTGACAGATTTAGGTAGATTCACGCAAGACAGTTTATTTGAGTGCTGTGGCATCCGTCTCTTACCGTACAATATATATATCATAAGTGTATGGCGGGTGACAGGAGTGATGCCAATAGGCAGAATGGAGGGTTTCAGGTGGAGTCGGAAAAAGGGTAGCTACCCGCCTGGCCGGGTGTTGTGGCCAGGGGACCGACTGGTCCACCTGGATAGAATTGGAAGTTGTTTATATGCGTTGCGCGGTGAAACACTTCGATACCGCGTTTCAGGCTCTTTGTTCTGTCACGTGGCGCCATCTTGCAGCTATGTTGGAACTTCTGTTGCATCTTGCTTGCTCGTGAACCACTTTGAGTGAGCTTGTTGTCGTAGCTCCCAGAGGTCGCTACAAGTGTCTACAGTACCCCGGATTCTAATAAAACTTCATTCATATCTAAACTTGATGAAGTTCTACACAAGTATATAAAGAATGAAAAATCAAGGATCATTATAGCAGGGGATATAAATATAAACACGTTGATTTCGTGTAAGTTTACCAAACATCTTGTTGATGTTGTGAAAAATTGTAACTTGACTTTACATATCACAGAACCAACAAGAATGCATAAGTGTATTGATCATATAATTTCAAATCTGAAAGGAGCATATGGTGAACTGTTGCATTTATTTCTGCCTGATCACAACACAGCACAGGTTTGCATGTACCTGTTCATGAAAAGTGCAATCATTTGCTCAATCACTTAAATATGTCAGAGATTATAGTGACTAAAATTTAGGCAAGTTCAGTAAATATCTTGAAGCTTTGTCGTTCATGGAAATACTTAATGAGACAGACGTGAATGTGGCTATGAATGAATTCCATAGTTTATTGGTGTTATTGCATGACTTGTGTTTTCCAATGAAAAAATTAAAGTCTCAAATAATTATCTCAAACCCAAATGGGGCAAAGATTACAGAGTTTAGAGTTACAAAGGGCCTAAAAAGAAGAAAAGACGAAAATACTTTTACGTTACAATTTTTACCTTTGTAAGCCGGAAGAGAAAGTAGGTAAAAAAAAACAATACAAACGTTATTCTAAGCTTTTGCGCTCTTGTCTTAGTAACTCAAGAAAAATATATAATGATAAACTGATTAAAAACTCTAGTACTAAGGGTAGGACATCATGGTCAATAATTAAAAATAATTAAAATAATATCAATAGTGAGAAAATTATAAAGAAAATTATACATAATGGTAATAAAATTGACAAACCAGTACATATTGCTAATATTCTGAATAATTTTTTAGTGGATATGACTAATAATAATTTTTATTGTGTTAAAAACACCAATACAACTAGAATTCCCAACAGCATCTTTCTAGCGCCCTTTACACCTCATGAAATTGCTGGTTTAATTAGATCACTGAGACCTACAAACTCGACTGGATATAATAACTTACCTACTAGAGTTATAAAACACTGTAGCAAACAACTTGTTGAACCTCTGGACTTATCTGGTGAACCTATCATTAGAACAAGGAATATTTCCGGAACTTCTTAAGAAGTCGATTGTAAAGCCTATACATAAAAAGGGCCCCATATATATGAAAAATTATCGCCCAATAACGTTGGTTCCAGTTCTATCAAAAAAAATTGAGAAAGCAATGAAATTGCGACTTTTCAACTTTGTAACTAAGTTCCAAATTCTAAGAAAAGAACAGTTTGGCTTTCAATCAAACAAATCTACCACCCTTGCTACCTTTAATCTACAATAATAATTCACAATATAACTGAAAACGTTAATGCTGGAATAAGAACCACGGCGGTCTACTTTGACATGACCCGCGCCTTTGATTTTGTTTCACATCGCATACTTTTAGAAAAAATTGAAAAATGGGCATAAGGGGATTAGCTCTTCAGTGGTTGAGATCTTATTTGCATAACAGAACCCAAGCTGTACAAGTAAAAAGCTTGGACAATAATGGTTGTTTAGTGTCAAATATATCGGATTTTAGAGTGAATGCTTGTGGTGTGCCTCAAGGCAGTGTACTTGGGCAGCTTCTGTTTTTGCTCTATATAAATGACCTTACGAATTGAATTAGATAGAAAGGTATTTAGCTTCTTCCGCACTTATGATGGCTAGTAATGCAGCTAGTTGAATGCACCACGCGTACGACCGCAAGTTAATGCAAATGCACAAGCGATACACTTTACTCGCACTACCTCCACCGTTTTACACTCTACACGTGTTTCGCCCCTCCACGGAGCATCATCAGGAGATCTTCGACAGTCGAGTTCCGAGCACTGACTGAGTAACCGTCGTTGTCGGCTCGAGCTTATAAATGCTTCCTCCCCGCCATCAGGTGACGCAATGTACGAGAACCAATCAGAATGTAGATTGGTCAGGTGACTCTCTGCGATTGGTTATTTTGAAAAATACGCAGTAATGGAGAAGAGGAAACATTTACCTGCTCGTTGAAGATAGTTCCAGTACACCCGTGACGTATGATTTCTAATTGTTCCAACACGTTCAGCCTTTGGCCTTTATTACAAGTATGTAGAACTTTATAGGAATGGCTGTCTGTTAAACTATGCCCAGAATCTAGCAAATGTTTTGCGAAATGCGATCTTTCTGGACGTCCATTCCTATACGCAGAAGTGTGTTCTTTATAACGTGTATTAAAGCTACGACCAGTTTGACCTACGTAAACCCCATTACACACATCGCATGCAAGTTTGTATACGCCCGACTTCTTACCAACCTCAGTCTTTTCTTTGCCGTTGCAAACCGCCCGACGAATGGTGTTGTTAGTCCTAAAAGCCACATGAACATCGTTGTTCCTCAAAATTCTTGATATCTTTTCAGATATTGGTCCGACGTACAGTAAACTTGACCGATAGTGATGAACATCGCGTTCCTGTGGCGCTGAATATAAACGGCTAGAAACCTGCTGATTTATCTTTTTCCTGATTAACCCGTCCACCATTCGTCGGTCGTACCCGTTTGCAACTGCAATTGAGTAAATAGTATTCAATTCTTTATTATACGCTTGCGAAGATAGAGGATATGTTAATAACCTATTTACGTAACAATGAAAAGCCGCTAATTTGTGTTGCCAAGGGTGACAAGAAGTCGCCGGAATAACTAAATCAGTGTGAGTTGGTTTTCTGTATACTTCAAAGGCATGCTGACAACGCTCCCGTGTGATAGTCACATCTAAAAAGTTAATTGCGCAGTTCTGTTCGAGTTCTAATTTGAATTTGATTTTAGGATGGAATGTATTCAGACTACTAACAAAGATATCTAATTCTTGTCTCGTACCTGTCCAGCATATCAGTATATCATCAACGTATCTGTTGTAATACAATTAGAAATCATACGTCACGGGTGTACTGGAACTATCTTCAACGAGCAGGTAAATGTTTCCTCTTCTCCATTACTGCGTATTTTTCAAAATAACCAATCGCAGAGAGTCACCTGACCAATCTACATTCTGATTGGTTCTCGTACATTGCGTCACCTGATGGCGGGGAGGAAGCATTTATAAGCTCGAGCCGACAACGACGGTTACTCAGTCAGTGCTCGGAACTCGACTGTCGAAGATCTCCTGATGATGCTCCGTGGAGGGGCGAAACACGTGTAGAGTGTAAAACGGTGGAGGTAGTGCGAGTAAAGTGTATCGCTTGTGCATTTGCATTAACTTGCGGTCGTACGCGTGGTGCATTCAACTAGCTGCATTACTAGCCATCATAAGTGCGGAAGAAGCTAAATACCTTTCTATCTAATTCAATCAAGATGGACTTCCGCAAAGTAACGCCTGATACAATTACTGACCTTACGAATGTTACAAACCATAAATATGTGCTGTTTGCAGATGATGTGTCAGTTATTATAGCCTGTAAATCTGGCTTATCTACATATGAATCAGATATCAATAACACTGTGAAAAATATTATCATTTGGCAAAATAATAACAACTTCAGGGTGAATTTGGAAAATAGTTATATACAATTTGGTACGAATATGCAAAAAAAAAATCACTTAATATTAACTATGGAGATAACAAAATAAAAGAACAGACTAACACAAAATTTTTGGGTCTCACAGTAGATGAAAACCTTGCGTGGGCACATCATAGAGATAATGTGAGAAAAAGACTTAATAGTTTTGATCATGTTTTACCTCGGTTGCGTCATATAACTGCAATTTCAACTTTACTCGCAGCTTATCATGAGTATGCTGTGTATTAGCACATTGTATGTATCTCCACAGTCAACAGTGGAACACAATAAAAATCTCCTATCGGTTATATCTGCAGTACACCCTGCACATTTTTTTAAAGTTTTCTATGTTTGTAGTTGCCATTTTAGAATAACAGTAAATGAATCAAATAAGTTCAATCCAGTACCAGGAATGCATAAAATTTGAAAGGAGCCTTGTTCACCGTGATTGTGCGCGAGGGTTACATGTATTCGAGTGAACTAGGAAGACTTGCTCGACGCGTTGTACCAGGCTAGCATAGGCGAGCTGCAGGTAAACGAGTTTGATCGACGTAGTTTGCGTAGCGTAGCCTTGCCCGTTTGTTTTAGTGCGCGCACACTAAAGTACGCGCGCGACTCACTCACTGTGACACACACAGATGCGAAGACCAACTTGCTTGACGGCACCGGTATACGTCACGTCAGACGTGACAGACACAAATCACATTGAATACGCGCACACTATCACAAAATAGAGAATGTACAGAAGGATCACTTGGCCCTATTTTCGATTATTTCCGCTTTCGGCAAGGGCTGCCACAGTTTTCTTACCGATTTTATTCAATGGAGTAGGTACCTAAGCATACAGGATAACAAAAAGGGTGTATCAAGCCGAAAGGTGCTCATGAAACTAAACAACTTTACCCATTTCCCCACTTTGACCTCATTTCGGCTTGATATACCCTTTCTGTTACTCCCTGTATTTACATAAGATATACTTCCTACATAGCCCTTTAAATGCAGCCATAGCCCATTAACCCATCTAAATGCAGCGCAATGTCATTTACTCGTTCGCGTTTTTCTATAAAGAACACCTATTTACTTGGTGGTGATCCGATCGCACGTGTAGAGAAGATCAAAGATCTGGGCGTACTGTTTGACCCAACGCTTACTTTTAATGAGCACATAGTATCACTTGCGAAGGAATGCTACAGAAGATTAGGTTTTATTATAAGAAACGCGAAGGACTTTCAAAACCCAAAGGTTATAAGTATTTTGTACACGACATTGATAAGAAGTAAGATTGAGTCGGCATCCATCGTGTGGAGTCCACATGAAACTTCTTACATACTATTGTTGGAGAGAGTGCAAAAGGCATTTCTCCGTTTTTTGTATAAAAAACTGTACGGGTATTACCCATTCCTCTACCCTTCTAAATTCATATACGGTATGGTAGGCTTTAATTCTCTGCAAGTAAGGCGTGACCTTGAGCAGTTAGTTACTGCATGTCAGTTGTTACGTGGCGAATCAGACTGCTCGGAATTAACTGCCAGAGAATGTGTGCTGTATGTTCCTGACAGATATCTCAGGGGTCGGAACCATCGGCTACTGGCCGATGAGGGAGCGCGCACGGTGGCACATAGTGTATCTCCACTCGTGAATGCCCGGACGCAGCTCAATAACTTGCTCGCTATAACACCAGACTGCGACTTGTTTGCTGATCCTTGGGATAAATTGTGCCGAACTCTTTCATTTTATTGTGAAATTATTGAATAATTTTTGTACATACTTAGTATTACTCTAGTTTAAGTTTGCCAGTGCCTTGGCTTAATGCTGTTATGCTGTCAAATTATGTTTCAATAAATAAAATAGCACTATTATTATGAAATGGGGAATTACGAGTAGGTAGATATCGCTCTGAGGCTTGAGCATCACCCCATTTCTTTCCCGTGGGAGTCGTAAAAGGCAACTAAGAGACTTGATGGTGTGTATTGCAATTTTTGAGCGATGGGCTGACAACCTGTCGCTATGGCGATACACAATTTTCCGAATACCCTCAAAAAATTGTTTGAGTTTATAAATTGTTGTAAATTGGTACCCGTTTTTGCAGCCGTTTACGCTCAGCCTGCCCCGCAAGTGATAATAGACGTGATATTTGTATATATAATGTATGTACCTACATCAAAATGAAAAGTTGCCTTTATTTGAGTAGAAAAGAAATATAAACAAATATACTGATTAGAGTTATTAATCCTGTTTGTTCTTTTATGTAAGCAAGTTTTAATTTAAGTTGGTACAAAATATTCAAGGAACATTGTACAAATCACATCGTATACTAATAAACCTATTTATATTTGTGTGAAGCCATTTTGCACGTCCGCACCAAACGCGGTTGACACTCGACTACAAGTGTGTTTGGATTGGTTTGGATTTCCTTGTAAACGGCGGCGTGTCAAATTGTGGAGAGTTTCGTGACGTTTGCTTGAAGTGAGGTGAGCTCTCTGTATTCGGCGCTCAGCCGCCAATACTTACTTTGTGACACTATCTCCTGCGGTTTATGCACTCCTATTTTCTCACAACGTTTTTTTTATTTTTAAATTTTAATTATTATTAAATTAAACGACTATTAAGGGTTCGGGGCACAAGTGCTCGCAAGCGAGGTCCGGGGGAGAAAAAGTCTAAGTAATCGCTGATGATGAGATGATGATGATAATGATGGGTATGATGATGATAATGTTTATCGTGACCGCCGTCACTGCTCCACTACACCACACATCACTGATAGTCACCCTACAAAATTGAACGTTAAGGCGAGTGTAGCCGTGAACAACCTCGGCAGATATTTCATTGAGTTTGCAAACTCTTATTTTACTTCAGGATAATACAAAAACTTGGGCAACGGATATTCTGATAGATTGTTTGTATAAAGGGAAAAGATGTTTTTGTGAAGGTCGTTCACGGCTGCACTAGCCTTAACAAGTTGGTTAAACGTCGTTTAGTAGATGATGTTGTACTCAGCGATTGACCATATCCTACGGGGAAACTGACACTGTGATGAATTAGTTGTATATTTTTTACATCTAAATATATGTAACATTTAATTTGTTCAGAACTAATTCTCTACCACTTGGCTAATTAACATTTAGTCGTGTGGTTGAAAGGTGTTCTTTGAATAATTAATTTATATGTAAAGGACGACAACTTACTTGGAAGTTTTCGCATCTAAAGGCAAACTAATACTTAACTCATTTTAAGTATTAGACCGGGTCTATCGCGATAGTGTCCAGACCAGTCAACCCGCGACCACAATACAAGAAACTGTATTGAAACGTCGATACACAGATAAATTACTAATATTGCAAACAATCTATCAGAATATCCGTTGCCCAAGTTTTTAGTATTATCCTTAAGTAAAATTAGAACCTGCAAACTCAATGAAATATTCGCTGTAATTAAAATTATGGCAATTAATACTAAAAGTAGCCGTTTTTAGGTACTTTTTTCCATAACTTTAATTGCAGCGGATATTTTATTGAGTTAACAAGTTCTAATTTTACTTCAGGATAATACAAAAAACTTGGGCAACAGATATACTGATAGATTGTTTGTATAAAGAGAAAAGATGTTTTTGTGAAGGTCGTTCACGGCTGCACTCGCCTTAACAAGTTGGATAAACGTCGTTAAGTTGTATTGTAGAACTAATTGTCAACCACTTGGTTAATTAACATTTAGTCGTGTGGTTGAACGGTGTTCTTTGAATAATGAGTTTATACGACGTAAAGGACGACAGCTTACATGGAAGTTTTCGCATCTAAAGGCAAACTTATATGTTAAATAATAAACTGATACATTAAATATTAATATTATTTTTTGTTTTTCTTACCTCGCAAGCATTCCTTTTCAGTCTTCGCTTGGCAGTCATCAAGTGCAAAACCTGTAAATAAAATACTTAGTTTGTAGGTAGAAAGTAGGTAACTATCCTCTTTTTATATTTATATTGTTATTAATTCTTTATGCCTCATGCACTGCTATGTTTTCTTTACCACTTTCCTCAACCAGAAGGTTATCTGGAAGAAATCGCTATTACCGACAATTTCACATTTGCGCACTGTTTTTAATTATCCTGTATTCGTGTCTAGTAAATCGTTTTAACTTACTTACCTAAAGTAACAATATACGCCTAAATAACCGTTATTCATTTAAGATTTCAATACATATATACATACACATATCACGCCTATAATCCCTTGCGGGATAGGCAGGGCGTAAACGGCCGCATAAAACGGACATTTGCGCCACGTCTGACAAACATTTTGAGGGTCATCCGGAAAATTGTGTATCGCCATAGTGACAGGTTGTCAGCCCATCGCCTAAACTTGCAATACACATCCTCGAGTCCCTTAGTCGCCTCTTACGACTCCCACGAGCAAGAAATGGGGTAATGCTATTCTAAGCCGGCATCACACTATTTCAATTTCAATTTTTTTAATTTAGGTAAACCACGACTGTGTTATACCGTTATGTAAGTCCCTATGCCATGTTTACCCCATTTGTTTTAAAGACAAAAACAGGTATACTTGTATGAATGTTTACAAATAGTTGAATTAAAATACAAGCAAACGGTAAATATGACAAAAACAGATATACTTGTATGAATGTTTACAAATAGTTGAATTTAAATACAAGCAAACGTAAAATATGACAAAAACAGATATACCTACTTGTATGAATGTTTACAAATAGTTGAACTTAAATAAAAGAAAACGGTAAATATGACAAAAACTACAGACTTGTATGAATGTTTACAAATAGTTGAATTTGAATAAAAGCAAACGGTAAATAAATTCGTAATATTTTCCTTAAAGACTTCACTTTTTCAAAGAGCAACCAATCAGCCCGGCTATCAATATTTCAAGATTTTAGTCCATTTATTTACTATTATGGCTAATAATATTTTTGAAAACTTGCAAAATTCTCAAGCGCGGGCTGGATTTGAACCTGCAACTTTGGCCATTACTAGTGGCGTCGCCTCTTTATTGTTATGCACTTCTGCATACCCTCTTCCCACGATTCTGTCGATCACTACAGGAACTCACTTGAAAGTCACAACACTACCTATTAGCACGATCACACTTTTTGCACATTTTGATCAGTGGATTCCACGCACTAGGTAATTTAAAACCATCATCTCGATAAAAATCCTGTACTTTCTGAATTGAAAATTAAAACTTCAGGTTTAGGGTGCTTCTTCGGAGCGTAAATTTTCATTGTCTGGGGCCAAAACGCTATAGTTTTTTAAAAACAAAGACACGATATATTTTTTATTGGATAGTTCATACTTGATTCTAACTGGTACATTATAAAATTTAAGTATAGGATCATGCCAAGATAGTTAAAAAAAAAAACAAACTGCCGAAATCTGATTCCCGTAACGTGTCCGCGCCCCAAAATTCGATACTATAATGCATATATCTTTTTTTCTGTATTACTTATCTATTCAAACTATTTCTACATGATAAAACAGATGTACAATAGTCAAGGAAAAAAATATTTCATTTCTGTGAAAATATTAGATTTTGTTCTATAAGCTAATTTCATATGTCCGGCAACAAGTTCTGATTCCCGTGGAACGTCACTAAAGTCCGCGCACATCCCTAACTAAACGCCCCGAAAGTTAGTTCTATCCCCCCTCGTTATCTCTCAGTAGTGCTCTGTGCGTCGTGGGAAGCAGAGGTACCGATTGTGCAGCATTCCCGAACTACGAAGGTAAGAAACTGATTCCCGTGTGTTTGTTTTGGTTGAAAACTGATTCCCGTTTGTTGGTTTTAAATTAAAGTAAAAGTAAAAGGGTGACTTCTTCATACCAAATTTAATGACCGTAAGGTTCACTAACTTATATGTTTAAATTATAGCATAAGACTGCGTCAATTCGCAACAATTGCCGTGTATAAAAGACTACGGGAATCAGCTTTTCACTCATTTTTACATGAGACTTGTCATTGTTTGTGCCTAAATCGTTCAAAAGCATTATCCTCTTGCGTAAAACGTCTATTTTGCAAAACATCTCAAATGCAAAATGTCACTTTCGCAAATATTTTTATCGCAATATTTTTCCCTGTCGTTTACCCTTTTGTCTTATATCAACACGTAGCTAAGTTAGGGTAATAAATAAGTCATTTTTCACACAATTATTAGGATATTTCTGGTTCCCGTGTCACAGAATCTGATTCCCGTGGGCGGTTAATTTTTAAATGCCCATATCTCGAAAGCTATTAATCTTGGATGAGTGCCTATTTGAAGTGTACCTTTGTTTTATACTAGAATTTGACCTGGAGTATCATATTAAGTCATATCATGAGAAATGAAAACGATTACGGGAATCAGCCGAAGAACGCGATTTCGAATAACCACCCTTTATTCTTCAGTATGTTCACATAACTTTCTTTAACACAACAATTCAATCACCAAACCAAGACTGGCGCTACTGACCGACGATACCAGCTGATCCCCTCTTTCTGTCACCAAAAACGTGTCAGCGCACGTGTTGCTTCCCCATTGGTCGGCCTTAAAAGCGTACAGACCAATTGCAAAGCAGCAGTGTTACCATTTCTTTTTTATTATTATTAAACTGCTTGAAAATTAAATCGACCCTAAATATAAACTATACATTGTTTAGGATGTCGTTAAAAATAAAACTATTTCATTAATTTACTTAAAAGTATTGATTGAAATTTAAACTTACAAATTATAAGCAACAATGCAGCGACCAGTTGCAACACAAGTTTTGCCATCTGAAAAATAATAAAATACAGTCAAATCGTGCATTTTCCTTGAAAACCCTTACTCAGGTAGACTTTGTTATTTTCCTAAATGTGTCTCATTCCTAACAAGTCTCTATTTGAAATCACAGATTTTGTTACAGGATATAATCAAAATAAATACTAAATACTAGTACAGCTCCTTAGCTCCGACTCTGTAAAAAGCTATAATCCCATCCGGAAACAATCATGAAATTTGATACGCTTGTAGCTTTCATGTGTGTATTTAATCATTTAAAGGGTAACAAGCTGTCAAATGGATGTTTCCCCCATTCCCCCCTTTTCATGTCCCTACTTTTAGTTTTTCTGCTTTTATTCGAAAATGGTTAATGTTACACAAAAACTTTAGAGAAGTTAAATATTCTGCATTATATTGTGTACAGTAATTGTCTTTACGGTTTGTTGATAAGACTTACAGTTTTGAAGCTATGCTTATATTAATTGATCTAAAATGATCCGATTCCGGCCTTACCAGAAAACACCTATAAATCTACAACAAGTAACATCCACTCTCAATATCCAAGAGGTAAACGAATTTACATTATTGGGAATAAACGTTTTTAAACTAGAAAAGTAATATAGATAAAATCAAAGCTAAATTGTCACAATTTATGTACACCATCTCAATATTTAAACAATAATTACGAAACAGCCCTAACAGCGTATTATGTGTAGGTACGCTTTTTCATGGATGCGATACGGTATTCTGCTTTGGGGAGACAGTACAGAAGCAGAAAAAATATAATTTAAGCCCAACAATAAATGTAAACCATAATTTCAAGCTAATATATGCTCACACTCCCGTCAATATACGATCAAGAGACGGCGATTTTCGTGAAAAAAACAAATAGAAAAAATGTATTACTGAACAAGGGAAAGACGTAAGAATGTGCTAAAGCTACCAGCACCAAAGATGGAAATATATAAAGCTAGTCCGTATTATCGCGCAATTACCATCAACATTGCGTTACCAAAATATATAAGGGAAGAAACAAAACCTAAACCATTCCAAAACAAAATGAAACGATTTCTTGTCCACAAAGGGTACTATACCATGCATGAATTTATAAATGATAAAAATAAATGAAAAATTAGGTACTTATTATAAAATATTTATTTATTGAATCAAATGCTTAGTTAAAGTTAAAGTTAAAATTAAATTAATTTAATTAAATTGTTAGTAAATATTTACAATGTACGTGTTTTTATTAAGAAATTATAGTGAATGTATGTGTGATTGATTATTATGAAATTATTATTAATTAATGTGTGATTATTTTATTTTTATAGTGTTATATTGTATGAGAATATTCCAATAGAATTTTTAAATTTGCAACACCCTTCCAGGGTTCATGTATCACTACTACTGAGTACCATAGGACGTATGTAATAAATTGTACATGTAAGTAAAATAAAGAAATTCAATTTGAAATTCCATCGTTTTGAAAAGATGACTTCTCGTTCTGAATTAGTTATAGTTATAGTACCTTAAGGTAGAGTACTTTCTAAAATTTTGTATATAGTACGGCTCTTTAGCTCTAAGTACAGTCCCATCCGGAAGCAAGCATAAAACTTGGTATGCTGGTAGCTTTCATATGTGTAATTAATAATTTAAGGGGGAACAAGCTGCCAAATGAATGTGTCCCCCCCTTCTCCATTTTATAAGTCCCTATTTTCGG
This sequence comes from Tuta absoluta, assembly GCA_027580185.1. Lineage (NCBI taxonomy): Eukaryota > Metazoa > Arthropoda > Insecta > Lepidoptera > Gelechiidae > Tuta > Tuta absoluta. The sequence continues at coordinate 4,361,453 of JAQAHW010000041.1, read as the reverse complement.
TTTTTTGTTTTTATTCAATAACGGTTAATGTTACACAAAAACTTTTCAGGAGTAAAATATTCTGCTGGAAACATTCATTTGACAGCTTGTTCCCCCTTAAATTATTAATTACATATATGAAAGCTACCAGGCATACTAAGTTTCATACCTACTTGCTTCCAGATGGGACCATAGCTTCATACAAAGTCGGGCTAAGGAGCCGTAAAGTGAACAGACACATCGGCGGTGGTTTTATTAATTTATATTGTAGCGACCTCTGGGAGCTACGACAAGAAGCTCACTCAAAATGGTTATCGAGCAAGCAAGACGCAACAGAAGTTTCAACATATCTGCAAGGTGGCGCCACGTGACAGAACAAAGTCCGATAAATGCCGATGACGTAGTAGTTGGCTGCATGCTGTAGTGGTTGATGCGTGGTTGAAGGCTGCGAAGTCCAAGTCGTAGGGTCCCTAAAATTCTGACTTTCACACTACAAAATAGAGCCTCGCTCTTCCTTAGTGTTGCTTGCACCACACCAGTTTCATCGTGAACTTAATATTTGAATTTAATGAACTTAGTATTTCAATTATGGGAACTTTCACGCCAACTTGTTTGTGTTATTGTTAACTAAGTTGCTTTTAAAAGAAATAAATAACACGACACAAGCGTCTTAGTAAACTATTGGAATGCATCGATAGTCAAGCATCGATATTGTCAAGCACTAACTTGACAGCTTTACCTACCCTAAGCCTCCTCCCTTCCGGGTCGGAACGAGACGGAAGACCGAGTTGCTCAAAAAAATAGAGTCAAAATTATCTCAAAGCTTTTTTTCAGGTAGAAGTAGTCGAAATAGAGCAAAGTGATGGATAAACAGTTCGTACAGTACTAGCAGAATTCATGAAAAAAATATGTTTTGGTTAAAACAAGATGGTGGCAAAGTTTTAGAGCTTTGTTTCAATTTTATTCAATAATTTTTTTCCGGGTAGACCGCAAAAGACCTGAATTTATTGTTCTCCCAGATATAAATTAGTTAGCGTTTTGGTTAGTAGACCATTACATTAGTTTAATGATGTAGTTTACCAGAAAACTCCAAAATGTTAGATTTTCAAGATGGCGGATGTGCTTTATGTATTTTTAATTTAGTGAAAATTTTCAAACAAATTTTGATTAATTTGACCAATTTTCGTGAGTTTGCGATAATTTGCAGAAATTGATTCTTATTATTGACCCTTAGATATTTGAGACACTTCTCCTACAAAGTGACAGTAGTTTAAAACATCTATATACGAACTTATAAAATTGCCATAGTTCCGTAGAAGACTTTTGAAATGCAAAATTTTGTTAGCTCTGTTTGCTTCGGCGCTACGGTTCCCGGCACATGCACATGTAAAAACTGCTTATACCTACATCACTTTGCTCTATTTCGACTCCTACCTGAAAAATAACAGCGATAACACCAACGCATGCGCATCTGGGAGAAAAGGTTGCCTACTTTTCAGTCTAAACTCAATAAACTGTCATAGCTAGGCCGCCATCTTGTTTTCTCCAAATGTCGGACGTCTCCTGAAAACTTAAAAGACTCCAAAAAACACCCTTAACGTGGCCAAACCCCACCACGTCTCGTTCTTGGAGATCAATTCGGTTGAAAAAACACCATCTTCACCTCAAAAAATTACCACCTTCTCGTTTTTTAAAAGCTTTTATTTAACTTGCAGTGTATGTAAGTAACAATGTTTGTTCGGTGCAAATCTTGCAAGTTTAATTTGAACAACTTCTCGGTATCCGATTTAGTTGAAATTTTGCATGTTGGTCCAGAACCGATGACAATGCATGTTAATCATAAATTTGACCTGATGCTGCTGCCAGGATCGGCTCCGTACGAGAGATCTCCTCAGCGGTTTATAGCTGGGACACAAAATTTTGTATACGAATTCGTTTATTATAGGCAGTTGGTAGGCCCACCATGAATTAGACGCTACATCCAGGGTTGTCTTCGAACTATGGAACTCCTCAATATTCAACTGCTGGGACTTGCAATTATGTATACGAATTCGTTTATTATAGGCAGTTGGTAGGCCTACCATGAATTAGACGCTACATCCAGGGTTGTCTTCGAACTATGGAACTCCTCAATATTCAACTGCTGGGACTTGCAATTTTGTATACGAATTCGTTTATTATAGGCAGTTGGTAGGCCCACCATGAATTAGACGCTACATCCAGGGTTGTCTTCGAACTATGGCACTCCTCAATATTCAACTGCTGGGACTTGCAATTTTGTATATGAATTCGTTTATTATAGGCAGTTGGTAGGCCCACCATGAATTAGACGCTACAACCAGGGTTGTCTTCGAACTATGGAACTCCTCAATATTCAACTGCTGGGACTTGCAATTTTGTATACGAATTCGTTCATGATAGGCAGTTGGTAGGCCCACCATGAATTAGGGTCACGTCAATAGAAGGCCTCCTAATAGAAGAATTAGACTGTTCGAAATCAACTGGGACTCGGCCATGTAATAATGACGCCATCAATGAAATGAAAAGACTTAGACATATTCCAACCTACTTCTATAGAATATAAAAGAGATAATTATACTTTATCCTAATGTTAGTTTTCCCCGTGCCTTAAGTTTTTCTATTGAAGGTCTCTCCGTTTTATAGAAAGACTTTCGTATTGATCAATAACTATCGTAACATAAACTAAAAAATATAAAATAAAATTATGTAAAAAAAACTTTTAAAACAAGCTTTTATTTAAGTGTGTTTTATTTTATTTAATTATGTTTGTTTTGTTTTGTTTTAACTTAAATTATTGGATCATGATAAAACCAATACTTAAAATTTTGAAATAAAATATAAATATATATTTAAGTGCTCTGAAAAGATAAAAATAAAATTTTGAATGACATTAACCACATTCATTTATGACTTTACAGAAATGAAAATATAATAAAAGCTTGTCGCGAAACTTTCAATTTGTGCTTGAAATTTTGTAATAAGGTACGCACCTAACTGTAATTAGGTAGTTTCTTCTAGGCATCGCGACAAGCTTTTATTATATTTTCATTTTTGTAAAGTCATAAATGAATGTGGTTAATGTCATTCAAAATTTTATTTTCATCTTTTCATTAAATTTTTACTTTAATCACCGACACCAGTTGAATTGCTTCATAGTTAAAAATTATCATACATTGTGGTGGTATCTATTAAAGTAACTAAGAAAAATTAAAATCGAAGGTGCTTCTAATTGTTTGTTTGACTAAGGTTTTTAATCCATTCCTATCTGGATAATCCTATAATTTTTGGTCTTGAAATTGGTATTTTTAGAAAAGGGATAGATAGCCCTATACAATGTTTGGTATATTTCGGTGTTACTGAATTTAAAAATTAAAATTATGTAAAAAAAACTTTTAAAACAAGCTTTTATTTAAGTGCTCTGAAAAGATGAAAATAAAATTTTGAATGACATTAACCACATTCATTTATGAGTTTACAGAAATGAAAATATAATAAAAGCTTGTCGCGATGCCTAGAAGAAACTACCTAATTACAGTTAGGTGCGTACCTTATTACAAAATTTCAAGCACAAATTGAAAGTTTCGCGACAAGCTTTTATTATATTTTCATTTCTGTAAAGTCATAAATGAATGTGGTTAATGTCATTCAAAATTTTATTTTTATCTTTTCAGAGCACTTAAATTTATATTTATATTTTATTTCATAATTTTAAGTATTGGTTTAATCATGATCCAATAATTTAAGTTAAAACAAAACAAAACAAACACAATTAAATAAAATAAAACACACTTAAATAAAAGCTTGTTTTAAAAGTTTTTTTTACATAATTTTATTTTATATTTTTTAGTTTATGTTACGATAGTTATTGATCAATACGAAAGTCTTTCTATAAAACGGAGAGACCTTCAATAGAAAAACTTAAGGCACGGGGAAAACTAACATTAGGATAAAGTATAATTATCTCTTTTATATTCTATAGAAGTAGGTTGGTACCTACTCCTCCGGCATCCCTAATAGAAGAATTAGCTTGTAATATGTCTTAGTCTTTTCATTTCATTGATGGCGTCATTATTACATGGCCGAGTCCCAGTTAATTTCGAACAGTCTAATTCTTCTATCAGGAGGCCTTCTATTGACGTGACCCTAATTCATGGTGGGCCTACCAACTGCCTATCATGAACGAATTAGTATACAAAATTGCAAGTCCCAGCAGTTGAATATTGAGGAGTTCCATAGTTCGAAGACAACCCTGGATGTAGCGTCTAATTCATGGTGGGCCTACCAACTGCCTATCATGAACAAATTCGTATACAAAATTGCAAGTCCCAGCAGTTGAATATTGAGGAGTTCCATAGTTCGAAGACAACCCTGGATGTAGCGTCTAATTCATGGTGGGCCTACCAACTGCCTATAATAAACAAATTCGAATACAAAATTGCAAGTTCCAGCAGTTGAATATTGAGGAGTTCCATAGTTCGAAGACAACCCTGGATGTAGCGTCTAATTCATGGTGGGCCTACCAACTGCCTATAATAAACGAATTCGTATACAAAATTGCAAGTCCCAGCAGTTGAATATTGAGGAGTTCCATAGTTCGAAGACAACCCTGGATGTAGCGTCTAATTCATGGTGGGCCTACCAACTGCCTATAATAAACGAATTCGTATACAAAATTGCAAGTCCCAGCAGTTGAATATTGAGGAGTTCCATAGTTCGAAGACAACCCTGGATGTAGCGTCTAATTCATGGTGGGCCTACCAACTGCCTATAATAAACGAATTCGTATACAAAACTGCAAGTCCCAGCAGTTGAATATTGAGGAGTTCCATAGTTCGAAGACAACCCTGGATGAAGCGTCTAATTCATGGTGGGCCTACCAACTGCCTATAATAAACGAATTCGTATACAAAATTTTGTGTCCCAGCTATAAACCGCTGAGGAGATCTCTCGTACGGAGCCGATCCTGGCAGCAGCATCAGGTCAAATTTATGATTAACATGCATTGTCATCGGTTCTGGACCAAAATGCAAAAATTCAACTCAATCGGATACCGAGAAATAGTTCAAATTAAACTTGCAAGATTTGCACCGAACAAACATTGTTATTTACTTACTTACTTACATACACTGCAAGTTAAATAAAAGCTTTTAAGGGCGGGGCAGACCGGCTCCGTATGCGTTCCGTATCCAGCTCTCGTCCGTAGTCACGCACGAACTGATGACGTTGTAATGTATAGGATTGTATGAGATACGGCACACCGCTTGCTTTGCGTATCCGTTCCGTGCTGCACGCAAGCGGTGTGCCGTATCTCATACAGTCCCATACATTACAACGTCATCAGTTCGTGCGTGACTACGGACGAGAGCTGGATACGGAGCCGGTGTGCCCCGCCCTTTAAAGAAGAAAATTGCGTTATGCAAATTTCTTTTTTTTACAATGATCCGATCATGACGTCAATAAGTGATAATGCTATCCTACATTGAATAAAGTTATTACATTTTCATCATTTTCATTTTCATATGGAGAAAATATTTTTTTGTGAAATGAATGAATGAATACCTACACTTACCTTAAGGTAAAATGGGCTTAGAAATCAACCACAAGAAAAGCAATAAAGTTATTGAGTATTGAGTTGGATAGTGTTCGGAATTTTGCTCTCATTTCTTGAAATCTCTAAATTATGAGACAATATTGTTCTTAGTCTCTCTTTTCGTGTGGGATACCGAGTCGCCCAAAGACCCGATGAACCCTAGTGTCAGAGTTTTTCAACCGCCAACTACCACTAGCAGGCCTCTGACTTGGTTGTGTTACGACCACGATCTAAATAATCATAGACAGCAACCGGGACCGACGGCTTAACGTGCCCTCTGTAAACATCTTTCTTGCGGACAATCAGGTGGTTCTACCTGCGATGTCCTAACCAGACTGGAAACAAATTTACAAAGTGATATTATCAACGTTGGGAGTGCCCCACAGGCGGGCGGCACGGGCGCTCGTCGACTCGGTGTCCCACACAAAAAGAAGGAAAAGAACGTTAAAAAAAGAAACGGCTGTTTATGCTGTAAAAACTCGTGCTTTTGACCCTCTCAAGGGAATAACATTTTTTAGGGTACTTTCCGAAGACCAAAAACTATGATATTTGTCAAGTAGCTTTCTTGCACTGCGCTCGTCAATCCGCCTGCCAAGCGTGGTGAGTATGGCAATACTCCCCAACAGGAGGAGGGCTATGTCCAGCAGTGGACTGTTGTGGCTGATAATGTTAATAGATAGGTGCACCAGTTTTTTACCTTACACGATTTCGTATTTTTTATCAAATCGGCAGTCTTGCAGCAATCCGAGGTTCTTCGTCTTTTTAATTATAATAACAATCAATTAAAAAAAAACAAATCAAATTATATAGTAACACGTAAAATTTTGAATGTAAATTCAATTCAATTTCTTGATTTTAAAATGTAAATTCGTGAAAACAAAATAAATTCAAATACTTTGGCGGACTTTGGCTGTAATTTGTCATCTGCCTTCAATCAAAATAAGATAAAAAATAGCATGAGTCCGAAAAAGTTCCGACCTCCCGAAAAAAAATCCGAAAGAAGCCACGATATAAGCAGGGAAATAGTTATGTCCATGTCGCTGGCTCCCCAAAGTATATATTTTTCAAAGCTGAGAGGCTCAAACGTTTGTGACGAATGGATGGACTCTTATTTTAAGAGTGGTTTTCAATGTGACGCTACCTAGACTGAGATCTCAAGTCAAAAAAATTGGGGAGCTAGCGACATGTTTTTAGGTTAGAATTTCAGAGAAATCATCAGATTACTTGTTAACGGCGCAATGCACAGATGAATAAGATAATGTACTAGCGGAATGTGCCAAAATGATGGCTATGCCAAAGAAATGTGACGGAATTTGTGACAGCTACAAGCACATTCAATAGCTATGTGACTCAACTGGAGCTGAGAAATAAGCCATGGAATGTTTCCAACCCATGTCGCTGGCTCCCCAAAAATCCGGCATCCGAAATCTTTGCAAATACCACCTAAAACTACTAACCAAAGAGGAATTCTACTTAATATACGTAGAAAAATGGTACGTAGATCCGTAGAATGGCGGTAAGTAGATCAGCTAAGCGTAAGTAGCTCAGCTACAAGCGTCATGCATGCTGTACCATTTCACTACGTTTTTTCAGTATGCACCCTACGTATTTTTTTCTCAGTGTAGCATTGATATTTATTTCTTTCAGAAATGCAAGGTGTAGCGTAAAACTATCCAAATATAGTAACTAAGAAAGGGCAAAAGCGTCGGTAATGCAAAGGGATTATGGTTGTAGCGAAATATTGCGAAGAATATTCAAACATGACTCTTATAAGAGAAGTAACAGCACAATACAAGAATGTATTGAACAGAGGACAAAACGGTAGAGTCGGGGTAAAGTAACTATTTACAATACCATAAAGCACATTCTCACTACGCCTCTATGGGCAGAAAAATAAGTAATAAGGAAAATGGGCAGCGCGAGCATGTAAACAGGTTACTCGTCGTTGTTCCTTTGACTCGAGCACACGTAAGAATCTCCAATAGAAGGGCACTTTTATTATAGGTTTGACAAGTACAGAAAATTGTTTATACTGCAGTGTTAGTCCATGCCATAGATTACCACTAAACTACTACGTACAATTTATAATAAAATCAAATTTAATTTTTCATTATTTTACAATAAGTTAGACCCCGTCGTAGATGGCGCGAGGAGTTGGATAATTTCTCACGAAACTGGCATACGGAAGCCCAAAATAGAGATGGATAGAAGGAGAAGAGGGAGGCCTTTGCCCAGCAGTGGGATGGTGTGGGCTAGACAATAAGTTCAAATGTATTTTCAGAATAAAAGTAAACAAATTACGAAAAATAAACCGAAAAAATCCTAAGATACTGGTGCCGTAATAGATACAAGATATTTCCGGACGATATCTTTTATTTTTAAACTAGCGAAATGTGTTCTTTAGACAGTTCAGTACGGTTTGGTGGTTTGATCGCATATTAACAAAGATAGAAACTAATTCAGTGATTGTTTTGGATAATGCATCATACCATTCAAGAAAATTAGAAAAAATACCAGAAAACAGAAGTGGATGTTAACACAATGTTATTTGAGCTTGTATGACATTTTTAGTTGGTGATGGTGACGACCATTTAACATGTGGTTCTAGGTTAATTAATATCAAGTTTTTTACAGGATCTTCAACTGGATTTTTAGAAGAAGGGGAATTAATATTTCTAGCGTCAAAGGGTGATGGAGACTACCATGGTGAGATGGATGCCCATAATTTTAAAAATTGGTTTGATCGCATATTAACAATGATAGAACCTAATTCAGTGATTGTTTTGGATAATGCATCATACCATTCAAGAAAATTAGAAAAAATACCAACCACCGCTACACGAACGAAAAGCTGACATTCAAAAGTGGCTTATGGAAAAGGGGATCCATTATGTAAGAAGTGAAGTAAAAGTTGAACTTCTACAAAAAATAAAAGATGTAAAGGATAGATTTCAAGCATATGTGGTTGATGAAAAGGCAAGGCAGAACGGCATTTCTATCATTAGACTGCCGCCATATCATTGCAAACTCAACCCTATAGAATTAATATGGGCGCAAGTTAAGGGACATATTGCTGCAAAAAATGACACATTTAAGTTGAAAGACTTGAAAAACTTATTGCCTGAGGCACTAAACAGAATCACAGCTGAAATCTGGCGGAATTGTGAGATTCACACCATTAAAGAAGAAAATAAAATGAAAGAATTGGACGGAATAATTGATAACATGACCGACCAATTCATTATTCATGTTGGTGAAGATTCATCTTTTGAATCATCAGAATCTGACAGCGAATAAAGTCCAGAAGAAAGAAGTCATATGAAAAAAGGCTTGAAGTACTCCAGCTGACATCCTTGACAGAAAACCACAGAATAATAACTAGTAACTAGCGTTACAGAAGCTTTACTTCGCAATGGTTTTCAAAGAAATATGTACTCAATCTGATAGACAATATGATTTAGTTTAGCTCGCTGTCTAATTCCAAGCCAAACTCCCGCAGTGGAAGCGATTTACACAGATAAGTTTCGAGCAAAATACCAGGAGTTCAACTGGAGGCAGACAATGGCTGCGTTACGCAGCGCTAAATAACATACGCTGCACAATATAGCAGCGCATACTATGAATTAAACGTGAACCTAAGTCTATTTAACCTAATTAACTAAGTTGAGTGAAATTGGAAAATGATGTGTTCCAACCTTTACATAACTCAAGTCGGTAGTAAATACCGTCTGCCGATCTGGCGTTACGTCACACGTATTAGCACTAGATTATAAGTAAGTACCTCCAAATTATATCACCCCACGAATTCCGCAATTCGTACTAAGGAGTCACAATGATATGGTACAACAAATATGACTAAAGGGAACACACCATAAACAGTTTTATACTAAAACAACTAGATTTATCACTTACAGTTAACGCCGGTCCAAATGCATAAAATACCCAACGGAGAAAGGAAGTACAGGGAATGGATCAAAGAGGAATTCCGTGGGTACTTACAGGGCTGGGTGGAAAAGATATCGACACCCAGCATTCCACTACAGCCTTGGCGCGTTATTCACGTCAAACCACTCACAGCTTCTGTTCGTATTCCACTTTGATATTAGTCATTACGCGTGACCCAACACGAATTAGGGCCGTACAAAACGCGAGCCGATATGGCCACTTGATGCCTATTCAACGCGACGCTCACGTGGAAGACGTCGAGACATCCAACAATCACTAAGCCTGGTATTCTAGTATAACCCAGGAGAACCGCAATAATACGATGCATCAACACGCGCGATCCCAAATTGAATCGTCCATTACACGCGGCATCACAAAACGTGTGGCGGGAAATCCGTACAAAACACAATACGCTTGTTCGAGCGGTTTTGAGTGACTGACTGCGGTGCAGAAATCACCGCCTGGCGCCTACAGGCGGCCCGCGCGCAAGAAAGGGACAACATATGCCCAGAGCGATGCGTGCGGGCGAGCATCGCGGCGTATTCACAGACCGTCACCAATACCTAACCTACCCCAGCATAGCAACGCTAAATTAAACATTCACCCGCCCTAGGCCGAATCCCTTAGGCCTATTCACTACTGGGGAGACGAGATAGCGTTGCTATTGCTCGCTTAAGAACTGAATCCCCTACCTGAACTGTCGCGACTCGAGGAGTGCCATCACTACCTGGGAACAAGTTGAGAATGCGCCCTCTGCGCCATCGCAGTGGCGGCAGGTTGGCATCCTTAACCAGAACGAGATCTCCGATGCGAGGGGGTTCAGTTCTGTCCGTCCACTTAAGGCGTTGCTGCAGAATGTGCAAATACTCAAGCGACCATCGCTTCCAAAAATTCTGAGACATTTGCTGCAGCAACTCATAACGCGTCAAACGATTGCTACTGACCTCTGTGTAGGGGTATTCTGGCAAGGCGTTAAGTGGTCGGCCAATTAAGAAATGCCCTGGTGTCAGGGCCTCCAGATCATTTGGATCTGAGCTAAGCGGACACAAAGGACGTGAATTGAGAACGGCCTCAATTTTACAAAACACGGTCGCTATCTCCTCAAAGGTTAATATCGTTAAACCTATAACGCGCATCAAATGCGTCTTAGCGGACCTTACAACCGCTTCAAATATACCACCCCAGTGGGGGCATCCTGGTGGATCGAACACCCAGTTCATGCCCTGACGGGAGAGGCTCGTGCCGATAGCTTCCTCGTTTTCCGATAAAAACGTTATAATTTCTTTCATACATCGATCAGCGCCCTTAAAGTTGGTACCACAGTCCGACCTGATCAGCGCTGGTCGCCCTCTTCGCGACACAAATCTATCTAAAGCTGCTAAGAAAGCCTCCGTAGTGAGGTCGGCCACGAGTTCCAAGTGGACGGCCTTGGTTGCTAGGCACACAAACACGCACAAATACGCCTTGATTGACTTCGCGTTGCGAAGGCGTGATGCCCTTACCATAAAAGGCCCCGCAAAGTCCGTTCCCACACCCGCAAACGTCCAGGCTTCCGTCACCCGGTCCGGTGGGAGGTCTCCCATCTGAGGTTGCATTGTGACTGCCTTCAACCGATAGCAAGGCAAGCACCGAAACACAATGCTCCGTACCGTACGTCGTCCAGACAAGATCCAAAACTCGCGCTGCAGAATAGCCAAAAGTGCATTGCAGCCCGCATGCGAGTTTTTCTGGTGACGATCCCTAACTATAAGTTCTACCAAAGGTCCCTTCTTTGGGAGTAACAGCGGATGCCGTGCTGAAAAGGACAGGTTAGCGTTCCGAAGTCTACCTCCAACCCGGAGCATTCCATGCTCGTCCACGAACGGGTTGAGGCGCACAAGACCTCCCTTCAGCTTTCCACGGCCATCCCTGAGCAGCCTGACCTCTTCCTCAAAATGTCCCGCCTGGACGACCCTAACCAATAAACTTAGAGCCGCATTCCGCTCCGCAGGCGAGAGGACAGGTGCCAAGTTCCGTTCTGCTTGAGGTTTTCTACAGTTGTTCACGAACCGTTTGATCCAACCTGTCACCCCTAGAAGTTTGTCGAGGGAGCTGTATCGTTCCAGCAAGAAAGCCGCACTAGGCTTAGGTACGATCTGCCCTACGTTCACTCGCAAACCTCGATCAGGTGGCCCAAGCGGCGACCCGCACTCATTGTATGGCCATCTCTCAGGTGACTCAGTCAGCCACTGAGGTCCCCACCACAGTGAGTGACCTACCAAATCAGGGGCCCTACATCCCCGTGAGGCGCAGTCCGCTGGGTTCTGTTCTCCCGGTACGTGTCTCCATACCAACGGAGTTTCCGATCCTTTAATCTGTGACACCCGATTTGCCACGAAAACCTCAAGAGTATGTACCGACGTCTGTAACCAGCACAGAACTATCCTACTGTCGGTCCATGCGTACACCGTTTCATCCAAAGTGATGGTACCGCGTAGATTACTAGCGACATGATGTAGCAAGCGCGTGAGAAGCGCTGCTCCCGCCAATTCCAACTTTGGAATGGTCCATCTTGTCCTAACTGGAGCCACCTTACTCTTGGCCATAACTAGACGCACGTCTACAGTTCCCGTTGAACTGACTGTCCGCAAATAGACAGCTGCCGCGTACCCTCGCTCCGAGGCATCACAAAACCCATGTAGGGTAGCCTTACATCCCACCGATGGGAGCAACTTGCGAGGTATAACGATGTGTACGATCCCTGGTAAGGTGGTCACAAACTTGGTCCAATCATTCAACAGCTCTCCGGAGAGCTGGTCGTCCCAACCCAAGTTTGCTATCCACAACCTTTGCAAGAAGCACTTCGCCATGAACGTCACCGGTGCGATCCACCCGTTAGGATCGAAAGTTCTGGCGATCGTCGATAATACCGAACGCTTCGTCCAAGTCTTCTGCAAAAGGTCTGGCTCGATCTGATACGTAAAGACATCATGCGTTGGCCTATATTGCACCCCTAGGATGCTCAACGTATTTGGATTGTCCGGGTTCTCGAAAAGGTGCGGGTCTTGCTGGAACTCACCTGGCAACCCGGCCAGGAGCTCTGGACAGCTGGACAGCCATTTCCGCAACTCATAACCTCCTGATTCCATGATCGCGATCAGCTCGTCTCGTAGTAGCAGTGCTTGTTGCACGCTATCTGCACCCGTGCAGATGTCATCCACGTAGACGTCGCGATCCAGTACTGCTGCGGCTCGAGGGAATCTTACCCTTTCCTGTGCGGCCAACTCTCGCAGCGTGCGTACTGCCAAAAACGGACTTGGCTTCAGACCATACGTTACCGTGTTAAGCTCATAAGTGACCATCGGCTCGTCAGGGCTCTCACGCCACAAAATCAGCTGGTACCGACGGTCATCCGGGTGTATAATTGTTTGGCGAAACATCATTTTGACGTCTGCGACGAACGCTACTTGGTGCAACCGAAAATCTGTGAGGATGTCCACAATGTCCCGGTTCAACTTGGGACCCGCGTGCAGACACTGGTTCACAGACACACCATTCGATGTAGGAGCAGAACCGTCAAACACTACCCGTATCTTCGCCTCCGGTGACTTCAAAACAGCCAGGTGTGGTATGTAGTAATGCTCGACACACCTCCAATCTATGCTGGACACCGACATGTGGCCTAACTCTAGGTACTCCCTCATGAATTCGATATACTTCTGCCGAAGTGCTGCATCTCGCTTCATCTTTCTCTCCATAGCCAGTAGTCTCCGTTCCGCGATCTGTCGCGAACTACCTAAGGAGGGGCGGTTTGGGAGAAATGGCAGCCTGGTAACAAACCTACCTGACGAACTTCGTGCAGTGTTGTACTGATAGAACAGCTCGCACTCGTCATCCTCTGGCTTCCGTCTATCCGCTGTGGGTGGCTCCTCAGACTCCCAAAACCTCTGCAGCACCTCCGACAACACACTACCATAGAGAACCGTATCGTCCTCTGGTAGGTCCTGAGGTCTCCAAACTGGGCCAAAAATAACATACCCCCCTGTGGTATCAACGGCCACTAAACCAGTTTGCTGAAGTACCCGTTTTCTGCCACACCAGAATCTCCCGAGGACGTCTGACCCGAGGAGAACGTCCACCGTACCAGGAGTATCAAATTCAGGATCAGCTAACTCTAAGCCTGTGGTTAACCCTCGTACCGTTGACGGTAACCGAACCTGAGGAAGTTTCCCTACCACTTCATCCAGCACCACTGCTGAGGCATGATAGCTGACCCCTGTACCTGTATTACCTAATGTGAACTCGAAGCTCACCTGACCCCGAACGTCAGGCACATCTACACCTCCAATACCTACAGCCCCATCCGTTGTGGGCCTTATATTTAAGCGTAGCCTACTCACCAGCTTACTAGACACAATACAACCCTGAGCCCCTGTATCTAATAAGGCTCTTACCTGTATGCTGCGGCCACCGTATCCCCATACCCAAATCATTGCCGTAGGCAACAATACCGTAATTGGCCGGGGGGCCGAAGCTGGCGTGTAGGCGGCGATTACCTAGCAGGAATCTAAGCGCGGAGTGTCCGCGTCCTGCGGGGGGGTCCCCTCTCTCCGTACACCTTCGAGTGGGTCCCACTCCTGCTGATAGGGACCTCTGGTCCTGTACGCCATGGCTGGCAGCCTATAGTAACCCTGCGGCGGGCGCGCGTACCGTGGATGCGCCTGTAGCCGCGGGTGCTCAGCCAAGGGGAGAGGCATGCGTGGGTCATGAGACCTCACCATGTTGTTCAGTCCCGCCGAGTACTGCATGTACTGGCCCTGGTATTGGCACCCGCCCGTAGCATCACGTACTTGTGATGGGTGCCTCTGACCTTGGACCTGTGACCACCTACCCTGTTCCGGCACCTGCTGCCGAGGTGGTGACTGTCTCGTGCGTGGTGAAGGGGGCATCACCTGCTGATGTCCCTGGCCTCGTCCCTGAAACCCTGGTGGAAGAGGACTCCTCCTTGGAGGGGGTGGGGAGCGTTGCTCCCGTCTAGGTAGGGCAGACTCCGTCCGCTGACCCGCGTCAGCTCTGCCTCCGTAATCTCCGCTGCGGTTCATGCATAGGAGCTGATGGTGGGCACCCTGGCAGTACCTGCAGTTGGTGCTTGATGGGCACTCTCGCACCTGATGCGGCCCCATACACCTAAAGCACCAACGCCGTTGCTGCACCACACCACGACGTTTCTGCACCCGCTGTGCAGCGAACTCCTCACACGCAGTCACCTGATGCCCCGCCTCTCTGCAGTAGGCACATTAGCGACATTGTATCGCCTGGGTGGCCTACTCTTACCGTCTCGCGCCTGTGCACCCGGCCGTTCCGGGCGGCGAGCGGCCGCAGACTCCGCGTGAGGCGACTCTCCAAATTGGGCATCTACCCGCCTGCACTCGGCCTCGAGGAAGGACTTGAGCTCCTCGAAGGTCGGGAGGTAATCAGATGTCTTACCTCCGTGTGACTGTTCAAAACGAGCGGCCATGTCGCTCGGCAGGCGGCGCAACAACGTGTGGACCAGGATATAATCATAGCCTGACACCGGCATCCCCTGTCTCTCAAGAGCGTTCACTGCAACGCAGACAGGGTTGAGGACCTTGGCCCTGAGGTCCGTCCCTCGTGTGATGGTCGGCACGGTGAGCCACTGTTCCAGGAGTTGGTCAATCATGAGACGTTTGTTGCTGTATCTCTCGATCAGCAAACCGCGAGCCGTCTCGTAACTTGCATCATCGACTGGTAGATGCTTTACCAGCTCATGGGGCTCACCTTGCAGCTTGGCCATCAATTGTGCCATTTTATATGCCGGCTGCAAGTCAGTGCGGTTATGAATCACACTGTCAAACAGATCCTGGAATCGGGTCCAATCCGTGTAGTCCCCGTGGAAGACCGGAATAGCCACAGCCGGCAGGGGCACTTGCACCCCCGGTCCCCGCGGACCATGGGATGGGTCCGGCTCCCCAGCCCTACGCCTGGTGATCACAGCAGCCGCCTGCTGGATCTCCTGCCCCATCTCCAGGCACTGGGTCACATTCGCCCGGACCATAAGTTTGGCCTCCTCATCAGGCGTCCCATCAAATAACTCCTCGCATCCAGTGAGGCAATCCAACACCTCCGCGACCCGTTCGTCAATCCGTTGCGCACAAGCGATGAGTGCGTCCTCTCGGTCCCCGCGACCGACCATCGCCTGCTTAGTCGCGAACCAAATTAGGTGCGTTCTAATTTTTGCCTGAAGCTGTGTAATTGTGGGAGCCATGGTACCAACTCAAAGTAACACCGAACCTTACAATAAAAAAAAACAATAATAAACAATCGGCCCTGATCCTACCGCTAGGATATCCGCACAGGGTAAACACAACGATAATAAAGCAATTCACTAATTGATTGGCCCTGATCCTACCGATAGGATATTCTACACAGGGCACACACTACAATCACAATAAATATATTTTTTTTTTTTTGAAGGTAGATTAAAAATCTTATACTAAAATAATCTTAAATCTAGTGGTTTTCTGAACCACGCTCTGCTACCAAAAATTGTCTAATTCCAAGCCAAACTCCCGCAGTGGAAGCGATTTACACAGATAAGTTTCGAGCAAAATACCAGGAGTTCAACTGGAGGCAGACAATGGCTGCGTTACGCAGCGCTAAATAACATACGCTGCACAATATAGCAGCGCATACTATGAATTAAACGTGAACCTAAGTCTATTTAACCTAATTAACTAAGTTGAGTGAAATTGGAAAATGATGTGTTCCAACCTTTACATAACTCAAGTCGGTAGTAAATACCGTCTGCCGATCTGGCGTTACGTCACACGTATTAGCACTAGATTATAAGTAAGTACCTCCAAATTATATCACCCCACGAATTCCGCAATTCGTACTAAGGAGTCACAATGATATGGTACAACAAATATGACTAAAGGGAACACACCATAAACAGTTTTATACTAAAACAACTAGATTTATCACTTACAGTTAACGCCGGTCCAAATGCATAAAATACCCAACGGAGAAAGGAAGTACAGGGAATGGATCAAAGAGGAATTCCGTGGGTACTTACAGGGCTGGGTGGAAAAGATATCGACACCCAGCATTCCACTACAGCCTTGGCGCGTTATTCACGTCAAACCACTCACAGCTTCTGTTCGTATTCCACTTTGATATTAGTCATTACGCGTGACCCAACACGAATTAGGGCCGTACAAAACGCGAGCCGATATGGCCACTTGATGCCTATTCAACGCGACGCTCACGTGGAAGACGTCGAGACATCCAACAATCACTAAGCCTGGTATTCTAGTATAACCCAGGAGAACCGCAATAATACGATGCATCAACACGCGCGATCCCAAATTGAATCGTCCATTACACGCGGCATCACAAAACGTGTGGCGGGAAATCCGTACAAAACACAATACGCTTGTTCGAGCGGTTTTGAGTGACTGACTGCGGTGCAGAAATCACCGCCTGGCGCCTACAGGCGGCCCGCGCGCACGCCGCCACCCGCGAGCGAGAAAGGGACAACATATGCCCAGAGCGATGCGTGCGGGCGAGCATCGCGGCGTATTCACAGACCGTCACCAATACCTAACCTACCCCAGCATAGCAACGCTAAATTAAACACTCGCGTTCCAGTCGACCACGTGTTCATTTACATACCTGCCAATAGTAGTTTATGCAACTGTCATATAATGGGGGTCATTAGAATGCGAGTGTCTGTTTATCACACGAGGCGTAGCCGAGTGTGATAATAGATTGACACAAGCATTCTTATGCCTAATTATATGCAGTTCCCTACAATATTTTAACTACACTCTCAAAAAATAAACTCAGTTAAACACTTTTCCAAACGTCCGCACCGGCGGCGGTTGCAAGGCCCGATACATGGTCGAATTCAATACGAGAACGTAATATGGCTTGATATGAATTTTTGAAAATTCTTTACTTACAGTTGTTTAGTTGTCGAGTCTGAACAACAAATAACTAAACAACTGAAGAACAACGGAACAACAACTGAACAACAACTGAACAACACTGAACAACATCTGAACAACATCGGAATAACAACTGAACAACGTCTAAACAACTGCTCAACATCTGAACAACAACTTAACAACATCTGAACAACAACTGAACAACATCTGAACAACATCTCAACAACAATAAAACATAAACATATTGAATCAACTAAACAACATCCGAAAAATTACCGTACAACAACAACTGTCAGGTGCGGCGGAAGATGGCGATTTGAGTATTGGCAAAAAAACTTCGTTTCATTTCTCAACTTTATCGAAGTTAGAGTTTTCTCATTAAGTCATTACGCTTCTGTAAATTTATATAAAACCGTAGTTTATATAGGCAGAATGCATAAAGTGGGTCTTTATGCAACTGTTTTCGAATTCATAATTCGAACATTATGAGACGAGTGTAGATAAATATTTTTTGATGGAATATGAGCCGCGGTCTAGGGTTGCTTACTTCGAGAAACTACAAGCATATCTTGCATATCTTGAAATTTTGTGAAATCACCCAAATCGATTAAAATTATTCTTCAGTTAAAAACCGATATCAGTTTAAAAAGTAAAAACTAAGACGCGCGTGAACCCGCGGGTATCAACTAGTACCTAAATATGTGCTGAGTGTGAATAGTGCTCACCGAAACTAGCACAATATATTTTTTATCTTGCACCTACAATTTAACTGCAATATTGCAAAATATTATTTTATTTTTAAAATTATTTATTATATTTCCAAGCAAGAAATTCACAATATGGATTCGCAAACTTTATTTAAGTTGAAAAGAATTCCATAGACGTATCACATATAAATATTCTGCGTTGGGCTCTTAGTCTAAGTTCGTAAATGAATACGTACGACAGATGAAATGCAACTCGAATGAAACGACTAAACCTTTTTATTTAATTTTAAATACTTACTTTTAGGATTTTGGAATAGTAGGTACTTTGTTCAACAAAAAAAGAAAGGGTTTGTTTAGAATTAAATTCATTTCAAAAAGGAACATAATGTAATCAAATCAAAAGTATTTCTTTGCTTTTTTTCGTCTGTCCATCTTGCAAAAATTGTCGAGAAAGTTGAACAAATAGCGCACGTGTGTGACTTCTTTCTCTCGCGGCAGCCCGCTAGATTAGCCCTTTCGCAGTGGCCGGCGCCTGGAGGTATGTTTTCAATACCTACACGCGGAGTGACACAGGCCTGACAGAACGAAGGTTGAGAGGTGACTTGATGGAAACTTAAAAAATTCTCACTGAACTATGTAACCTCTCTATGCAAGAGATATTTACTTTGAAGTCATGACGCTTTCAATGTGGCCACACACTTGAACTGAACCCTTTGCACTCAAATATCAATGTTGTGTTAACAAATCGCATTGTAAATGTGTGGAATAAGCTCCCTGATAACGTTGTGTCTGCGCCGTCTGTGAACCTTTTTTAAAAATAGACTGGACAATTGGTGTAAATATACTTAATAAACACTTTATGATCAAATATTACGCGTGTGTGTAAAAAGAACATATTTAAAAATAAAAGACATTATGTATTGCTGCCTGTCCTGTAAATAATAATAATAATAGAAGACCGAGTCGAGGAACTAACAGATGAAGCAAGAAGAATCCTGGGATCTAATTATTTAGGCATTAGGCTCAGACCAAACAACCATTCTGTAAATACAAACTGATTAATTATAAAAAAACATAAACTTGACTGCATTTTTATTACAAAGTCCTATTTTCATGGCAACCATAATTTTGGATTTATGACATTTTAATACAGCCAGTGTCAATCGCGCTGCTGACACAAAGCCACAAAGAAAGTATTGGCGGCGGCGCGCCTGTTTTGTGCTGTTGAGACAAATCTAACGACACCTCATATGTCAAGATCCAATAAGCCGTTTGAGCTGTAGCCCGTAAAAAAGAATTTTCTTGTCCGCATCCAAACATATAAAATATACTTACATTCTTACATACATACTCTCCCCTACATATCCCTCCAACACTAATAAAAAAATGTGTTGATGTATTAACCATTCCTTATACTCAACTTATAAACCAATCTTTTTCGGAAGGTTGCTTTCCAGACTCTCTAAAAACGTCCCTAATCAAACCTGTTCATAAAAAAGGAGACACCACAGACCAAAACAATTACCGCCCAATAGCACTTTTACCAACATCTGCCAAAATATTTGAAGGTGCAATGGTGAAGAGGTTATATTCTTTTTATGAAAAATACAAAGTATCACATGAAAATCAAAACGGTTTCAGAAAGAACAGATCAACAATTCTTGCTATTTATACATATGCTCAAAAAATCTATGATGCTATAAATAACAAAAAATACGCCATTGGCCTTTTATTAGACATGAGTAAGGCTTACGATAGAGTATGCCACGAAAACCTGCTTACAAAACTATATGGGTCAGGAATACGCGAAATAGCATTCAAATGGTTTCAAACATATTTGCAAAATAGATTTCAATACGTAGAAATAGAAAACACGAATTACGAGACAGGAAAAATTAGACAAATTAGATCAGATAGACTATCATCGACAGGATCTATTCCACAGGGAAGCGTTTTAGGATGCATTTTATTTATTTTTTATTTATTTTATTATTTCTTTATTGCAAAAACAGTGTTCAAACTTATAATATAAAACAGTGTCTCACAAAACTGCACAAACAAGTGTTCCTAGTGTACATAAACGACCTCCCCACCATACCGGAAAATTATTGCGTTCTTTTCGCGGATGACATTTCTGTTTTAATCCCCTGCTATAACACAGATGAACTTGAAACCACATTAAACTCAACCCTTGATAAAGTTATTAACTGGCTGGATGATAACTATCTAAAGCTAAACCTTGAAAAAACTAAATTGATACAATTTAAACCCTATCAAAAAACAGCACTTAAAATCGCATATAAATATGGTAACACACCAATAGAAACAATAAAAAGTGCTACCCTGCTTGGAATAGACTTAGATTCGCATATGAGTTGGAAACCCTACATTCAGAAATTAAAAAAAAGATTATCCTCATTTATTTATGGTCTATATCATCTAAAACAGGTAACTAATCTTAAAACTTCCCTCGCAGCTTACTATGCTTACGCGCATTCAAGGCTCTCTTACGGTATTATTTTGTGGGGAAATTGTTGTGATGTAGATGAAGTATTTATTCTGCAAAAGAAATGCGTACGCATATTAACCAATATACAAGATTTCGAATCCTGCCGACCCCATTTTATAAAGCATAATATACTTACTCTTACTTCAATCTATATCCTAGAAGCATGCACTTTTGTACGAAAGCATGCAAACCTATACACGGCGTTACTAAATAATAAAAGAAATAACCGAAATATGCACAAACTAAGAGTGCCATTTACGAAACTAAAATTGGTTTCTCATAGTCCTCATTTGATGACGATAAAAATGTACAATCATATTCCTAATTATATTAAGGAAATCCAAAAAGTGTCAGTTTTTGACAAACAATTGAAGACATTACTTATAAAAAAATGCTATTATAATCTTAAGGAATTTTTTGACGATAAGCTGCAATAATTAAATCTTCCTTTGTGTTACTATGTTATTGTTATGAAATTGTAATTATTATTAATTTTATTGAGAACTAATGACATGTTAATAGAATTAGAATGCACGTGTTTGTTAATTTATTGTTATTTTTTTGTCAGTAATATCATTTTTAAATAAACAAATATAATGTCTATAAATTGCTGTGCCCTTGCAGGGCGTCACATGTATGCCTAGTTTATTTAAGTACCTTCCACCTTTGTAATGATTTAATGTGAATTGCAATAAATAAACTATGAACTATGAACTCTTCATAAACAAAATCCACCTTCTAAGGTAGTCTGGTAATTCAATAAGAATATTTCTTACTTTAAATATAGAGATAACCCACTGGTTGGTCAGGCCCGTCAGGCCTGCATTTATCCAATTTGACAGCTGAAATCTGTTTACAATTAGATAAGTACCTAAACATTTTTAGTATAATATTTCTAGCTTAATTAACAAAATAAAAAGATTATTTACTTTTTTTCTTCTCACCCCTGGTGGTGAAGTAGAGAAATAAGTGCATAGCCATTTAGGTACACGTTGTCGTACCAATGCTGACAAACGATCACCAATGTACAGACTGGTAAATTTTTACAACTCTCGTTTAACCTCTATAGATATTTTTGCTCGTATTAGTAGGTTTGAAAAAAATATCTTACCTCTCCTTGGCTGTTAAATTAAGTTAACTATACTCTTGTTTATTTCGTAATCATTGTATTTGATACAAAGTATACCTACGTATTGTTATACAGTAGTACGTACGGCCGCACGCCAAGATATCATCATCATCATCATGTGACGGCGACTCCTATATATTATGAAATTGGGTCTTTATTCCGGTGTGATCTAATGTGGCTGGCGAAACCGAACTTTGTCTTGAAGACACGGTTGCAAGAAGCACAGTACAATTGGCCAGCTGAATTATAGGTGTAAGTGTAGGTAAGTTTCGGCTTAGTCTTCCGTATTTGGCGCTTTACGTCAAGATCTTTTAGACGCTGTGTCTCAAAACGTTCCACACTTTTATGAATAGTTTGGCGCCATTCCGGTCTGAGACAGGCACGACTCTCCCAGCTTTCAGTCGGTATATTACAAGCCACGATATTGCGTTTGATCACGTCCTTATAGCGCAGGTATTGTCCGCCTTGCTTGCGTTTTCCGCTAGAGAGTTCGGAGTAAAAGACTGCCTTTGGCAATCTGTTATCAGGCATGCGTAGGACGTGACCACTCCATCTTAGTTGGTGATTTATAATCAATGCCTCTATTCAGACATACCGGAACGACGTAGTACCTCGGTGTTTGAAATACGGTCCTGCCACTTAATCCGCAGAATAGATCTTAGACATTTAAGATGGAAGGTGTCTAATTGCTTGATGTCCGTTTTATAGCAGCACCAAGTTTCTGCAGCATACAACAAGGTAGGCAGGACAATAGCTTTGTATACTAACATTTTCGTTTGCAATTTTAGGTCATGAGAGTTCCAAACACGGGCTTTCAGTTTTCCAAAGGCTGCTGCAGCACCTGCTATGCGGGCTGGTATCTCCGAGGCTAAAGTATTATCGCACCTCAATCTGCTGCCTAAGTATTTGAAGTTTGATACTTCTTCCAGCGCAGACTTGTCCAAGGTGATAGAGGATTGCACAGAACGGCAGCCGCGGGCAGGTTGTTTGAGGATCTGAGTTTTGCTGGTACTTATAACCAGACCAAACTTGCGGCATGACACTTGCAGAGAGTTGACATAGGTTTGGAGAGACTCAATTGAGTCGGCCATTAGGCAAACGTCGTCAGCATACAAAATGTCCCGAATAGAAAGCTTGACGACTTGTCGCTTAGCTCGAAAACGCGAAAGATCAAAAACGCTTTTATCTGTTCTCGAGTTAATTTCGATTTGATCACTACAAGTCGTAGCTGCATCTCGCATAACAGAGGCTGTCTAATTCCAAGCTAAACTCCCGCAGTGGAAGCGATTTACACAGGTAAATTTCGAACAAAATACCAGGAGTTCAACTGGAGGCAGACAATGGCTGCGTTACGCAGCGCTAAATAGCATACGCTGCACAATATAGCAGCGCATACTATGAATTAAACGTGAACCTAAATCTATTTAACTTAATTAACTAAGTTGATTGAAATTGGCTAATGATGTGTTCCAACCCTTACATAACTCAAGTCGGTAGTAAATACCGTCTGCCGATCTGGCGTTACGTCACACGTATTAGCACTAGATTATAAGTAAGTACCTCCAAATTATATCACCCCACGAATTCCGCAATTCGTACTAAGGAGTCACAATGATATGGTACAACAAATATGACTAAAGGGAACACACCATTAACACGAATAAACAGTTTATCACTTACAGTCACGTGCCGGCGCAAATGCATAAATACCCAACGGAGAAAGGAAGTTCAGGGAATGGATCAAATAGGAATTCCGTGGGTACTTACAGGGCTGGGTGGAAAAGATATCGACACCCAGCATTCCACTACAGCCTTGGCGCGTTATTCACTTCAAACCACTCACAGCTTCTGTTCGTATTTCACTTTGATATTAGTCATTACGCGTGACCCAACACGAATTAGGGCCGTACAAACGCGGGCCAAAATGGCCACCTGATGCCTATTCAACGCGACGCTCACGTGGAAGACGTCGAGACATCCAACAATCACTAAACCTGGCATTCCAGTACAACCCAGGAGAAACGCAATAATACGATGCATCAACACGCGCGATCTCAAATTGAATCGTCCATTACACGCGGCATCACAAAACTCGTGGCGGGAAATCCGCACAAACACGATACTCGACGTCCGAACCGAACGGTTTTCGAGTGACTGCGGTGCAGAAATCACCGCCTGGCGTCCACCAGGCGGCCCGCGCGCACGCCGCCCTCGCCCCGCGAGCGAGAAAGGGACAACATATGCCCAGAGCGATGCGTGCGAAATCGCGGCGCATTCATAGACCGTCATTAATACCTAACTCACCCCAGCATAACAACGCTAAATAGTAAACATTCACCCGCCCTAGGCCGAATCCCTTAGGCCTATTCACTACTGGGGAGACGAGATAGCGTTGCTATTGCTCGCTTAAGAACTGAATCCCCTACCTGAACTGTCGCGACTCGAGGAGTGCCATCACTACCTGGGAACAAGTTGAGAATGCGCCCTCTGCGCCATCGCAGTGGCGGCAGGTTGGCATCCTTAACCAGAACGAGATCTCCGATGCGAGGGGGTTCAGTTCTGTCCGTCCACTTAAGGCGTTGCTGCAGAATGTGCAAATACTCAAGCGACCATCGCTTCCAAAAATTCTGAGACATTTGCTGCAGCAACTCATAACGCGTCAAACGATTGCTACTGACCTCTGTGTAGGGGTACTCTGGCAAGGCGTTAAGTGGTCGGCCAATTAAGAAATGCCCTGGTGTCAGGGCCTCCAGATCATTCGGATCTGAGCTAAGCGGACACAAAGGACGTGAATTGAGAACGGCCTCAATTTTACAAAACACGGTCGCTAGCTCCTCAAAGGTTAATATCGTTAAACCTATAACGCGCATCAAATGCGTCTTAGCGGACTTTACAACCGCTTCAAATATACCACCCCAGTGGGGGCATCCTGGTGGATCGAACACCTAGTTAATGCCCTGACGGGAGAGGCTCGTGCCGATAGCTTCCTCGTTTTCCGATAAAAACGTTATAATTTCTTTCATACATCGATCAGCGCCCTTAAAGTTGGTACCACAGTCCGACCTGATCAGCGCTGGTCGCCCTCTTCGCGACACAAATCTATCTAAAGCTGCTAAGAAAGCCTCCGTAGTGAGGTCGGCCACGAGTTCCAAGTGGACGGCCTTGGTTGCTAGGCACACAAACACGCACAAATACGCCTTGATTGACTTCGCGTTGCGAAGGCGTGATGCCTTTACCATAAAAGGCCCCGCAAAGTCCGTTCCCACACCCGCAAACGTCCAGGCTTCCGTCACCCGGTCCGGTGGGAGGTCTCCCATCTGAGGTTGCATTGTGGCTGCCTTCAACCGATGGCAAGGCAAGCACCGAAACACAATGCTCCGTACCGTACGTCGTCCAGACAAGATCCAAAACTCGCGCTGCAGAATAGCCAAAAGTGCATTGCAGCCCGCATGCGAGTTTTTCTGGTGACGATCCCTAACTATAAGTTCTACCAAAGGTCCCTTCTTTGGGAGTAACAGCGGATGCCGTGCTGAAAAGGGCAGGTTAGCGTTCCGAAGTCTACCTCCAACCCGGAGCATTCCATGCTCGTCCACGAACTTTTTGAGGCGCACAAGACCTCCCTTCAGCTTTCCACGGCCATCCCTGAGCAGCCTGGCCTCTTCCTCAAAATGTTCCGCCTGGACGACCCTAACCAATAAACTTAGAGCCGCATTCCGCTCCGCAGGCGAGAGGACAGGTGCCAAGTTCCGTTCTGCTTGAGGTTTTCTACAGTTGTTCACGAACCGTTTGATCCAACCTGTCACCCCTAGAAGTTTGTCGAGGGAGCTGTATCGTTCCAGCAAGAAAGCCGCACTAGGCTTAGGTACGATCTGCCCTACGTTCACTCGCAAACCTCGATCAGGTGGCCCAAGCGGCGACCCGCACTCATTGTATGGCCATCTCTCAGGTGACTCAGTCAGCCACTGAGGTCCCCACCACAGTGAGTGACCTACCAAATCAGGGGCCCTACATCCCCGTGAGGCGCAGTCCGCTGGGTTCTGTTCTCCCGGTACGTGTCTCCATACCAACGGAGTTTCCGATCCTTTAATCTGTGACACCCGATTTGCCACGAAAACCTCAAGAGTATGTACCGACGTCTGTAACCAGCACAGAACTATCCTACTGCCGGTCCATGCGTACACCGTTTCATCCAAATTGATGGTACCGCGTAGATTACTAGCAGCATGATGTAGCAAGCGCGTGAGAAGCGCTGCTCCCGCCAATTCCAACTTTGGAATGGTCCATCTTGTCCTAACCGGAGCCACCTTACTCTTGGCCATAACTAGACGCACGTCTACAGTTCCCGTTGAACTGACTGTCCGCAAATAGACAGCTGCCGCGTACCCTCGCTCCGAGGCATCACAAAACCCATGTAGGGTAGCCTTACATCCCACCGATGGGAGCAACTTGCGAGGTATGGCGATGCGTACGATCCCTGGTAAGGTGGTCACAAACTTGGTCCAATCATTCAACAGCTCTCCGGAGAGCTGGTCGTCCCAACCCAAGTTTGCTATCCACAACCTTTGCAAGAAGCACTTCGCCATGAACGTCACCGGTGCGATCCACCCGTTAGGATCGAAAGTTCTGGCGATCGTCGATAATACCGAACGCTTCGTCCAAATCTTCTGCAAAAGGTCTGGCTCGATCTGATACGTAAAGACATCATACGTTGGCCTATATTGCACCCCTAGGATGCTCAACGTATTTGGATTGTCCGGGTTCTCGAAAAGGGTCTTGCTGGAACTCACCTGGCAACCCGGCCAGGAGCTCTGGACAGCTGGACAGCCATTTCCGCAACTCATAACCTCCTGATTCCATGATCGCGATCAGCTCGTCTCGTAGTAGCAGTGCTTGTTGCACGCTATCTGCACCCGTGCAGATGTCATCCACGTAGACGTCGCGATCCAGTACTGCTGCGGCTCGAGGGAATCTTACCCTTTCCTGTGCGGCCAACTCTCGCAGCGTGCGTACTGCCAAAAACGGACTTGGCTTCAGACCATACGTTACCGTGTTAAGCTCATAAGTGACCATCGGCTCGTCAGGGCTCTCACGCCACAAAATCAGCTGGTACCGACGGTCATCTGGGTGTATAATTGTTTGGCGAAACATCATTTTGACGTCTGCGACGAACGCTACTTGGTGCAACCGAAAATCTGTGAGGATGTCCACAATGTCCCGGTTCAACTTGGGACCCGCGTGCAGACACTGGTTCACAGACACACCATTCGATGAAGGAGCAGAACCGTCAAACACTACCCGTATCTTCGCCTCCGGTGACTTCAAAACAGCCAGGTGTGGTATATAGTAATGCTCGACACACCTCCAATCTATGCTGGACACCGACATGTGGCCTAACTCTAGGTACTCCCTCATGAATTCGATATACTTCTGCCGAAGTGCTGCATCTCGCTTCATCTTTCTCTCCATAGCCAGTAGTCTCCGTTCCGCGATCTGTCGCGAACTACCTAAGAAGGGGCGGTTTGGGAGAAATGGCAGCCTGGTAACAAACCTACCTGACGAACTTCGTGCAGTGTTGTACTGATAGAACAGCTCGCACTCGTCATCCTCTGGCTTCCGTCTATCCACTGTGGGTGGCTCCTCAGACTCCCAAAACCTCTGCAGCACCTCCGACAACACACTACCATAGAGAACCGTATCGCCCTCTGGTAGGTCCTGAGGTCTCCAAACTGGGCCAAAAATAACATACCCCCCTGTGGTATCAACGGCCACTAAACCAGTTTGCTGAAGTACCCGTCTTCTGCCACACCAGAATCTCCCGAGGACGTCTGACCCGAGGAGAACGTCCACCGTACCAGGAGTATCAAATTCAGGATCAGCTAACTCTAAGCCTGTGGTTAACCCTCGTACCGTTGACGGTAACCGAACCTGAGGAAGTTTCCCTACCACTTCATCCAGCACCACTGCTGAGGCATGATAGCTGACCCCTGTACCTGTATTACCTAATGTGAACTCGAAGCTCACCTGACCCCGAACGTCAGGCACATCTACACCTCCAATACCTACAGCCCCATCCGTTGTGGGCCTTATATTTAAGCGTAGCCTACTCACCAGCTTACTAGATACAATACAACCCTGAGCCCCTGTATCTAACAAGGCTCTTACCTGTATGCTGCGGCCACCGTATCCCCATACCCAAATCATTGCCGTAGGCAACAATACCGTAATTGGCCGGGGGGCCGAAGCTGGCGTGTAGGCGGCGATTACCTAGCAGGAATCTAAGCGCGGAGTGTCCGCGTCCTGCGGGGGGGTCCCCTCTCTCCGTACACCTTCGAGTGGGTCCCACTCCTGCTGATAGGGACCTCTGGTCCTGTACGCCATGGCTGGCAGCCTATAGTAACCCTGCGGCAGGCGCGCGTACCGTGGATGCGCCTGTAGCCGCGGGTGCTCAGCCAAGGGGAGAGGCATGCGTGGGTCATGAGACCTCACCATGTTGTTCAGTCCCGCCGAGTACTGCATGTACTGGCCCTGGTATTGGCACCCGCCCGTAGCATCACGTATCTGTGATGGGTGCCCCTGACCTTGGACCTGTGACCACCTACCCTGTCCCGGCACCTGCTGCCGAGGTGGTGACTGTCTCGCGCGTGGTGAAGGGGGCATCACCTGCTGATGTCCCTGGCCTCGTCCCTGAAACCCTGGTGGAAGAGGACTCCTCCTTGGAGGGGGTGGGGAGCGTTGCTCCCGTCTAGGTAGGGCAGACTCCGTCCGCTGACCCACGTCAGCTCTGCCTCCGTAATCTCCGCTGCGGTTCATGCATAGGAGCTGATGGTGGGCACCCTGACAGTACCTGCAGTTGGTGCTTGATGGGCACTCTCGCACCTGATGCGGCCCCATACACCTAAAGCACCAACGCCGTTGCTGCACCATACCACGACGTTTCTGCACCCGCTGTGCAGCGAACTCCTCACACGCAGTCACCTGATGCCCCGCCTCTCTGCAGTAGGCACACCTCAATTCCAAATTAGCGACATTGTATCGCCTGGGTGGCCTACTCTTACCGTCTCGCGCCTGTGCACCCGGCCGTTCCGGGCGGCGAGCGGCCGCAGACTCCGCGTGAGGCGACTCTCCAAATTGGGCATCTACCCGCCTGCACTCGGCCTCGAGGAAGGACTTGAGCTCCTCGAAGGTCGGGAGGTAATCAGATGTCTTACCTCCGTGTGACTGTTCAAAACGAGCGGCCATGTCGCTCGGCAGGCGGCGCAACAACGTGTGGACCAGGATATAATCATAGCCTGACACCGGCATCCCCTGTCTCTCAAGAGCGTTCACTGCAACGCAGACAGGGTTGAGGACCTTGGCCCTGAGGTCCGTCCCTCGTGTGATGGTCGGCACGGTGAGCCACTGTTCCAGGAGTTGGTCAATCATGAGACGTTTGTTGCTGTATCTCTCGATCAGCAAACCGCGAGCCGTCTCGTAACTTGCATCATCGACTGGTAGATGCTTTACCAGCTCATGGGGCTCACCTTGCAGCTTGGCCATCAATTGTGCCATTTTATATGCCGGCTGCAAGTCAGTGCGGTTATGAATCACACTGTCAAACAGATCCTGGAATCGGGTCCAATCCGTGTAGTCCCCGTGGAAGACCGGAATCGCCACAGCCGGCAGGGGCACTTGCACCCCCGGTCCCCGCGGACCATGGGTCGGGTCCGGCTCCCCAGCTCTACGCCTGGTGATCACAGCAGCCGCCTGCTGGATCTCCTGCCCCATCTCCATGCACTGGGTCACATTCGTCCGGACCGTAAGTTTGACCTCCTCATCAGGCGTCCCATCAAATAACTCCTCGCATCCAGTGAGGCAATCCAACACCTCCGCGACCCGTTCGTCAATCCGTTGCGCACAAGCGATGAGTGCGTCCTCTCGGTCCCTGCGACCGACCATCGCCTGCTTAGTCGCGAACCACATTAGGTGCGCTCTAATTTTCGCCTGAAGCTGTCTAATTGTGGGAGCTATGGTACCAACTCAAAGTAACACCGAACCTTACAATAAAAAAAAACAATAATAAACAATCGGCCCTGATCCTACCGTTAGGATATCCGCACAGGGTAAACACAACGATAATAAAGCAATTCACTAATTGATTGGCCCTGATCCTACCGATAGGATATTCTACACAGGGCACACACTACAATCACAATAAATATATATTTTTTTTTTATGTAGGTAGATTAAAAATCTTATACTAAAATAATCTTAAATCTAGTGGTTTTCTGAACCACGCTCTGCTACCAAAAATTGTCTAATTCCAAGCTAAACTCCCGCAGTGGAAGCGATTTACACAGGTAAATTTCGAACAAAATACCAGGAGTTCAACTGGAGGCAGACAATGGCTGCGTTACGCAGCGCTAAATAGCATACGCTGCACAATATAGCAGCGCATACTATGAATAAAACGTGAACCTAAATCTATTTAACTTAATTAACTAAGTTGATTGAAATTGGCTAATGATGTGTTCCAACCCTTACATAACTCAAGTCGGTAGTAAATACCGTCTGCCGATCTGGCGTTACGTCACACGTATTAGCACTAGATTATAAGTAAGTACCTCCAAATTATATCACCCCACGAATTCCGCAATTCGTACTAAGGAGTCACAATGATATGGTACAACAAATATGACTAAAGGGAACACACCATTAACACGAATAAACAGTTTATCACTTACAGTCACGTGCCGGCGCAAATGCATAAATACCCAACGGAGAAAGGAAGTTCAGGGAATGGATCAAATAGGAATTCCGTGGGTACTTACAGGGCTGGGTGGAAAAGATATCGACACCCAGCATTCCACTACAGCCTTGGCGCGTTATTCACTTCAAACCACTCACAGCTTCTGTTCGTATTTCACTTTGATATTAGTCATTACGCGTGACCCAACACGAATTAGGGCCGTACAAACGCGGGCCAAAATGGCCACCTGATGCCTATTCAACGCGACGCTCACGTGGAAGACGTCGAGACATCCAACAATCACTAAACCTGGCATTACAGTACAACCCAGGAGAAACGCAATAATACGATGCATCAACACGCGCGATCTCAAATTGAATCGTCCATTACACGCGGCATCACAAAACTCGTGGCGGGAAATCCGCACAAACACGATACTCGACGTCCGAACCGAACGGTTTTCGAGTGACTGCGGTGCAGAAATCACCGCCTGGCGTCCACCAGGCGGCCCGCGCGCACGCCGCCCTCGCCCCGCGAGCGAGAAAGGGACAACATATGCCCAGAGCGATGCGTGCGAAATCGCGGCGCATTCATAGACCGTCATTAATACCTAACTCACCCCAGCATAACAACGCTAAATATTAAACAGAGGCAAAGTACAAAAAAAACAAGGTGGGAGCCAGGACACAGTCCTGTTTCACGCCACTGGTTACAGGAATTCGGTCTGAAAAGTTATTTTCGTGTCGAACTCTTACGGTCATATTTTCATGAAATTGACGAATTAAGTTTAATAACTTTTCAGGACAACCAGCTTTCTTTAGCACAATCCACAGGGCTTCTCGCGGTACTCTGTCGAAAGCTTTTTCTAAATCAACAAAGCACATATAAAGATGTCGGTGTTGTTCCAAACTCTTCTCTTGGATTTGTCTTACGACAAAGATGGCATCAACCGTCCCTCTGCCTGGACGGAAGCCAAGATATAGATACCAAACAAACGCGTTTAATCTCGGCCAATTAATCTTCGAAGCATGGTTTGGTGTGTGGCTGGCCGTACTACATTACCAACTCTCAACTCTTGCACTCAACCCGTGGTTAACAGTGTTGGTGGCATAATTAACTCCCACTTCTGTATAAATGTTAGTTGTAAGTAAGTACATATTGTGCACACTGTTTGTTAACCCCAATAAACAAAACAATAATAAAAAATAATCACGTACTTGCTCTACTCGCACTACCGGGACGTCACCTATACAGTATGTGTACATTTGCGGCGAGCGTGAGCGAGTAAAGGTTATCATTTCGCATTTATTAGGGTTGAAAAACAGTTAATTATTCAGACTCCACTGGTACACATGTTGAATATAATTTTGAAGTGCCATCGAGTCCTCGACATTCGTAAGAGATCTTATTAGTTTGAAATCGTCTGCGAAGAGCAAAATCATCGAATCATGTACAACTTCTGGGATTTCGTTAGTAGCACAAAAAGCAATGGTCCTAGATTTGACCCCTGACTGACTCCAGAGAGCGTTTGATAGGGGCTGGATACAAATGAGCCATATTTCACAAATAATTATTGACAAATAATTAGCAATTTGAGCGAAAATCCCATCTTTGTTAATTTAATCAACAAGACGTCATTATCCACCCTATCGAACGCCTTCTGGAAATCCAGATAAACAACATGGACTTGAGAACCATCTTCTAATTTAGTAGAGATAAAGTCCACAAGTTGTACAAGATTCGAAGTCACAGAGTGTTTTGGAAGATGGCGATGTGTTCACGTAAATTTTATACAGACTTAAATATCCAAGAGTCCAATGGAATTAAAGAGAGTTATACAAGTAATAATATATTTCAAACAATACTAATAAAATATGTAAAACTTTGAAAAATAACAATATTCACTAACAAATTAATTTATACAATACAAGTTAAACAGAATATTAATTAATAACAAAGCGCTTAAAACGAGGATAGATTCGGAAAGACCAATAACTTTTCTTACATGCCTTTTGTAGTCAGTTCAACACCATCTACAGAGTGCCTGGAACACTTAACTTTGCTTGATAAGCTTCAGCGTCTTCAAAATTTGTGCGAAAGGTTTATTTTCGGGCTGCGCAAGTTTGATCATGTTTCCTCTTACCGTGCTCAACTGGAATGGCTAACGATCAGACAGCGTCGAGCTTCACACGCAAGCTGCGATTGTTTTTAGTGTTCTAAACAATCCCGTCATGCCCACCTACTTGTCCGAGCAGTTCCAATTCCTGGGTTTTGATCACGATAGAGTGGTAAGATCTAAGTCCGACAACATCTTAAAGGCACCTTTTACAAAATCGGGTTACTACAAGGAATCTTTCCTTATTAAGTCCATCTACATCTGGAATGAGCTACCTCGAGAGATCCGACACTGCAAAACATTAGATTCCTTTAAAGCAAAGATTCATCAACATTACCTTTCAATGCCAAGGTCGGTTGTCAAATAATTTATATTAATTATCATATAGGTACTTATTACTTGTTTTATAAAACTAATGCTTTATTGTATAAATAATTTTATATACACTCGTCTCATAATTTTCGAATTATGAATTCGAAAACAGATGCATAATGACCTACTTTATGCATTCTGCCTATAAAAACTAGGGTTTACTATAAATTACAGAAGCGTAATGACTTAATGACAAAACTCTTAATACGATAAAGTTGAGAAATGAAACGAAGTTTTTTTTTCCAATACTCAAATCGCTATCTTCCGCCGCACCTGACAGTTGTTGTAGTACGGTAATTTTTCGGATGTTGTTCAGTTGTTTTAATAGGTTTTTGTTCTGTTGTTGTTCAGATGTTGATTAGTTGTGGTTCAGATGTTATTCCGATGTTGTTCAGTTGTTGTTCAGTTGTTGTACAGATGTTGTTTAGATGTTGTTCAGTTGTTGTACAGATGTTGTTCAGTTGTTGTTTCGATGTTGTTCAGATGTTGTTCAGATGTTGTTCAGTTGTTGTTCAGATGTTGTTCAGATGTTGTTCAGTTGTTTAGTTAAGTTATTGTTAAGACTCCACATCTAAACAACTGCTAAAGTATAGATTTTTAAAAATTCATATCAAGCCATATTACGTTCTCGTATTGAATTTGTCCATGTATCGGGCCTTGCAATGGCCGGTGCGTACGTTTAGAAAAGTGTTTCTGGGTTTTTTTGGAGAGTGTAGATAAAATAGTGTATGCAACTGCTATAATTATGCATTAGAATGCTCGTGTCAAACTATTATCACACTCGGCTGCGCCTCGTGTGATAAACAGACACTCGCATTCTAATGACCCCCATTATACGACAGTTGCATAAACTACTATTATCTACTCGTCTCATAATGTTCGAATTATGAATTCGAAAACAGTTGCATAAAGACCTAGGTACTTTATGCATTCTGCCTATAAAAACTAGGGTTTACTATAAATTACAGAAGCGTAATGACTTAATGAGAAAGCTCTTACTACGTTAAAGTTGAGAAATGAAACGAAGTTTTTTTTGCCAATACTCAAATCGCCATCTTCCGCCGTACCTGACAGTTGTTGTTGTACGGTAATGTTGTTTAGTTGTTGTAATAGGTTTTTGTTCTGTTGCTGTTGAGATGTTGTTTAGTTGTTGTTCAGATGTTGATTAGTTGATGTTCAGATGTTATTACGATGTTTTTCAGTGTTGTTCAGTTGTTGTTCAGTGTTGTTCACTTTACTTATTTGCTGTTGAGACTCGACATCTAAACAACTGTTAGTAAAGAATCTTCAAAAATTCATATCAAGCCATATTACGTTCTCGTATTGAATTTGACCATGTATCGGGCCTTGCAATCGCCGGTGCGGACGTTTGGAAAAGTGTTCAACTGAGTAAATTTTTTAGAGCGTAGATAAAATAGTGTATGCAACTGCATATAATTAGGCATTAGAATGCTCGTATTAATCTATTATCACACTCGCATTCTAATGACCCCCATTATATGACAGTTGCATAAACTACTAAAATGATAATCCTCTAATTTGTCTATGTTTCCATAAATTGTTTGAATGTGTATATATTTATATAAGTAGGTGTATATGTATTTATATGTACGTTTATTTATTTATATTTATATTTAATATGTATGTAAGAAGTATTATATTTATATTATTTATGTATAGCTTTAATTTTTAATTCTATAATTCAATAGTTGCTGCTGTTAAATAGTTATTAATGCTCTGTTTTCTTTACCAGTTTCCTCTACCCAAAGGTTGTCTGGAAGAGATCGCTTTCAGCGATAAGACCGCCTTTGCGCACTTCATATTAAGATTTTCTGTTTTTCAATTATCCTGTATTACATACATACACATATCACGCCTATAATCCCTTGCGGGGTAGGCAGAGCATAAATGGCCGCATAAAACGTATTTGTGTGTAATAAAGAGTTTTTACTTACTTACTTAACTTTTTTTTTATTCCCAAAAAGAAAACTTCATATTACGTAGTTGTTGTTCAAGTTGCAGCGCCGTCTCACAGACCATAAAGAAGGGATATTATCACTGGTATGATAAACGATATCCATACTTGCGCCTGAAACAATTTATACATGGTGAAATTTAACTAGTGCCCGATAGCCTTAACTGAAGACGAGCTACGTCAGCTCAAAACATTTTTGTCATAGTTCGACCTATGTTCCTTGTATAAAGTTGTTCCATATCACCAACCCGTAGGTACTCTGTTTTCACTATCGGTCACTAGTAAAATTTCACCAGATATATGGTGTGTGTGGCAGGGAATAAGTAGTAAGTAAGGGAAATGGGCAGTGCGAGCATGTAAACAGGTTACTCGTGCTGCTACTGCTGCTACTCGTCATGCCGCCTGCTGCCACTTCCCGTGCTCGAGTCCTGAATACCAAATTTTAAAACACTTCCCGTGTTAGGTATACAATTTTTTGAACCTGCGACTTTCGCATTATTAGTGGCGACGCCTCTTCCATCTGGGCTACCGCAGCTCATTCCTTGCTCGCCAATTTTGCAAGTGTATTTTAATGCCAGTACCGCGTGGCACGGCTCCATCTACCGTTGTTTACTTTTATTCTGATAGTACAAATGTACTATCAAATTTTACAATAAGTTCAAATGAACTTATTGTAAAATAATGAAAAATTAAATTTGATTTTATTTTAAATTGTGTAGTATTTTAGTGGTCATGTATGGCATGGACTAACACTGCAGTATGAACAATTTTCTGTACTTGTCAAACCTATAATAAAAGTGCCCTTCTATTGGAGATTCTTACGTGTGCTCGAGTCAAAGGAACAACGGCGAGTAACCTGTTTACATGCTCGCGCTGCCCACTTTCCTTATTACTTATTTCTCTGCCCATAGAGGCGTAGTGAGAATGTGCTTTATGGAATTGTAAAAAGTTACTTTACCCTGACTCTACCGATACCATGACTCTGACCGCTGTCGACATATACAGGCTTGCAATCCCTTTTTGTGTCTTCTAAAAGTTGCTTGTCTACAGCTCTGCAGTTTTTCGCTTCCTTCAAAAATTCTTTGCAAAACTTACGCTTTGTTTCTTTATTGGAATTCATTGTATGGAAATACTTCTTATTTATACGTATTAGTTCTGAAAGAAATAAATATCAATTATAATAGCTACTGCTGGTTTGGTAGGTCAAGTTGACAGCATATTATTACATTATTAGATATGACGCGACACGAAAAATAATACATACATACATATATCACGCCTATATTCCCTTGCGGGGTAGGCCGAGCGAAAACGGCCGCAAAACGGTAATTTACGCCACGTCTGACAAACATTTGAGGGTCGTTCGGAAAATTGTGTATCGCCATAGTGACAGGTTGTCAGCCCATCGCCTTATAGCGGGTGACAGGGGTGATGCCAATAGGCAGAATGGAGGGTTCCAGGTGGTGTCGGGAAAAGGGTAGCTACCCACCCTGCCTGGCCGGGTGTTGTGGCCAGGGGACCGACTGGTCCACCTGGATAGAATTGGAAGTTGTATATATGCGTTGCGCGGTGAAACACTTCGATACCGCGTTTCAGGCTCTTTGTTCTGTCACGTGGCGCCATCTTGTAGATATGTTGGAACTTCAGTTGCGTCTTGCTTGCTCGTGAACCACTTTGAGTGAGATTCTTGTCGTAGCTCCCAGAGGTCGCTACAGTACTCCCCCTCAAGCCCGGAGGTCGACACCGTAAGCGAGCGAAGTGGGGCTGATGGCGTCATATGTAGCGTGATGATGCAGTCAGGCGTGGCGAAGCAGTGCTGGTTCCAATGTCCACGGTGAGTTGGGACGTCTACGGTGAGTCGAGACGATGATGGAAGACCAGTGAAGCTGCCGTGCTGTGACTGCGGTGGGTGCTGATGACGAAGTAGTTAGCTGCATGCTGTAGTGGTTGATCCGTGGTTGAAGGCTGCGAAGTCCAAGGTAGGGGTCACCAATATGGCGGGTGACAGGGGTGATGCCAATAGGCAGAATGGAGGGTTCCAGGTGGTGTCGGGAAAAGGGTAGCTACCCACCCTGCCTGGCCGGGTGTTGTGGCCAGGGGACCGACTGGTCCACCTGGATAGAATTGGAAGTTGTATATATGCGTTGCGCGGTGAAACACTTCGATACCGCGTTTCAGGCTCTTTGTTCTGTCACGTGGCGCCATCTTGTAGATATGTTGGAAAAGGGTAGCTACCCTGCCTGGCCGGGTGTTGAGGCCAGGGGACCGACTGGTCCACCTGGATAGAATTGGAAGTTGTATATATGCGTTGCGCGGTGAAACACTTCGATACCGCGTTTCAGGCTCTTTGTTCTGTCACGTGGCGCCATCTTGTAAATGTGTTGGAACTTCAGTTGCGTCTTGCTTGCTCGTGAACCACTTTGAGTGAGATTCTTGTCGTAGCTCCCAGAGGTCGCTACAGCCTTAAATTGCAATACACACCCTCGAGTCCCTTAGCTGCCTCTTCCAACTCCCACGAGAAAGAAATGGGGTGATGCTATTCTAAGCCGGCATCACACGTTGAAAAATAATCTTTTTTTAATAATCATCAACTTATCATCCGATAGAAAAATACATAAATAACGACCCTTTGAGTAACAATGTAGTAAAAGTCAAATCCTTTCCAAGTAGGCAAATGTCGGTCAGCTTCCTCAGCAGGCAAGGGCTGTTCTGTATGGACACATTCTTTCAGAAAAATCATTAACAAAAGTGAACCTTGAAGAGTCCTGACGGCAGAACGAAGAACGAGATTGACTTTATCATTACTATACGGATTAAAGGCATATATTTAGGGATGTCTCAGTGATAGCTTAGCTTTAATAACGGAAGCCGTCACCAACTTGTAAGAGACACTCAATAAATTTCAAGCTAGAAAGAAGCCGTATGGTGGGGTGAGGAATTGATATATTCGTAAAGTGATCTTATAAAGTAAATTATTTATAAGTTTTGTCAGAATCAGGGCTTACTAATGATAGGGATATCTATAGATCGCTCATTTCTAATTAGAAGATAATGAAAGATATGCGCAGAATTCAAACCGGAAGAGCACCAGAATAGGGTCAAGTCTATACATGGAGCAACAAAAAGGGTAAAACAAACTGAAAGGAGGAGACTAATGAAACTGAACAACTTTAACTAAACAAAAAATCAAAAAATCTTAACTACGTATCGGTAGTAGTGTGAGCGTCGTGAGAGCGAGACGCAGACTGATTAATTTAATAATTTAATTTAATTTATAAGTACATTTGACATGTATTACTATTTATCAAATTATTGTGAATGTTTTGAATAATTTAATTTATACTCTGTTGACGATGTTGTTTAAGCTGAATAAAGAATCTGAATCTGAATCTGAATCTGAATCAAATTAAACTTTTAAAAAAATCATTTCATACTAAATAAATAAATAAATGTGCATCGTGCTTGAATAAAAAATCTAGTACACCGATTGTGATAAAACGAGTGATAAGTACTTTATATGTTGAGTCATCCCCAAATAGACTTCCGTTACAATTAAGCACAGCAGAATTGAGGCCCAAGGTTACCTCTAAAGCAAAGCCATCGCGATTCATTACGCATGGAGTATGTCAATTAGATGAAGTATGTCAGATGATGGATAAGAGGCGCATAGATGTATTGTGTGTGAATGAAAAGAAGCGGAAAGGTTGCGACACGACAAAACATGGCCCCTACACAGCGTATTGGTCTGGGGTTTTGGGTTCTGACCGAGGCTATCAGGGAGTCGGCGTGATTTTTTCGCGCGAATGGCTGAATACGTAACTGAGTTCGAATGTGTGAGCCCTCGACACCTTTGGATTAAGTTGAAGGTTGGAATCACTCGAATCTTTGCACCTACGAATGTGGGTTTTGGTGGCTCCACAAAAGCTAAAAAGGAAAATGAGAAGTGGGGATAATGTAAGAGATGTTTTGAAAAACTGAAAGATGAATGAAAGAATTACTATGCTAGGTGATTTTAATCGATGGGTAGGTATAAAGCGAGATATGGAAATGAACACGTGGTCGACTGGAACGCGAGCTAAATTAAATCATATTGTCTATCAGATTGAGTACATATTTCTTTGAAAACCATTGCGAAGTAAAGCTTCTGTAACGCTAGTTACTAGTTATTATTCTGTGGTTCTGTCAAGGATGTCAGCTGGAGTACTTCAAGCCTTTTTTCATATGACTTCTTTCTACTGGACTTTATTCGCTGTGTACTCACCCAAGAAGTACAGACTCAGCAGCCTATGCGACACCCCAGAGTACCCTCGTGCATTTAAAGGAAGTGAGTTGAATGAACGGCCAGGTGGCCAGACTAAGTTAGGTAGCGCAATGCAACATATTGATTGATCGCCTTCACAATACCCACGGGTACAAACAAGGTGATGCTTTTCTTAGCCCGCATCACACGGCGCTCTAGTAACCTTATCTTCTAAGATTTATAATGGAATAATACAACAACGAAAACCTTGGGAAAGTTTATATTACAATGCTTTTTAATGTTCGTACGTAACAATGAAAAACTTGCAACCGCACATGCGAGATTATTATACTCTTTCTTTAAATAAATATACTAGTAAAAGTAATTACGTGTTTTTCGCAACATCCTAGATCACAACGTAAAACACGGCTAAGCAAATGCGAGGTTTTACTCGATAAAATGTGCATATCGAACGATACCGAGGTTCTCATTTTCATCGATAGAAGGTGTTCCCAGTATCGCAGCCCTGCCTTCGTTCGTCGTAAATGTGCGTTACGAGCTTTTCTTCCCGAAAATAAAATAAAAGAAAAATCATGATTTTGTGCTTCACGAGGTTTTCACTGCCGGCCGACGATATAGTGAAGCGATACTTTACGCCTGGACAGCTTTTAACTCTTTACAAAGCACAAGTCCGATCCTGCATGGAGTATTGCGTGAGTATTGCAGTCACCTTTGGGATGGCTCAGCCAAATACCAACTTGCCGCTCTTGACTCGATGGAACGCAGGGCCAAGAGGCTCTTAAGCGACAAAAAACTGGTGGACACCAAGCTACATAGCCTGGCACATTGCCGCAAGGTTGCCTGCTTGTCGGTTTTTACAGATTGTACTTCGGAGAGTGTGCTCAAGAGCTTCACGACCTTGTTCCACCGGCTCCCTTCTACCAGCGGACATCCAGACGCACCGCCGGATACCATCCATACCTGGTTGTCAATCCACCAATTCAGACTAAGCGCTTCCAGTCATCATTTATAATGCGCACTGCTAAAGAGTGGAACTCACTACCTGCGTCTGTGCTTCCAAACGCATACAACCCTAATATCTTCAAAGTAAGAGTGAACAGGCTTCTTCTGGGTGAGCTCGCTCCATCTTAGACTCTGTCTCTGTTCTATGACCTAGACTAGAGTTAAGAGCAAACCCATCATTAATAAAAAAAAATGCCTTGTTTGGCTGCTTACATATGGATGGCATTGTGTTGAAGATAGCCGTTACCCCGTAACCCCTGTTAGCGGTAGCCGTCCACACCTGTTAGCACCTGCCGGTCGACAAATCAACTGATACCTGCGACTACAAATAGTAGCCACGTCTTCGGCTATCGCTGACGGGTGTCAATGACTGTGCAGGAGGACCTTGCGGGAATGCCGGGCTGCAGGGCCACGAGGGATCGCCGGGCAGGAGGACCTCGCGGGAGCGCCGGGCTGGAGGGCCACGAGGGATTGCCGTGCAGTAGGACCTCGCGGGAGCGCCGGGCTGAAGGGGCCACGATGGATCGCTGGGCAGGAGATCCTCGCGTTAGCGCCGGGCTTCAGGGCCATGAGGGATCGCCGTGCAGGAAGGCCACGAGGGATTGCCGGGCTGGCTCAAAAACCCACTGCTGGACATTGGCCTCCCCTTATCGGGAGTATTGCCATCCTCTACACGCTCGGCTGGCGGATAGGCGAGTGCAGCACAAAATTTTGCATTCAGAGGGAACGCTGTTCTCTATTCCTTCAATGAATTTATCCCTTAGTCTTCTTTTACGACGCAGATTTTGTTTTTTCTGAAATAACCGCAATTTTTTTGTCAAACAAACGACCTAAAGCGACCGCATTTTACAGGCTTTTTCGATCTGTATACCCCGCAAGGAGTGAAAGCGTGATATTTCTAAATATGTTCCAGAAAACTGACCATGCTGGGGTAGAGGCGCGCAAGTTTGCATTATCGCTAGATCTGACCCAGCTGGTGAATGTAGCTACGCGGATACCGGATATCGAAGGCCATACACCCAATTGCTTGGACTTGCTGCTGACAACTGATCCAGGCAGTCATTCAGTTTCGGTCTCAGCTCCGCTGGGAACGTCCGACCACTGTCTGGTGAAATTTGCTTTCTCACTTGCAGAGTGAGCCAGCGATCCATCAGGTTTCAGCATTGGAGGTAAGGTGGGACGACAGAAATTAGTTTCAACCGCTTTGGACAGGGACCAAAACTTTTTACTACCCGGAGGGTGTGATGCTAGTTTGGCCCCTATTCGTCCGACATGGTCAAAAAGTGCCTTACGTAAAACCCGTTTGCAAGACTTGGTGGCAGAGTTGAAGATTCTTTTCTTCGCGCGAACCCTACGTGCTCTTAATTTGCAGTCGCGAGCCTTGACCCAAGCTTGGTATGCCGATTCTTTACGCGCCTCAGCTTGGGCGCATTCTGCGTTATACCAAGGCTGGGCTTTGTGACCTAGCGGGATGTCGGAGAATGGAATAAAATATTCCATCCCCTGCCGAATCACGTCCGCAACCGCATCTGCACAACACGAGGGGTCACGCGAAGAGAAGCACACTTGACGCCACGGGTAAGATGCAAAGAAGTGCCGCATCTCTTCCCAATCTGCTGACTCGTATCTCCAAACTCGCCTCGTGCCCCTGGGGCTGTCATCCAGAGGAGAGCAGGTCGATACGGATTTCACCAGACAGTGGTCGGACGTTCCCAGCGGAGCTGAGACCGAAACTGAATGACTTCCTGGATCAGTTGTCAGCAGCAAGTCCAAGCAATTGGGTGTATGGCCTTCGATATCCGGTATCCGCGTAGCTACATTCACCAGCTGGGTCAGATCTAGCGATAATGCAAACTTGCGCGCCTCTACCCCAGCATGGTCAGTTTTCTGGAACATATTTAGAAATATCACGCTTTCACTCCTTGCGGGGTATACAGATCGAAAAAGCCTGTAAAATGCGGTCGCTTTAGGTCGTTTGTTTGACAAAAAAATTGCGGTTATTTCAGAAAAAACAAAATCTGCGTCGTAAAAGAAGACTAAGGGATAAATTCATTGAAGGAATAGAGAACAGCGTTCCCTCTGAATGCAAAATTTTGTGCTGCACTCGCCTATCCGCCAGCCGAGCGTGTAGAGGATGGCAATACTCCCGATAAGGGGAGGCCAATGTCCAGCAGTGGGTTTTGAGCCAGCCCGGCGATCCCTCGTGGCCTTCCTGCACGGCGATCCCTCATGGCCCTGAAGCCCGGCGCTAACGCGAGGATCTCCTGCCCAGCGATCCATCGTGGCCCCTTCAGCTCGGCGCTCCCGCGAGGTCCTACTGCACGGCAATCCCTCGTGGCCCTCCAGCCCGGCGCTCCCGCGAGGTCCTCCTGCCCGGCGATCCCTCGTGGCCCTGCAGCCCGGCATTCCCGCAAGGTCCTCCTGCTCAGTCATTGACACCCGTCAGCGATAGCCGAAGCCGTGGCTACTATTTGAAGTCGCAGGTATCAGTTGATTTGTCGACCGGCAGGTGCTAACAGGTGTGGACGGCTGCCGCTAACAGGGGTTACGGGGTAACGGCTATCTTCAACACAATGCCATCCATATGTAAGCAGCCAAACAAGGCATTTTTTTTATTAATGATGGGTTTGCTCTTGACTCTAGTCTAGGTCATAGAACAGAGACAGAGTCTAAGATGGAGCGAGCTCACCCAGAAGAAGCCTGTTCACTCTTACTTTGAAGATATTAGGGTTGTAT
Organism: Tuta absoluta; assembly: GCA_027580185.1. NCBI lineage: Eukaryota > Metazoa > Arthropoda > Insecta > Lepidoptera > Gelechiidae > Tuta > Tuta absoluta. The sequence goes on along the minus strand of JAQAHW010000041.1, from coordinate 4,318,437 downwards.
GCGTTTGGAAGCACAGACGCAGGTAGTGAGTTCCACTCTTTAGCAGTGCGCATTATAAATGATGACTGGAAGCGCTTAGTCTGAATTGGTGGATTGACAACCAGGTATGGATGGTATCCGGCGGTGCGTCTGGATGTCCGATGGTAGAAGGGAGCCGGTGGAACAAGGTCGTGAAGCTCTTGAGCACACTCTCCGAAGTACAATCTGTAAAAACCGACAAGCAGGCAACCTTGCGGCGATGTGCCAGGCTATGTAGCTTGGTGTCCACCAGTTTTTTGTCGCTTAAGAGCCTCTTGGCCCTGCGTTCCATCGAGTCAAGAGCGGCAAGTTGGTATTTGGCTGAGCCATCCCAAAGGTGACTGCAATACTCACGCAATACTCCATGCAGGATCGGACTTGTGCTTTGTAAAGAGTTAAAAGCTGTCCAGGCGTAAAGTATCGCTTCACTATAATATTCAGGATGCCCAGCTTCTTAGCCTGATGCTTCGCCCCAGCAGTGCGTGACATACACAAGAAGATCACCAGTAGACCGCCCCCGCCGAAAGCCATATTGACGGTCACTGAGAAGATCATTCTCTTCAAGGTAGGTCAGCAACTTACTATTAAGTACCCTCTCCATGACCTTGCATAGGATGGAGGTAATAGCAATTGGACGGTAATGGGCAGGGTCAGCACGGTCGCCCTTTTTGGGAACTGGTTGCACATTAGCAAGCTTCCAGGCCCCCGGCACCGTTCTTTCTTTAAGAGAGAGGTGGAACAAGCGTGTCAGCACAGGAGACAGTTCAGGCGCACATAGTCTTAACACTCTCGCTGGTATGCCATCAGGTCCACTGGCTTTGTTCACGTCTAGACTGCACAATACTCTTCGAACCTCTTTTATGTGTACTGCGATCTCCGACATCGAAGAATCGCAACGAGGTACAGTAGGTGGTTGCTTGGAGCCAGCGTCCAGACGTGAGTTGCTTGCAAACAAGGAAGCGAACAAATTTGCTTTCTCACTTGCAGAGTGAGCCAGCGATCCATCAGGTTTCAGCATTGGAGGATCTGAGGCACAATTGCAAATTCGGTGGCACAAACCCAATTTCGGTGGCATGAATTCAATTTCGGTGACAAGGCAATTTCGGTGACCCAATTAACTCACCAAATACTATTGTTACATATTTCCCTGTTAATATATTATATTCAAAATGAGTATCTTTTGCTATACAGGTACAAAAAACATCAGATAAGCAGAAAATTAAAAAATCCACCGAAATTGACAAAAATATGCAGTTGTTGAAAATGACTCAGCTAGTGCCTGTTACTCACTTAAATCATAAAAAAATCTTGTAGATATAAACACACTAAAAATTACGTATTATCTTTACTTTGAAAGTGTGATGCGATATGGTTTAGAGGTATGGGGAAATTCATCAGTGATATCTTCGGTATTGGTAATGCAAAAAAGGCTATCATAATTTTAGCTAACGCGCCTTTCTTGGCACACTGCAAACCAATATTTAAAAAACTAAAGATTTTTACGGTACGTAATATAATTGTAGGTGTATTTATTATTGGTGAAAATGTATAAAAATAAGGATAAACTTATGGAATCTAATCAAAATAAACGTAAATTAGTTCAACCAACTTCAGAATATGGTGTATTCAAAAGAAGTGTTACATGTATTGGTTACACGATGTATAACTGCTTACCGCTCAGCTTACGTGATAGTCCTAACGAGGCAGATTTTTCAAGAAAAATGAAATCTATTTTAATTAACAATCCATTGTATGATCTGAATGAATACTTTGTAAAAAAATATGGTATTTAAATGAAGTATTGTTACGAATTTATTTGTAAAGCAACGGACTCAACACAGAGCCTTGAGGTAGGCTCCTCCATATTAGTCTTGTCTCTTCTGTACCATCATCTAAGAACAGGTGAATGCGTCTTTCCGACGAATATTAATTATGAAATTTGTTAAGTGGAGCGGAATATTCAAAATCTGTAATTGACTTTTGAGAACGCTAAGTCCCACATTATCATATGCGGCGTTGATATCAAGAAATGCTGCTAAGACTGACTCATTACTCGAGAAACCTATCCTTATATCAGTAATAAAGATACTTATGCTATCCATCGTGCTTCTTCCACGTCTGAATCTAAATTGAGTATTAACATTATAAGTAACAGACTATTTGATTCTATTAACCATTCTATTTGATTTTTGATCAAATGCTCAGCAATTTTCATGAGACCAGATGAAAGAGCTATTGGCCTGTATGATGAAGCGACCGTCGAATCTTTGTTTGGTTTCAATATAGGAATAACCTCTTGGGATTCCCATTCTGGATATGAAGTAGAAAGTAGGAAAGAGAATCATCACCAAGATGTGATATGAACGAATAGGGAATGCCATCTAACCTAGGAACTGAATCCTTAACTTTAGATAGAACTCCTTTTAGTTCGATTATAGAAAAAACTTCTCCGAGAGCGCCTTGGTGATTTATTAAGGGTGGGACAGAAGAACATATCGATAAATTTTCAGATACTGAGGGAGGAGCTAATTTCGATAAGAAACTATGCGCCAATGAAGAAGGAAACGATTTTGAGGATGAAATTGAAATTGAAATTGAAATTCGTTATTCAATGTAGGATAGTATTATCATATCACTTATTGACGTCATGAACCGTCATTGTAAAAAAAAGAAATTTGTATCACACAATTTTCTTTTTTTTATAACAATTTTGTAATGTCCTCATAGAAAACCGGCTCGGGCGGGAGAAAAAAATAAAAATCAAAGCACTGCCACGGGGCTGGCCAGGTTAATCACACGGCATGTAACTTTACGCCACCACCATCTGAAAACGATATTTGTTTCAAATTGAAGTCAAGATTTTTAAAGCGTGTAGTTTACATGCGTATAATTAATCGGACCTCCTGAACAGGAAAAACCCACCAAAAAACCTGCCCAGAAGTGCTCCTACTCTAAATTAACAATCTTACTAGCCCCTAAGCTACCCTAGCTAATTCTGTAAGTAAAAAAAAATATGTATAGACCAAAAATGGCTACATATTTTTTTTTTGTAAAAATTGCAGTAGATTAATCTACCAGTTTTGACTTATAAAATATTTACTTTAAACAATTGAAATTACATCCATGCAGATTTATAAAATTATGTCAGTTGTAAACTCCACGCACGCCCCATTTTGGTATTAAAAATGAGTGCGTGTTTCTTGTGCTGCGCTGGAATTTCAGAGCTCCATGCCTCTTTGTCATTAATGTACTCATCTAACTTATAGTAAGCTTTATAACATAATGTTTTCTTGATAACAGACTTAAATTTACTTTCTGATAAACTCAATATAATCTTCCGGTATTTTGTTATAGTATCTTATACTTAGACCTTCAAATGAAGTCCTAACTTTAGCGAGTCTATGCTTAGGTTGATCTATTTTATTTTTACTCCTTGTATTGCGGTTATGCCTGTCACAATTTCTAGTGAAAGTATTTATATTTTTTCTAACATACATGATATTTTCATAAATATATTGACACGGTACAGTCATAATATTAATTTCCTTAAACAGTTCCCTTAGGGAATCACGACTGCAAAGTTTATAAATTGCTCTAATGGCCCTCTTTTGGAGAATAAAAATTGTTTCAATATCAGCGGCGCGCCCCCACAGCAAAATTCCATAGGACATAATGCTATGAAAATAACTAAAGTAAACAAGATGAATCCTTATAAGCCAACCGAAACTTCCTAATATTCTTCGAAACTTCAGAGGGAGGAACGTCGGAGATAAGGAAAGACAAAAGGCCTTCCAACATTCAAACTTTTTCTTTTTAATTAATTTTTAATCATATCAGTAAGTAGGTCAATTGTTGTTGAGAAAGTTGTTGCCGAGCACGATGTTAAGAAGCATATATTATCCATGAAATCTACTGCCGTGGGCAATGATGATCTCTCCTCCTGTATGATTTCCCTTATCCTTACCGAACTCTTGCCAATCCTCACACACATCTTTAATTTATCTCTGGTAACGAGTTCTTACCCCTCAGCATGGAAACGTGCTTATCTTATACCTCTCCCTAAGGTTCCCAATCCCTCATCGTTCTCCCATTATCGTCCCATCTCAATTCTTCCATTCCTATCCAAGATCCTTGAACACATTGTCCACAAGCAGGTATCTGACTTCATCACATCAGCCTAACAGTCTTCTTTCTCCGTATCAGTCTGGCTTTCGTGCTGGTCACAGCACCGTGACAGCACTTATCAAAGTTACTGATGATATTTGCTTTGCCATGGAGAATAAGTCTTTGACTATTCTTATTTTACTTGATTTCAGTAATGCCTTCAACTCGGTAGATTTTGATGTACTTCTTGCTATCCTTCGCTCTCTTAACATCTCTTCTCCGGCAATAACTTGGTTCGATTCATACCTTCGGGGTCGTTTACAGCGGGTCCGCTTTGATGAGGCTTTCTCGGAGTGGTGTGACCTCTCTGCAGGCGTACCGCAGGGTGGCGTCCTTTCACCTCTTCTCTTTTCGGTTTTCATTAACATAGTTACTTCTGTCCTCTCTTCTAGCTTCCATCTTTACGCAGACGATTTGCAGATTTATCGTCATTTCACCTGTGATGATATCAATACTGCAACTGCGGCTATCAACAGCGACCTCAGAAAAATTTCTGAATGGGCTGAATCTTTCGGTCTCGTGATCAACCCAATAAAATCTCAGACAATGCTAATAGGTAGTTCTTATATGTGCAGGCAAGTTGACCATCCTAGTATCCCACCCGTTAATAACGGCACGTCTATAGCTTACACAAAAACTGCAAAAAATCTTGGTATTTTGCTGGATTCCAATCTCAGTTGGACTGCGCAGGTCAACGCTGTCAGCAGTAAAGTATTTTTCTCTTTTCATTCGCTTAAACGTCTTCAAAACTTCTTGCCGCTAAAGACTAAGATCACTCTTGCTCAGACACTTCTCTTTCTCCTGTTAGACTACGCCGACACATGCTACTTGGATGCCACTGAGGAGTTATTGAGCAAACTTGAGCGTCTCCAAAACCTCTGCATCAGATTCATTTTCGGCTTACGCAAATACGACCATGTCTCACAGTTTCGCTCTCAACTCAAGTGGCTCCCGATCCGGCACCGACGCAATGCTCACGTTCTTTCTTGCCTTTACAATGTTCTATACAACCCTTCTTCTCCTTCTTATCTCAAAGAACGCTTTAAATTCTCTCGACCCCTGGACAAGCCCTGTCGCTTCCATGTTCGAACGCTTCTGTCAATACCGATCCATCACTCTGACTTCTAAAGCTATTCCTTTACCGTTCATGCGGCCAGACTGTGGAACTCCCTCCCGCACACAGTGCGTGACAGCCCTTCTATTTCTATATTCAAAAAACGAGTACAAGAGCATTAATCACAATAAAACAATTTTAAACGGATTTAAGTTGTGTTTATTTTGGATTTTACAATTCCTATTTACGTTACGCTAGGCAATTAAGAAATAGATGGCGGTAAAACAACAAAAATAATTTCAATTCTAAATAATGACGTCTAACACCTTAGTCATCCGTGACCACGGGCTTTGTAAAGAGCTCGAAACGTAGGAATTGTAAAATCCAAAATAAACCCAACTTAAATCCGTTTAAAATTGTTTTATTGTGATGAGTAATAGTTGTGCAAACTCAAGAAAATATTAAAAGAGCATTATTTTTCTCTGTCTAAATAATTTGTATAGGTTTATTATTTAAAGTATTGTTTAATATGTAAGATTATCTTATAGTTCATATAATTAGGTATACTTTAGGATACATTATTATTTTATTTATTGTACTAAGTATTCTTGTTGTATTTGCCTAAATTTATTTTTATCATACTAAGTAAGTTGTACACATCAACTGCCTCACTTTATGCCTTCTCACTTCCCTAGGTCTGCTGGAAGAGATTTCTTTTTAGAAATAAGCTGACCTGTTGTGTATTGATCTATATGTTATGTCCTTTGTGTTATATTGTGTACAATAAACGGTTAAATTAAATTAGGTCAAAGTTTTCACCAGATCCGCACTCATTGTATATGAGCTCTATTTCTTTCCTACTTTTAATTGCTTCGGAACATTCACTATTCTACCATGCTGGAAAAGAGATTTAATCACTATACCCCAACCTTTTAACAGGAAAAACACCCTCAGCCGCTTCAACAAAAGCTCTAGCTAGAGCTGTGCGGCGGAGCGGAGCGTGCCCTCCGCAGCACGGAACCATTTATTTTCGGACAATCAGGTGGTTCACCCTGCAAAGTCCTAACCAGACCGGGAACAAATTCACAAAGTGATAAATATCAACTTTGTGAGTGTCCCACCGAGAATCGAACCCGGAACCTTTGAATCGCAGGCAGACGCGCCACATCGGCCGTCATGATGACTGATGATGATGACCGTGATAATGATGGGTATGATGATGATAATGATTATCGTGACCGCCACCGCTGCCCCACTACACCAGTACACCACACATCACTGATGGTCACCCTACAAAATTGAACGTTAAGGCAAGTGTAGCCGTGAACGACCTCGGCAGATATTTCATTGAGTTTGCAAGCTCTTATTTTACTTCAGGATAATACAAAAACTTGGGCAACAGATGTTCTAATAGATTTTTTGTATAAAGGGAAAAGATGATTTTGTGAAGGTCGTTCACGGCTGCACTAGCCTTAACAAGTTGGTTAAACGTCGTTAAGTTGTATTGTAGAACTAATTGACTGGGCCGATGGCGTAGCGGATAGTACCCCTGCCTGCTACGCCGAGGGTCGTGGGTTCGATCCCCACAAGACACAAATATTTGTTAAGTAATTTTCAAATATTTGTGTTTAGTCTGGGTGTTTCTATGTATTATATGTATTTATTTACAAAAAAAAAGTATATAAGTATTAATATCAGCTATTTAGTTCCCATAGTACAAGCTTTGCTTAGTTTGGGGCTAGATGGCGCTGTGTGTGAATTGTCCAGGATATTATATTATTATAATTGTCAACCACTTGGTTAATTAACATTTAGTCGTGTGGTTGAACGGTGTTCTTTGAATAATGAATTTATATGTAAAGGACGACAACTTACATGGAAGTTTTCGCATCTAAAGGCAAACTAATAATTACCGAGTAAAATCATACAAGTATGGTCCAGAATTCTACATTTTCAACTTTGCGATCTTCTATAAAATGGAAATACGCTGCTATCGTGATACCTTGATCATATTTCTTTGATAATTATAGGGTAGTATCTGTAAAAAACACTTCAAGTATTTTGTTTATTTTTTTTTAAATTTGGACCATTGTTGTCTTACGTGCTTTCAAATATGGTCTAAGTTCAATTTCCCCTCAAAAACGTATGATAACTTAATAAAGGACTATAATTGGGATCATATTGTGTGAGGTTAGGGGTTTTGACAACATGTATAGCAAGAAAAAGAAAACGTAAAAAAAACGTATTTTTTATAAGCTGAAAGCTAAACATGAGATCAAATTTAACAAAATCTTCTTTCTTCTACTTAATACTTAAAAAAAACAAAAATGGTCTTCTTAAATAGGACCAAAGTTTTATGACAGGACCATAGTTGTATGATTTTACGGTACTCATTTTAAGTATAAGACCGGGTCTATCGCGATAGTGACCAGTCAACCCGCAACCACAATACATGAAACTGTATTGAAACGTCGGGACACAGATAAATTAGGTACTAATATTTACCTAAATACTATCGCGATAGACCCGGTCTAGTACTTAAAATGAGTGAAAGTGATCGCGAGTGCTTAAAAAGTTATAAAACTAATAATTATGTTAAATAATAAACTGATATGAATGGCAATAATTTTTATTGTTTTTCTTACCTTTTTCGCATTTCTCTCCAGTCTTCGCTTGGCAGTCATCAAGTGCAAAACCTGTAAATAAAATACTGAGTTGGTAGGTAGATTATAAGTAGGTAACTATCCTCTTTTTATATTTATATTATTAAGTAATTGTATCAGGCGTTACTTTGCGGAAGTCCATCTTGATTGAATTAGATAGAAGGTATTTAGGTTCTTCCGCACTTATACTACTTCTTATTGATAAGTGCGGAATAAACTAAATACCTTTCTATCTAATTCAATTTATATTATTATTAATTCTTTATGCCTCATGCACTGCTATGTTTTCTTTACCACTTTCCTCTACAAGAAGGTTATCTGGAAGAAATCGCTATTACCGACAATTTCACATTTGCGCACTGTTTTTAATTATCCTGTATTCGTGTCTAGTAAATCGTTTTAACTTATGTACTTACCTAAAGTAACAAAATACGCCTAAATAACCGTTATTCATTATAGATTTCAATACATACATACATACACATATCACGTCTATAATCCGTTGCGGGATAGGCAGGGTATGAACGGCCGCATAAAACGGACATTTGCGCCACGTCTGACAAACATTTTGAGGGTCATCCGGGAAATTGTGTATCGCCACAGTGACAGGTTGTCAGCCCATCGTCGCCCTTAGTCGCCTCTTACGACTCCCACGAGCAAGAAATGGGGTAATGCTATTCTAAGCCGGCATCACACTAGATTTCAATTTCAGTTTTTTTTTAATTTTGGTAAACCACGACTGTGTTATACCGTTATGTAAGTCCCTATGCCATGTTTACCCCATTTGTTTTAAAGACAAAAACAGGTATACTTGTATGAATATTTACAAATAGTTGAATTTAAATACAAGCAAACGGTAAATATGACAAAAACAGATATACTTGTATGAATGTTTACAAATAGTTGAATTTAAATGCAAGCAAACGGTAAATATGACAAAAACAGATATACTTGTATGAATGTTTACAAATAGTTGAACTTAAATAAAAAAGAAAACGGTAAATATGACAAAAACAGACGTGTATGAATGTTTACAAATAGTTGAATTTGAATAAAAGCAAACGGTAAATAAATTCGTAATATTTTCCTAAAAGACTTCACTTTTTCAAAGAGCAACCAATCAGCCCGGCTATCAATATTTAAAGATTTTAGTCCATTTATTTACTATTTATGGCTAATAATATTTTTGATATCTTGCAAAATTCTCAAGCGCGGGCTGGATTTGAACCTGCAACTTTGGCCATTACTAGCGTCGCCTCTTTATTGTTATGCACTTCTGCATACCCTCTTCCCACGATTCTGTCGATCACTACAGGAACTCACTTGAAAGTCACAACACTACCTATTAGCACGATCACACTTTTTGCACATTTTGATCAGTGGATTCCACTCACTAGGTAATTTAAAACCATCATCTCGATAAAAATCCTATACTTTCGGAATAGAAAATTAAAAACTTCAGGTTTATTCTTCAGTATGTTCACATAACTTTCTTTAACACAACAATTCAATCATCAAACCAAGACTGGCGCTACTGACCGACGATCCCAGCTGATTCCCTCTTTCTGTCACCAAAAACGTGTCAGCGCACGTGTTGCTTCCCCATTGGTCGGCCTTAAAAGCGTACAGACCAATTGCAAAGCAGCAGTGTTACCATTTCTTTTTTATTATTATTAAACTGCTTGAAAATTAAATCGACCCTAACTATAAACTATACATTGTTTAGGATGTCGTTAAAAATAAAACTATTTCAATAATTTACTTAAAAGTATTGATTGAAATTTAAACTTACAAATTATTAGCAACAATGCACCGACCAGTTGCAACACAAGTTTTGCCATCTGAAAAATAATAAAATACAGTCAAATCGTGCATTTTCCTTGAAAACCCTTACTCAGGTAGACTTTGTTATTTTCCTAAATGTGTCTCATTCCTAACAAGTCTCTATTTGAAATCACAGATTTTGTTACAGGATATAATCAAAACAAATACTAAATACTAGTACAGCTCCTTAGCTCCGACTCTGTAAAAAGCTATAATCCCATCCGGAAACAAGCATGAAACTTGATACGCTTGTAGCTTTCATGTGTGTATTTAATCATTTAAGGGGTAACAAGCTGTCAAATGAATGTTTCCCCCATTTCCCCCTTTTTATGTCCCTACTTTTAGTTTTTCTGCTTTTATTCGAAAATGGTTAATGTTACACAAAAACTTTAGAGGAGTTAAATATTCTGCATTATATTGTGTACAATAATTGTCTTTACAGTAGGTATGTTGATAAGACTTACAGTTTTGAAGCTATGCTTATATTAATTGATCTAAAATGATCCGATTCCGGCCTTACCAGAAAACACCTATAAATCTACAACAAGTAACATCCACTCTCAATATCCAAGAGGTAAACGAATTTACATTATTGGGAATAAACGTTTTTAAACTAGAAAAGTAATATAGATAAAATCAAAGCTAAATTGTCACAATTTATGTACACCATCTCAATATTTAAACAATAATTACGAAACAGCCCTAACAGCGTATTATGTGTAGGTACGCTTTTTCATGGATGCGATACGGTATTCTGCTTTGGGGAGACAGTACAGAAGCAGAAAAAATATAATTTAAGCCCAACAACAAATGTAAACCATAATTTCAAGCTAATATATGCTCACACTCCCGTCAATATACGATCAAGAGACGGCGATTTTCGTGAAAAAAACAAATAGAAAAAATTTATTACTGCACAAGGGAAAGACGTAAGAATGTGCTAAAGCTACCAGCACCAAAGATGGAAATATATAAAGCTAGTCCGTATTATCGCGCAATTACTATCTACATTGCGTTACCAAAAGATATAAGGGAAGAAACAAAACCTAAACCATTCCAAAACAAAATGAAACGATTTCTTGTCCACAAAGGGTACTATAGCATGCATGAATTTATAAATGATAAAAAAAATGATAAAAATAAATGAAAAATTAGGTACTTATTATAAAATATTTATTTATTGAATCAAATGCTTAGTTGAAGTTAAAGTTAAAATTAAATTAATTTAATTAAATTGTTAGTAAATATTTACAATTTACGTGTTTTTATTAAGAAATTATAGTGAATGTATGTGTGATTGATTACTATGAAATTATTATTAATTAGAATGTGATTATTTTATTTTTATATTGTTATATTGTATGAGAATATTCCAATAGAATTTTTAAATTTGCAACACCCTTACAGGGTTCATGTATCACTACCTCTGAGTACCATAGGACGTATGTAATAAATTGTACATGTAAGTAAAATAAAGAAATTCAATTTGAAATTCCATCGTTTTGAAAAGATGACTTCTTGCTCTGAATTAGTTATAGTTATAGTACCTTAAGGTAGAGTACTTTCTAAAATTTGGTATATAGTACGGCTCTTTAGCTCTAAGTACAGTCCCATCCGGAAGCAAGCATAAAACTTGGTATGCTGGTAGCTTTCATATGTGTAATTATAATTTAAGGGGGAACAAGCTGTCAAATTAATGTTTCCCCCGCTTCTCCCCTTTAAATGTCCCTACTTTCGGTTTTTTGTTTTTATTCAATAACGGTTAATGTTACACAAAAACTTTTCAGGAGTAAAATATTCTGCATTAAATTTTGTACCCTAATTTTCTTAAAAGTATGTTGATGAGACTTACAGTTTTCAAGTTATGCCTATATGAATTCCATCATTTTTATGCAGATGACTTTTTGCTCTGAATTAGTCATAAGTACCTTGTGGTAAAGTTCTTTCTAAAATTTGGTGTAGGCGTTTGCTACTTATATAGCCATTAAAGAAAACCCGCAGAAACTACAATTAATTTATGCATATAGTGGTGGAGAGAGGGGGGCAAAGTTTGTTTTTTCTGAGCTGAACTTGAAGACGATGAGAAGATATTTTCAGCTACACAGATAACTTTGTAAAAATGTATCGGGTTTTGTAGGCACCGTATTTTTATCATGCAGGTGAATAAGGCTTCCAGCATGTATTATTATCTTACAAGTTTGTCTCCAGGTTAAAAAGAGAACAGCGTTGAAATGAGAACGAAAATACGTCTTTTTCTAATTATTCCTACTAATTTTACTTTTGATTGTATGGAATGTACTCAAAATCGTTTCAAAAATTAATACTCAATCCTTGGTTTATCAGAAAATGATACCCAAGTTGTCCTTGCGCATAAACATAAAGAACCATAAGTCTTCAAGTTCAGCTCAGAAAAAACAAACTTTTCCCCCTCTCCCGACCACTATAGGCGTAAATTAATTGTATTTTCTGCGGATTTCCTTTAAAGGCTATATAAGTAACAAACGCCGATACCAAATTTTAGAAAGGACTCTAGCACAAAGTACTTATGACTAATTCAGACAAAAAGTCATCTTCACAAAAATTATTTAAATTCATATAAGCATAACTTAAGAACTGTAAGTCTCATCAACATACATTTATGACAATAAGGGTACAGAATTTAATCCAAAATATTTTACTCCTGAAATTGAAATTGAAATTGAAATATTTTTATTTGCTGTAAATGTGGTACAATAAATACATTTCATGAGATCTTAGGAAAAATACAGTTTGACACATTTAACCAAAAGTCATGGCATGCAAATACTGAGAGGGCAAAACAGTCTTACAAGTTAATTATTAAATAGATATTATTACAACGTCAAATAGTCAAGATATAATATTACAATGTCAAACTTTAGTTATTCAAAATGTCAAAAATAACAAAATAACAGGTATGTATAGAAAATAGATATGTCAGTACAATAAGATAAAATGTCATTCACAAATTTCACAATATAAAAATTAACACTAACTTCAGAGCCTTTGTACATTCAATGTTCAATTTATTTATTTAACTTTATGCACAAAAATGTACACGGGCGGACTTAACGCCAAAGGCGTTATCTCCCAGTCTACCTTAGGGCATGTGGAAAGGGTCAAAGCAGGTGCATTAACCAAAAAAAAATTAAAGAAAGGCTTGAATATATATATATAACACAGCAATATATACATATGTATAATAACAACAGCAATATACAATAAATACTACACATATACGTCTATCATATATAAATATTCATATATATAAATAATACACTAATACATAAATATACTTATATTATACCTGACATATTATATATTCAATGTTGATATTAAGAAAATCTTGAACGCTGTAAAAGGTGAAAAGTTTTTGTGTAACATTAACTGTTTTTTAATAAAAGCAGAAAAACCGAAAGTTGGGACATAAAAGGGGGGGGGGGGCAGGGGGGAAACATTCATTTGACAGCTTGTTCCCCCTAAAATTATTAATTACACATATGACAGCTACCAGCATACCAAGTTTCATGCTTGCTTCCAGATGGGACCATAGCTTCATACAAAGTCGGGCTGAGGAGCCGTAAAGTGAACAGACACATTGGCGGTGGTTTTATTAATTTATATTAAAGCGACCTCTGGGAGCTACGACAAGAAGCTCACTCAAAGTGGTTAACGAGCAAGCAAGACGCAACAGAAGTTCCAACATATCTGCAAGATGGCGCCACGTGACAGAACAAAGTGCGGTGGGTGCCGATGACGTAGTAGTTGGCTGCATGCTGTAGTGGTTGATGCGTGGTTGAAGGCTGCGAAGTCCAAGTCGTAGGGTCCCTAAAATTCTGACTTTCACACTACAAAATAGAGCCTCGCTCTTCCTTAGTGTTGCTTGCACCACACCAGTTTCATCGTGAACTTAATATTTGAACTTAGTATATGAACTTAGTATTTCAATTATAGGAACTTTCACGCCAACTTTTTTGTGTTATTGTCAACTAGCTTGCTTTTAAAAGAAATAAATAACACGACACAAGCGTCTTAGTACACTATTGGAATGCATCGATGGTCAAGCATCGCTGTTGTCAAGCACTAACTTGACAGCTTTACCTACCCTAAGCCTCCTCCCTTCCGGGTCGGAACGAGACGGAAGACCGAGTTGCTCAAAAAAAACAGAGTCAAAATTATTTCTAAGCTTTTTTTCAAGTAGAAGGAGTCGAAATAGAGCGAAGTAATGGATAAGCAGTTTGTACAGTACTAGTAGAATTCATAAAAAAATATGTTTTGGTTAAAACAAGATAGTGGCAAAGTTTTAGAGCTTTGTTTCAATTTTATTCAATAATTTTTTTCCGGGTAGACCGCAAAAGACCTGATTTGTTCTCCCAGATATAAATTAGTAAGCGTTTTGGTTAATATAATGGCAGAAAAAGCATGAAAGTAGAATAAATGCGGTAGAAATGAGAGCGCTAAGAAGTATGATTGGAGAGAAATTGAGTGACAGGATAAGGAATAGTGTGATTAGAGAACGTTGCGATATAAAAGAAGACGTTGTGACTGGTATAGAAAAAGGAATGCTGAGATGGTTTGGTCACATTGAGATATTGAATGAAAGAAGATTAACGAAACAGGTGTATATGGTGAGTGTGGATGGGAACGTTGGAAGGGGAAGTCCAAGACGCACGTACTTGGATCAGATCGGGGACGTTCTAAAGAAAGGTCAGGTCAAGAGTACCCTAAACCGACGAGCCTGTATGAACAGATTGATGCATGTTGAAGAAGCGGAAGAGGTATGTCAGGATCGTAGCAAGTTGAAAGATGTAGTCTCTGCCTACCCCTATGGGAAAGAGGCGTGATTATATGTATGTATGTATGTTCAAGATGGCGGATGTGCTATAAGTATTTTTAATTTAGTGAAAATTTTCAAACAAATTTTGAAATACTGTTATAAATAAAAACTTACTCGAACTATGCGGAAGCCAAAGCACACACGACCCGCGGGCTGCTTGCAGCCCGCGCACCACCCAACCAACTAGTACGAACTTATAAATTTGCCATAGTTCCGTAGAAGACTTTTGAAATGCAAAATTTTCTTAGCTCTGTTTGCTTCGGCGCTACGGTTCCCGGCACATGCACATGTACAAACTGCTTATACCTACATCACTTTGCTCTATTTCGACTCCTACCTGAAAAAAAGACTCAAAAAAAGTTTTGATTTTCAAATTTTTTTAATAGCCATCTGAAATTTCCAACTGTATGGAGTTTTCTGGTAAACTAAATCATAAGCCTCATCTAACTCAATAACAGCGATAACTCCAACGCATGCGCATCTGGAAGAAAAGGTTACTTTTCAGTCTAAACTCAATAAACCGTCATAGCTTGGCCGCCATCTTGTTTTTCCCAAATGTCGGACGTCTCCTGAAAACTTCAAAGACTCCAAAAAACCCTCTTAACGTGGCCAAACCCCACCACGTCTCGTTCTTGGAGATCAATTCGGGGAAAAAAACACCATCTTCACCTCAAATAAAATTATGTAAAAAAAACTTTTAAAACAAGCTTTTGTTTAAGTGCTCTGAAAAGATGAAAATAAAATTTTGAATGACATTAACCACATTCATTTATGACTTTACAGAAATGAAAATATAATAAAAGCTTGTCGCGATGCCTAGAAAAAACTACCTAATTACAGTTAGGTGCGTACCTTATTACAAAATTTCAATCACAAATTGAAAGTTTCGCGACTAGCTTTTATTATATTTTCATTTCTGTAAAGTCATAAATCAATGTGGTTAATGTCATTCAAAATTTTATTTTTATCTTTTCAGAGCACTTAAATAAAAGCTTGTTTTAAAAGTTTTTTTACATAATTTTATTTTATATTTTTTGTTTATGTTACGATAGTTATTGATCAATACGAAAGTCTTTCTATAAAACGGAGAGACCTTCAATAGAAAAACTTAAGGCACGGGGAAAACTAACATTAGGATAAAGTATAATTATCTCTTTTATATTCTATAGAAGTAGGTTGGTACCTACTCCTCCGGCATCCCTAATAGAAGAATTAGCTTGTAATATGTCTTAGTCTTTTCATTTCATTGATGGCGTCATTATTTTATTACATGGCCGAGTCCCAGTTAATTTCGAACAGTCTAATTCTTCTATCAGGAGGCCTTCTATTGACGTGACCCTAATTCATGGTGGGCCTACCAACTGCCTATCATGAACGAATTCGTATACAAAATTGCAAGTCCCAGCAGTTGAATATTGAGGAATTCCATAGTTCGAAGACAACCCTGGATGTAGCGTCTAATTCATGGTGGGCCTACCAACTGCCTATAATAAACGAATTCGTATACAAAATTGCAAGTCCCAGCAGTTGAATATTGAGGAGTTCCATAGTTCGAAGACAACCCTGGATGTAGCGTCTAATTCATGGTAGGCCTACCAACTGCCTATAATAAACGAATTCGTATACAAAATTGCAAGTCCCAGCAGTTGAATATTGAGGAGTTCCATAGTTCGAAGACAACCCTGGATGTAGCGTCTAATTCATGGTGGGCCTACCAACTGCCTATAATAAACGAATTCGTATCCAAAGTTTTGTGTCCCAGCTATAAACCGCTGAGGAGATCTCTCGTACGGAGCCGATCCTGGCAGCAGCATCAGGTCAAATTTATGATTAACATGCATTGTCATCGGTTTTGGACCAACATGCAAAATTTCAACTCAATCGGATACCGAGAAGTGGTTCAAATTAAACTTGCAAGATTTGCACCGAACAAACATTGTTACTTACTTACTTACATACTTACATACACTGCAAGTTAAATAAAAGCTTTTAACAAGTTAAATAAAAGCTTTTAAAAATTACCGCCTTCTTTTTTTTAATTTTTTGATTTTTAAAATCGTATTTTTCTTCCGAAATCGCCAATAAAAACTAAAAGTAAGACAATAATATTTACACAACGGCCGCCTTAGTTTAGTTCGTATACAGAGTGTTTGAAACTACTTTCACTTTGTAGGGGAAGTGTCCCAAATATTTAACCTACGATTTTTCGCTCAAAGGAAACTACCCTTATTTTTGAGTAAAAACAATAACTGCTTTCAAGTATTTTCGAAAAATTACTTGTAGTCACCGGGAGTAGAACCGGTGAAAATTGATAAAAAACATCCTGTATTTTTATGATGCCAAATGTCCCACACGAAAAGAGAGAGAGAGAGCGAATGTTTCATTGAGTTTGAAGGTTCTAATGTTACTTGAGGATAACGGTAAAAATTTGGGCAACGGACATTCTAATAGATAGTTTAAGTAGGTAATATGGAGAAAATATTTTTTTGTGAAATGAATGAATGAATACCTACACTTACCATAAGGTAAAATGGGCTTAGAAATCAACCACAAGAAAAGCAATAAAGTTATTGAGTATTGAGTATTGAGTTGGATAGTGTTCGGAATTTTGCTCTCATTTCTTGCCAAATTATGAGACAATATTGTTGTTCAATCTTGTCTGCATATTGTAGGTAAGAGAATATTTTAGCACCATCAATTTTTTCGCATTACCCTCGCATCGTGGACAGAATTCAAAGCACGAACAATTTGCGAGGCTTGCCAGTGTTCCTCTCGCCGCGCGCTAGCAGTGACCGTGTTATCTGCTGTGCATATTTTGGAACTCAATCTCTGATTTTGGCAAACGTTTTGTCCAAATTTTATTGTGTTTACAACATAGACGTTCTATGTGATATTTGACACTATCTGTGCTGTGAAATAAGGACTTTTACCACTAGCTGGAGCTCCAGGGCGTGCCGTGCATCCTCCTAGAAGCTTCTACGACCTACAGAACTTCTATGGTTAAGGTTGGTGGTGTATATTTCTTCTTGCCTTATAGTTGCAGACAGATAGACTTACCCTTTTTACCATTTTTCATACATTTTCTCATACAGTTCAAAAACAACTCGAACCAGTGATATTTATATATTTTAAATTGTCGCGAAAATCGCACAATCTTTTTGGTCCTTCGAACCGATTAACGAAAATATTTGTAAAATCATTTTATAAATTCATTTACTAAAATTTCCTACGAAAAATTCGTAGATTTTTTCCAAACCTCATTTTTTATTTACTACCCTCGATTGTAAAAGTTCATCATGGGTAATGACGATACAAAAGATCCTCCTAAAGATAACGATGTACATCTTCAAGTTTTAATTAATAAAAAGCAAGGCATTTATGAGGAAGTTCAGGCACTTTATGATATGACGAAATTGCCGATGTTAGCAGACCATAAAGAACTATTTCTATTACGCACATCAGAAATCGATGATTATCGAAAATCTTTCGAAAATTTAATCTATCAAATCTTTGAATATGAGTACAATGCAGATTCAAATGCGTCGTGTAGAACGCAAGAAATAAGAAGTTTCTGCGATCTATATTTTCATGTTAAAATGTACGTGCGTAAATTACAACCGAAACCCAGTGCGGAAAAACCTAAACCCGAAACTGGTGGTGGGTTCGATTCCCGTCCGCGACTACCTAAAATAGAATTATTTACATTTGACGGAGAAATCGAAAACTTTAATACGTTTTACGAAACTTTCTGTTCCCTGGTACATAACAAGGAAAATATCCCAAAAATTGACAAGTTTCATTACTTATTATCTTGCACTAAAGGGCCTGCATTAAACATAGTAAAGAGCCTTCCCATTTCTGCCGCTAATTACGATTTAGTGTGGAAAAGTTTACTCGATAAATACCACGATAACCGGATGTTGGCCGGTAGGTACCTCGATAAAATGTTGAATTTCTCCCCACTCAATAAAGAATCGTGCAATAATTTAACTTCATTTCTTGAGACGTTTGATCACTCACACAAAGCTATACAAGCATTAGAAATCGATGATCTGAATAGCTATGTATTTTGTCATATTGCTTTAAGAGCGTTAGATCCACAAACTCGGAAACTATTTGAACAAGATATTGATCAAAAATGTATTCCAACTTTTAATCAATTAATCGAGTTCATTCGGAATCACATTAAAGTCCTTAATCACTCCGGGTCATTCTCGAGTGCACCAAACACTTCGTTATTCAATAAAAAACAAGCGGAGTTTAAACAATCAAAACCTGATAAGGCTAACATAACAAAAAGTGTGAATCATGCTGCGTCGTCTAATTCTAAATTGACTTGTGCTCATTGTGGTGACAAAAATCATATGATTTTCCGTTGTAATTCATTTCGTAATTTGAATAATATTCAACGTATTAGCCGTGCTAAAGCACTAAATTTGTGCGAAAATTGTTTGAAACCCTTTCATGACATATGCAAGAGTAACTTCTCTTGTTTCATATGTGGTAAATCTCACCATATTTTATTACACGTTGATAACGTGTACGATGGGAATAACCCGTCGCATGCACAGTCACAACATCAGCAGCTGCCCCCGCACTCTCCGCGCCCCGCACCTGCGGCGCCCGTAGCGCCTGCGCCTTCGAAACCTACAACTACTACGAGTGTAGCTAACGTAGGCACAGCCGATTCAAGTTCCATGCATAGCAAACACGATGCGCCGCATACCTACACTAGGACGAATGTTCTAGGTACAGCCATTGTGCACGTAAAAGACCAGTTTGGTGATTTTGTCAAGTGCCGAGCGCTGATTGATCCTGGTGCACAATCTAATTTTATTTCACTTGATTGCATGCAACGTTTAGGTTTGAAACCGCGTAAGTGTAATTTTAATATTTACGGACTTGGTGGTAAATTATTGAAAAATCATGGAATGACGACTTGCGCTATATCTCCAATAAATAATAACGATTTTGTTTTTAATATTGACACCGTGGTTCTGCACAAAATTACAAAGGAATTGCCCTCTGTACCTATTCCCAAGCGGGTGATAAATGAATTTAAGAATTTAGAGCTCGCTGACCCATTCTATCACCAACAATCACCTATCGATATTATAGTAGGTGTTGAAATTTTTCCTTATCTTTTCGATGGGAAAAAGATAATTTTGAATGAAAATTTACCTGTTGCACTTAATAGTGTATTCGGTTACGTCATAGCCGGAAGACAGGCCGTGCCCGCCTCCGCTTCGTCAGTTACTTGTTATCAGAATTATCACGCCGTAGCGTCTACGACGTCGTTAGTGTCGTACACTATCGAAGACGATCTTCTTAATGACACTCTCAAACGTTTTTGGGAAGTGGAATCTGTGCCGTGCTCAGTTCCATTGAGTCCAGATGAAGAGATCGTAGAAAAAATGTATATCGAGCGACATTATCGTGATGAAACCGGTCAATATGTTTCTCCGATATTGTTGAAACCTAATCACGCCTCACTTGGTGACTCATATAATTTGGCATATAAGCGCCTTACTCATATTGAACGCCGCCTGGCACGTTCGCCAGATCTAAAAAAGGCATATAGCGACTTTCTAAAGGAATACGAGAATTTAGACCATATGGAACTTTACAAAGGTATGGAATCGTCTAGGTATTTTATTCCTCATCATTTTGTATTGCGTCCTTCCAGCACAACAACACCTTTGCGTGTTGTCTTTGATGGATCTGCAAAAACAACTTCAGGGCTGTCACTAAATGATATTTTGTTTACTGGCAGAAAATTGCATCAAGATTTGGCTAAGGTAATAACCAACTTTAGGTTATACGAGTTTTGTTTTACAGCTGACATATCAAAAATGTATCGAGCCGTGCTCATCGATCCATCAGAAAGAATCTATCAACACATTTTGTGGCGTGACTCGCCTAATGAACCTGTGCGTGTTTATGAATTAAAAACGAATACCTACGGATTACGCAGTGCTCCATACGTAGCTGTTCGTACGTTGCACCAGCTAGCGCAAGACGAGTTAGCTCGACTTGACGAAAACAACTTCAATGTTTACAAGGCTAGGGCTGCCGAAATTATCATGTCAGGTTTTTATGTGGATGACTTGTTATGGTCTTGTTCATCCTTTAGCGAGGCTTGCGCAATACAAGACGCACTTGTATCACTTCTTAAAAAGGGTGGATTTGACTTGAGAAAGTGGGCGAGTAACTGTCCCGATTTACTTACAAGAATGCAAGATGATCAAATCACAAGCATTAATTTTAAAGATGATACGTTATCATCATCACTCAAGGTATTAGGTTTAACATGGTTGCCACCATGCGATGCCTTTTCTTTTAATTATAATATGTCTGACGCTAAAAATACAAAGCGATCCGTACTTCAGCTGTTAGCAAGCATCTTTGATCCTATTGGATTTATTTCTCCCTGTACCTTTGTCGCAAAGTGTATCATGCAAGATCTCTGGAAGTTGGGACTTGGATGGGATGATCCGTTACCTGACAGTTTATGCGAAAGGTGGAATAAATTTATTCTTGACTTGCCAACCCTAGCGGAGATGCGTGTTGAGCGTCACTTGCTCATACCTGCGTTCGTTACTGTTCAACTCATCGGGTACTGTGATGCGTCATCACGGGGGTACGCTGCGTCGCTTTATTTTCGTAGCGTAGACAAGGATGGCAATGTTAAGGTCAGGTTGTTAACTAGTAAGAGTAAAGTTGCTCCTACAAAAACTATATCTATACCTAGACTTGAATTAGAGGCTGCCGTGCTGCTCTCAAATTTGGTTGGTTTTGTCGTACAAAACGTAACTAATTTCAAGTTTAGCATAACTGCACTTAGTGACTCGAGTGTCGTTTTATCATGGCTACAAACGCCACCGTATAAATTAAAAACTTTTGTGGCTAACCGGGTCAGTAAAATAACTGAACTAGTCCCTCCAAACTGTTGGTACCACATAAGCAGCGAAAATAACGTGGCTGATATTTGTTCCCGCGGAATGATGCCTTCGCAGCTCGTAGCTCAGGCAACTGAATGGACCCAAGGCCCAAAGTGGCTTCAAGAGGATCCAAAAAATTGGCCCGTTAGCACTTTCTTTTTAAAAGATCAAGACAAAATTCCAGAGTTAAAATCAAACTCTGACACCTTTAATTTCAATACCTGCGAAAACAAAAAGGTTTTAAATAATGACCTTGAAGAAACCTTCAACAAATTTTCGACTTTTAATCGACTCCAGCGAGTTATGGCTTGGTGTCAGCGGTTTGTTGGAAACCTTAAGTCAAAGATTAACTGTTTGCCGGGGACACATGGTCCATTAATGTCCGCGGAACTTAAACGAGTGCACGACACTATTATTCGCGTCGTTCAAATGAATCACTTTGATAGTGAAATCAAAACATTAAATAAAGGCGGTTATGTCACTACACTCCGCAAACTTACACCCTTTGTCTCTGAACAGTTCCTAAGGGTGGGGGGTAGAATTTCACAATCCGACCTCTCTTTTGATACGAAGCATCCAGTTTTACTTCCTAAACAATGCCACATAACAAAATTGCTTATTATGTATTATCATAAAAGGCACCTACACGTTGGTCCTCGCACCTTGCAGGGCATTCTTAATAAGAAATATTGGATTTTAAATGCTCGTAGCATAATTCGATCTGTTTTATCCAAATGCTCTAATTGCTTTAGATTCAAGCCTACTGGACCACAACCAGCCATGGCATCTCTTCCTGCATCAAGGTTGCTGCCTAATAAAATATTTGACCATGTTGGGTGCGATCTAGGGGGTCCATTTACTGTAAAAGAAAGCCTTCGGCGAAATGCCAAGACTTACAAGGCATACCTATGTCTCTTTATTTGCTTTTCTACAAAGGCTGTACACATAGAGGTTTTAACTGACTTGTCATGCGAATGCTTTCTCGCAGCATTTGACCGTTTTGTTTCTCGCCGCGGTTTATGCAGTTGTCTTTATTCCGACTGTGGCACCAATTTTATAGCCGCTGCAAAGCATTTAAAGGAAGTTTCTGCCTTTTTTAATGATAAAATTAATCAAGATGAAATCTTAAACGGACTAACTACACGTTTAGTTGAGTGGCGTACAAACCCGCCAAACGCTGCTTCCATGGGAGGCCTTTGGGAGGCCGGTATAAATTCAGCTAAACATCACTTATATCGTGCCGTAGGAGATAGAACTCTTACCTTCGAAGAACTCTGCACAGTCTTCTGCAAAGTAGAATCTGTCATGAATTCGCGTCCACTCTGCTCATTATCGGATAATCCTAATGAGTTTGAAGTACTGACCGCTGGTCATTTTTTAATTGGTCGTAGCTTAGTAGCTGTGCCAGAAAAGGATGTAGAAGACATCCCTCAGAACAGGTTGTCACGTTGGCAAGCTATTCAGAAGGCTTCTCAGTCATTTTGGAGACGCTGGTCAAATGACTATTTACATACTCTCCAACAGAGAGCTAAATGGTTTTCTCCTTCTCCCAACGTAAGAGTTGGAGATCTCGTTCTTCTTAAGTCAAACCTAACGCGTCCTCTACAATGGCCTTTAGGTAGAATTGAAGTTATACATCCGGGAGTTGACAATGTCGTTAGAGTCGTTACTCTACGTACCAAAAATGGGCTTTTGAAGAGACCAGTAAATAAAATTTGTCCTTTGCCTTATACTAATTAAGAACCTTCATTTTCTTCATAGTTTTAAGGACCTTATTATAATTATAAGTTATAATCCTTATATTATGTCACCAACAACTCTACTATTTCTTAACACTAATAGAGACGCTCTACACTTTATTAGTACCTTATATATATATATATATAATTTTTCATACTCTACACACATGTAGGAAATCATCATATTGATTTCGGTGGGGGGTATGTTCAATCTTGTCTGCATATTGTAGGTAAGAGAATATTTTAGCACCATCAATTTTTTCGCATTACCCTCGCATCGTGGACAGAATTCAAAGCACGAACAATTTGCGAGGCTTGCCAGTGTTCCTCTCGCCGCGCGCTAGCAGTGACCGTGTTATCTGCTGTGCATATTTTGGAACTCAATCTCTGATTTTGGCAAACGTTTTGTCCAAATTTTATTGTGTTTACAACATAGACGTTCTATGTGATATTTGACACTATCTGTGCTGTGAAATAAGGACTTTTACCACTAGCTGGAGCTCCAGGGCGTGCCGTGCATCCTCCTAGAAGCTTCTACGACCTACAGAACTTCTATGGTTAAGGTTGGTGGTGTATATTTCTTCTTGCCTTATAGTTGCAGACAGATAGACTTACCCTTTTTACCATTTTTCATACATTTTCTCATACAGTTCAAAAACAACTCGAACCAGTGATATTTATATATTTTAAATTGTCGCGAAAATCGCACAATTGTTCTTCGTCTCTCTTTTCGTGTGGGATACCGAGTCGTCCAACGACCCGTTGAACCCTAGTGTCAGAGTTTTTCAACCGCCAAATACCACTTCTCTGACTTGGTTGTGTTACGACCACGATCTAAATAATCATAGACAGCAACCGGGACCGACGGCTTAACGTGCCCTCCGTAAACATCTTTCTTGCGGACAATCAGGTGGTTCTACTTGCGATGTCCTAACCAGACTGGAAACAAATTTACAAAGCGATATTATCAACGTTGGGAGTGCCCCACAGGCGGGCGGCACGGGCGCTCGTCGACTCGGTGTCCCACACAAAAAGAAGGAAAAGAACGTTAAAAAAAGAAACGGCTGTTTATGCTGTAAAAACTCGTGCTTTTGACCCTCTCAAGGGAATAAAATTTTTTAGGGTACTTTCCGAAGACCAAAAACTATGATATTTGTCAAGTAGCTTTCTTGCACTGCGCTCGTCAATCCGCCTGCCAAGCGTGGTGAGTATGGCAATACTGCCCAACAGGAGGAGGGCTATGTCCAGCAGTGGACTGTTGTGGCTGATAATGTTAATAGATAGGTGCACCAGTTTTTTACCTTACACGATTTCGTATTTTTTATCAAATCGGCAGTCTTGCAGCAATCCGAGGTTCTTCGTCTTTTTAATTATAATAACAATCAATAAAAAAAAAACAAATCAAATTATATAGTAACATGTAAAATTTTGAATGTAAATTCAATTCAATTTCTTGATTTTAAAATGTAAATTCGTGAAAACAAAATAAATTTAAATCAAATTCAAATACTTTGGCGTACTTTGGCTGTAATTTGTCATCTGCCTTCAATCAAAATAAGATAAAAAATAGCATGAGTCCGAAAAAGTTCCAACCTCCCGAAAAAAAATCCGGAAAAAGCCACGATATAAGCAGGGAAATAGTTATGTCCATGTCGCTGGCTCCCCAAAGTATATATTTTTCAAACTGAGAGGCTCAAACGTTTGTGACGAATGGATGGACTCTTATTTTAAGAGTGGTTTTCAATGTGACGCTACCTAGACTGAGATCTCAAGTCAAAAAAATTGGGGAGCTAGCGACATGTTTTTAGGTTAGAATTTCAGAGAAATCATCAGATTACTTGTTAACGGCGCAATGCACAGATGAATAAGATAATGTACTAGCGGAATGTGCCAAAATGATGGCTATGCCAAAGAAATGTGACGGAATTTGTGACAGCTACAAGCACATTCAATAGCTATGTGACTCAACTGGAGCTGAGAAATAAGCCATGGAATGTTTCCAACCCATGTCGCTGGCTCCCCAAAAATCCGGCATCCGAAATCTTTGCAAATACCACCTAAAACTACTAACCAAAGAGGAATTCTACTTAATATACGTAGAAAAATGGTACGTAGATCCGTAGAATGGCGGTAAGTAGATCAGCTAAGCGTAAGTAGCTCAGCTACTTACCGCCGGGCTACGTACGCAACATTGTGCCGGCTACAAGCGTCATGCATGCTGTACTATTTCACTACGTTTTTTCAGTATGCACCCTACGTATTTTTTTCTCAGTGTAGCATTGATATTTATTTCTTTCAGAAATGCAAGGTGTAGCGAAAAACTATCCAAATATAGTAACTAAGAAAGGGCAAAAGCGTCGGTAATGCAAAGGGATTATGGTTGTAGCGAAATATTGCGAAGAATATTCAAACATGACTCTTATAAGAGAAGTAACAGCACAATACAAGAATGTATTGAACAGAGGACAAAACGGTAGAGTCGGGGTAAAGTAACTATTTACAATACCATAAAGCACATTCTCACTACGCCTCTATGGGCAGAAAAATAAGTAATAAGGAAAATGGGCAGCGCGAGCATGTAAACAGGTTACTCGTCGTTGTTCCTTTGACTCGAGCACACGTAAGAATCTCCAATAGAAGGGCACTTTTATTATAGGTTTGACAAGTACAGAAAATTGTTTATACTGCAGTGTTAGTCCATGCCATAGATTACCACTAAACTACTACGTACAATTTATAATAAAATCAAATTTAATTTTTCATTATTTTACAATAAGTTAGACCCCGTCGTAGATGGCGCGAGGAGTTGGATAATTTCTCACGAAACTGGCATACGGAAGCCCAAAATAGAGATGGATAGAAGGAGAAGAGGGAGACCTTTGCCCAGCAGTGGGATGGTGTGGGCTAGACAAGACAATAAGTTCAAATGTATTTTCAGAATAAAAGTAAACAAATTACGAAAAATAAACCGAAAAAATCCTAAGATACTGGTGCCGTAATAGATACAAGATATTTCCGGACGATATCTTTTATTTTTAAACTAGCGAAATGTGTTCTTTAGACAGTTCAGTACGGTTTGGTGGTTTGATCGCATATTAACAAAGATAGAACCTAATTCAGTGATTGTTTTGGATAATGCATCATACCATTCAAGAAAATTAGAAAAAATACCAACCACCGCTACACGAACGAAAAGCTGACATTCAAAAGTGGCTTATGGAAAAGGGGATCCATTATGTAAGAAGTGAAGTAAAAGTTGAACTTCTACAAAAAATAAAAGATGTAAAGGATAGATTCCAAGCATATGTGGTTGATGAAAAGGCAAGGCAGAACGGCATTTCTATCATTAGACTGCCGCCATATCATTGCGAACTCAACCCTATAGAATTAATATGGGCGCAAGTTAAGGGACATATTGCTGCAAAAAATGACACCTTTAAGTTGAAAGACTTGAAAAACTTATTGCCTGAGGCACTAAACAGAATCACAGCTGAAATCTGGCGGAATTGTGAGATTCACACCATTAAAGAAGAAAATAAAATGAAAGAATTGGACGGAATAATTGATATTTTGACCGACCAATTCATTATTCATGTTGGTGAAGATTCATCTTCTGAATCATCAGAATCTGACAGCGAATAAAGTCCAGAAGAAAGAAGTCATATGAAAAAAGGCTTGAAGTACTCCAGCTGACATCCTTGACAGAAAACCACAGAATAATAACTAGTAACTAGCGTTACAGAAGCTTTACTTCGCAATGGTTTTCAAAGAAATATGTACTCAATCTGATAGACAATATTGTGGTGTTATAATGGCAACACCACTCACTTTTATAGGAACTGACTGAACAGTGTACCGTGTACCGAACGGACCCGCCCGGAAGTTTCCGCTTCCGATCTGGTCGGTCGGCACGGCACGCTGTACTCTCTCTTCTTCCGGCTCGAGACGCGACACGGACAACATCTCGCTGATACTTGTCCGCCGACGGAACTTCTATTATAACGCGCTTTGTAATTAATTTAGTCATACTCTATCTTAAGTATAACTAGCTATTCATATAAGGAGATTTGTGAGTGACAGGATTAAACTCTGAATACAATCTAGTGCCTTTTTCCTCCGTCACCACACCCTACTCCAAATTGGTGACCCGACGCGAGGAAGTTCTTGGACGGACACACGTGTCCCAACTACCGAGTGGTGCAGGCAATCTTGCCGCGCCGCTTGAATGTGCCCGGACGCACCGGCCCAACCAACGGTACGAGAGGGCGAAGCCCTGCGACACGTCGAGGCACGTGCGGGCGCGCAGACCGCGCTCCCGGCCACGCTACGAACCCGGCCTGCATGCGACGCCGCATGCGCAGATCGTTCTTCGCCACGCCTTTTCCCATTCGCTTCAGTGCTAAAAATCGTCAAATCCATACTTGGTGATAAAATCATAAATTTTGAGGTTGTGAAAATTTTTCCGGAAACGCCATTTTGCATGCAACACGTGTTTGCACAATTTGCATTGATAGTGGCGCCATTCTCACAGCGACTGTTTGGAGAACTTCCGGGAACGACTTCCGCGACCGACAAAAGACCGGTTCGGGGTTTCCGAACGAAACACGAACTGTCTGTCAACGTCAAAATCAAGTCAACACAACAGGTAACCTCAATCTTCAAACTTTACGTGTTAACATCGAGTGCGCATGAACTTTTTTGCTATATTGGGTGCAATTAACAAACTTTTAAGTGTGTTTTCAACGTTGCTGGACTAACGCCAAAGGACATTTTACTACTAATTTCAAATATTTTTACAAACATTTACGTAATTCTAACTTCTTAAAGTTTTGCTTATCCTATTAGAACTAATTACATATTTTTGTGTTTTGTGTGTGACCAAGTTACTATAGCTAGTTTAACAGCATCTTTTGTGACTAGAAGGTTCGTTTTTTTGTCTTTGTTTTTTAAGCATCTGCATTTAGTTGAGGGCTCATAGGTTTTGTATGTACTAATATTTTATGCACAAAATGAGCGACAGTGAGTACGAAGACCCTGCTAACCCCAACCCTGCTAACCCTAACCCTAACCCTGAGAATGCTGGTGATGGTAATGCTGGCAATAATAAGCCAACTAACCCTGAATCACAGGTATTTAGGGTGACAATCAGAACCCCTCCATTTTGTAAAGATAGGCCAGCTTTGTGGTTCTGTAGCCTGGAATCACAGTTCTTTATCAATAATATTACAAACGAAATCACCAAGTTCCACTATGCGGTTGCACATCTTGACGTTAATGCCACTAAAGAGGTTGAGGACCTAATACTTAATCCTCCGAAGCACGAGCCCTATACTCGACTTAAGGAGACAATTATTACTAGGTTTTCAGATTCTTACGAGGAGAAAGTGCGGCGTCTCTTGGAGAACCAAGAGATAGGCGATCGAAAGCCATCCTCTTTCATGAGACACCTTCGATCACAGGCCGGCCCCACCTTCCCTGACAAGTTGCTTGTTACTATATGGACCAACCGGCTCCCACGGCAACTGCAGATAGTTCTGGCAGCTCAGAAGGAGCAAAGCATACAAGAGCTTTGCGAGCTTGCGGATAAGCTGATGGAGATTGACTCTCACCATTCGCTTTACTCCCCAGCGGTGAACGAGGTGAAGGTGGCATCGGTGCCCCCATCTGAACTGCAATCCCTCAGGCTGCAGGTCGCTGAGCTTACGAAGGCAGTGGCTTCACTTTCTACTGGAGGCACACACATACACTCACAGCAACGTGACCGCAGCAGCAGCCGCCATCGTGGTCGCAGCCGCTCCAGGACCCGAGACAAGAACCTTTGCTGGTACCATGACAGGTACGGCCAGAAGGCAATTAAATGCATCCAGCCATGTAGCTACCAGTCTTCGGGAAACCAGGGCAGCAGTCAGTGATGGCGACTACTGGCTGCCTCCAACCCAGTCGCCGTCTGTTTATAACCGACCGGTACTCCAACAAGAAGTTTCTTGTTGATACTGGCTCGGACATTTGTTGTTTTCCCAGGACTGCTCTGAGGGAGAGACGGCGAGCAACATCATACCATCTTGTTGCAGCAAACGGTACAAGTATAAACACATATGGTACCTTACAACTTTGTCTCAATTTAGGCTTGAGGCGAGACTTAAAATGGAACTTTATAGTAGCTGATGTGGAGACAGCTATCATCGGATCTGACTTCCTGGCACACTACCACCTACTACCAGACTGTCGTTACAGTAGTCTAGTTGATGGTACGACCGGCTTGAGATCAAGTTGTTCTATCATGAACTCAGCTCAGGTTAGTGTCAAAACTGTAGCTCTTGCTGAGGACAAACCCTATCACAAAATCCTTGCTCAGTTTCCAGATCTGGTTAAACCCCCTGGCATCAACAGGGAAATTAAGCACTCCACAGTCCATTACATCAACACTACTGATGGACCACCTGTGACTTCCCGCCCACGCCGCCTAGCCCCCGACAAGTTGCGAGCTGCAGAGAAAGTGTTTGCTGAGATGGTACAATCAGGTACAGCTCGACCTTCCATGAGCTCATGGGCCTCTCCCCTCCAGATGACCCCTAAAAAGGACCTGACCTGGCGCCCTTGTGGAGATTACCGTGGTCTCAACTCTCGGACTGTTCCTGACAAATACCCTGTCAGACACATTGGTGATTTCAACCACAACTTGGCTGGATCATCAGTGTTCAGTACCATAGACTTGGTAAAGGCATACCAACAGATCCCGGTTCACCCACCTGACATTTGCAAAACAGCAATCATAACGCCATTCGGTTTGTACGAATTTCCGTACATGGCATTTGGATTGAGGAATGCAGGACAGACATTCCAGCGCTTCGTGGACGAGGTGGTACGAGGCCTGGAATTCTGTTTTGCCTACATTGATGACATACTCGTTTACTCGAAGGATCACACTGAGCATGCAGAACACCTGCGCATCCTTTTCGGCCGTCTAAACGAGTATGGAGTTGTGATAAACCCAGCCAAATGTGTCTTTGGTGCCGAGGAAGTGTCTTTCCTGGGTTATAGAGTAACTGCCCAAGGGACCAGCCCTCCCAAAGACCGCATCAAAGATCTGGTAGATTTTCCCCCTCCTAAGACAGTTGAAGGCATGCGCCGATTCTTGGGAATGATAAATTTTTATCGCCGATTCTTACCTGATGCTGCAAAATTCCAGGCTCCTCTCATCGATGCAGTCACGGCAACGCAAGGCAAAGGCAAGAAACCTTTCATGTGGACGTCGCAGCTAGAGGAGAGCTTCAACACCTGCAAGGAAAGTTTGTCGTCCGCTACAATGCTGGTTCATCCCGACCCCAATTCCAAACTGGGACTTTTCACTGATGCGTCAGGTACTCACATTGGCTCTTGTTTACAACAACGCTCGGATGATAATGAACCTTGGCAGCCTCTAGCTTACTTCAGTCGAAAGCTGACTAAGAAGCAGATGGAGTGGCCTACTTACTACCGTGAGCTGCTCGCTGTTTACGAAAGTGTACAACACTTCAGGCACATACTAGAGGTTCAACATGCGACCATCTATACCGATCACAAGCCACTTGTATACGCTTTCGTACAACGGCGAGACAAGCTACCACCGGCACAACTTAACCAATTGTCATTCATCAGCCAGTTTACTACCGACGTCGTCTACATCAAGGGTCAAGACAACATTGTAGCGGATGCCATGTCGCGCGTAGAGACCATCTCTCTTACCGACGACCATGCTGCACTCGCCCTTGCTCAGGCAGCAGACGTCGAAATTGATAGGTTGCGTTCTAACTCTTCGCTTAAACTGGAATCTGTTCTAATTCCAGGCACTGACATTCATATCACCTGCGACACTTCCACGGGCAAGCCGCGACCCTACCTACCCGAGTCGTTCCGCCGCCCTGCATTTCAGCGCCTGCATGACCTCAGCCACCCTGGTGCGCGCGCGAGCGCACGCCTGGTAGCTGAGCGCTACGTCTGGCCTCGCATACGCCAGGACTGCAGCGCCTGGGCGCGCTCGTGTGTTGCATGTCAGCGGAGCAAAGTCACGCGGCACATCTCTTCGCCGCTAGGTACATATGCTAGTCCATCTGCTCGTTTTAGCCACATCAACCTGGACATCGTCGGACCTCTTCCATATTCAAATGGTTTTTCATACTGTCTAACTGCGGTTGACAGATTCTCACGGTGGCCAGAGGCATGGCCTATGGCATCTATGACAGCAGAAGAAGTGGCTAACACTCTTGTTGCAGGATGGATATCCCGGTTTGGTGTACCGAGCAAGATCACCACAGATCAGGGTCGGCAATTCGAGTCCGAGTTATTCCAGCACCTTATGCGCATTTGTGGTTGCAAACGGATCCGCACTACGAGTTATCATCCACAGGCCAACGGTATGGTAGAAAGGATGCACAGGCAGCTGAAGGCCGCGCTGATGTGTCACCAGGACACCTGGTCTCAAGCTCTACCACTCGTGCTCCTCGGGATGCGGACCGCTCTGAAGGAAGATCTCGGAGGCTCTGCCGCCGAACTGCTCTACGGTGAACCGTTGAGGTTACCTGGCGAATTTTTTCTAGGTTCGTCACAACAAGGATCTGACAGGTGCACTAACGATTTTGTAGTACAACTTAAGAATAGGATGGCTACAATTCGTCCTTCACCCGCTTCGCGTCACTCGCAGCCGTCAACTTTCATTTTTAAAGATCTAACGACGGCCACGCACGCATTCTTGCGGGACGACACCGTCCGTCGACCTCTTCAGCCTCCATATACCGGGCCGTTCAAAATTTTGTCTAGGACTGACAAGACAATCACCCTCGACACAGGAGGTAGGAGTCACACGGTGAGCATTGACCGCGTCAAGCCAGCGCACTCAGACGCTCTTGACACCACATTGTCAGCACCAGCATTTTCAACACCAGCATCTCAGCCTTCCTCTGTGCTTGATCCAGGTCCTACAATCCTCTCACAACCTATCCAACCTGCTTCATCCGCCACCCCGTTCGTACCTCCTGCTCCTGCTCCTGTCACTACCAGGGCAGGAAGAACAGTTAGATTTAGAGACATTTTAGATTTATGATTGTAAATATATATGTTAACAGTTAGATTTAGGGACATTTTAGATTTATGATTGTAAATATAAATGTTATTCAGTTAATAATTTGCATAACACAGCTAGTTAACTGTAGGTATACATTTTGTCTCTTGTACTAATGTTTGTTTATATAATCAATGTTTCTTTTTGTATACTCTTTCATTCTCCGTGGGGGGGTGATGTGGTGTTATAATGGCAACACCACTCACTTTTATAGGAACTGACTGAACAGTGTACCGTGTACCGAACGGACCCGCCCGGAAGTTTCCGCTTCCGATCTGGTCGGTCGGCACGGCACGCTGTACTCTCTCTTCTTCCGGCTCGAGACGCGACACGGACAACATCTCGCTGATACTTGTCCGCCGACGGAACTTCTATTATAACGCGCTTTGTAATTAATTTAGTCATACTCTATCTTAAGTATAACTAGCTATTCATATAAGGAGATTTGTGAGTGACAGGATTAAACTCTGAATACAATCTAGTGCCTTTTTCCTCCGTCACCACACCCTACTCCAAAATATGATTTAATTTAGCTCGCGTTCCAGTCGACCACGTGTTCATTTACATACCTGCCAATATAGTAGTTTATGCAACTGTCATATAATGGGGGTCATTAGAATGCGAGTGTCTGTTTATCACACGAGGCGTAGCCGAGTGTGATAATAGATTGACACAAGCATTCTTATGCCTAATAATATGCAGTTGCATACAATATTTTAACTACACTCTCAAAAAATAAACTCAGTTAAACACTTTTCCAAACGTCCGCACCGGCGGCGGTTGCAAGGCCCGATACATGGTCGAATTCAATACGAGAACGTAATATGGCTTGATATGAATTTTTGAAAATTCTTTACTTACAGTTGTTTAGTTGTCGAGTCTGAACAACAAATAACTAAACAACTGAAGAACAACGGAACAACAACTGAACAACAACTGAACAACACTGAACAACATCTGAACAACATCGGAATAACAACTGAACAACGTCTAAACAACTGCTCAACATCTGAACAACAACTTAACAACATCTGAACAACAACTGAACAACATCTGAACAACATCTCAACAACAATAAAACATAAACATATTGAATCAACTAAACAACATCCGAAAAATTACCGTACAACAACAACTGTCAGGTGCGGCGGAAGATGGCGATTTGAGTATTGGCAAAAAAACTTCGTTTCATTTCTCAACTTTATCGAAGTTAGAGTTTTCTCATTAAGTCATTACGCTTCTGTAAATTTATATAAAACCGTAGTTTATATAGGCAGAATGCATAAAGTGGGTCTTTATGCAACTGTTTTCGAATTCATAATTCGAACATTATGAGACGAGTGTAGATAAATATTTTTGATGGAATATGAGCCGCGGTCTAGGGTTGCTTACTTCGAGAAACTACTTACGCCATCTAGCGCACAACACGAGCGTTTACTCCTACTTTTGGCGGGCACGCAGCAGGCAGCGACGAGTACGTTCATGTAGTCTAAGACCTAGCAGCATAGTTGTATATGCTATACGATTATTGCCGAAGATTTAATTCAATGAAGTAATAAACCTGCAATAGTCCTTGCATCAGGCGGGTGCTGGCCCTGGGTGTACGAGTACTTCTATAGTGCAGACAGAGCAAGTATCCGCTTGATGTACCTACACATCACAACACATTATTTGGTATAAAAAAGGCCTCTGTGCTGTTGGCTTTGGCCCCACACATGCCTCAAAGGACCGGGTCCCTGTGGGCCCGAGATCCGAAAAGAATACCAACATAATAATAATAAAATGTATACTAATAATATTGTAATGTATACTAATTTTTTTCCCGTGGGTGTCGTAAAAGGCGACGATGAACAATTTTAGGCGATGGGCCGACAACCTGTCACTATGGCGATTCACAATTTTCTGAATGACCCTAAAATGTTTGTCAGACGTGGCGTAAATGTCCGTTTTTAGCGGTCGTTTACGCTCTGCCTATATATGTATGTATGTAATAACAAGTCCTGGCGCTGGTTGCATATCTTGAAATTTTGTGAAATCACCCAAATCGATTAAAATTATTCTTCAGTTAAAAACCGATATCAGTTTAAAAATAAAAACTAAGACGCGCGTGAACCCGCGGGTATCAACTAGTACCTAAATATGTGCTGAGTGTGAATAGTGCTCACCGAAACTAGCACAATATATTTTTTATCTTGCACCTACAATTTAACTGCAATATTGCAAAATATTATTTTATTTTTAAAATTATTTATTATATTTCCAAGCAAGAAATTCACAATATGGATTCGCAAACTTTATTTAAGTTGAAAAGAATTCCATAGACGTATCACATATAAATATTCTGCGTTGGGCTCTTAGTCTAAGTTCGTAAATGAATACGTACGACAGATGAAATGCAACTCGAATGAAACGACTAAACCTTTTTATTTAATTTTAAATACTTACTTTTAGGATTTTGGAATAGTAGGTACTTTGTTCAACAAAAAA
The DNA here is from genome assembly GCA_027580185.1 of Tuta absoluta. NCBI lineage: Eukaryota > Metazoa > Arthropoda > Insecta > Lepidoptera > Gelechiidae > Tuta > Tuta absoluta. The sequence goes on along the minus strand of JAQAHW010000041.1, from coordinate 4,283,595 downwards.
AGAAAGGGTTTGTTTAGAATTAAATTCATTTCAAAAAGGAACATAATGTAATCAAATCAAAAGTATTTCTTTGCTTTTTTTCGTCTGTCCATCTTGCAAAAATTGTCGAGAAAGTTGAACAAATAGCGCACGTGTGTGACTTCTTTCTCTCGCGGCAGCCCGCTAGATTAGCCCTTTCGCAGTGGCCGGCGCCTGGAGGTATGTTTTCAATACCTACACGCGGAGTGACACAGGCCTGACAGAACGAAGGTTGAGAGATGACTTGATGGAAACTTAAAAAATTCTCACTGAACTATGTAACCTCTCTATGCAAGAGATATTTACTTTGAAGTCATGACGCTTTCAATGTGGCCACACACTTGAACTGAACCCTTTGCACTCAAATATCAATGTTGTGTTAACAAATCGCATTGTAAATGTGTGGAATAAGCTCCCTGATAACGTTGTGTCTGCGCCGTCTGTGAACCTTTTTTAAAAATAGACTGGACAATTGGTGTAAATATACTTAATAAACACTTTATGATCAAATATTACGCGTGTGTGTAAAAAGAACATATTTAAAAATAAAAGACATTATGTATTGCTGCCTGTCCTGTAAATAATAATAATAGAAGACCGAGTCGAGGAACTAACAGATGAAGCAAGAAGAATCCTGGGATCTAATTATTTAGGCATTAGGCTCAGACCAAACAACCATTCTGTAAATACAAACTGATTAATTATAAAAAAACATAAACTTGACTGCATTTTTATTACAAAGTCCTATTTTCATGGCAACCATAATTTTGGATTTATGACATTTTAATACAGCCAGTGTCAATCGCGCTGCTGACACAAAGCCACAAAGAAAGTATTGGCGGCGGCGCGCCTGTTTTGTGCTGTTGAGACAAATCTAACGACACCTCATATGTCAAGATCCAATAAGCCGTTTGAGCTGTAGCCCGTAAAAAAGAATTTTCTTGTCCGCATCCAAACATATATAATATACTTACATTCTTACATACATACTCTCCCCTACATATCCCTCCAACACTAATAAAAAAATGTGTTGATGTATTAACCATTCCTTATACTCAACTTATAAACCAATCTTTTTCGGAAGGTTGCTTTCCAGACTCTCTAAAAACGTCCCTAATCAAACCTGTTCATAAAAAAGGAGACACCACAGACCAAAACAATTACCGCCCAATAGCACTTTTTCCAACATCTGCCAAAATATTTGAAGGTGCAATGGTGAAGAGGTTATATTCTTTTTATGAAAAATACAAAGTATCACATGAAAATCAAAACGGTTTCAGAAAGAACAGATCAACAATTCTTGCTATTTATACATATGCTCAAAAAATCTATGATGCTATAAATAACAAAAAATACGCCATTGGCCTTTTATTAGACATGAGTAAGGCTTACGATAGAGTATGCCACGAAAACCTGCTTACAAAACTATATGGGTCAGGAATACGCGGAATAGCATTCAAATGGTTTCAAACATATTTGCAAAATAGATTTCAATACGCAGAAATAGAAAACACGAATTACGAGACAGGAAAAATTAGACAAATTAGATCAGATAGACTATCATCGACAGGATCTATTCCACAGGGAAGCGTTTTAGGATGCATTTTATTCCTACATACATACATACATACATACATCACGCCTTAATCCCTTACAGGGTAGGCAGAGCGTTAACAGCCGTGCAACGGATATTAACACCACGTCTGACAAAAGTTTGAGGGTCAATCAGATAACTGTGTATCACTATAGTGACAGGTTGTCAGCCTATCGCCTAAAAATGCAATACACACCCTTGAGTCCCATCGTCGCCTCTTACGACTCCCACGGGAAAGAAATGGGGTGATGCTATTCTAAGCCGGCATCACACGGATTTTATTCCTAGTGTACATAAACGACCTCCCCACCATACCGGAAAATTATTGCGTTCTTTTCGCGGATGACATTTCTGTTTTAATCCCCTGCTATAACACAGATGAACTTGAAACCACATTAAACTCAACCCTTGATAAAGTTATTAACTGGCTGGATGATAACTATCTAAAGCTAAACCTTGAAAAAACTAAATTGATACAATTTAAACCCTATCAAAAAACAGCACTTAAAATCGCATATAAATATGGTAACACACCAATAGAAACAATAAAAAGTGCTACCCTGCTTGGAATAGACTTAGATTCGCATATGAGTTGGAAACCCTACATTCAGAAATTAAAAAAAAGATGATCCTCATTTATTTATGGTCTATATAATCTAAAACAGGTAACTAATCTTAAAACTTCCCTCGCAGCTTACTATGCTTACGCGCATTCAAGGCTCTCTTACGGTATTATTTTGTGGGGAAATTGTTGTGATGTAGATGAAGTATTTATTCTGCAAAAGAAATGCGTACGCATATTAACCAATATACAAGATTTCGAATCCTGCCGACCCCATTTTATAAAGCATAATATACTTACTCTTACTTCAATCTATATCCTAGAAGCATGCACTTTTGTACGAAAGCATGCAAACCTATACACGGCGTTACTAAATAATAAAAGAAATAACCGAAATATGCACAAACTAAGAGTGCCATTTACGAAACTAAAATTGGTTTCTCATAGTCCTCATTTGATGACGATAAAAATGTACAATCAATACAATCATATTCCTAATTATATTAAGGAAATCCAAAAAGTGTCAGTTTTTGACAAACAATTGAAGACATTACTTATAAAAAAATGCTATTATAATCTTAAGGAATTTTTTGACGATAAGCTGCAATAATTAAATCTTCCTTTGTGTTACTATGTTATTGTTATGAAATTGTAATTATTATTAATTTTATTGAGAACTAATGACATGTTAATAGAATTAGAATGCACGTGTTTGTTAATTTATTGTTATTTTTTTGTCAGTAATATCATTTATAAATAAACAAATATAATGTCTATAAATTGCTGTGCCCTTGCAGGGCGTCACATGTATGCCTAGTTTATTTAAGTACCTTCCACCTTTGTAATGATTTAATGTGAATTGCAATAAATAAACTATGAACTCTTCATAAACAAAATCCACCTTCTAAGGTAGTCTGGTAATTCAATAAGAATATTTCTTACTTTAAATATAGAGATAGCCCACTGGTTGGTCAGGCCCGTCAGGCCTGCATTTATCCAATTTGACAGCTGAAATCTGTTTACAATTAGATAAGTACCTAAACATTTTTAGTATAATATTTCTAGCTTAATTAACAAAATAAAAAGATTATTTACTTTTTTTTTCTTCTCACCCCTGGTGGTGAAGTAGAGAAATAAGTGCATAGCCATTTAGGTACACGTTGTCGTACCAATGCTGACAAACGATCACCAATGTACAGACTGGTAAATGTTTACAACTCTCGTTTAACCTCTATAGATATTTTTGCTCGTATTAGTAGGTTTGAAAAAAATATCTTACCTCTCCTTGGCTGTTAAATTAAGTTAACTATACTCTTGTTTATTTTGTAATCATTGTATTTGATACAAAGTATACCTACGTATTGTTATACAGTAGTACGTACGGCCGCACGCCAAGATATCATCATCATCATCATGTCGTCCAAACCGTGTCCGGTGACGGCGACTCCTATATATTATGAAATTGGGTCTTTATTCCGGTGTGATCTAATGTGGCTGGCGAAACCGAACTTTATCTTGAAGACACGGTTGCAAGAAGCACAGTACAACTGGCCAGCTGAATTATAGGTGTAAGTGTAGGTAAGTTTTGGCTTAGTCTTCCGTATTTGGCGCTTTACGTCAAGATCTTTTAGACGCTGTGTCTCAAAACGTTCCACACTTTTATGAATAGTTTGGCGCCATTCCGGTCTGAGACAGGCACGACTCTCCCAGCTTTCAGTCGGTATATTACAAGCCACGAGATTGCGTTTGATCACGTCCTTATAGCGCAGGTATTGTCCGCCTTGCTTGCGTTTTCCGCTAGAGAGTTCGGAGTAAAAGACTGCCTTTGGCAATCTGTTATCAGGCATGCGTAGGACGTGACCACTCCATCTAAGTTGGTGTTTTATAATCAATGCCTCTATTCCAGACATACCGGAACGACGTAGTACCTCGGTGTTTGAAATACGGTCCTGCCACTTACTCCGCAGAATAGATCTTAGACATTTAAGATGGAAGGTGTCTAATTGCTTGATGTCCGTTTTATAGCAGCACCAAGTTTCTGCAGCATACAACAAGGTAGGCAGGACAATAGCTTTGTATACTAACATTTTCGTTTGCAATTTTAGGTCATGAGAGTTCCAAACACGGGCTTTCAGTTTTCCAAAGGCTGCTGCAGCATCTGCTATACGGGCTGGTATCTCCGAGGCTTAAGTATTATCGCACCTCAATCTGCTGCCTAAGTATTTGAAATTTGATACTTCTTCCAGCGCAGAGTTGTCCAAGGTGATAGAGGATTGCACAGAACGGCAGCCACGGGCAGGTTGTTTGAGGATCTGAGTTTTGCTGGTACTTATAACCAGACCAAACTTGCGGCATGACACTTGCAGAGAGTTGACATAGGTTTGAAGAGATTCAATTGAGTCGGCAATTAGGCAAACGTCGTCAGCATACAAAATGTCCCGAATAGAAAGCTTGACGGCTTGTCGCTTAGCTCGAAAACGCGAAAGATCAAAAACGCTTTTATCTGTTCTCGAGTTAATTTCGATTTGATCACTACAAGTCGTAGCTGCATCTCGCATAACAGAGGCAAAGTACAAAAAAAACAAGGTGGGAGCCAGGACACAGCCCTGTTTCACGCCACTGGTTACAGGAATTCGGTCTGAAAAGTTATTTTCGTGTCGAACTCTTACGGTCATATTTTCATGAAATTGACGAATTAAGTTTAATAACTTTTCAGGACAACCAGCTTTCTTTAGCACAATCCACAGGGCTTCTCGCGGTACTCTGTCGAAAGCTTTTTCTAAATCAACAAAGCACATATAAAGATGTCGGTGTTGTTCCAAACTCTTCTCTTGGATTTGTCTTACGACAAAGATGGCATCAACCGTCCCTCTGCCAGGACGGAAGCCAAGATATAGATACCAAACAAACGCGTTTAACCTCGGCCAATTAATCTTCGAAGCATGGTTTGGTGTGTGGCTGGCCGTACTACATTACCAACTCTCAACTCTTGCACTCAACCCGTGGTTAACGGTGTTGGTGGCATAATTAACTCCCACTTCTGTATAAATGTTAGTTGTAAGAAAGTACATATTGTGCACACTGTTTGTTAATCCCAATAAACAAAATAATAATAAAAAATAATCACGTACTTGCTCTACTCGCACAACCGGGACGTCACCTATACAGTATGTGTACATTTGCGGCGAGCGTGAGCGAGTAAAGGTTATCATTTCGCATTTAGTAGGGTTGAAAAACAGTTAATTATTCAGACTCCACTGGTACACATGTTGAATATAATTTTTAAGTGCCATCGAGTCCTCGACATTCGTAAGAGATCTTATTAGTTTGAAATCGTCTGCGAAGAGCAAAATCATCGAATCATGTACAACTTCTGGGATTTCGTTAGTAGCACAAAAAGCAATGGTCCTAGATTTGACCCCTGACTGACTCCAGAGAGCGTTTGATAGGGGCTGGATACAAATGAGCCATATTTCACAAATAATTATTGACAAATAATTAGCAATTTGAGCGAAAATCCCATCTTTGTTAATTTAATCAACAAGACGTCATTATCCACCCTATCGAACGCCTTCTGGAAATCCAGATAAACAACATCGACTTAAGAACCATCTTCTAATTTAGTAGAGATAAAGTCCACAAGTTGTACAAGATTCGAAGTCACAGAGTGTTTTGGAAGATGTGTTCACGTAAATTTTATACAGACTTAAAAACACAAGAGTCCAATGGAATTAAAGAGAGTTATACAAGTAATAATATATTTCAAACAATACTAATAAAATATGTAAAACTTTGAAAAATAACAATATAACAAATTAATTTATACAATACAAGTTAAACAGAATATTAATTAATAACAAAGCGCTTAAAACGAGGATAGATTCGGAAAGACCAATAACTTTTCTTACATGCCTTTTGTAGTCAGTTCAACGCCATCTACAGAGTGCCTGGAACACTTAACTTTGCTTGATAAGCTTCAGCGTCTTCAAAATTGGTGCAAAAGGTTTATTTTCGGGCTGCGCAAGTTTGATCATGTTTCCTCTTACCGTGCTCAACTGGAATGGCTAACGATCAGACAGCGTCGAGCTTCACAGTGTTTTTAGTGTTCTGAACAATCCCATCATGCCCACCTACTTGTCCGAGCAGTTCCAATTCCTGGGTTTTGATCACGATAGAGTGGTAAGATCAAAGTCCGACAACATCTTAAAGGCACCTTTTACAAAATCGGGTTACTACAAGGAATCTTTCCTTATTAAGTCCATCTACATATGGAATGAGCTACCTCGAGAGATCCGACACTGCAAAACATTAGATTCCTTTAAAGCAAAGATTCATCAACATTACCTTTCGATGCCAAGGTCGGTTGTCAAATAATTTATATTAATTATCATATAGGTACTTATTACTTGTTTTATAAAACTAATGCTTAATTGTATATAAATAATTAAATGATATCCTCTAATTTGTCTATGTGTCCATAAAGTGTATGAATGTGTATATATTTATATAATTTTTTTTTTTTTTTTTTGCGAACTTGCAAAATTTTCGAGTGCGGGCAGGATTTGAACCTGCGACTTTCGCATTACTAGTGGCGACGCCTCTTCCATCTGGGCTACCGCAGCTCATTTCTTGCCCGCCAATTTTGCAAGTGTATTTTAATGCCAGTAACGCTTGGCATGGCTCCATCTACCGGGTTAGTTTTGCAACTAATAACCGGCGACTAATTCTATCTTTACAGATTGAATGTAGTCTAAGCGATGAAAACCAGCGATAAATTGAGTACCAAATTTTAAAACACTTCCCGTGTTAGGTATACAATTTTTGCGAACTTGCAAAATTTTCGAGTGCGGGCAGGATTTGAACCTGCGACTTTCGCATTACTAGTGGCGACGCCTCTTCCATCTGGGCTACCGCAGCTCATTTCTTGCCCGCCAATTTTGCAAGTGTATTTTAATGCCAGTAACGCTTGGCATGGCTCCATCTACCGGGTTAGTTTTGCAACTAATAACCGGCGACTAATTCTATCTTTACAGATTGAATGTAGTCTAAGCGATGAAAACCAGCGATAAATTGAGTACCAAATTTTAAAACACTTCCCGTGTTAGGTATACAATTTTTGCGAACTTGCAAAATTTTCGAGTGCGGGCAGGATTTGAACCTGCGACTTTCGCATTACTAGTGGCGACGCCTCTTCCATCTGGGCTACCGCAGCTCATTTCTTGCCCGCCAATTTTGCAAGTGTATTTTAATGCCAGTAACGCTTGGCATGGCTCCATCTACCGGGTTAGTTTTGCAACTAATAACCGGCGACTAATTCTATCTTTACAGATTGAATGTAGTCTAAGCGATGAAAACCAGCGATAAATTGAGTACCAAATTTTAAAACACTTCCCGTGTTAGGTATACAATTTTTGCGAACTTGCAAAATTTTCGAGTGCGGGCAGGATTTGAACCTGCGACTTTCGCATTACTAGTGGCGACGCCTCTTCCATCTGGGCTACCGCAGCTCATTTCTTGCCCGCCAATTTTGCAAGTGTATTTTAATGCCAGTAACGCTTGGCATGGCTCCATCTACCGGGTTAGTTTTGCAACTAATAACCGGCGACTAATTCTATCTTTACAGATTGAATGTAGTCTAAGCGATGAAAACCAGCGATAAATTGAGTACCAAATTTTAAAACACTTCCCGTGTTAGGTATACAATTTTTGCGAACTTGCAAAATTTTCGAGTGCGGGCAGGATTTGAACCTGCGATTTTCGCATTACTAGTGGCGACGCCTCTTCCATCTGGGCTACCGCAGCTCATTTCCATTTCATTTCGGTAGCCCAGATGGAAGAGGCGTCGCCACTAGTAATGCGAAAGTCGCAGGTTCAAATCCTGCCCGCACTCGAAAATTTTGCAAGTTCGCAAAAATTGTATACCTGACACGGGAAGTGTTTTAAAATTTGGTACTCTATATTTATATAAGTAGGTGTATATGTATTTATATGTACGTGTATTTATTTATATTTATATTTAATGTGTATGTCAGAATTATTATATTTATATTATTCATGTAGGTATAGCTTTAATTTTTAATTCTATAATTCAATAGTTGCTGCTGTTAAATAGTTATTAATGCACTGCTCTGTTTTCTTTACCAGTTTCCTCTACCCAAAGGTCTGGAAGAGATCGCTTTCAGCGATAAGACCGCCTTTGCGCACTTCATATTAAGATTTTCTGTTTTTCAATTATCCTGTATTACATACATACACATATCACGCCTATAATCCCTTGCGGGGTAGGCAGAGCATAAATGGCCGCATAAAACGTATTTGTGTGTAAAAAAGAGTTTTTACTTACTTACTTAACTTTTTTTTTATTCCCAAAAAGAAAACTTCATATTACGTAGTTGTTGTTCAAGTTGCAGCGCCGTCTCACAGACCATAAAGAAAGGATATTATCACTGGTATGATAAACGATATCCATACTTGCGCCTGAAACAATTTATACATGGTGAAATTTAACTAGTGACCGATAGCCTTAACTGAAGACGAGCTACGTCAGCTCAAAACATTTTTGTGATAGTTCGACCTATGTTCATTGCATAAAGTTGTTCCATATCACCAACCCGTACTCTGTTTTCAGTATCGGTCACTAGTAAAATTTCACCAGATATATGGTGTGTGTGGCAGGGAATAAGTAGTAAGTAAGGGAAATGGGCAGTGCGAGCATGTAAACAGGTTACTCGTGCTGCTACTGCTGCTACTCGTCATGCCGCCTGCTGCCACTTCCCGTGCTCGAGTCCTGAATACCAAATTTTAAAACACTTCCCGTGTTAAGTATACAATTTTTTGAACCTGCGACTTTCGCATTATTAGTGGCGACGCCTCTTCCATCTGGGCTACCGCAGCTCATTCCTTGCTCGCCAATTTTGCAAGTGTATTTTAATGCCAGTAGCGCGTGGCACGGCTCCATCTACCGTTGTTTACTTTTATTCTGATAGTACAAATGTACTATCATATTTTACAATAAGTTCAAATGAACTTATTGTAAAATAATGAAAAATTAAATTTGATTTTATTTTAAATTGTGTAGTATTTTAGTGGTCATGTATGGCATGGACTAACACTGCAGTATGAACAATATTCTGTACTTGTCAAACCTATAATAAAAGTGCCCTTCTATTGGAGATTCTTACGTGTGCTCGAGTCAAAGGAACAACGGCGAGTAACCTGTTTACATGCTCGCGCTGCCCACTTTCCTTATTACTTATTTCTCTGCCCACAGAGGCGTAGTGAGAATGTGCTATAAGGAATTGTAAAAAGTTACTTTACCCTGACTCTACCGATACCATGACTCTGACCGCTTTCGATATATACATCCTTGCAAAACTTTTTTGTGTCATTTATGTGATCCGCGACAAAAGCTCTGCAGTTTTTCGCTTCGTTCAGATATTCTTTGCAATACCCAAGCTTTGACCTTTTATCGGAACTCATTGTATAGATATACTTGTCAGTTATAAGTATTAGTGCTGAAAGAAATAAATATCAATGATAATAGCTACTGCCGGTTTGGTAGGTCAAGTTGACAGCATATTATAACATTATTAGATATGACGCGACACGAAATATAATACATAATTTTAATTTTAATTTAATTTAATTTTAATTTATTTAAGTAGGCACAATTACAGAAGTCAGACTGGTAGCATTTTACAATATAAAAACATTTATAATCATATCATTTAGAATCTGAGTTCCAGTTACAATTGTACACAGCGTTGAATTTATGAATATTCCTAATAAGTAGTAATACAAAATACATTAATGTTAATAGGTACATACGCTGAGTTAAGTTCTAGGAGGTAAATCGACCTTTTAAAATGTGGCAGACTGCAGTTCAAGATGTCCTTGTCAGAGCAGACGTCATTATAAAATCTGCACATTCTAGACAGTGGATTGTTAAAAGACACATTGTTGTTAGAAAGAGGTATGCTAAAAAGTTGTGGAATACGGACAGAGCGTGTTGGTATCTTCAGTTGAACGTGTTCTACAAGATGGGTATCTATTGATCCATTTACAATTTTATGCAAGGTACACAAGTCAGCAATCTTTCTACGGTCCTTCAAAGATATTAAATTAAAATTACGCATTCGATCTTCGTAATTAGGTAGGGGAGGCCGGGGCAAGATGAAGCTCGGGGCAAAACGGGAAATGTGTTTGTATGCGTGATTGGTGAACACAAGCGCACCCAATACGGCGCTATTAGTGCGAAGTTCAGTCGATTCATTCGAGTCCGAGCGGCGCGTGCGTGCCAGAACGTGTTTTTGGTTTTCGGCGGAAAAATACTGGTTTTGGAAGGATTTTAACGAAGTTTTGTTCTTTAGATCAATGTGCAATACGGTATGTACAAGTGTTTACGTTATATTTTACGATTTACTAGTTGTAGAAGGGTATAACCTTCGCGTTCAGATTGCTTTTCAGCGCATTTATTTTGTAGGTTAGGTGGGCAAGGTCGTTTTGTAATTTTTGTCCTCTGGGGCAAAATGGTCGGGGTATAATGGGATAGTATCCCGTTTTGCCCCATTTGAGAATGCAGAATATTAATTCACAGTTGTGTAAACACTGTTTAAGTTTTTGTCTTTTTCTAACGTGTGGGTCACCGAGTCGATGAACGACCAGATGTACCCTGGTGTCAGAGATTTTTAACTACCTACTGCTACTAGTAGGCCTCTGGACATGGCTATAATGACCGGTGTCTTAGTAATAATAATCATAGACAGCGACCGGGATCGACGGCTTAACGTGCCGTCCAAAGCACGGAACAATGAATTAATCTATAATTTTTTTATTGCAGCTGAAATGGTACGTAATTATAAACGTAAAACGGATCGAGGAACATGGGAGGAAGAAGACATGAGAAGAGCTGTAGGGCTGTGCTTTCCGAAACAATGGGTTTTCTTAGGGCCTCAACCACATACAACGTGCCTAAGCCAACCTGATCCCAATCCACTGAAAGCTGGGTTATGTGCAGCGTGTGCCATGGTTGGGCCCATAATTCTTGCGCAGGTGTGGACGAGGATGATGACGAGGCACATATTTGCGGAAACTGCCAACCAGATTCATAGTGTACTCGTTTTGCCCCATGCCATTTCCCATTTTGCCCCACGGTCGGGGCAAAATGGGATTTTTGACTAATTATACTTCGTTTCTTTTTACCAAAAAAATGTGTGATTTAGCGCCATAAAAGATAATTATTATGTTAATTAAAACTATAAGTGTTGTTTTTGTTTTAAAAGATTTTTGATAAACAATTTAATTTTCGTACTATGATTTTTTTTTTCTTAAGTATCCCAACTTGCCCCGGTCTCCCCTAATTTACGCCTTAATCCCAAAGATACACAGAGCCGTCTTAGAAATCTTCACTGGATAAACTCAATTTGGTCCCTGTGATTCTCATAAATAGGTGACCATACAGGTGAACAATACTCTAAGGTACTGCGTACTAGTGAACAATATAATGTAGTCCATGAAACAATTTTACGAAATGGTTTAATAATGCGTAGTATAAATGAGAAAAGTCTGTTCGCCTTATTACATATGAAATCATAATGATGTCTAAATGACATTGCATCATCAAACATAACACCGAGATCTCGAATAACAGTGACGCGTTCCAGCACAACATTATCAATTTTATAATCATATTCAATTTTACGTTTATTCTATATATATCACGCACGCCTATATTCCCTTGCGGGGTAGGGCGAGCGTAAACGGCCGCAAAACGGTAATTTACGCCACGTCTGACAAACATTTGAGGGTCATTCGGAAAATTGAAATAGTGACAGGTTGTCAGCCCATCGCCTTAAATTGCAATACACACCCTCGAGTCCCTTAGCTGCCTCTTACATCTCCCACGGGAAAGAAATGGGGTGATGCTATTCTAAGCCGGCATCGCACGGCGAAAAATAATCCATTTTTGATAATCATCAACTTATCATCCGATAGAAAAATACATAAATAACGACCCTTTGAGTAACAAATGTAGTAAAAGCCAAATCCTTTCCAAGTAGGCAAATATCGGTCAGCTTCCTCAGCAGGCAAGGGCTGTTCTGTATGGACACATTCTTTCAGAAAAATCATTAACAAAAGTGAACCTTGAAGAGCCCTTACGGCAGAACGAAGAACGAGATTGACTTTATCATTACGGATTAAAGGCATATATTTAGGGATGTCTCAGTGATAGCTCTGCTTTAATAACGGAAGCCGTCACCAACTTGTAAGAGACACTCAATAAATTTCAAGCTAGAAAGAAGCCGTATGGTGAGATGAGGAACTGACATATTCGTAAAGTGATCTTATAAAGAAAATGATTAATAAGTTTTGTCAGAATCAGGGCTTACTAATGATAGGGATATCTATAGATCGCTCATTTCAAAATAGAAGTTTTTGAAAGATATGCGCAGAATTCGAACCGGAATAGCACCAGAATAGGGTCAAGTCATGGAGCAACAAAAAGGGTAAAACAAACCGAAAGGAGGAGACTCATGAAACTGAACAACTTTAACTAAACAAATTAAACTTTAAAAAAAATCCTTTTATACTAAATAAATAAATAAATGTGCATCGTGCTTGAATAAAAAATCTAGTACACGGATTGTGATAAAACGAGTGATAAATACTTTACATATTGAGTCATCCCCAAATAGACTTACGTTACAATTAAGCACAGCAGAATTGAGGCCCAAGGTTACCTCTAAAGCAAGGCCATCGCGACTCATTATGCATGAAGTATGTCAATTAGATGAAGTATGTCAGATGATGGATAAGAGGCGCATAGATGTATTGTGTGTGAATGAAACGAAGCGGAAAGGTTGCGAAACGACGAAACATGGCCCCTATACAGCGTATTGGTCTGGGGTTTTGGGTTCTGACCGAGGCTATCAGGGAGTCGGGGTGATTCTTTCGCGCGAATGGCTGAATACGTAACTGAGTTCGAATGTGTGAGCCCTCGACACCTTTAGATTAAGTTGAAGGTTGGAATCACTCGAATCTTTGCACCTACGAATGTGGGTTTTGGTGGCTCCACAAAAGCTAAAAAGGAAAATGAGAAGTGGGGATAATGTAAGAGATGTTTTGAAAAACTGAAAGATGAATGAAAGAATTACTATGCTAGGTGATTTTAATCGATGGGTAGGTATAAAGCGAGATGTGTATGATAAGGTTATTGGTACGTTTGGCAATGAAAGAGTAAATGAGAATGGAAAGAGCGTACAAAAGATTTGTTCACAGTGGGGTCGAATACAGTGTTGAAACATTGTATTCGACCACTATCTTCTTCTTCTTTCGTGTCGATGACTCAAATGTATTTCGACCAGAAATTAGCCACGGCTACGGCGCTGTCGGTGGCGTCATACAAGTTTGACAAGGTGCAGGTATTAGGGCACTGACTGCAAGACATCAAGTGTGGCATAGTCTGTAAGGCACCACAGTCGCAAGATGGGTTAGAGCTATATTCCCACTTATTTAGATTAAAACTGCAGCGGCCAACTTGTGTTCGCTGCCGATTTAGAGTTTTCCAGATTGACCATGGAAGTTTGTGACCTTTTGGGAGCTCTTCAGCGGGTTTAATGTAGTCAGGGGGAGGGGGATATTTCTCAGACCATAGCTTGCGACGAGCTTCATCTGGATTGTCTACATCTGGCAAAACTGACTTCAGGAAGCTATTCCGACTTTTAAATCTGGAACTACACTCTTTTGTGTTGAACAGTGGGTACCTTGTGTCAGTTTGCTGTTTTTCTTTTTTTTGCAGCACGATACCTCTCTTCGTACCTCATGTGGAGCTATACCTGCCAGGGGATATAGGAGATTGACTGGTGTTGGTTTGAGGCAGCCTGTTATTATCCTGCAGGTCTCATTCAAGGCAGCATCAACTTGTTTAGCGTGGGCGGATCTGTGCCACACCGGACATGCGAACTCTCCCGCTGAAAAACTGAGTGCTAAACCTGACGTACGCAGGACTTGCGGAGAGGCGCCCCAGGCTGTAGATTTCGACTTCCGTAGCAAGTTGTTGCGGGTATTTACTTACCACGATGACTCAAACTCAAACTCGACCACTATCAAAAACTATGATTGATTTTGTGATTGTGGAAGAAAGATTGAAGACGAATGTTGAAGACATTCGAGTGTTCTGGTGCTAGTATTGACACAGACCGCTTTCTGGTAATATCATGGTGTTTTCAAACGGTGGCGGCACAGGGTAACTGAGCGGAGGCGTGCGTTGGAAAGAAAGAGTGAAAGTAGGAAAATTAATGATAAAGATGTAAAAACGATGACATTAAAAGATTGAAAGACAAATTTTGTAACTTAGAAGAGATGTCCGACATTGAAGAAGTATAGTAAGGATTTAAGAAAGGTATTGTAGATGTCGCGATAGAAATGTGTGGAGTGACCATAAGGATGAAAGGGAAAAGTCAACGGAGTACATGGATGACTAAGAGGTACAAGAAATTTTGCAGAAAAAGAAGAAACTATGCTACTATGCTATTGGTCAGCTACCAAAACTAACCTAAGATTGTTAAAAGCGACGGATGAAGATGTTAAGACAGCATGAAAGGTGTATAAAAGTGTTAAGAATGTCGTTAAAATGACTGTTGACAAAATCAAAGATAAGAAAGAATCAGGATGAGTTTGAAAAGAGGCTATCGGAAAAATTTCGTTTCAAATTTAAAGTTTTCTGGACATCCATAAGGACAGCTCGAGGTAAAACCAAGTCGTCCGTAAGTAGTGTCATAAAAGATGAGGAATGTGTGTTGAAAAGATGGCAGGAATATTTTGAAAGCTTATTTGAGAAAGAAGATCTATCGCAAGATATGACTACTGCAGAAGTGAATGAAATAGAGAACGAAAGTGAGATTAAAATAGATGAGATAGCAAAAGCGTTCAAAAGTATGAAATCTGGTAAAGCTGCAGGGTATGATAGTGTCGGTCGAAGGGCTAAAATAAAAGTACTAAAGTACAGAAAGTTCACTCATAAAAAGACTCGGTGTTCACGACCATCCGCAAGCAAATTGAAGCTTATTATTGGGCACAAAACGCTCAATGGTGACTAAACACCGCCGGTCGATGAACCGGCCGCGTGCGCTCTCACGGGGTTGTCATCTTACACGAGTGGGTATAATTTATTTTGCTGATTAGTAAACCTTCTAGGCAACTAGGTACTTGATCAGTATTGTGTTTGTAGATATTTATATAACTTTAGTTTTTTACAAAATTAACTTTTTTAGAGTTGAACCTCACAACCCAACTTTTTGTCACAAATATTTTCTATTGAGCATACATAATGATGAGTTTTCTTTCCTATTCTTGACCCAAATTTGGCTAAAATGAATTACCTATTTTGTGGCCCTCTATTATTGTAACTGTTTTCAGATTGACAATCGTCATCATGGCGATCTGGTTTATCTTGCTCTTCTGGATCCAGTGGTTCATTCTGAGTAGAAATATTCTGTTCCGCTTCTACTTGGTCTACTGGATCTTGTGGTACATTCACAGTAGAAATGACTGGTGCTGCTTCTATTTGTAACCTTTTTTTCTTCCTTGCAAGCTCAGATGCTTTCTCAGTTTCTTTCAGTTGTTCTTTCAAAAATTGTGTTAGCTGGTCTCTGACCACATTCTCGACATCAGGTACAGAGCCTTCTTGTGGTAGTCTTTTCAACACCCGTTTCCTATCAAATGGATATATTCCGGTTGCATGGAATGAACTTATCAATTTTTCTTTGACAGCAGAAGTTTCTTGCTTGGTTTCTTTGTTGTTAGGCGGCTTTTCATCCATCGTAATTTTTCCTTTCTTCAGCAAAGCCAGAAAGCTGTTCTTTGGTACTATTGTGGCCTTTAGCTTTTTTTTTCAGTCATCTAGGACAAATCTCTAAGCAATTTTCAAGGGTCTGAAAAAACCTACGTCTAAAGGTTGACATAAATGGGTTGAATTGGGAACCAAATAAATGAATCGAATATTGTTCTGCGTGCAGGTGTTCAAAACGTCGCTGTCTAGATGTGATGACAAATTATGATCAATTATTACCTTCCTCCCTTCTAATCTTTTAGCGTGAGGGAGAATGCAAGTCATGAACCAATCACGAAAGGTGACCGTATCGATCCAGCCACTGGCTGTCCTGTTGTATCTGCTACCTCGGCTGCAACATGGTTCCACACAGCATGGTGAATCTACTATTCGATTCCTTGACTTCTGATTGGCTAATCTTCTATGACGAGTATGACGTATCGTATTATACATTGTACAGGCAGCGTTGTCGTTGTTGCCTCGTCAGCAGTAGATGCATCCAGCGAAGTCAGAACATTCTGTGTGCGCTACAATATTTTAGCTGTTGACCAGGCTTTAAAGCTATACACAACAAAAAGTTTCATTTGAATCCGTCTAGTAGTTTCGAATTTAGCCCGGACAAACAGACAAACAGACAAAAAAAAAAACTAAATGTGTTCTTATCCTATTTCGACATTGCCTACGATCAGTTATTCGTTAATTTATTCAATGTAAAGACAAGGGTTTTACTGTTTTATTATATGTATAGATAGTAAGAAATAAGAATAAGTAGTAGTACCTACAAAAAAATGTGCTGTAACTATGTTGTTAAGTACAGCTTAAAATATTGCTGTGCTACCCCAGGGTGTCACAAGATAACATATAAAATGTATCTGTGATATAAAGGATTGAATTGAATTGAATAATCTTTTTACCTCGCCAGCTTGAAAAAAACAGTTTTGCCGCGTTTAATACAGTTAGCCAAAGTCGTTTTTATCCACTGGATGGAGCAAGGGGTTTGAGTTCGAGCCTCTCATTTTATCAAAACAACTTAGGTATTATTTATTTATTTTTATATTTTATTGCACATGGTACAAAAGGCGGGCCTAATGCCACGCGGCATTCTTTAACGGCCAACCAGAGGGTAAACAGAGAGAAAAATACACGGGTGCACTCGGGTGTGAAATCATAATAATAGAAGATAATAAATTAAACTACTATGAAATAAATATAAATATATAACATTCATATTATTCCTAAAATATACCTACACAAATACTTACTAAAATAAACTTACTTATATTAATATACATACTCTAAATTAAACAGACACGAATTAATAATACTTAAATTGAAAACTGCTAGCGCCACCTGGTTTAAATGTCTGTAAATTTTTGATCATATTAGGGCAGATGGCAGCAGCAGCGATATAATTTAGTTCGATTGACACAATACATCCTGAAAATTGTTTTGGTAAGCAGTTTCTCCTATTAAATATTTGGCATTTCTAAATACTTAGACATGATCAATGTGATATTTCAGAACGCACCGTCATTTTTTTTGGCAGAACGCGGTTTTTGTATTACCACAGACAAAACACGGGAAATTAAGACGCGTATTTTGAAAACCGAGTCAAGAAGTTAATGAAATTATAAAAAACAGTTAAGAAAAAAATATTAAACTAATTAATAATATTATTTAGATTATTAAAGGAAGATAAGATTGATAAATAGAATAGTCATAACATAAGTGGAAAGTAAGACAGGTATAGGAGTAGGCAAAGGTGTTTTGGCAAGTAATAAATTTTTCATTTTAAAAAGTTAAATTATTAGTTTAAATATTTTTTTTTACTTCTTTCTTTACATATATAAAATAGAATCTAAGAATGCAATAGGATACAATACTAACTAGCGAACAGACTTTGTCATAAAATGTTGATGTACCTTAATTTTAATATGCAGGTTCAAATCCTGCCCGCGCTTGAAAATTTTGCAAGTTTTCAATAATTGTATACCTAACACAAGAAGTGTTTTAAAAAATTTGGTATTCAATTAATATCATCTTTGTGAGTGTCCCACCGAGAATCGAACCCAGAACCTTTGCGTCGCAGGCAGTCGCACTACCACTGCGCCACATAGGTCGTCATGATGACTGATGATGATGACTATGATAATGATGGGTATGATGATGATGATAATGATTATCGTGACCGCCACCACTGCTCCACTTCACCACACATCACTGATGGTCACCCTACAAATTGAACGTTAAGGCGAGTGTAGCCGTGAACAACCTCGGCAGATATTTCATTGAGTTTGCAAACTCTTATTTTACTTCAGGATAATACAAAAACTTGGGCAACGGATATTCTGATAGATTGTTTGTATAAAGGGAAAAGATGTTTTTGTGAAGGTCGTTCACGGCTGCAATAGTCTTAACAAGTTGGTTAAACGTCGTTTAGTAAAAATATTTCTCAGCCACTTGGCTAATTAACATTGTGTCGTGTGGTTGAACGGTGTTCTTTGTATGTAAAGGACGACAACTTACATAGAATTTTTCGCATCTAAAGGCAAACTAATACTTAACTCATTTTAAGTATTAGACCGGGTCTATCGCGATAGTGACCAGTCAACCCGCGACCACAATACATGAAACTGTATAGAAACGTCGTGACACAGATAAATTACTAATATTTACTTAAATACTATCGAGAAGAATAAAAAGAAGAAGAAGAAAGCATGGTTGGATTGGTTAGCTACCAAAGCTAACCGAAGAATGTTAAAAACGACGGATGAAGATGTAGAGAAAGCACGAAAGGAGTATAAAAGTGTGAAGGATGTAGTTAAAAAGACGGTTGATAGAATGAAGGATAAGAATAAGGATGAATTTTACAGGAGGCTTTCGGAAAACTTTCGTTCCAACTTGAAAGTTTTCTGGAAATCCATAAGGACAGCTCGAAATAAAACCACGTCGTCCGAGTTGAGTAGGATTCGAAGCCAGGATAGTAGTGTAATAAAAGGTGAGGAATGTGTGTTGAAAAGATGGAAGGAATATTTTGAAAGCTTATTTGAGAAAGAAGATCTAGCGCAAGAAATAACTACTGCAGAAGTGGATGAAATTGAGAACAAAAGTGAGATTGAAATGGATGAGATTGTGAAAGCGTTAAAAAGTATGAAATCTGGTAAAGCTGCAGGGTATGATAGGGTGTCGGTCGAAATGCTGAAGGCTGGCGAAGGCGTTGTGGCTAGTCAGCTGTACCTCCTTTTTAACCTTTGTTGGAGAAGCGGTCAAGTGCCAAGTGATTGGTGCAAGGCTGTAATAGTGCCATTATACAAAGGAAAAGGGTCACAGCTGGACTGCAAAAATTACCGCGGTATAAGCCTCCTCAGTGTCGTCGGCAAACTGTATGCAAAGGTGTTGATTGAAAGAGTGATGAAAGAAACGGATGAGAAAGTGTGGGATGCTCAGGCAGGATTTCGTAAGGGGATGGGATGTACGGATCAGGTCTTTTCCTTGCGCTGCATAGCTGAAAAATTCCTGGCCAAAAACCAGAAAGTCTATTGCGCGTTCGTAGATTTGGAAAAGGCCTATGACAGAGTGGTGAGGAATGAATTGTGGTCGGCACTATCCATGCATGGGGTAAGCAGTATCTTGATACGAGCACTGAAATCCTTATATAAGGATTCCAGTGCTTGTGTCAGGATAAACGGAGCGTACACTGAACTTTTTAACATCGAGAAAGGTGTTAGACAGGGATGTGTTGCGTCACAGTGGCTGTTCAATCTGTTCATGGATAGTTGTTTGGAAGATTTGAAAGAGAGTGAATGTGGTCTGAGAATGAATGGTTTACTCGTCAAATGTCTTCTCTATGCTGACGACCAAGTTATCCTTGCGTCGTCGGCTGAAGGGTTGCAGGAGATGGTAAATATTATGAATGAGGCTTTGAAAAAGAAAGGAATGAAAGTGAATGTAAGTAAGACGAAAGCAATGGTTTTTGAGAAAGAGGAAAATATGACAGAGTGTAAAATTATGATAGAAGAAGAGAGGGTGGAACAAGCGAAAGAGTTTGTGTATTTGGGCTCCATGTTCACATCAGATGGAAAGTGTGAAAATGACATCGAAAGAAGGGTGAATGGAGCGTTACACGCTTTTATGAACAGCCAGAAAGTCTCTGATAAGGCTTGTCTGGCTGTGCATAGAGGAGTGTTAGTTCCGACACTTACGTATGGGAGTGAAAGTTGGGTATGGCAGAAAAAGCATGAAAGTAGAATAAATGCAGTACAAATGAGAGCGTTAAGAAGTATGATTGACGTAAAATTGAGTGACAGGATAAGGAATAGCGTGATAAGGGAACGTTGTGGTATAAAAGAAGACATAGTGACTGGTGTAGAAAAGGGTATGCTTAGATGGTTTGGTCATGTAGAGAGGATGAATGAAAGAAGATTAACGAAACAGGTGTATATGGCAAGTGTGGATGGGAACGTCGCAAGGGGAAGACCTCGACGAACGTACCTCGATCAAATCGGGGACGTGCTAAAGAAAGGTCAGGTCAAGAGTACCCTAAACCGACGAGCATGCATGAAGAGATTGATGAATGTGGAGGAGGCGAAAGAAGTATGCCAGGATCGTAGTAAGTGGAAGGAAGTAGTCTCTGCCTACCCCTCCGGGAAAGAGGCGTGGTTTATGTATGTATGTATGTATACTATCGCGATAGACCCGGTCTAATACTTAAAATGAGTGAAAGTGATCGCGAGTGCTTAAAAAGTTATAAAACTTATAATTATGTTAAATAATAAACTGATATGAATGTCAATAATTTTTATTGTTTTTCTTACCTTTTCTGCATTCCTTTTCTGACTTCGCTTGGCAGTCATCAAGTGCAAAATCTGTAAATAAAATATTTAGTTGGTAGGAAGATTATACCTAAGTAGGCAACTATCCTCTTTTTTATATTTATATTTTTATTAATTCTTTATTCCTCATGCACTGCTATGCTTTCTTTACCACTTCCTTCTACTCGAAGGTTATCTGGGAGAAATCGCTTTTAGCAACAATTACGCATTGGCGCACTGTTTTCAATTATCCTGTCTTCGTGTGTAGTAAATCTCTTTTTTCTTACTTACCTAAAGTAACAATAACGGAAGAGTTTACCCACACTTTTGTAAACTAAGAAAAAGATATCTAGATTTAAGTAATTACTCTGTTTTATTAATGTACCAATGTAGATAGTTTTAGTTTTTAGGTTAAGGAGTCTGCAGCACTCAGACAAATCAAATTATGATTTAGGAGTGTCAAGAAAATAAATTGTAAACTTTTTTATAACAAATAAATAAATACAAATACAAATACCTACATCCAAATCTGTCCACCTGAATTCAGCAGCAAATAAATTTTTCCAACCACCCAGAACAATGTATGTCACCAATAAAACATTTTAAAGGTGGTGAGTTGGAGACAGCTCATCAGCTGCGTGTATACTTATACGCAGTAGTATTATATTATCTGTGGTGCAGATATCATTCTCTCTCGCCCTTTTCGTGTGGGACACCGAATCGTCAACGACCCGATGAACCCTGGTGTCATTATGAAACATCTGTTTAACACAGAAATGACTTCTGTCTTAAACCTAACTCCAAATTTTCATATGAAATCATCTTGTTTTATTTTTTACTTTACAAAGACATGTAATATCGACATTCACTGTAAGGTGGCTTATGATATTCTGAATGAGCCTCGCTTACTTATAATTTTAACTTACAAATTTTTATTCTTAATTCAGGATTTATCATTCTTAGTTCAGGAAATGGACAAGCCACATTGCTATTTTGTATAAGTGTACCTATTTGTAATTAAGAATATTAATAAAGAATTATCTTATCCTATCTATCTTCAACCAATTCAGTCTTCCTCATTCCTCATTCTTGGATTCATTAGCTCAAACAGACCACAAACTTCTATTCTCTTCGCAGCCTTTGGATTCATCCTTCCACAGATTCAGACTCATTCCCTCAATCAGAATCTCAATGACTAACTATGTGAATACCAATAAACCTCATTTCAAGTATTAGACCGGGTCTACCGCGATAGTATTTAGGTAAATATTAAAGTAACTAACACTTTTAATTTGTAAAAAGATTTATAAGCAAAATAAATTAATGAACTGTTTTATTTCTTAGGTTGTAAGACCTGGAAGATTACTTTTATTGTAGGTACCTACGTCCAAATAACCGTTATTCATTTTAGATTTCAATGCATGGGAATAACAGCGAAATTTTATAATTTTGGAAAACCACGACTGTGTTATATCGTTATGTAAAACCCTATGCCATTTTTACCTCATTTGTTTCAAAGACAAAAACAGATATACTTGTATGAATGTTTACAAATAGTTGAATATAAATAAAAGCAAACGGTAAATAAATTCGTAATATTTTCTTACAAGACCACTTTTACAAAGAGCAACCAAACAACTATCAATATTTCAAAAGTTTAGTTCATTTATTTTCTATCATACCAAATAATATATTTGAAAACTTGCAAAATTTTCAAGCGCGGGCAGGATTGTGCCGACGCCTTTTCATCTGGGCTACCGCAGCTCGTTCCTTGCCCGCGAATTTTTGCAAGTGAATCTTAATGCCAGTATCGCGTGGCACGGTTCCATCTACCGGGTTAGTTTTGCAACTGACTAATAATGGGGAACACCATTCGTAATGGCGACAGTCGCAGGTTCAAATCCAGCCAGCGCTTGAAAAATTTTGCAAGTTTTCAAAAAATATATACTTAACACGAGTAGTTTTTTAAAATTTGGTATTCCTAATAATTTTGACATTCAGATTAGAATTACAAGATTATGCATATATTTTCGAAAGCATTTAATTTAAATTTTTCATAGGTACACTTTTAGATTTTAAATTTGCAGTAACAGGCTTAGTAAAGCTAATTGAGGGCAATGGTAAAGTAAAGTTACATGCCGTTTGATTAACCTGGCCAACCTCGAGGCAGTACCTTTGTTTTTATTTTGTATCCCGCCCAAACCGGTTTTCTATCAGGACAATACAAAATTATTATAAAAAAAGAAAATTGCGTAATTCAAATTTATTTTCTTCACAATGACGGATCATGACGTCAATACCTAAGTAATAATACTATCCTACATTGAATAAAGTAATTTCATTTTTATTTTCGGTATTCGCTTTTATTTCAACTTTTAATTTAACTTCTTAAAGATATACATGACGTAAGTGAAAATCATTGTGTCATTTGGGAAGTTGTGTATCGCCATAGCGACAGCTTGTCAGTCCATCGCTTAATATTGTAATACACATCCTCTAGTTCTTTTGTCGCTTCTTACGACACCCATGGGAAAGAAAAGGGGTGATGCTATTCTACGCCGGCATCACTCGGGATAAGGGATAAATATTAAGGGATAAGGGATAAATATGAATATTAAAAAATATATAAAAAATTACAGACTATATTATGCAAGATAAATCTCCATAGGTGTTATTTAACTACTACTTTTTTTCAGCGTAGCCATTAGGGCTATACATTTTTATTTTGTAAAATCATTGCCAAATCGCCATGCCACATCTCAGCTCCTACCGCCAGCCTTAGCCAGCCATAGCCAGCCACAGCCAGCCATGCCATCCTTTGGTGGAGCTGTAGACAAGCCGCATACAGGGTAAAGCACTGTTCTGTGTGCCAGCCAGCCATCTTGGCAGCCGCCGCCATTTTTGTAGTTTTCAGACTAATATTGCGTTATCTTTTTCTGGCACTACCGTCATAAATTTGAATCAAATTGTTGTTATAAACTGTTCTGACTTTCGCGGTCACACATACCTAACTCAAAATACTGAAACGGGGTTCTAATCGCGATACTTATTTTTGAATTGTCCGATATTTCGACCCAGTTGCTAGCTTATTTTATTGTAAAATTGATACAGTAGTGGCCCGAACGAGGCTTGTAAGGCTTCAGTTACAGATTGATTAGGCCTTCCTAACCAATATGGGCCTCACAATCAATTTTATTAAACTGGATTGAAATCAGACATGTCTGCACATTTATCAAAAGAACATTGGCTAAGGCGAGTGTAGCCGTGAACCACCTTGACAGTGACAACTTTACAAAAAATAAAGTTTTTTCTTTATACAAACAATCTATCACAATGTCCGGTGCCCAAGTTTTTAGTATTATCCTTATGTTAAATCGGAACCTGCAAACTGAATGAAATATTCGCTGTTATTGAAGTCATGGCAAAAAGTGCTTAAAAACTGCCACTTTTGGTGGTAATTCCCATAACTTCAATTACAGTGAATATTTCATTGAGTTTGAAGGTTTGTAGCGGCGCGGATTGCAAAGAAATATGAAGCGCGCGCCGCACACAGAATGCACTGACTTCGCTGGATGCATCTACTGCTGACCAGGCGACAACGACAACGCTGCCTGCACAATGTAAACACGACACGTCATACTTGTCATAGAAGATTGGCCAATCAGAAGTCAAGACCTACAACGCGGTTACGAAGTTTGTCGAAGACTTAGTATCAATACAAAATCCACGCCCTACCAGTTGGGCCGCGGTCCCCGAGCTGAACAATTCAATTCAATTTATTCAAAGCAAACAATTTTCGCATAGAATATTAAAATAACATTAAGTAGGCACATAATATTAGGTAACATAGCACATTATAGAACAAAATTATATAGCTTTTTAAGCACTCGCGATCACTTTCACTCATTTTAAGTATTAGACCGGGTCTATCGCGATAGTATTTAGGTAAATATTAGTAATTTACCTATGTCCCGACGTTTCAATACAGTTTCATGTATTGTGGTCGCGGGTTGACTGATGTCCCAGCGATTTGTCATCTAGGCGGCGGGTGACGAGATATTCTGCTACCCACAATTGTCTTCATAATTTTAACATTATTGATTGTTTGTAAACATTGCACTAGGCTGCCGGCACACAACACTCACAGTATCCGATGATAAATCGCGCGGTTTCAACTTATCAATGACTGGACTCCATGCGGATGACAATTTAAACCCGTCCTCCCGGTTGAAATTATTAGGGTGCTTCTTAATTTTAATAGCTTCGCGAACGATCCTTAGGTAACAGTGGCGTTCCACAGAGAGGATTTTCGGGGCATGAAGTTCAATCCAATGATTTGGACCGGATGATAGAAGGTGTTCTGCTATTGCTGATTTATGCATCTGTCGGTTTTTTACAGCTGCGATATGTTCTTTGACCCGTTCGCTGACAGTTCGCTTCGTTTGGCCAATATAAGATTTACCGCAGCTGCATTGTACTTTATACACTCCTGCATTCTGAAATGGAATGACATCCTTCGGCGTGTGTTACGACCCGGTATTACATAGGAAGTGCAGACGCATGCCGACCCCGATACATTGGAACATCCGAACATTGCGACATCGCGTCACGCGGCTCACGCGGCCAGCGCACGTTTCGCCGACGCAGCGTTTCCCCGATGCACTCGACACCGGACACGATGCGCCCACTTTTGTCTCTAACATTGAACATTAGACACGTATCTTAGTCGTAATTAAATTGTAATTTTTATATTTTAAATAAAGTTAGTTTTTGAATTTTGGTTTTTTTTACATCCTTCGGCTGTCGTTTTTATAATTGGCGCAGTCGGTAGGATCCTCGCGGTTAGACCCGTGGGCACCGTAATTTTCAAAAATCGAAAATCTTCGTCTGCGAGTCACCCAAGTGGCCAACCAGCCACTTCGCCGAGGATCCGAATCTACAAGAGCGTCAGTCGTCGGAGTATCCAGACATCGATACCGTAGAGAGAACCAGAATGCTAATGTGAGTACTTTAGAATTGTTCTAGAGTTGCTTCCCTTTTTCCTGTGTAATCCGCATCCTTATAAGTTTCCAAGATTTTCCATCCACGGCAATCGAGGACCCCTAGGTTAGAAACAAATTTTAGAGATAAAGTAGTAGATGCTAATAGACATTTAGACGCCGATAGCGATAGTGTAACGTCTGAAAGTTCTATTAATAGTGTTTTAAATATGTCTGAAACTAAAATAGATGTAATTTTTAAATCGCTTCGATTATTACCCGATTTTGATGGCAACCCACACGTTTTAACTAGATTTATACATTTGTGTGATGAATTAGTAGCAGAATACGTCGGAGAAGGCGAGACAAATAAATTGAATAACCTCGCCCTTCTCAATGGCATTTTAAACAAAATTACTGGATCTGCTGCACGTTTGATAAATTCTAACGGTATCCCTGAGTCCTGGTCAGGAATTCGACAAGCATTGGTAAATAATTTTGCCGATCACCGTGACGAGACTTCTCTTTATAATGATCTCGCTCTTCTGACGCAGGGTTCCTCGACTCCCCAAGAATTTTACGAAAAGTGTCAGAATATTTTCAGTACCCTTATGACTTATATATCTCTTCATGAGACAGTTGATACTACAATAGCATCAAAGCGCGATTTGTACCAGAAACTCACTCTGCAAGCTTTTCTACGCGGTCTCAAAGATCCTTTAGGTTCACGCATTAGATGCATGCGCCCTGAGACAATAGAAAAGGCCTTGGAATTTGTTCATGAAGAAATGAACACTTTATACATGCAACATCGCAATGAGCACACGCCTGAGAGAAAATCTCTGAATCAGCAATTTCCACCTAAATTTGGATTGAACCAAACTCCAATGCCTTTTGCTTCGCCTTTTCAGAGACCATCTAATTTTAATATGAATATGCCAGGTACATCACGTCCAAATTTTGCCCCTATGTCTCAGAGACCCCCTGTAATGTGGAAGCCTAATTTTAACCAGGGTAATAGACCCCAGGGTCCTACACGTACTCAACAGATGTTCGCTGCTCGTCCTCCTAATTATAACCCACAAAGCAATGTATTCAAATTGCCTCAAAGAAATTCAGCACCTAATGGGAATTTTAACACTCAACGCGCTCAGCCCATGAGCGGTGTAAGTCACTACGTGACTAGGCAGCTACCATCTGGTGGGCACGACTGGTCTAGACAGGGCAACCCGCCCCCGAGTAATTATTTCAAGACCAGGGAAATGAATTTTAATCAGTGCTTTGATTATGACTATGACTCCTATTCTGCTTATGATAACTATGAATATTGTCCCGAATGGTTTGATGAATATGAAAGCTACCAGTCTTATGACTATGACAGTCGTACTTTTGATGACGGACCCCAGCCTCAGTACCGTGAGATCGATCAGTCTGCCGTACAAGAAATTCGTGATGAGGTCTCTTCCCCTCGTCAGGAGGGAAATTTTCCAAAAGCCCCCAATTTCGAAGAGTCAAAATAGAAATTAATTTGCAAACCCAGCGAAAATTACCTTACATACAACTGTCAGATCCACCTCTTAGGATTCTTATAGATACAGGGGCCAACCAATCTTTTATAAGTCCAGAGTGTGTAAAGAAGTATTTTCCTAATGTGCCTTGGACGTACGAACCATTCGAAGTTACAAACGTCCACGCCACCAGCCGTAACGATTATTCTGTAACTTTGCCCATTTTTAAAGAATTGAACGAAAAAGGAAATTTTACTCTCTTCATTTATAAATTTCACGATTATTTTGATGGGTTGTTAGGATTCGATCTTTTAGATAAATGGTGCGCAAATATCGATCTTAAATCACGCCCACGTACTTTACACACCAGACATGCAGCGAACCCACTTTTGCTGTATGAATCCACAAACTGTAACCTTTACGAGACAATAATTCCGGCCCAGTCTTCTAAATTAATTAAGATCCCAATCAACGCTCAATCTGGAGACGTAATAGTTCCGGAGCAAATTATCTCGAATTGTTTAATCGTTGAAAGTATAACTAAGGTCAACAATAGCCGGGGTATACTAGAAGTTGTAAACCCTACTCAAAATGATTTAATTTTTTCAATGGACCGTCCTGTCAGTTGTGATATGTTTAATGCTGAAACGTCTAATGCAATGAAAATTCCCAAAACGCGAGTTAATGAAGTGCTCTCTCGACTTAGAACTGATCACTTAAATGCAGAGGAACGAGCTAATTTAGAATTACTTTGCGCTCAGTATGCTGACGTGTTTTATATCGAAGGAGAGGCACTAACTTTTACTAATAAAATTAAGCACAGCATTCGCACTACAGATGAAATGCCAATTTATACGAAGAGCTATAGGTATCCTTATGTTCATAGACAAGAGGTCCAAGATCAAATTGGTAAGATGCTAGACCAGGGAATAATTCGCCCTTCAGAGTCAGCATGGAGCTCCCCCATCTGGGTTGTTCCCAAAAAGGCAGATGCGTCAGGCAAAAAGAAATGGCGCCTAGTTGTTGACTTTAGAAAGCTTAATGAAAAAACGATCGATGATAAGTACCCAATTCCGAACATAAATGATGTACTTGACAAACTAGGGAACTGTCAATACTTCACAACGTTAGATCTTGCTAGTGGTTTCTACCAGGTCGAAATGAATCCAGAAGACATTCCCAAAACTGGCTTTAATGTGGAACACGGGCATTACGAATTTTTACGTATGCCGATGGGTCTCAAAAATTTTCCATCTACTTTCCAACGAGTGATGGACAATGTCCTCAGAGACCTCCAGAACAAGGTTTGTCTTGTATATCTGGATGATATCATTGTCTTCAGCACTTCGTTGCAGGAGCACATGATTAATCTGAAAAAGGTTTTTCAGCGCTTAAGGGAATCTAATTTCAAAATTCAGATGGACAAGTCGGAGTTTTTGAAATTAGAAACCGCCTACCTAGGACACATAATTAGTAAAGATGGAATAAAACCTAACCCTGATAAAATATCCGCTATTCAAAAATTCCCTTTGCCCCGAACTCCAACAGAAATCAAACGTTTTCTTGGCTTACTAGGTTATTACAGAAAATTCATCCCTGATTTTGCTAGAATAACCAAACCCATGACTCAATGTTTGAAAAAGGGTTCTAAAATTGTGCTTAATAATCCTGAATATGTCAACTGCTTTGAGAAATGTAAAACCTTACTTATGAATGACCCTATTCTTATCTACCCAGACTTTACAAAGGAGTTCATAGTTACAACGGACGCGTCCAACGTGGCAATCGGTGCCATTTTGTCCCAGGGCCCAATAGGCTCAGACAAACCAATAGCATATGCCTCGCGTACATTGAATACTAGTGAACTAAATTACAGTACTATAGAAAAAGAACTCCTAGCTATGGTATTCGCCACTAAATATTTTCGGCCATACTTATTTGGACGTAAATTCAAAATTTACACAGACCATAAACCACTTCAATGGGTTATGAATCTGAAAGAACCAAATTCGAGGCTCACGCGTTGGAAACTCAAATTAAGTGAATTTGACTTTCAATCCCTTTACAAACCCGGAAAACGAAATGCAAACGCTGATGCGCTTTCCCGAGTAGAAATACATAATGAGGAAACTAGCTCAATGGTGGTGAACCCATCCGAAAGACCACCTTCAGTGGCTGGTTCGTCAACAGTCACAGCTCACACAAGTGCTGAAAATCCCATTTTAGAAGTCCCAATATCTGACGAGCCACTTAACAAATTTAACAGACAGATAATTTTTACCGTAGTAGGAGATATAAAGAAACGCCCAACCGTGACTAAACCATTTGATACTCATACTCGAACTTCCATTCAGATTTCAGAATCTTATCTCGAGGACGATATAGTTAAAGCTATAAAAGAATATGTGAATCCTAAAGTTAAAACTGGAATTATAATTTATCCTCCATTGGCTATGTACAAAATAATTCCCATTATTCAAAATAATTTTAAAAGTTCGGCTATGAATCTCACACTTACAAAAACTGAAGTAGAAAATGTTAAGGAATATTTACGTCAGCAAGAAATCATACAGAAATACCATGAAGGTAAAACAAACCATCGTGGTATAACGGAATGTCATCTCGCTCTATCCAGAAGGTACTTTTGGCCAAAAATGAAAGAGCATATAACTAAATATATAAATAATTGTAATATCTGTGGCCAAGCCAAATATGATCGTAACGCCATTAAACAGAGATTCAATATTGTGCCACCTCCCTCCAAACCTTTTGAAACAGTTCATCTAGACCTTTTTACTGCGCAGAGTGAAAAATATTTAACGATAGTTGACGCATTTTCAAAGTACGGTCAGGCGTATTACCTTAGAGATGGCACAGCTTTAAGCGTAATACAAGCGCTTATGGTATTTTTCACACATCACGGCGTCCCTCTTACCATAGTTTCAGATCAAGGTCCTGAATTCACCAATCAATTGTTTTCGGAATTCATCAAATTGCACAAAATTCAACATCATAAGATCTTAGCTCACACCCCTAACGATAACGGCATGGTAGAACGTTTTCATTCTACTATTCTGGAGCATTTACGTATTCTTAAGTTAGAGAAACCGAATGAATGCACTATCAACCTCATGCCCTATGCTGTTTTAGGCTATAATAGCTCCAATACACAGCTTGACAAAGTGTAGACCTCTAGAAATTATTACAGGCCATTTCAATCCACGTGATCCTCTGGATATTAACATTTCTGAACACCTATTACAACAGTATATGATTGACCATAAGAAA
The DNA here is from genome assembly GCA_027580185.1 of Tuta absoluta. NCBI lineage: Eukaryota > Metazoa > Arthropoda > Insecta > Lepidoptera > Gelechiidae > Tuta > Tuta absoluta. The sequence continues at coordinate 4,253,007 of JAQAHW010000041.1, read as the reverse complement.
AACATGAACTTGGTTTATGACGTCATAAATGAATCTTCTTTACACAATCGCACGCAAATTATTGAAAATAGGAATAAAGATAGGGAATCAGAAAAAGAGTTTACCCCAGACCAACAAGTATTTGTACGTAACCCTATAGCAAGTCGGCAAAAATTGGCTCCGCGTTATACCCAGGACACGGTTTTAGCCGACCTTCCTATACATATCTATACTAAAAAGAAACGAGGCCCAGTTGCTAAGTCACGCCTCAAGAGGGTCCCTAACAGCTCACAATTGTTGCAGAACTCTGCTGATTCTTCACCTGATCTTCCATCCGATGCGGGCGCAAGATCTAGTACTTGAGTCCCTGGACGAAGGACCAGGACTGCTTCCATTTAAACTCGGACCCACTAAAGTAATATCCCGTTACCATTCCTTTCTACAATTTATTGACCTGGATGATATAGAGTATAAAATCGAACAAGTAAGATCCCAGTTAAATGAATATCGACCTCAACTAAATAATAAAACTTTATCTCTTTATGAACCACACTTAAAATACCTTGAAAATAAATTAGATATAATTTTAGAACAGTTGCAAAGTTTTGAGCCTGATCGCGTAAAGAGAGGACTTATAGATGGTCTTGGTTCAGTTATTAAGAGTATTTCAGGAAATTTAGATCATACAGATGCAGTAATTTTTAATAATGCTATCAATACCCTTCAGCATAACGAAAATAAATTAGAATCCGAAATTAATAATCAAATTAGCCTTTCAAAGGAATGGATGACGCAACATACGAAAGTACTAGATGATATAGTTGAGAATCAAAAGAATATGTCTCACGCAATTAATTTAATACTTAGTAGTGATACTGCAAGGGAAACGGATTTAATAAAATATGCACACCTTGCACAGTATTTCTTAATAATAGGTGATAATATAGAACAGTTATCATTAGAATTACGTAATATAGAATACCTATTAGCTTTTATCCATGCTCATAGCACATTTCATTCCATGCTGAGCATTGTTTCTTTAAAATCTATGTTAGAAAAATTAAAGACCCTTTATATGAAAGATGAAGTCTTAGACCTAGAACTTCGCGAGCTATATGATATAATTAAGCTAGGTTCATACTACGTAGGTAAGAGAATAGTTATAGTTTTTAAGTTCCCGATTGCGCTTCCCTCAACTTATAACCTTTATAAATTATCCATCGTTCCTAATAAAAACCATCAAATCCTTATACCTACCCTACCTTACATAGCAATTCAAGGACATAATTCTATGTACATTGAGGCAGAATGCCCAAGATTAAGATCATGGTTCCTCTGCGATGGGACACTGAAACATCGAGAAGGTGATCAAGCTGACTGTATCCAACATCTCATCATGGAGCAGAAACTAATATCTACATGTAGTCCCACTTCAGTCACTCTCAACAAAGAAGCCCTTGAACAACTCGACGAACGACACTACACACTGAGCTTCCCAAAACCTACCAACGTCCAGATATCCTGCAGTCAAGAACAGTACAAGACTCTCCAAGGGAGTTATCTAGCTACGATCCCACAGAATTGCTTCGTAAGAACTCCAGAATTCACCGTCATGAACTTACACAACCAGATCAGAGGACAAGTCGTGAAAATAGCAAATCTACCACCCATAAAAGAAAATTCTTCACAGCATCAACCATTTATCACGTTGCACTCAATCAACCTAGAGAATCTGCATGCAATGAACACGAAGATAACACTACAGCCTCAAGTAAAGCTAGATCAGGTAGATAACCTAAGCCTTTATCACACAACCATTCCAATATACGTGTTAATACTTTGCACAGCTGCAGTTACCTTTTTCATCATGTATCGCCGTATAAGGATCAGACAAAGGAAGAATCCAATCGATGAGCCTGAACCAACCTATGCACAGATTTCATCTCCACGACCAAAGATAAACCCCAGCGAGATAAAGGTTGATACCAACAAGCTACCAGCAACATTTTCAAAGTCTCTCAAATAGTTGCTGATCTGGCGGTGGAGGTGTTACGACCCGGTATTACATAGGAAGTGCAGACGCATGCCGACCCCGATACATTGGAACATCCGAACATTGCGACATCGCGTCACGCGGCTCACGCGGCCAGCGCACGTTTCGCCGACGCAGCGTTTCCCCGATGCACTCGACACCGGACACGATGCGCCCACTTTTGTCTCTAACATTGAACATTAGACACGTATCTTAGTCGTAATTAAATTGTAATTTTTATATTTTATATAAAGTTAGTTTTTGAATTTTGGTTTTTTTTACATCCTTCGGCTGTCGTTTTTATAATTCGTGCGTAAACAGTGTAAAAAAAACACAACAATACTTTCGACAATGGACTGAAAATAGTCTTTATTGAATTTTTACTCAACACTGTCCCAATCTTATCTGTTACTCCTTTCACATAGGGTAAATACGCTGGCTGTCTGCTCACCTCCGGATGTTTTTCTTTCCTGGTTTTCATGCGACGCTGAGCTCCTGAGTAGCCATTTTGAACCAGCACTTTTTGTACATAGTTTAACTCGTCGTTTCGATGTTCTGAGTCACAAAAGTAGTATGCCCTCTTTGTCAGCGTCATACATGAAACTGTATTGAAACGTCGGGACACAGGTAAATTACTAATATTTACCTAAATACTATCGCGATAGACCCGGTCTTATACTTAAAATGAGTGAAAATTATATAGGTCGCAAGTAAATCAACAGTAAAAAAGCATAATATTAATAACAAAAATAATTATAAATTCTGGTCAGGTCAATTTTAATAATTAAATTATTTATACATTAAACCTTCTTATCTTCTAGAAATTCTTTAATAGAGTAATAACACTTCATGATAAGCCATCTTTCAATTTTTTTCCGAAACGTTGTCAATCTGGTGACGGACTTAAGTTCTGTTGGAAGTTTATTAAATAATACCCTGGTTTGAAATCGAGCACTATGCTTGAATACCTGCAGTTTAGGAATTACCGTGCCACTCCCAACAGGAAGATCTTTCCTACTGGTAGACATTCTTAGCTCTCTCTCGGAAGCAGTCTCAACTTTATCCGGGTGCTTTACTACATGACACAGTAACACAAATAGATAAAGACAAGGAGCCGTTAGAACTTCAAGTTTAATAAAATATTCCTTACAAGAAACCTGTTGTTGCAATCGAAAAATTGTTCTTATAGCCCGTTTTTGAGCTACAAAGGCCTTCTTTATATTATATTTGTAGCTATTTCCCCATAGTTTGATGCTGTAACGGAGATGAGATTGGACTTAAGCATGGAACCTCATTGTTGATATAGTTTGTTAAATCATTTATGAAAATTATAAAAAAGATTGGACCCAAAATTGAACCTTGTGGAACACCTTTATCAGTATCAATCCACAGTGATTGAAAAGTGACTTCTTCTCCATTAATCACATTTTCAATTTCTACAAATTGCTTTCTATTGCTAAGATTCCTTTTAATAAGATTAAATTGATCGTTTCTTATTCCGTAGTAACTGAATTTATGTAATAAAATTTCGTGATCTACATTGTCAAAAGCAGCACTCAAATCTAAAAATATACCCCCCACCCTTAGCACCATATTTAAATTTAATACTACCTCATCCAAAAGTCCGTCAACAGCTTCTGTCGTTCCAATCCCAAGCCTGTAGCCAAACTGTCTTTCACTTAAAATATTGTTAACATTTAGATGACTCAATAATCTTACCTTAATAAGTTTTTCTAATAATTTTGATAAAACAGGTAATATAGATATTGGTCGAAAGTTATTTGGATCAGTTTTGCTACCTTTCTTATGGATAGGTACGATTTTTGCAATTTTAAATTGAAACACCTCGCTCGGCGGGAATTCCCCTTTTCCATCAAGCAGCATTGAGCCTACTGGCTAACATCTCTCCATCAATCATCCTTACAGATTCTAATTTTACTTAAGGAAAACTTGGGCACCGGACATTCTGATAGATTGTTTGTATAAAGAAAATAAAATTGGTTTTGGGGTGGTATGGGATCTACCTCCTAGCGGTCCACCCCGGGCAACGGCAACACAGGCTTGCCTGTGGATAAGTCCGGCTGAACGATCCCACCAAGCAGTGGAAGGCTCCGTAAGGGGCCGCCTGGCTCGCGACCACCATCCCACCGAAGTCTGGCGCCAAGTAGCTTGCTGCGTTCCGTCAGTGTGTGGGAGTACCAGTGCCTTAACAGGCTTCTTCTGGGTGAGCTCGCTCCATCTTAGACTCTGTCTCTGTCCTATGACCTAGACTAGAGTCAAGAGCAAACCCATCATTAATAAAAAAAAAAAAAAAAAAAAATGTTTTTTGTGAAGTGGCGTCACTGTCGATGCCGTTCACGAGTTGACAGTGAGGAAAATGGTAGCTAGCCTGGTCGGGAGTTGTGACCAGGAGGGGAACGACTGTTTCAACCGGACATGTTTGGAAGTTGTATATATAGCGATCGACGGATGACTTCAATACCGCGTTTCAGGACTTGTCACATCATTCCCCCTTTTTGGAGTCGAAGAGGCTGTCCAGCCGTTGGTGACTTGAGGCAGTTGATGCTTCATCGTACAGGCAGGCGGTGAGGCTAGCAGGCATGTAGCAGTGGTGGTAGAGCAGGCTGCACGCTGGAGTGTGTCGACAGTCGTGGCTGCTGTGGACCGTGCGATGCTGAGTGCCGACCGAGGATAGAGTACTTGTCGTACTGTAGATCCGTTTCTGGTACTGCGATGGTTGCCGAAGACCAATCGGCTTTGAAGATGCGTTGTGTTTGAAAAGTCCAGATGTCCGGTGGAGATGTTGACGTCATATTACGTGGTGCTGCAGTCTAGCGAGGCTTTGCGGTAAGCAGGTATGCAGAAGCAAGCAGGATACTGGACAGTGACAGCTGCTGTAAGGCCATGCAGGTTACTGATGCTGGCTCCAGGTCTTCGAGGCGTCGATGACAGGTGGAAACAGTGATGATGCCGCAGAGTTGCTGAAGGTGCTGTCCACTGCAGGAGTTGCTGATGAGATGACGTCTGGCTCCGTTGATGAGAGTTGCGATGTCCATATCACGTCGTCTGTGTTGATCACGTCGGGGTCACCAGTTTAGGAGGAGTGATGATGAGGCCAGTAGGACTAGTGACGACAGTGAGGAAAAGAGTAGCTACCCGCCTGGTCGGGAGTTGTGAACATGGGAACAACTGTTCCAACCGGACATGTTTGGAAGTTGTATAGGGTAATTTAGGGGGTTATCGGCCAATCTTGCGAATTTTTGACATGAAGATAATATATTTGTATCAAATATTTAGACGAGGATACAGCATAAAATGATTTTGAAATCAGTAGATATTGTAGTTTTAGTTTAAAAAACCCCTATTATTCAAAAATGCTTTAAAAATAAATAAAACGATAAAATATCTGAAATAAGCGAATTAGGGGGTTATCGGACAGAACATTCAGTTTTCGTCCGCTAAAACAACTACTTTTCGGCCACCGTGTATTGCGTTGAAAAATAAGTCTTAGTGCTGTCAAGTAAGGATCGGTTTTCATTAAAAAATTAAATGTAAATGTCATGAACATTATCTTATTCAATATTTATGTTTTTGCCATAGTTCAAAACATGATAAGCCATTATTAATAGTCAAAAACTAGGTAGAAAATAATATTCTGCTTCGTAAAATCTTGTTAAAAAAAACTTACCTACTAGTAAATTGTAATAGTAATACTAATTGAATGGCCGGAAACCAAACAAAAGAGTTTTGGTTCCCGGCCACATTAGTAAACTCTATGCCGATAACTAAAATGTACAAATTCAGCTGTCGGCCGTCAATTTCAAAATATTATAAAGTTTATTTATTTTAAATTATTGTATGAAGGTGCATGGCCGCCTGTTAACTAAACCGTTGCCATTGGATATTAGAACGCTTGAAATTATGTAATACGTCTGAAGCTTTTCAAAATGTAATGAAAAAAAGGATGTAAATTGAATGGTTATCAGCTAGCTATCGACCAGTAGGCCGATAGCTAAATTTCCCCGAAAATTGCTTCTAGTTATCCGGACATCTAATTTTAATGCTAAATATTGAAAATTTTAAGCTTTTCAATGAAATTAACGTAAATTAGAATCACAAATAGTCCCACTATGTCAATATTTATATCCAATAAATTATAAACAACGCTGTAACTTACCTCGAAAAATGCGTAGCTCCAAGATTTTTTCACTGTATGTGCACACAACCGCACTTGCAAATTTTAAGAGGCCAATTGACGAGACACTGGAGCAGTTATAATGCTAACTAATTAAAATGTGATGGGAATAGTCGAAAAGTTTTTAAAGACACTGACTTTTCTAATAATTTACTTAACGTTTTCATCTTCGGCGCAAATAACTGGGCTGTGTCCGATAGCTACTGGTGTCCGGTCAACCAGCTAAATTACCCTATATAGCGATCGGCGGAATAAATTCGATACCGCGATTCAGGACCTGTATGTGGAGCGCATGCGCGCCGCCACAAGTATATACTACGAGAGTGTATAAGTTTCAAATTATATCAGGTGTAAACTTTACGCACGCCCCCGTTTGGTATTTAAAATGAGTGCGTGTTTCTTGTGCTGCGCTAGGATTTCAGAGCTCCATGCTTCTTCTTAAGCTTAATAACATAATGATTTCTTAATAACTCAAAATACTGAATAATTCTTATTCTGAATAGTTCTTACCGCGATACTCATTTTTGTTGAATTGACCGATATTTCGACTTCGTTCCATGGGTCATGATCACGGAACTGATGTTTTGCGGGTGGGTAGATTAAGTTTTCATATTATTTTTATGCACTTCTGCATACTCTCTTCCCACGATTCTGTCGATCACTACAGGAACTCACTTGAAAGTCACTACACTACCTATTAGCACGATCACCCTTTTTGCACATTTTGATCACTGGATTCCACGCATTAGGTAATTCAAAACCGTCATCCCGATAAAAATCCTGTACTTTCGGAAACGAATATTAAAAACTTCAGGTTTATTCTTCAGAATATTCACATAACTTTCTCCCCTCTTTCTCTCACCAAAAACGTGACAGCGCACGTGTTGCTTCCCCATTGGTCGGCCTTAAAAGCGTACAGACCAATTGCAAAGCAGTAGTGTTACCATTATTTTTTTTTTATCAAACTGCTTGAAAGTTCAATCGACCCTAACTATACACTAAACATTTTTTAGGATGTCGTAAAAAATTAAACTATTTAATATCCTATTTATATTAAAAAACTTGACAATAGATTGTTAAATGAGGAATTTAAAAACATTTCTTGGGACTCCTGTACCGACTTAAATTGCCCCACAGCAATATATAACTCTATAAATAATAATATGACTGCTTGCTACAAAAAATGTACATCTCTAAAACGGCTTAGTTCATCTAAGCGTAGTAAGGAACCGTGGGTTACTAGAAAAATTTGTCGAGAGTGTGAAAAAAGGGACATGCTATTTCTGGAGTGGCTTAAGGATACAGATAATGCGATCAAACGTGTAGATTATAACAAACAAAGAAATAAAACTAACAAATTGGTAGATCAGTCAAGGAATAACTATTATAAAAATCAAATACAAACAAATAAAGGAGATATGAGACAACTTTGGCAAATATTAAACAAAATGTCAGGTAAAATTAGCAATAGTATAAATGACATTATTAAAAAAACATTTGATTCTTATGGCTCCGATGGAGATATTGCAAATTTATTCGCTACAAAATTTAAAGAAAATGTTAAGGCTATAATACCGAATTGTAACAATAAAATTCTCGAACAATCTAGTTATAGAAACCCATTAAATTCGTCAATGTTATTTAAAAAAGCAACCTCAAAAGATGTTTATAAAATAATAGTAAAATCCAAAGTGAATAAGGCTCCGGGTATAGATGCAATTCGTGCAATTGATATAAGAGCTGTAGCAGAAAAAATTGCAGGAGCTATAGCTCATCTTATAAACATGAGTTTCAATACAGGTGAGTACCCTGATGAACTTAAAGTGGGCTTAGTGAAACCTATATTTAAAGGTGGTCCTGACAAAACGGACTGTTCTAACTATAGACCAATTACAATGCTCCCAATAGTTGATAAAATTGTGGAAAAGTTTGTCTGTAACCAAATTCAAGACTTTTATCAGAAGAACAATGTACTTTCTCAGAATCAGTTCGGGTTCCAGCCTAAAAAGAGTACATCTATGCTACTTTCGCAGTTTTCCGATGAAATAAATAAGCACCTAGATAATAAAAGACATGTGCTGGTTGTGTTTATAGATTATAGTAAAGCGTTCGACACATTACGTCACGACATTCTACTAGAAAAGTTGGATGATACAGGTGTTCGTGGACCGATCCTAGAATGGTGTAGAAGTTATCTACAAAACCGTAAATACTGCGTTAAAGTGAACCAGACATGTAGTGACCAAATACAGGTAACAGAAGGAACGGCGCAAGGTTCGGTGCTTGGGCCATTGCACTACCTGTCTTATGTCAATGACATGAACAACTGTGTCAACCATTGCAGTATTTATCAGTTTGCCGATGACACATGCGTTGTTGCGGCAGATGTAGACCTCAAGGAGGCAGAACGGAAACTGCAGCATGATTTTGACCGAATATGTCAATGGTCGCATGACGCAGGGTTAGTCCTCAATGGTAATAAGACGAAACTGATGCACATCCGCTCGAACCAGTGCAGATCTGTGCGCCCGGTTCAGATTTACGGCCATGATCATGATTGCCTACACGCAGACACCTTTTCGCAGTGCAGGTGCTTACCACTGCAGCAAGTATCAGAGCAAAAATATCTTGGCGTCATAATTGACGAAAATTTTAACTGGGGTGCTCACGTTGATATGGTCTGTGATAAGCTGAGAGCTGTTATGGCAAAAATGTATGTCCTCAAAAATAGGATACCGTTTTCAGTTCGCTTAAGTCTGTACACATCTCTGGCGGAAAGCATTATTTCGTATGGATTGAGTAGCTACGGCAGGACATTTAAATCTTATTTGGATCGAATCTACAATTTACAGATACGGCTTTTAAAATTAGTGCTACCCCATAATTTTAACAAAAAAATTAATTCAGAAACCGAGATGTTTGATTTTTGTGAGGTATTACCGATTCATTACAAGTATTGTCTCCAATTTTTAAAAGAACATTACATGAGGACAGATCTTTTACTACCGGTCTCACATTTAAAAATAACACGACAGGTTAGTAATAGGATGCTTGTAATACCAAAAGCTTCGAACTATTACGGCACAAGGATCACAGGGTATATCTTGCCTAGCTTGCTCAATAAACTGTCGTTAAAAGGTAGGGATGAGATTGTTATGCGTGGTAAACTGCCTAAATCCGTATGTGACGAGCTTGTTATCATTTTTGGTTACCGACCAAAAAGTAACAGAAAAGCTGATGACAATATATCACGAAATATTGGAGCAGCCTGTGCATCGGGCGGTCAGTGTGCGAGCGGGACGGGCGGTCAGGCAGGCAAACCGGTTGCCGGCAGCGGCCGCCAGCCGGTAGCGATGTATGATGCGCCTGCGTTGTGATTGCGTTTATTTTACAAACTTTGAAAGTTTAACGGCCCCAATTAAATTATTTACTTTGTAATGTTTCTTTAATAAATGATTAATCTATCTATCTATTAATTTACTTAAAAGTATTGATTGAAATTTAAACTTACAAATTATTAGCAACAGTGCAGCGACCAGTTGCAACACAGGTCTTGCCATCTGAAAATAATAAAATACAGTCAAATCTGGCATTTTACTTGAAATAGACTTCGTATTTTCCTAAATGTGTCTCACTCCTAACTAGTCTCTATTTGAAATGGTCATTTACTGATTTTGTCTCAGGTAAGTAGTACGATATAGGCCTCAATTCGGGATATGAATTCTCTTATCTTACCTTAAATTAGTGCTGTCACTTTCAGTCAAATAGGTTTACAAAAGGATAGGAGATATTTTAGTCGTGTCATGTCTTATAATTTCATGCAAAATACGTGTTATCTGTAAAAATAAGGCGACAATAAAAAATTATGGCGACTAAATTGACTAGAAAAGGCAAAAAAAACCATTAACATTTTTAAACATGACAGGACTTAGATATATTCTATCACTAGCTTTTACCCGCGACTTCGTCCGCGTTAAATAATTTTTTTAGGCAGAAGTTCTAAAGTAGGTATGTGTATTCATAGTAAGTGTGTTACAGTTACAGTGATATTAGAACAGTTCTTATCTCTACTGTTTACAGATGACTTGCTTGCTTCTGTTGTTAAAGGGACAATTCAAAATTTGCTATCCGGTGCACTGCCCTGAGAGATCAATATTAATAAAGATTGAATACAAAAGTCAGTAGATAACAAAGTACCTACCTACTCCAAGGTGCCGGTTTGAGCACACTAAAATGTTCAGCATAAGTAGATAAAACAGATAAAAAGGTAATTTAAGTTACCTACTGTAATACATTTTATACCTCTATACCACATTTTTTGTTTTTCTTCAGAAAAACAAAAAATGTGTCCTCGGTAAAGAAGGCAATGTCCTTTCTTAACTTATTCCCATCATACTGAACAACTTTTGTTCTGAAACCTTTTCTGTATCTCCAATAGTTAAGGTGGGCGCCTGATAGTAGTCCTGGTGGTCTACATAAGGTACTCCAGATCCTCAATGTCCTTGTGAAAAGAAGCGGCCCATCATACTGAACAAATTTTGTTTATGAACTATGCCTGTATCTTTAATTGTTTAGCTGGGCTCCTGATGGTACACCTGGTGGTCTACATAAGGTACTCCAGAGCCCCAATGTCCTTGTGAAAAGAAGCGGCCCATCATACTGAACAACTTTTGTTTCGGAACCATGCCTGTATCTCTAATAGTTTAGCTGGGCTCCAGATGGTACACCTGGTGGTCTACATAAGGTACTCCAGAGCCCCAAGGTCCTTGTGAAAAGAAGCGGCCCATCATACTGAACAATTTTTGTTTTGGAAACATGCCTGTATCTCTAATAGTTTAGCTGGGCTCCAGATGGTACACCTAGTGGTCTACATAAGGTACTCCAGATCCCCAATGTCCTTGTGAAAAGAAGCGGCCCATCACACTGAACAACTTTTGTTTACAAACCATGACTGTATCTCTAATAGTTTAGCTGGGCTCCTGGTGGTACACCTGGTGCTCTACATAGGGTACTCCAGATCCCCAATGTCCTTGTGAATAGAAGCGGCCCATCATACTGAACAACTTTTGTTTTGGAACCATGCCTGTATCTCTAATAGTTTAGCTGGGCTCCTGGTGGTACACCTGGTGGTCTACATAAGGTACTCCAGATCCCCAATGTTCTTGTGAATAGAAGCGGCCCATCATACTGAACAACTTTTGTTTTGGAACCATGCCTGTATCTCTAATAGTTTAGCTGAGCTCCTGGTGGTAAACCTGGTGGTCTACATAAGGTACTCCAGAGCCCCAATGTCCTTGTGAAAAGAAGCGGTCCATCGTACTGAACAACTTTTGTTTCGGAACCATGCCTGTATCTCTAACAGTTTACCTGGGCTCCTGGTGGTCTACATAAAATACTCCAGAGCTCCAATGTCCTTGTGAAAATAAGCGGCCCATCATACTGAACAACTTTTGTTTTGGAACCATGCCTGTATCTCTAATAGTTTAGCTGGGCTCCTGGTGGTACACCTGGTGGTCTACATAAGGTACTCCAGATCCCCAATGTCCTTGTGAATAGAAGCGGCCCATCATACTGAACAATTTTTGTTTTGGAACCATGCCTGTATCTCTAATAGTTAAGCTGGGCTCCTGATGGTACACCTGGTGATCTACATGAGGTACTCCAGAGCCCCAACGTCCCTGTGAAAAGAAGCGGCCCATCATACTGAATAACTTTTGTTTTGGAACCATGCCTGTATCTCAAATAGTTTAGCTGGGCTCCTGATGGTAGACCTGGTGGTCTACATAAGGTACTCCAGATCCCCAATGTCCTTGTGAAAAGAAGCGGCCCATCACACTGAACAACTTTTGTTTACAAACCATGACTGTATCTCTAATAGTTTAGCTGGGCTCCTGGTGGCACACCTGGTGGTCTACATCTATACTCCAGACCCTCGAATGGTGATAAAAAGTAGCCTATGTCCGTTCTCGGTATGCTAGCAATCTCTGTGCCAAGTTTCATGAAGATCGGTTCAGCGGTTTGGCCGTGAAAGCGTAGCAGACAGACAGACAGACAGACAGAGTTACTTTCGCATTTATAATATTAGTGTGGATTTTCTAAACCTATTTGGCGGAAAGTGACAGCACTAATTTAAGACAAGTAAGGAAAATTTATATCTCAAATTGAGGGTATAATCAAAATAAATAGTGTTCCGTCAGTGTGTGGGAGTGCCAGTGCCTTAACAGGCTTCTTCTGGGTGAGCTCGCTCCATCTTAGACTCTGTCTCTGTCCTATGACCTAGACTAGAGTCAAGAGCAAGTCCATCATTAATAAAAAAAAAAAAACTAGTACAGCTCCTTAGCTCCGGCGCTGTATAAAGCTATGGTATTGGGGTGGTATGGGATCTACCTCCTAGCGGTCCACCCCGGGCAACGGCAACACAGGCTTGCCTGAGGATAAGTCCGGCTGAACGATCCCACGTGCGTGGTGGAAGGCTCCGTAAGGGGCCTTGGTACGCTCTAATGCTAAATCCTATAAAATCCAAATATATGGTAATCGGAACTAAAATGCAAAATAGTGAAATTCTAGAACTTAATCCTGTGATATTTGTTCAAAATCAGAGTATAGAGAGAGTTAATGAGGCCAGAAACTTGGGGATTACCTTTGACAGTCTTTTACGTTTTGGATCTCATGTGGTAAACCTCGTCAAAAGTTGCATGTACCGCCTTAAGGTCCTGTATCAAATCCGTAATCTTCTGAGTGAAAAGGCCCGTGTAATTTTACGTGAATCACTGGTTCTGTCCAGACTGAACTATGGTGATGTCGTTTACGGGCCAAGATTACTTGGCAGAACAAAGCGTCTTTTACAACGTGTCCAAAATGCTTTCTGTAGGTTCTGCTTAACTGTGCCACCGCGAAGCCATATAACACCATTTTTAAATACTGCAGGAATGCTAAACATGGATCATCGCAGAATTATGCATCTGGCAAGCCTGGTTTTTGATGTCATCAAGTTTGAACGGCCGGAGTACTTACGTCAAAAGTTAAAATTGTTACCATTGCACGGTAGGTATGGAACCAGGAGTAACCGGGCTCCTCTCGAAGGGCAAGTTCACCGATCAGTGGCGTTTAGGGGCAGCTTCCGCTTCCTAGCAACGAAATGCTGGAATCCTTTACCTCCCCCTATCACAAATGTTTCCACCAAGTGCACATTTAAAATTAAATTAAAAGAATATTTGCTAACAATTCAAAAAACAGGTAACCCCTCGCAACTTTTAGGTTAGCGGTTGCTGCCAGAAACTACCCACTTTTATTTTACTATTTATTTTTTCTCTTACTTTCATTCTAAATGTTATTGCATAATTCGGACACTATTTGCTACACTACATTGTATTCCCACGCACACATCATAGATTTTTTATTAATCATTCATTACATAAATATTCAAACATACCTATATCAAACAACACTCTCGCAACGTTAACGCTAGTTACTAGTTATTATTCTGTGGTAATGTATTTGTAGTGATTGCTGGTATCCTAAGTATTAATACGTTTCCTGTTCATCTAATGATTCTATGTTTTCCCCAGACTCTATATTATTCATTATATATATTCTTCATTGTCCGCATATAGTTTTATGTCGTCCATATAAAGGAGATGGTTTATGGTTATTATAAAATATATATATTTATTGAATCAAATACTTAGTTGTAGGTAGTTGAAATAAATATTTAATCAATTCGATTAAATTGTTAGTAAATATTTAGAATGTATGTGTTTTTATTAAGAAATTATAATGAATGTACGTGTGATTGATTATTATGGAATTATTATTAATTAATGTGTGATTATTTTATTTTTATACTGTTAAGTATATTGTAAGAGAATGTTCTGATTGAAATTTTAAATTTGCAACACCCTTACAGGGTTCCATGTACCACTACTACTGAGTACCATAAGACCGTATGTAATAAATTGTACCTGCATGTAAGTAAAATAAAAAAATTGAAATTCCATCGTTTTGAAAAAATGACTTCTCGCTCTGAATTAGTAATAGTTATATTACCTTGTGGTATAGTACTTTCTAAAATTTTGTACAGATATATCTTGCCGAAGGTTGAACCTCGCCTCTTTACGTTTATTGAACATAGCATCACATCATGCCGTGTGATGCCAGCTTAGAATAGCATCACCCCATTTCTTAGCCACGAGTGTCGTAACGCGACTAAGGGACTCGAGGGTTAGATGTGTATTGCAATTTTAGGCGATGGGCTGACAACCTGTCACTATAGTGATACACAGTTTTCTGATTGGACCTCAAACTTTGTCAGACGTAGTGTTAATATCCGTTTTACGGCCGATAACTCTGCCTACCCCGTAAGGGATATAGGCGTGATTTATGTATGTATGTATCACATCAGCCTTTAGCCGTCAGTCAGCTGCTGGCGGGCTTCCTAGTTCCTACTAAAATAAGTTAATTACAGAGAAACCTGTTTAACTGAGATCTCATGGTGCATAGGATTTTTTCTCTCTTATAGAGGTGTATCACTTACCAAGTTTCTCAGTTTAAGATAAGAATAATCTCATTTATAGAGGTTCTCACTTACAAAGGTCAAAATAAACATATATATCATTTCAAGAGGTCAGTAATTTCCATGAAAATTAACCAAATTGCCTGAGAGGTAGAGACGTGTGTATTGAAAATCTCACTTACAGAGGTCAAAATTAACAATGTTTAATTTATAGAGGTCAACGATATTATAAAACTGAAAGACAAGGTTATTAGAGGTGGAAAAATATGAATAATTGTCTCAAAAACAGAGGCATATTAACCTTTTTGTATCAGTTAAGGAGGTAATTTTATTTTTATCGAGTATGGGTTTGATCTTGACTCGTAGTCTAGGTCATAGGACAGAGACAGAGTCTAAGATGGAGCGAGCTCACCCAGAAGAAGCCTGTTCACTCTTACTTTGAAGAGATTAGGGTTGTATGCGTTTGGAAACACAGACGCAGGCAGTGAGTTCCACTCTTTAGCATAAATATATGGGAAAAGTGATCATTAGTAAATCTCAGATAATGAGGTTATTAATTCTCAATTATAGACGTATTTCGATGCAAAAGTGCCGGCACTTGTTGGAGAGTATCAGTTATCCCTTTCGCTCGAGGTTTAAAGGGGATTCTCAGCTAACCAGGTTTCACTGTACCTACTAGTAATTAACTTATTTTTGCTGGTGAGGTGAGCATCGACACCAATCCACTCCTTGCGATGACATGTGATCATGCTCCTATGGCGGGTGACAGGAGTGATGCCAATAGGCAGAATGGAGGGTTCACGGTGGAGTCGGGAAAAGGGTAGCTATCCGCCTGGCCGGGTGTTGTGGCCAGGGGACCGACTGGTCCACCTGGATAGAATTGGAAGTTGTATATATGCGTTGCGCGGTGAAACACTTCGATACCGCGTTTCAGGCTCTTTGTTCTGTCACGTGGTGCCATCTTGCAGATATGTTGGAACTTCTGTTGCGTCTTGCTTGCTCGTGAACCACTTGGAGTGAGCTTGTTGTCGTAGCTCCCAGAGGTCGCTACACTCCTTTTAGCCGACCCTTTTTGGAGTACTGTAATCGCATCGCATCAGTCCATTCGAAAAATTGTGTATCGCCGTAGTGACAGGTGAATAATATAACATGCCCCCAGAAAATGGGTAAAAACCTCATTATTAAATATTTTTATGTCTTTATTATACAGGGTGTAAGGAAAATTATTGCGTTCCTTTCAAGGAATGAACCAGCCCATTAACCTGAAAAACTATTGAGAAAAAATATTTAGACCAAATATTTAGATGTATGGGTATGTAACCAGACATGGTTTTTCTTACCCTCTGTATAATAAAAAGGGTTGAAAAGTATAATTACTTAATAATAATACTTAACTGATGCAATATTTCTACAGCTTCATATTAAAAAAAATTATTAATGATCTATCTATCTATCTAATTAGCCTATATTAGCCCACTGCTGGACATATTAATGATAATTTCAATTAATTTTACAAAAAACCACACCCACGATAAGATACAGAGTAAGAAGATGTACAACAACAATACAAAAGCATAGAAAAAAGCATTCAGTCTGCAAGCAGAAAAATCAAACAGACCAAGTGTAAACTGAAAAAACCGGCCAAGTGCGAGTCATTACCTCATGAAAACTTAGCTTATACTTCATGGTAACTTGCCCCTATCTTTGAAACGCAAGCTTATGGACATGTGCATTCTTCCCATCCTTACCTACGGAGCTCAGACCTGGTCTTTGACTGATATTCAGAAGTCCAGGCTCGGGGTTTGCCAACGTAGTATGGAACGCAGCATACTTGGAGTCAGACTGATCGACCTAGATCGGAACTCAGTGCTACGCTCACAAACAAAAAGGCTGCCTACTTAAAGTGGGATTGGGCTGGCCACGTAACCCGCATGCCAACTGCTTTATGGGCTAAAATAGCAACCGAATGGGTGCCAAAGAATGTTAAGAGGCGACGTGGACGGCCCTGAAAGAGGTGGAGCGATGAACTCAGCGCCTATCTACCGAACTGGCAAAGCCTAGCACTGGACCGAGAGTCGTGGAAAAAGAGTAGAGAGGCCTATGCCCTGCAGTGGGACAACACGGGTTCTAAAATAATAATAATAATAAATAATAATTGTTTATTAAGTAATAATAATAAACTTAATTACAAATAGGTAACACGATACAAATAATTATGAGGCTTCTGTTTCCTAAACTAAGAATAATTATTCCTGTATCTTAGGTAAACAGATAGCCGACATAACTATTATTTTAAATGAACTAATTATACTATACAATAAAAATATACTTAAATAGACTTAACAGTATAATATTCTAAACCTATTCTAACTATTGTGGAGACGGCAACGGCAGCTTCCCTCGGAAGCGGCGGAACACGACTCCCTGCGGCCAAAACTTCACGTGAAGACGTTCACTGTAGCTGTCGGGACTCGGGGAAATAACCAACAATTTAACCTAACCTGGCATCATGACGCCAGGTTCACAAAGTGATAATATTAACTTTGGGAGTGCCCCACCGGCGTGCGGCACGGGCGTTCGGCGACTCGGTGTCCCACACAAAAAGAAGAAGAAGAACGTTAAAAAAAGGAACGGCTGTTTATGCTGTAAAAACGCGTGCTTTTGACCTTCTTAATGGAATCAAAATTTATAGGGTACTTTCCGAGGACCAAAAACTATGAAATTTGTCAAGTAGCTTTCTTACACTGCGCTCCTTAATCCACCTGCCAAGCGTGGTGAGTATGTCAATACTCCCCAACAGGAGGAGGGCTATGTCCAACAGTGGACTGTTGTGGCTGATAATGGATAGGTGCACCAGTATTTTACCTTACATGATTTCGTTTTTTTATCTAATCGGCAGTCTTGCAGCAATCCGAGATTCTTCGTCTTTATAATTATTATAACAATGAATTTAAAAGCAACAAAATAAATTATTTAGGAACACGTAAACAAAGAATACTATACTCACTAAAATAATGTAAATTCAATACAATTTTTTTATATTTGGCTTCCATCGCCTTCAGACGATGATTCTGCCAGAGTCAAGGTCAAAGAAAACAATAGTTAGAAAAATACATCAAATACGACAATTTCCATTACCTGTGGTTTTTTTTCCAAACAATAAAAACATACAGTTTCTTGATTTTAGAATTCATTTATTTTTAATAAATGGCCTCTGTCAGCAAAGGACAATTCTGCCAATGTCTAAGTTGGGGGATACACGTTACAACTTTAAAAAGAGAAAAAGATCGAAACTGGCAATTGATCGGTTGTAGACCTTACGCAAAAACTAAACATCTAAAAGATATATATGCTAAGATATATACAGAACATAAATATCATAAACGAATGTTAATATTAATGTACTTAAATAAAATAAACTAAAAGGGAGGTTTAACATAGGATAGTAGATGGCAAAAGGAAATAGGACGAGGGATACATTCAGGAAGTAGATCATATAAAGAAACAGGAAAACGATAACAAGAGAAAAAAAATGTGATCGAACGTACCCTCATCCAGACCACAATAACATAAAGAGTGATCCTGAATCCTGATTTTTGCCAAAAATAGTAGGTTACAATTATGTCCTAAGCGTAATCGAATGATAGTCGAGATAGTGCGTTTGTTAGCCGAACGATGTTTAAAAAAGCAGGGTTTTACAGGTATTTCAGGCTGAATACCAGCATAATGTTTACCCTTTTGCAAACTAGAAGACTTCCAAAATCTGTTCGATTTGACCAACATATCTGATTTAGCTAATGAGCGATGATCCTGAGCAAAACATTTAGAGTAATTCTCACAGCCAGAGCGAATAGCCTCTTTGGCAAGCAAGTCAGCCTGTTCATTGCCGGCAATGCCGGAATGGCCTGGGATCCAAACTAATACCACACCTCGGACACTGGCGCTCAAATGTATGAAACAAACGCGTTGCTACGCATACAGTCTAAGCTCGCGTAGGTGAACGCGGACCATGCCTGTGTGTGTGAGACAACATGTCAGGGTTGCCGCCATTTTGCGTTCGCGAATCGGGAATGCAATGTGCGGCAGTCTGAAATGACCTTCGTTCGCGCATCGTTGCTAGCCGGTGTCTGAGCGTCCTCCGAGCGCGGGTGGGCGGCGCTTGTAGGGGGAGGCAGGGAGTGACCATACTGTACGCTAGTACTATTAATTATACTGTGCTAATACTATATCAATACCCTGTAGATGGCACTTATAAAGGGTTTCACGAGTTTTTAAATTTATAGGTAACATATTGCGGGACCGGAATGGAAATTTTGAAATATCTTCAAGACAGTTACGAGAATTGGAGAAAATAGCAACTTTATTTAAATTGTGAGATTCGGCAAACAAAACCGCTTCATGAATAGCAATTGCTTCACCAGTGTATACAGAAGTAAAAGAAGGAGATTTAAAACAAAGGGATATTTTCCAACGGGGTATCCATACAGCCGAACCGACACAACCATCATCAGAAATTTTAGAAGCATCCGTGTGTCACGTCGCCGCGACAATCGTCAGGGTAGGCCAGGGATGGGGAAATGGCGGCCCGCGGGCCAAATCCGGCCCGCGGAGTGATTTCATCCGGCCCGCTGTCACTGACTGATTTTTAATAAGTTTGTCCCTCAAGTTCAATTAATCACGTTAATAAGTATGTACCTATTTGGTGAAGGTAGTCAGGTGTTTACTGGCGCGAGCGACTTACCAGCTACCGTTCCTCGTCCGTCGTGTCGTGCGTCACCTATCACCCGATCAGAAAATCCGCGAGCAAGTGTTTTCCACAATGAAGCTGCGTAAGAACAAACTGAGGAACAAATTGACTGATGAACACCTTGAGTGTATTTAAAGTTACGTCAAGTAATTTGAAGCCAAATTTTCACGTGCTTGTAGACGATCAGTCAAAATTTCATTTATCTCATCAACCAAGCACATCAAAACAAACTTAATTTCTTGTACATTTTTTTTAGTAATTAGTAAACTTATTTGGCCCGCTTACAAGTTGTAATTCTTTGATATGGCCCTTTCCAAAATATATTTCCCCATCCCTGGGGTAGGCAATGAAACTCAGCGCATCAACTGAGCGCATCAAAATCTATAGAAAATAACGGATTACCTGAATATTTGAAAATAGGAGGTCTATTCCTTAACCTTCTCAAAGCTGTTATAAAGACAGGGATGGACTTTTTGGGACCAATAATTGGACGAATGTATGGCATAGGATAGTTGATTTAGGGAGCACATTAATTTATTTATTTATTTATACTTTATTGCACATCGTACAAAAGGCGGGCCTAATGCCAGACGGCATTCTCTACCGGCCAACCAGAAGGTAAACAGAGAGAGAAAAAAATTAATGGGTGGTTAAAATTTTGTGCGACCTTATAGAAAAAACGATCACCAAGGAACTGACGACGGCGAAATAGAGGGGACTCAAGACACTCAACTTGAAGTGCATTAATTGGAGAAGATTTCATGGCACCCGTAACGAGACATTTCGCCTGTTTTTTCCCATTTACCCAAAGCAGACCCATGACAAGGTTCGAGTTCGAAAGGAACCGTAGTCAAAGTGACTCTGGATAACAGCGTTGTAAAGTAGCTTTTGAGTATAGGGGTGGGCACCCCACCAAACTCCATTTTCATATTTATCACTGATGTAGTTCAAGTGGGGAATACCTGTCATGCGGGAATCAAAAAATATGCCCAAAAACTTAGCCTTACCTAAGATTGGAATAATGTCGTCATTAAAAGCGCTTTCTGGAAAAAATTACAGCTGAACTTTTAGGGGCAGACAAGGAAAGCCCATGATCCACCAACCATTCATTTAAGTAACGAAGACCGGCGTCAAGCCAAGAAGAGTAGTCGGAAAAGGAGTCTGAAGAATAAAATAATGCAATACTCGTATCATCAGCATATTGTAATATGTTACAAAAGCATTCAACTGATTTGTCGAGATCAGAAGTGTACGCACAGGCTATAAAGCATAGGACTCAGAACAGAGCCCTGAGGTAGACCTTTCCACACTGTTCTAGGCGGCAATAAGGAACCCTGAACACGGACAAAAATTGAGCGAGCCATAAGTAAATTACATATAAAATTTGGCATCCTCGCAGGAAGACACAGCTGAGTCATATTTCGCCGGAGAGTCGGGAGGATGACATTATCATAGGCGGAGGAAATGTCAAGAAAAACGCTAACAAGGTGATGATTCCTGGAAAACGGATTTCCGAGGAAAATATGCTAAGACTGTCTTGTCTATAGTGCCCATATTTTTACGAAAGCCAAACTGAGTCATGGATAAGACATTTCTCGACTCCAGAATCCATTCTAACCTATTTTTGATTAAGTGTTGCATGATTTTTGCCATGACAGACGAGAGAGCAATTGGTCTATATGAGTCACCACTATTAGGATCTTTGCCAGGCTTTAGAATACGGATTATGATCTGTTGTTTCCAAGATTTAAGGATGTTGCAAGTTTCATAAATTTTGTTAAAGATATTTAATAGCATTTGTTCGAGGGTTCCGATATTGTTTTGATATAGAAAATGAAAATGAAATAACTTTATTCAATGTAGGATAGCATTATCACTTATTGACGTCATGATCGGTCATTGTAAATAAAAGAGAATAATAACGCAATTTTCTTTTTTTTATAACAATTGTATTGTCGTAATAGAAAACCGGATCGGGCGGAATATAAATAAAAAAATAAAAATAAAGGCTCTGCCTCGGGGCTGGCCAGGTTAATTACACAGCACGTAACTTTACGCCACCACCATTTGTAAAGGAGTAGGGGATACCGTCAATCCCAGGAGTGGAGTCGTTACCTACACTATTTTATCTACACTCTCCAAAAAAACACCTCAGTTATACACTATACCGGCGATTGTAAGGCCCGATACAAGATCAAATTCAATACGAGAACATAATATGGATTGATATAAATTTGGACTGAACAGTAATTGAACAACAACTGAACAACAAACGGTTCGGCAGATGTCGTGGCTATTTGGCAGGACAGATGGAAATACAGCGAGGACGATCGCGTCCCTAAAGTTGCTGTGAGGCCGAGTTCGACTTGGGTCGAATCCGATTACATGGTGTCCCAACTTCTCACTGGGCATAGAGATCCTCGACTCGCTCATGCGAGCAGAAATCGGTCCGATTTATTTTCCGGACCTTACTTCGTGCCTTTCAGGAAGTTTGCACACGCACGGCACACGATTAGGCGAAGCTTTGAAGGTTAGCACGGATTGCGGGCCGCGAGGCGTGTAGATTACGTGGAGTACTGTTTAGACCCTATTGGGAGTGGGCGCTAGAGGGTTAGCCGCCCCGACTCGCAAATATGGGAGAGAGGGCCGGGACGATATAGAACTTGTAGGGAGCCTGCAACAATGATTAGCGGGAAAGAGCCTCTGGCAAGTACCGCTTTGCATCTTCCGAGATTC
The DNA here is from genome assembly GCA_027580185.1 of Tuta absoluta. Classification (NCBI taxonomy): domain Eukaryota; kingdom Metazoa; phylum Arthropoda; class Insecta; order Lepidoptera; family Gelechiidae; genus Tuta; species Tuta absoluta. The sequence continues at coordinate 4,230,806 of JAQAHW010000041.1, read as the reverse complement.
GGTTCGTATATGATATAAAAACATCGAAAATAAAACACTTTTGTGCTGGACAACAACTAAGTACTTTATTCCAACGCTATGGCGGAATTATGCAAGAAAACACAACCGTCACTTGTTTGTCCAAATTCAATCTCTTTTTCTAAACTACAAAATGGCTGGCTTGCTGGCATACAGAGTAAGGCTTTACTCTGTATACGGCTTGTCTACACCTCCACTCCACCAAAGGCTTTAAGGCTGCGAGCATAGATGGCGTAGCTAAGCTAGGGCTGGCGGGTGGAGCGGTGGAGCTGAGACATGGCTTGGCTGGCTGGCAATTCGCCGTGGCATGGCGATGTAGCAATGGTCTTACAATGAACATTTTCAGTAGGAACAACCATGGGCGGAAGGAGGGTTGTTCTGCCTCGTGGCGCCATCTAGCGGATATGTTGAGAACTTCCGTTGCGTCTTGCTTGCTTGTGAAACACTTGAGTGAGGTTCTTGTAGTAGCTCCCAGGAGTCGCTACAAGTCCACGAAGTTCCACAGAGCTTAAAAAAAGGGGCTATCTACCGACTAATGATGAAATAATTTTTCCTTCACAGTAGCCGTGTGATGCTTGCTCTGAATAGCATCACCCAAATTCTACCCGTTGGTATAGAAAAAGCGACTAAAGGATAAATTCGACCAGGAAATGGGCAGCAGCGTTTCCAGCGAATGCAACATCTTGGACTGTGCTCCCCAATCTGTGTAAGGCAATACCCAGCGGTATACCTAGTATACCTATGTCCAGCAGTGGACTTGTGGTGTTATAAGTAATGGCAACACTACTTACTTTTACAGGAACTGACTGAACAGTGTACCGTGTACCGAACGTACCCGCCCGGAAGTTTCCGCTTCCGATCTCTCGGTCGGCACGGCACACTGTAGGTGTACTCTTTTTTCTTCCGGCTCGAGACGCGACACGGACAACATCTCGTTCGTACTTGTCCGCTGACGGAACTTCTATAACGCACTTTGTATGCAATACCCTATAGAAAGGGTATCATTATGTATCTATAACTTGTCATACTTTTAACACCTGTATGTACTACTACCATGTGATATATTATTATGCAATAAATACTATATGAATATGAATATGAATATAACTAGCTATTTATTTATGGATATTTGTGAGTGACAGGATTAAACTCTGAACACAAACTAGTGCCTTTTTCCTCCGTCACCACACCCTACTCCAAAGACTGTTTTGGCTGTTAATGTAATGTATAAACGTAAGCGCCGGAACGTCGCTTATCGGCCTCCTAAGCCGTTCGCTGCAGTAGCGGTAAGCAAAAAGGGTATGGCTCATCTATCACTCTGTGAGCCATCCATCAACAAGCATTGTGACCTAGTAGACGCGGATGGGTTTACTTTGGTTCAGAAGAAGCGCAGCAGACAACCCCGCCAGAACAAGTGTGGCACCGACTCACTACCTAGCAAGACGTGCTGGACTACCTACATCTTCGCGAAGCATAAAGCAGGTGCCTTCAAGGATACGCCATGACTCGGAGTATACGTGGAGCCGTTGGAGTCGCGCCATTGGGTGGGTTTCAACTCGTTCGTGGTGCGAGTCCCGACAGCTACTGTGAGCGTCTTCACGTCACCGGAGTTTTGGCCGCAGGGAGTGTTGTTTCGCCGCTTCCGAGGGAAGCGACCGCTCACATCCACGCTTCCACGCTCCACCGTTAGAGTAGGTTTTAGAATTTTAAAGTGTATTTAAGTTTATTTTAAGTGAATAGTCCTATTTTATTTTATTATTTAGAACAATTATGTTTGACACAGGAATTAGTATTCTTAGTCTATGAAATATTTAAGCCTCATTTTTTTGTATTGTTTTACATGGTTTTACCAATTATTATGTTTATTATATAAAGAATTTGTATTTGTATGAATTTAATGTGAATTCAATACAGTCCGATTGTCCAGAAGCTTCCAAATTAAGTGGTAGAGTAGGTACCTAAGCTGTAGACAAACCATATGTTTTCCAGAATTGCGTCCATTCCATAAATTACTTGACTTATCGAATAACATTTTTTTAAACGCTTCCCGTGCAAAATTTTCCACGCGTTATTGGCATCAAGATACACTTGCAAAATTCGCGGGCAATGGATGAGCCGCTCTAGCCCAGATGGAAGAGGCGTCGCCACTAGTGAGAGCAAAAATCGTAGGTTCAAATCCTGCCCGCGATAGATTTGCAAATTTTCTAATTATAGGTACTTACCAATTCAAGTCATGATGCAATAATTTTCTTCCCTTTGCCGTCCAGAAGACTAAGAATTGTGACTAAGGGTGGACTGAAGCACCAATTCCTTCGTGAGGTGATGGTATTTTCCAGACTGATTATACCTCTACTAGGTATATGGTGAAATTTTACTAGTGACCGATAGCAAAAACTCAAAAGTGGGGAACAACTTTCCCCAAGGTTTTACGAATACGATTGCGTTGTGTGTCTGTTAAGCAGATAGGTACTTTACAAATTTTCGATTTAATGTACCTACCAAAACAGCCCATTTATTTTAAATTAAATAATATTTTTTCTTTTTTTCTGTTTAGTAATAAGTTTTCAGTACCTACCCTGCAGGTACGACTTTTTTAATTGTTCACTGTAATAATATGCTATTATCAAGCTGTGTAAATGCGTTTAGGGTATCAGTCTAGTTCCGAACAATTTTTGTAACCGCAACAGACAATTTTGATTGTTACCTAGGTGTTGTATTTACGGAATAAAATAAAATAAAATATTATAAAATATAAGTATCAGGTAACAGTATTGTCTGTGAGACAGTTTACACAGTGTAAAAATCTAGTTTGAGAAGTTTGAGTAATTTTTTTCTATAACCGATCAAAGTATGTATAAAGTATGTTAGCATGTACCTAAAATGGTACAGCCAAAATGGTCCAGAAACTATAGGTTAGCCAAAAATAAACGACTTTAATATTTTTGAAAAACGAAAGGCTAGCTTTACTGGGCTACAAGTAGTTTAGCATTTGCAAAGGCATTGGTTCAATTAGCATAAGTATGATAAGTAGTTATCAATATTTGTAATTAACTGGTACGCTCTGCCTACCCCGCCAGGGATAAAGGCGTGATATGTGTATGTGTGATGTGATTTATTTTAGAAAACCATAATAGTATGATTGCAGCAAAAAAAAATGTTCCAAAGTGGTCTATTCAATTTCAATTTAGTACAAATCTAAAATTGTTATTCTGTTGGTCTGAGTGAACTTTTTTTCAGCGCTTGCATCTAGGTACTGAGTAAATAAATCATATTGGGTTTCTAAAATAAATAACATTGCCACTTTATAAAAACTTTTTTATTCATGAGGATAGGTGTAGTCATAATTAATTTATTATCCTAACAATAACATTAACTAATTATGATGATTAATTGTTCACAAGACTTAATGAAGTGTCTCTTTAATGACCTGATTAAGATTATGATGTCTGACAATCTTGTTATATTTATTACTATTGTAGACTACAAGATTTCTAGAACATTCATGGGCTAAAATTTAGCTTCTTCATTTACCTATTACAATACAACAGATACAGTTTAGTTAATAATACTAAGGTTAGAAAAGACAATGAGTAACCAAGGGATGACTCATCGCATATTACAACAAAAGAGATTATTTTTACCTGAGTTTGCAACCCAACTTTCACTTTGGCCAAATTCTTTTACAGTTATCCAAACTGGCTTGGGTGCATGCAAATTGAAACCAACAGCTACAAAAACATATTTATTTGAGACGTCATTATAATCAAAACAGAGCGTTAAAAAAAATCATATCGAAAAAAATATATTTCGTTCAATTATTTGCAACTAAAGTATGGTGGAATTTATTATATGCGGAGGAAGGCACGGGACACAGCTATTGCTGTTTACATGTGTCCTTTGAATGTACATAGTTGATGTTTGTGGAGGTGGCTTCGTTGCTCCGGTGTCTAGATTAGAAACCGTGAACTTTCAGTTGCTCGGGCTTGACGAGCCCGGACTTGGTCAGCCACTGGCAGATATTCTCACGTTGGTCGCCTTGCAGCTGCAGCACCTCGCCGTACTCCGGATGCTCCACCACAGTCCCGTTGCACGCGAATTCCTTCTTGCATGCCCGCACAATCTTTTTCAGGTCATACTCGGAAGAAAGCCCCTGCACCGTGGTCAGCGTCTTCCGCCCGTTCCGCTGCTGGATTCTCACGTGCACCAAGCCATCCTGCACGTCGTCCTCCGAGCTTTTGATGGCATCGGCGAATGGGTCGAATGTGTTGAGATTTTGGATGGACATACGATTAAACGTGCAGTTTCTTTGTTCTAACAAAACGCTGCGTTACGCACGGACACTTACGTCACTGACAAAATGCGCGGTGATGTGATCCTCGGCAACTAGCAATTTATGCAAACTCTAAAAAAATGTGAATGGCGGACAGTGACCAGTGTTGCCATGACAAGGTTGGAAAAATTCAAAAACTCATGAACTTATTTGATCTCGTTAACTATTTCGAACAATCAAGCAAAAAGATAATTAAATAACAGGTATGAATGAGCATGCTCCTTCCAAAAAGCACGTATTTCAAGGAGCTTGCCCATAATAATCATACTCAAAGAAAAATCACACACTTGCTCGTAATGGTCATGCATGCTTGTTAGTTATGAGCATGCTCAACCCCAAAAAGCACGTGCTTTGGTTGCTCATAATAAGCATGCTCACAATAGGACAGGCGTTTGATTTTTTAAGAAGGCTTCTGACTTGCACGTCTTATATGATCTGCTTAATATGGGCATGCTAGTACATTTGTAAAAAAAAAATATTTTGCCAAATAAACGTTTTGTATTTTTATTTTGTATCATTTGATCCAATATCACAAGAGAGCTTTTATTGTGTTGGCGGAACTGTACTATGTTAAAAGAGCCAATTTACAAATAAAGTTAGATTGTGTGATTGGTTTGAAAAACAAAACAAATATAACGAGGAAACGTTGCTGGGGAGATGAGAAATTATGTTGATCGTCCTATTATAGATCATTATGAAAGCAGGATCCAGCATCGCCGCTCAATAAGAATAAAATAATGTGGCTCAAACAAAACAAATTCAGTTTTATTGTAGTAATATTTACTTGTCAACATAAACATCAAAACATTATATTTTTATATTGTTTTTGCCGTAAATAAGCTATGAGGATAGATAGGTACTACTATTTATTCTCATCGCATTATATTACTCATTCTTCTTCTTCTTCTTTTCGAGTGGGACACAGAGTCGTCCAACGACTCGATCAACCCTGGTGTCAGAGTTTTTTCAACCGCCTACTACCAGTAATAGGCCTCTGACATGGTTGTGTAACGACCGTCGTCTAAGTAATCATAGACAGCAATCGGGACCGACGGTTTAACGTGCCCTCCGAAGCACGGAACCAGCAGTCTTTTCGGACAATCAGGTGGTTCAGCCTGCAATGTCCTAACCAGACCGGGAATAAATTCACAAAGTGATAAATTTCAACTTTGTGAGTGCCCCACCGAGAATCGAACCCGGAACCTTTGCGTCGCAGGCAGTCGCACTACCACTGCGCCACATCGGCCGTCATTGCTTACTCATTAGAGAAAGGACAAGAGTGTGAATACATGGCTAAGCTCGCTAATTATTATCACCTTTAATGCAATTCAGCTTGGTGACAAGCATACATTCAGCGGACTCTCAGTAATGGGTTCCATTTTGACCATCTGGATACAGAACTCCAAAAATTAGGTGATAAAAAGTTGGTGCAATATTGTTCCGACTATGTAAACAAAATATAATATTATAATAAAAAATCATCCTGTTTTAAGATTTTCTGCATAATTTGGGTTATTTTTTATTGTCTGGCCACATCTTATGCCATGCCATGTCATCTTTTATTTTTTTTTAAACAATCATAGACAATGTTTAAATCAGTCTTGCAAACCATAAGTAATGAAAAAGATCAATGTTTAATGTATTTTTTTGATGTGCGATATTGGAAAAACTATAGCTATTAATTTTAGGATGGCTCAACCGTTTTACATTAATCAAATATAAAATTTATTTTCAATGCAGGTTAAGTCTTAAGCTGAAATGTGTGTGTACAAACATTCTTTAAAAATATATTATTTTCTTTTATGTACCAAAGTAATTAAACTTTGCGAAATAGACGTATTAAATATATATAAATGCACTCTCCGAAATGCACTATATATATTAAGTTATGTATGTTTTGTAAGGCTGTAAGCTCCCCAAATAAAATAAAATAAAATAAAATAAAATAACTGTGGACTATAACTTTATCAGTTATATTTTAAATAATTTGTTTGATATCAACAAACTGTCTGATTATCGTTAAAGTAATAATAATTTTTATAAAATAATAAGATAATCGACAAAAAGCTCATTTCTCTTAAATTTATAAGACTTTGCAACACTTTCCGTTATAGTGTTGTCATTTTTCAAAAGGGCGTAAAAATAAAGCTGTTTATTCACAGCACTCTTAAATATAGAGCCGGGCTTTATTCATGTGATTCACCAATATAAAGTTAGTCTCATCTCATGGCCTTATGTGATTCACCAATAAAGTTAGTCTCATCTCATGGCCTCATGGGGGTCTCTTCTACTACTGGTATGTGACCAAACTTGATACAGTAAAGACCTAAAATAGAGGCGTGTAAAGGAACTCAATCTAAGGTTTTGAGCTCGGTTACACATCCCCAGCACGTCGTGGAGAAGGGTGGGGGGCGTTCAAGGCTGCGCGCTACCGCGGTTCAGCGCGCAGCTGCCAATACTTACTTTGTGGTTCAGTCATAAACTTTACCCACTACTTCGAGTTTCGTATTTCCCACGAATCAATACAGGCTCAACAACTTTCAGTGTGGTGAATAGTCTACTGTATCTTCCCGCCTTTTTGGTATTCGTATTTCACAACTAGCAACACTGAAACGGAAACGTCACATTTCGGTGCTGCAAAGTCTTCCTGATTTCGGAGAGTGCATTTATTTAATTTTTAATGATAAATAAATCTCTTTACTGCCTTTTGTTCAAAAAGTTTAAAGCAATTTGATAGATTTCTGTAAATTAAAGATACTTTAATCCGTGATCCTTGTTATGATTTTTATAAATTAGTTCTACATCGACAACAGCCTAGTTCTGTTCATTGTTGGACGTAGGTCTCCCTTAGGGTACGCCATTAGTAAAGTAATCTTCATGAACCTTACAAATCTTTAGTGTGTTTTTACTTCCAATATTTTATCACTCAATTCGTAATCTACTTATAAATCACTTATTGGGGAAAATATGTAAGAAAAAGTATATTTTATTATGCAAGTCGCTCAATTTGACGCACGGGAGTATGCAGCACATCACGTCACATTCATTTTTCAAATGGAACTGGAAAAGTAGGTCGTGAGTATTGATTTTTGGCTATTATTCGACAAACAAAGAGATTGCTTTGCGCACCAGTGCTACGAGTCTCATGTTTACGTGAACACGGCTGGAGGAAACCTTCGAGATGCCTGTAAGTTCCATTTTTGCAAATTTTGTAACCTCACCCTTTGATCAAGGAAACTCGTGGTCTGATATTTCGTAATAACCAATTTCTGACGTGGATTAGTACTTTCTAGCAATCTGCATTACGTTTTTTCACGCTGATAGGCGTTTTCAGGTATAACTATGGTGAAAATAAATAATTTTGACCATCTTGGACACGTTTCCGTGTGAAATCTTTTTCATGAATATGACTCATAGGTACATCGCAAATTCAGGGTCATGCTAGCTTACTACGCATTGCTTCATCTAGCCTTGAAGCATTATTACACCGTTTAGTTGAGTCTAACGTTGAATTATTTCCGTCTTTCAATCGCGTAGTTTTACTAGTCGCCTCCATTTTGTGATTCTTATTGGATTTTCGGCAATTTCGCTAATTGGCGGTGTGCTTCCATTTTGTAGCTTTTATTAGCTTAGGTTTTGCGTCATAAAGCCAGCGCCCATCGAGCGCCACTTGACGCTATTTTCAGGAACAAATCGGTATTGAACTAAACTGAATTGAAATAGCAACTTTATTTCAATCGCGATTAAGTTCAATTTCAATTTGATGTGTACAGTTGATTGTAGCACATAAGGTACCAGACTCTCTTACTCCAAAAGAACTGAATTATTTTTGTCCCCAGCAATATTTTTTTCTGGAGTACCCCTGGTACCTTATGTGCTACAACCAACTGTACATTAAAACGTCGCTTGTGTACTGACCAGGAGGTTGAGAAAAATCCGGGTAAAACATGGTATTGATAAAATAGGATTTAGCTATTACTTAAATTTTTTTTATAATTTTCAAATTTGATTGCTGATCCTCAGTCAGTCAGAAGTAGATTTGACAGATAAGCTACTAGTTCTAATAAATAAAAAATGTCTCAAGATTCAATTCTCTATAAAATGTCAGGTGCAAATGTTTTAAGGGGTGAACCAGCACATATAACTGAACAACTGTCCCCAGGCAACATAGGTCGAAAAATGAAGAATTTGGACTCCCATATAAAATTTTCCAGTGGACCGGGTTAATTTGTATGGGAGGTCTAAATTCTAGTTTCATATTTTGACCTTTTTTTGGGTAAAATTGTTCAGTTTGATGGACTGGTTTACTCCTTAAAATATCTGCAGCTAATATTTTTACATCATGTATAAAGCTAATAAATGCATGAATTGTAAAGGACGCTGAACTCACCACTCCAACGGTGGAGAATGTCCGTGTGGTGGTGCGCGTCCGTCCCATGGACCAGCGGGAACAACTTGAGGGCGCCTCCGGTTGCGTCTCTGTGGACCAGGTCAACAACACCGTTGCAGTCAGTCGACAGAACACGGTGCCACCGGAACCCCCAAGGATCTACGCTTATGATTCCGTCTTTGATACAAATACTAGTCAGGTTAGTGGTTTTTTTTGTTATTGAAGGGAATTATTTTGAGTTTTACTCAGTTCATTGATTTCTTAAAGAAAAAAATAACAATTTTATTACAAAAATGTGTTGTTTATTCCAAATTACCATATTGCTATCTTAAAATTATTGTTGTATATTGGTTGTCCACAAAAGCTAAAAGCTAAAGCTAAAAATATAAATGAAATTTGAAAAAAAAAAACCTTTTTCCTTGCTCACTTCTAGGGCTCTATATCTGGACCTGGATGCATCATAACCCAAAAGCGCCTAGCACCCTCTACACAATAAAAAATTTAAAGAAAACTAAAAATAGAAATTTGAAAATAAATAAACATTTTCCTCACTAACCTCTAGGGTCTATATCTCGGTCTGGATGCATTGTAAACTAGCCGCCTAGCGCCCTCTACACAATAAAAAAAATTTGAAAAAAACAATGTTTTTCCAAGTCTTTTTCCCCGAAGGGTGAACTTGGACCAAAATTAATGTCTAAAATAAACATCTACAATATGTCTAGAGTAAAGTATTACTAAAAGAAGAATGATCAAACATAATTACTGAATGGTATCCAAGAGGATGTAAGAGAAGAAGAGGCAGGTCAACCAAACCAGCTCGGATTGTTACTGCTAAAGACAGGTCAAAATGGTAATCTTTAGAGGAGGCCTATGTCGAAAGACAAGCTATAAACTAAAATGAACAAGTCATTAAAAAAAATGAAACTATAAAATAAATGTTTTTTTTTTATTTGTTATATATTTTAAAATTTGTTATAAATTGCTTAATGTTGAACAGCAATAAAGGCCAATTTTATTTTATAAAGTGTTACTTGGTAAGTCCTTGAGCAGCTATCAAATTGCATGAAGAGACGGCCACATCTCCAGCTTCTTCCTCTGGTTGGGACATCTGCGGAGCTCGCAGACGGGTCTACGTCAGCCAGCAGCAAAAGATTCTTCTTCTTTTTTCTTCTTTCTTCTTCCTCGGGTTGGGACGTCTGAGGAGCTCGCAGACGGGTGATCAGCTCCGCTACGTTGGAACTATTTCACTGAATTCCCAGGTTCACTAGTGCTCCAGCAGCGTCACCTCCTCGAATCTTGTTGCCCTGCAGAAGAATTACTCTGTGCCCGTCCATCATTCCGCTTGACTCGGGCTTTCCATGCCTCAGTCTTGTCGAATGGTGGGTGGGAGCGGAGTACCATCAGCTCGGAATTTGGACTTGAAGCTTGAAGATCAATGTGTTTCGTACTATACAGGAGATTGGACTTTGAGATCAATGTGGTTTGGAACACTCTCCCAGAGACAGTACTCAGTGTGGCGTTTGGCCACAAATACAACTTATAATACGTTGAAAGCTCGGGGTAACTAATTACTGAAAACACAGATTTCAGAACCACTTTGTACATTACGGGACACCCATCTGACAGCTTGCAGTGTTGCCAGATTGTTATACCGCAATCGTACCATTTATTAAATTCGGATACACCACAGTCAGTGCACCAAGTGTGAACAGTTTCAAAAATACACTTGACAATCATTTTAAAACTATACAATCAAAAAATTAAGACGAATACACGCAACAGCTCAATGAGCTGCTAGTGTATTAAAAATATAATAATAATAACAATAATATACAATTCAATATACTTTATTTGTACAAAACAAACAGATAAAGAAAAAGAAAAAAGAAACTGCACAATTTATTCGGCCTTATTGCTGATGTAGCAATTTCTACCAGGCAACCTTTAATATGTCTTGTTTTACTATACAGGGTGTTAGGAAAAGTACTGCGTTTCTTTTAGATTAATTAAATTTAGACCTCCCATACAACTAGTCTTGGTCGGCTGCTACATTTTGTATGGGAGGTTA